>CM044394.1:22385000-23585000 GCA_024322285.1 Musa beccarii | reverse complement strand
AAAATGAACATTTAAGAACTTAATTTTGCAGAAATTATGTAATTAATTTATGCATATGTTAAGCTTCATATAAAATTCAAGTCATGCAATATCTTTAGTCATACTTAAAGGAGGGTATAAAATCAGTTTGTACTACATCATTAGTATCCACTATTTAAAGGAGGAAAACAACATCATGATAGCTTTCATCAAGATTATGATCAAAAGATAAAAATAAGAGCTCCATGATATAAAGATGTCATTAAAATGCAAAAATATAATATCAATGTGAAACTATCAAAACTAAAAATTTAATCATTTCATCAAAAGTCATGACATAACTCAAAAATTCATCAATAAGAAGATCAAAATGTCAAGATGATATTGTAAAGATATCATTCAAAAATGAAGAGGTGATATTAAGATGATACAATCAAAACTGAAGTTGGAAAATTTTGAAAAAGAAACATACAACATCATGTATTAGAACAATTTAGCATGCCTAATTCTCTTCTAATGAAGTCAAATTGTTCTTCATTTAGGGGTTTTGTGAAGATGTCCACTAATTGGTGTTTTGTATCAATAAATTCGAGAATGACATTATTATTATTGACATAATCTCATATAAAGTGATGCCTAATATCAATATGCTTAGTTTTTGAGTGTTGAATTGGATTTTTGGTTAGACAAATAGTGCTTGTATTATCACATTTTATGGGAATGTTCTTTAAATAAATTCTATAGTCTTCTAATGTATTTTTCATCCAAACAACTTGTGCACAACATGCACTTACAACTATGTATTCAGCTTCCGCCGTAGATAGTACAATCGAATTTTGTTTCTTGGAAGTCCAACAAACAAGTGCATGTCCTAAAAATTGACATGTTCCGGATGTGCTCTTTCTATCTATTCTACATCCACCAAAATCCGTATTCGTATAGGCTTTTAAATCAAAGTTATCAGATTTTGGATACCATAATCCTAGATTAGGAGTTCCTTTAAGATATCTAAGGATTCTTTTAACAGCTTTAAGGTAAGATAACTTAGGATTAGCTTGGAATCTTGTACATAGACTTACACTAAACATGATATCTAGTCTAATTGCGGTGAGATAAAATAAGCTACCTATCATTCCCCTATATATTTTTTAATCAAAATTTTCTCCACTTTCATATAAGTCTAACTTAGTGGAAGTACTCATTGGAGTGTTGATGGCTTTTGAACCATCCATGTTAAATCGTTTTAACAATTCTAATATATACTTTGTTTGATTAAGAAATATACTATCACTAAGTTGTTTAACTTGTAATCCTAAAAAGAAGGTTAATTCTCCCATTAGGCTCATTTCAAATTCATGACTCATACACCTGGCAAATGATTCACATAGTGATTCATTCGAAGAACAAAAAATAATATCATCAACATAAATTTAAATAATAAAAAAATTATTTTTAAAATATTTAATAAACAATGTAGTATCAACCTTACCTTTAGTAAAATTATTTAAAATTAGGAAAGAACTAAGCCTCTCATACCAAGCCCTAGCCCTAGGGGCTTGTTTTAATCAATAGAGAGCCTTAGTTAGTTTAAACACATGATTAGGAAAAAGAGAATTTTTAGATCCAGGTGGTTGTTCAACATACACTTCTTCAGAAATAAAACTATTTAAGAAAGTACTTTTGACATCCATTTGAGAAAGCTTAAAATTATTACTACTAGTATAGGCAAGGAGCATCCTAATGGCTTCTAATCTTGCCACAAGAGCGAATGTCTCTTTGTAATCGATACCATCTTCTTGGTTGAAACCTTTGACCACTAGTCTAGCCTTGTTTCTAACCACGATATTACATTCATCTTGTTTGTTTCTAAACACTCATTTAGTACCAATAACTAAATGGTCACTAGGTCTAGGAACAAGCTCCATACCTCATTCCTTTCAAATTGATTCAATTCTTCTTACATTGCGATAACTCAAGAATCATCTTTCAAGGTATCGTTAATGCACGTAGGTTCAATTTGAGAAAGAAAAGCGGCATGGGCACAAAAATTTTTAAAAGAAGAACGAGTTTGAACCCCTTTCGATGTGTCTCCTATAATTAACTCTTTAGGATGGGCATCTACATACTTCCATTCCTTAGGTAAGGAAATTTGGGAAGAAGATGCATCCAAGTTGCTATTTTGAGAAGAGAGTTCATTTAAATTCAAATCATCAAAACCAAAATCATCATCAAAGTCTTTTTTCTTAAATTTAAAAATTTCATTAAAAACTACATGAATAGACTCTTCTATAACTAACGTTCTTTTATTGAAAACGCGAAAAGCTTTAGAAACGGAAGAGTAACCAAGAAAGATGCCTTCATCGGATTTAGCATCGAATTTTCCTGAAGCATCCTTTTCATTTAAAATAAAGCATTTGCAACCAAAAACTTTAAAATAAGAAACAATAGGTTTTTTGTTATTCCATAATTCATAAGGAGTCTTGGATAGAGATGGTCTTACTAGAATCCTATTCATGATATAGCAAGTCGTATTAATGGCTTCGACCCAAAAGTATTTGGGTAAACTATGTTTATTTAATATGGTTCTTACCATTTCTTATAAATTTCTATTCTTTCTTTCTACTACTCCATTTTGTTGAGGATTTCTTGGAGTAGAGAAGTTGTGGTTATACCCGTTAAATTCATAAAAATTTTGAAAGTCATGGTTTGGAATTCTCCACCATGATCACTTCGAATCGATGAAATCATGAAACCCTTTTTGTTTTGAGTAAGTTTATAAAATTTAGAAAAATATTTAAAGCAATCACTTTTGTGAGCCAAAAAATAGGTCCAAGTATATCTACTATAGTCATCTACAATGACAAATGCATATTTTCTACCTCTTAGACTTATTGTATCGATTTGTCCAAATAAATCCATATGGATCAATTATAATGGTCTAGAGGTGCTTATTTGATTCATTGATTTGAAGCTAGTTTTTATTTGTTTTCCTAGTTGACATGCATCACATACTTTATCCTTGACAAACTTGATATTTGGAATTCCTCGTATAAGTTCTTTCGAAGAAATTTTAGATATTAGTTTCATGTTTGCATGGCCTAATCTGCTATGCCAAAGCCAAGCATCATCATTTAAAATGGAGAAGCACATTTCATTACCAAGTTCATCAATGTTAATGGTGTAAACATTATTTTGTTTTAATGTAATCATTGATATATTATTGTTTGGTTTTTCAATGATACAAGCATTAGATTCAAATCTAACAATATAACCTTTATCGCATAATTGACTAATGCTCAAAAGATTATGTTTTAATCCATTAACTAGTAATACATCATTAATTGAAAAAATTGATTTGTTACCTATGGTTCCCTTACCAATGATTTTACCCTTGTTGTTATATCCGAAGATGACATACCCTTCTTCTTTGCTAGTGACCATAGAGAATTGAGATGGATCTCCGGTCATATACCTTGAGCATCCACTATCAAGATATCATCTCTTGCTCCTAGCTTGTAATGGTGAATGGTTCTACAAAAGAGGATGGTTTTTAGGTACCCATTTGATTTTAGGTGCCTCAAATATTGATCTACTAACTTTGTCATTTAGCATTGAATTATTTATGATTCCTTTAGGAACCTATATCAATTTATGTGGACTAATTTTCCTAAATGGACATTTGTAAATAACATGTCTGAATTTATAACAAAAATTATATTTTAAATGTGGTGATACATGTAATGTGGGTCCTTTAATGAAGGTGGTAGGATTTCGATGAGATCCACTCACAAATCCAATTCCACTTCTATTTCCGACGTGATCCTTGTTTGTAAGGATCATGTCTAAGCCCTTGCTACCGACCTTAAACTTGTTTAGGGTCTCTTTAAGTAGCAAGTTCTCATTTTTTATTGCTTCTAAGTGTTTACACTTAGAGCATGGGGGTGAAGAAGGAGTTTAGAGACTGTCAAAATTATCTTGTAATAAAGCATGCTCTTTCTTTAATAAATTTAACTTCTTACTAATAGTTCTACATTCATCAAATAATTCATGAAAAGTGATAGAAAGTTTATCAAAAGATAACTCTTCATTAAATAACTCACTAACCTCTTCTCCTAAGGCCATTAGCGTGAAGTTGGCCTCCTCGTTGTTGCTTGCTTCTTCATCCTCAGAGTCACTTGAGTCATCCCATCTAGCCTTTAATGTCTTCTTCTTCTTGAGTTGCTTCTTCTTGGCTTGGGGGCATTCATATTTGAAGTGCCCCGGCTTCTTGCATTCATAACATATGACTTGATACTTTTTTTGTTCAAGTTTATTTTTGGTTTCATTTTTAAATTTACCCTTTTTAATGAATTTTTAAATTTTTTTAGTTAAGAGTGCAATGTCTTCGTCAAAGTCCTCATCACTTGATGTTCCTTTCAAGTGGTCTTCTTGTGTTCTTAATGCCATATCCTTCCTGTTCTTTAGAAGGGGGTTCTCTAGCTCATCATGAGTATGGCATGTCATTTCATAGGTCATTAGAGACCTGATAAGTTCTTCAAGAGGAAATGTTTTAAGATCCTTAGCCTCTTGAATGGCCGTAACTTTTGAATCCCAACTCTTTGGAAGGGATCTTAAAATTTTAGTTATAAGTTCAAAATTAGAAAAACCTTTACCAAGTGCTTTGAGTCTATTGATGACATTTGTGAAGCAGGTGTACATGTCTCCGATGGACTCACTTGGCTTCATTCGGAAAAGTTTATAGGAATGCACAAGAATATTGATTTTGGACTCTTTCACTCAGCTAGTACCTTCATGAGTGATCTCAAGAGTATGCCGAATATCAAAAGCTGATTCACAAATCAAAACGCGATTAAATTCATTTTTGTCGAGAGTGCAAAACAAGGCATTCATAGCCTTTGCGTTTAAAGCAAAAGTCTTCTTCTCCGATTCATTCCATTCGCTCGTCGGAAGAGAATATTTTTGAAAATCATTTTCGACGATGCTCCAAAGCTCAAAATCTATGGAAATAAGAAAGATCCTCATACGAGTCTTCCAATATATGTAATCCGACCCATTAAACATAGGTGGACGTATAATAGAGTGACCCTCTTACACGCCAGAATAAGCCATCTCTCTTAGGTTTTAAACCAAATATGATAGTGAACCTTGCTCTGATACCAATGTTAGGATCGGAGAGGCACTAAGAGGGGGGCGGGTGAATTAGTGCAGTGGATTAAAACTTGTAAATTTGAAATCGATTTTGTAAATAGCTAGTTCATATGAAGATTTCAATTCGACGAAAAATGACTTAGTTAAGGTAGCTTGAGTAAAGGAGATGACGATCGAATGATTTGCAGCTAAGTAGAGAAATGATTCAGAAATTTAAACACTCACACATTTAAGGAACACCACGATATATAGTGGTTTGGTCAAATGACCTGCATCCACTTCCGAAGCCTTCTTCGATGAGGCTCCCAACTTTCACTAGCAAGTCACTTTGAAGGGGAAGGACCAAATACCCCTCTTACTACCTTTTTACAAGTGATTCACACTCTTACAAATTTTTTTAAGAGAAAGAGTGAGGTGAACACTAGCTATCAAAAATAAGACTTTGCCAAAGCTTTTGCTCAATTTATAACTCTCAAAAGGGTGCTCTTTTAGTTGAGAAAGGAGGGATATTTATAGACCTTAAGAGGATTCAAATTTAGGCTCTAAATTTGAATTCATTTTGGGTTTTTCGATGTTGGCGGTGCCACATTGCATCGATGGCAAGTGCCCGCAGTTGTCGATGCGGTGCCCATCGTCATAGTTGTCGATCGACAATGTATCTTGGCGATTCCACCACCCAAGGTAGCAGTGCCACCGTCCATGTTCTCGGGTGCTGGGCGGTGCCACCGCCCAGCTTTCGGCCATTGGGCAATACCACCACCCAGCTCTCTGGTCATGGGTGGTGCCACCGCCAAGCACTTTTCAGTACACTAGTTTGGGCCTTAAACTCAACCCAAACCAGTTCGAAACAAGGCCCAATTGGCTTCTAGTTGGGTTATAGAATTAACACCTAATCCTAACCCAAATTATATGCTAACTATGAAATTGAAACATAATTCTAAGTGATTTAAACCGACATTCTTCATGTCTTCTTCCGGTGAGCTTTGTGGCGAAATTTCGGTGGACTTCTGACACTCCTTCGGATTTCTTCCGGCGGACTCCCAATAAGCTCCCAGATTCCGTGGTGAGTTCAACGAGTCTTCAGTAAGCTTTCGAACCTTCTCGGAGATCTCCGCGAACCTCTGACGATTATTTTAATGAACTTTAGAAACCTTCAGCAAGTCCCTGATTCTATCTCGGTTGGTTCCGGTAGCACTTTCGATGATTCTTCTGATGACCTCTTGAACTCCCAGCGAACTTGACCTCGATAAATCGCTTTATGTTTTCATCCTATCATAATTAATCCTGCACACTTATCTCGACAATATGGATTAGAACAAATAATTCACCAATTGACTTCATCATCAAAATCCGAGATTCAACAATTGTGTCTCATGAAAAATTAGTGGGAGTGCATTAAGATAGAAGTCATTATCTTAATTGTTTAATTTTTGCAAAGTCTACATGTTATTTATTTCTGCTACATCTTTAATTTCAAAATAATATTACTTTCGAATCCTTTACGTGGCATACTTGATGCCAACCGCCTCATTGGTCCAAATTATACGGATTGGTTTCGCAATCTAAGAATCGTTCTCATGGCAGAGAAAATCGCATACGTCCTTGATATAGTAATCCCTACGCCTGATGAAGGGGCAAGCGAGGATGAGATCGCTCGTTATGTAAAGTACATAGATGATTCCACTCTTGCTTAGTGTTATATGTTGGCCTCTATGGCTACTGAGTTACAAAGACAACATGAAAATATGAATGCTAATTCCATACTCTTGCATCTCTATAAACTGTTTAAGGAACAAGGAAGAACTCAGCGATATGAGATATCAAAGAGTCTTTTCATGCCAAGATGACTAATAGGACACTGGTTCATAACCATATCCTTAAGATGATTGAGTGGATCGAGAAACTCAGTTCTAGAAATCGTCCTAGAGAATAACCTGTGTGTGGATCTTGTGCTTCAGTCCCTATCAGATTCCTTTTCTCAGTTTATAATGACTTTTAATATGAACAAGCTTAAGGAGACCCTCCCAAAGCTCCTTAATATGTTGAGAGAAGCAAAGAGCACCATCAAGAAAGAGAAGCCAGTTCTCTATGCTAGTGAGACCAGAAAGAAAAGGAAGGCTGAGAAGTCCCTTAAGAAGGGCAAGGGCAGGGCAAAATGGGTAAGGCAAAGGTTGCTAAGAAAGACCCAACAAAGGACAAAGGCCAGCGCTTCTACTACGGCAAAGATGGGCACTGGAAGAGGAACTGCAAAGAGTACCTTTCAGAGAGGGTGAAATAAAAGCTTGGAGAAGCTTCAGGTACATTCATGATCAGCCTCCATTTATCAGAATCTTATGATAACACATGGGTATTGGATATCGAGAGTTCTTATTATATCTACAATTCATTATAGGTTCTGGTAGGACTTAGGAGATTAAGAGAGGCAAGATGGACCTTAAGATGGGCAATGGAGCAAATGTTGCTACAATGGCTATTGGCAAGGTCACCTTACATCTACCTGGTGGAGCTATTATTGCATTAGATGCATGCTATTATGTTCCTTCTATTATTAAAAATATTATTTCCATTTCATGTTTGACAGTAAGTAGATTTAAATTAGTTTTTAAGAATAATGGTTGTTCAATAGCATTATATAATGAGATCATCACGAGAGGAATATTGCATAATGGTTTATTTATGCTAGATATAGCTCCACACATTATGAGTGTAAGTGAGTCTAAGAGGAAACGAGAAGAGGTAAACAATGCATATCTGTGGTATTGTAGGCTAGGTCACATCCCAAGGGTATTGTACCCATTGGCTGCAAGTGGATCTTCAAAAAGAAGTTTGAAGTAGATAGAAAGGTAAAAACCTATAAAGCAAGTCTAGTGGCTAAGGGGTATCGTCAAAGGCAAGGTATTGACTATGATGAATCTTTCTCACCCGTAGCCATGCTAAAATCCATTTGAATTCTATTAGCTATTGCAGCATACTATGATTATGAGATCTGGCAGATGGACGTCAAAACCGCATTCCTCAATGGCAACCTCGAGGAGGAGGTGTATATGATACAGCTTGAGGGATTGGTATCCAGGGATAACCCAGACAATGTGTGCAGGTTGCTTAGGTCCATCTATGGATTGAAGCAAGCTTTTCGAAGTTGAAACATAAGATTTGATGAGGCGATCAGATCTTATGACTTAATTAAAGACGAAGATGAACCTTGTGTGTACAAGAAGGTAAGTGAGAGCGCTATCGCCTTTCTTGGTACTGTATATGGATGACATCCTGATCATTGAGAATGATGTAGGAATACTCTCCATAGTAAAGACTTGGCTATCTAGTCATTTCTCCATGAAGGACTTAGGGGAAACATCCTGCGTATTGGCGATACGAATCTATAGAGATAGATCCAAGAGAATGCTTGGCTTGTCCCAATCCAGGTACATAGACACCATTGTCAAAAGGTTTGGCATGAAAAATTCCAAGAGAGGTCTCATACCAATGAGACATGGAATATCACTTTCTAGGAGTATGTCCCCAAAGACTCTTGAAGAAAGGGCACACATGGATATGATACCATATGCCTCAGCGATAGGATCTATCATGTATGCTATGCTATGTACCAGGCCTAATATAGCACATGCTCTAAGTGTCATGAGCAGATATCAGGTAGATCCAAGCTTAGAGCATTGGAAAGTAGTAAAATGTATCCTTAAGTACTTGAGAAGGACTAAGGATCTCTTACTATTATATATGTGTTCACCCTGAATGGAGGAGTAGTATGTTGGAAGAGTTCCAAGCAAGACACTACTGCTGACTCGACCACAGAGGTAAAATACATTGCTATGATAGAGGCAACAAAGGAGGGATTCACGATGAAGAAGTTCATCACAAAATTAGGAGTCGTGTTGAATAGCGAGGAGCTGATTCTCTTATATTGTGATAACTACAGGGTAATTACTTAAATAAGGGAACCCAGGTCTCATCAGAAGTATTCTGAGGAGGTTCCAACTTATTAGAGAGATCGTGGCCCGAAGAGATATAGTAGTGGAAAGAGTTCCATATGAAGATAACATTGTAGATCTATTGACAAAGTCATTGACTCAGATTGTCTTTAAGCATCACAGAGGCATAATGGGGATCAGACACGTAGGTGATTGGCTTTAGGTCAAGTGGGAGATTACCAGTTATATGTGCCCTGCAAGCCAATCACATGAGTGATGACACTTATGACTTGATATGCACTCTTTCTTTTTGCTTATTATTATTATGTATTTTATCATTTTATCTTGTGTGTTGCATATATTGTGATGTCCTTGGATCTATACAATGGGAATTGAATCGTGATGAGATCACGATAATGAGATCAATTCACATTTAAATACAAACCCTAAATAATCCCGGTCATAGGTTACTATATGAAAAATCATGCTTGATGATAAGTTCAACGGATGAAACTTATCTGTTTCAACTTGAATTCAAGGAGATTGAATTCAAGTGTTTTTCCCTCTCATAATATGACATATAGATAGGGGGAGTTAAGATTAACTCCGATTGTTGAATCTCGGATTTTGATGATGAAGTCAATTAATAGATTATTTAATCTAATCCATATTATTTAGATAAGTGTGTAAGATTAACTATGATAGCATAAAGACATAAAGCAAATTACCAAAGTCAAGTATGTTAGAAGTTCGAGAGTCCGTCAGAAGTCAAAAGGATCGTCGAAAGTATTGTCGGAACCAGCCGAGAATGAATCAGGGACTTACCGAAGGTTTCGGAAGTTCGTCGAAAGATCATCGGAGGTTCACGGAGCTCACCAAGAAGGTTCGGAAGCTTGCCAAAATTCATCGAACTCGCCATACAATCTGAGAGCCTGCTGGGAGTCCATTGGAAGAAATCCGAGGGTGTGTCGGAAGTCCGCCAAAAGTTCACCAGAAAGCTTGCCGGAAGAAGGCTCGACATTGTCGATTGTTAATTTGCTTAGAATTATGTTTTAATTTTATAGTTAGCACATAATTAGGGTAAGAATTAGGTGATAATCCTGATTAACCCTAGTAGGGGCTATCTAGGCCTTATGTGGACTAAATTAGGCTGGATTCAGGGCCCATTCAGTAGTGCTAGACCAGATCTAGCGGTGGCACCACCTCGGGAACTATTTCCCAAGTGGTCTGGGTGGTGGTACTACCCTAGGTCAGTAGTGGTACCACTGGCAATTATTACCTACCAACGGTGGTACCGCCTGACAGGCGATGGTACCGCTAGTCCACAAATCCCGAGGACTCTATCAGGCAATAGTACCATTAGATTGGATAGTGGTACCACCCAATACACTGATAGAACAGGGTCAACTAGTGGTGGTATCGCCAGTGTCAGGTGGTGGTTTCGTTAGTACCCGAAAATCTAAGATGTGACTCTTTTTGGCTTTATTTTTGAAGCCAATTAAGTCTATAAATACCCCTATCTTCTCAGTTGGTAAAGCACCTTTGAGAAGTAAAAAAACTAAGTCAAAGCTTTAGAAAAATTATGTTCGATAGCTTGAGTGTTCACCTCCCACTTTTTCTTTGTCAAAATTTTGTAAGAGTGTGAACCACTTGTAAAAGTTGTAAGAGGGGTGCTTGGTCCTTCCCCTTCAAGAAGATTTGATAGTAGAAGTTGGGAGTCTCATCGGAGGAGGCTTCGGAAGTGGACATAGGTCATTTAACCAAACCACTATACATCGCTACATACTACTTTGGATGTGTGAGTTTTAATTTATGTATTTTGTCTTTACTTAGCTACAAATCTTTCGATCTCCTTCTCACTACTCTTATCACGTTCACTCGAATCACTTTGCTCAAGTCTCTTTTATCAAACAAAAATTTCTAAACGAATAACTCTTTCCAAAATCATTTTAAATTTATAAGTTTTATCCGCTACATTAATTCAACCCCCCTCTTAGTGCCGCTCAGATCCTAATAGAAAATGGTTTTCAAACTCCTAAACCTAGGTCCGAATGGAATGATTTTGAAAAAATATATTTTTCTTTAAATGCAAAGGCTATGAATGCCTTATTTTGTACTTAGTATAAAACTGAATTTAATCATGTTTCTACTTGTAAAATAGCTTTCGATATTTGACAAATCACACACAAAGGCACTAGTAGAGTCAAAGACTCAAAAATTAATTTGTTGATGCATGATTTTGAGCTTTTTCGAATGGAACCAAGCGAGACTATCGGTGATATGTACACCTTTTTCATGGATGTCATCAATAGTCTAAGAGCCCTTGGTAAATCTTTTTTTGGATTTTGAACTTATTAATAAGATTTTAAGATTCCTTTCAAAAAGGTGGGACCCGAAAATAATGGCTATGCAAGAGTTTAAAGACTTGAACTTTTATTCTCTTAAAAACTCATTGGCTCATTGATAACATATGAAATGAGCTTCTTTGAACTTGATGAAAATGAAAACCACCTTCTAAAGAACAGGAAGGGTTTGGAACTTGGAACAAAAGAGTACCACTTGAGTGATAACTCAAGTGATGATGACGATGATGACCTTGGACTCTTCACTATTAAATTTAACAAGTTCATTAAACAAGAATTGAAAAACTCAAATGAACTTAAAAACAATACTAACTCTTGCTATGAACGCAAGAAGCCGGAGAACCCTAAAGACGAATACTCAAAAGTGAAGAAGAAGAAACATCATAAAGAAGAATCAAGTGACGAAGTGACAAACCGTGCCTTGACGACTTTCGACTACAAGGTAAGTAATTCTCCCAAAATGTTTTTACATTGTTATGAAATCACTTGATACCTTTCATGAATTGTTTGATTTAGTTTATAGGAATTTTTTTTAAAAAAAATTATCATGCTTTTCCTTCTAGTATTTTTTAAAAGTAAAAATTATGAATGATGATTGGATGATTTGTGAAAATGCATGTATACCTAACATGATCAATTCCATGTATGCTTTTCATATCGAACTTCAGTTTTAAACATGAAGAACATCTATGTATATTTTGAATTTCTTGAAAGTGTTTTGTCAATAGATGCTTGTATCATGCTTATGATTTGAAATCTTCAATTTTGGAATAATGTGTTTTTGGTCTTGATGGTTTTGGCAAAACCTTTTTTCGGATTTATACGATGTTAGATGTCTTTATGAATTCAATTACAAAACTAAAAGACCTAACCCACATTACTATCAATCTAACTTTTCAAATGTTAGATGTCTTTATGAATTCAATTACAAAACCTTTGTATAAAATATTTAAACACGCTTATATGAAATCAATAACATGAAATCAAACACACAAAAAAGGGGGAAGGAAAGTGTGTGCCAGTGGTAGTACTGTCTATACCCCAAAATTTCAAGGATTTAAATTTTTTAGCTTCATTTTTGAATTCTTTTGAGACCTATAAATACCTTATTAGAGTTTGATTGATAGAGTATCTAAGTTGGTGAAGGATTGTAGTTCTCTCTTTAAGCATTGTTTGAGATTCTTTCTCTTTCTTGTATTTAGAGATGATTTTAAGTTATAGAAGAAGAAAGATATTATTAAAACGTAAGTATATAGGTTCTCTCCTAAGCTTATTAAAAGAAAAAAACTATAACGTAATCTTTATTTATTGGAAAGACGAATTGAGAGTGGATGTAGATCGAAAAGACCGAATTACTATAAATCAGTTTGCATTCCTTATCCTACTTTTGATTTATTGTTACTTACTTATATTTTTTATTAATCATATAGATTTATCAATCAAACTTTAAAATCGATTCTAACATAGGTCACTCAAACGTAATTGAAAAAAATTAATCTATAACTTAAAAAATTAAAACCCTAGATATATAAGGAAAAAATTAATTGTTTATTACCTCAATCTTGATAAACAGCTGGAGTTCCCATTATCACCCTGTGTTCCCATCGCAAGATGCCTTCTCCCTCTCCTTTCTTTCCTCTTCCTCTCCCTTCTCTCTCACGGGATCTCCTCCACACAAAGGAGCCTCTCAGCCTCTATCATTGCCTCTTTCATTGATGACCTCGACATCCAACTTCATCTATTATCCATTGATCCCACCGAAACACGAATGGTAATAGTTTTGTAGAGGGCTGACAGTATTTTCATGGAATTGATAAAAAATTATAACGAGTAAAAATTAATTTTAAAAATCATTCAATAAAAGTTTAAGAGATTTTTTTAACGCAAAAAGCTCATGTCTTTTTGTAAATAAAAAAAGATAAAGGAAGGGCAAATTGGGGCAGGAGATTCTGCCCCTTTTAAACTAATAACCCTCGTCGTTCTCCAGTCTCCTCGAGCGACAGCGACACAAGGAATCGCCTCTCTTCAGTTCTCCTTCTCGCCGGATTCCAGTAAGTCTTCTCCTCTTCCTCCTCCTCGTCTTGGGTGTTGGTCGGGTGGGCTGATTTGATCGGTCGGCATGGACATCTGCTTCGTCACTGTGTTGGGCTATCCGATTCGGTGATGTCCTCATCGATCCCAACGTATCCGGATCGGCCTACCCTTTAAACCGTAGTTTACGATATTAGATCGATGCTCATCTTGGAGGTGCCGATGTTGTCAAATCGCGATCTTCTCGTTTTTAATCACCAACGATCTTTGGTTAGATCATGTCGGGGATCAGCTCACGAACCTTGAGATTTACTTTTATTTCTTCTTAACAATATAAAGCTTAAATGCTACTAAAATAACAAAAACGTTGGTAAAGATGATACTGCTTCATTCTAGGCGGTCGGATAATCGCCCGTTCAAGATTTACTGTTCGGTTTAGATGGACGATTGATTCCTTCAAAACAGGCAATCAGCTGTGATAATTTAGCACGACAATCTTCTTCCTTTTTGTAATGTTTTTCACTCATGATTTCTCATAAAAACATGTCTATGATGTGATTTCATCTGATAAGAAGCGTAGCTGAACTCTGTACTATAAACGTTTATCTAGAAGATGATATTGCCGTCATCTACATATCCGGCAATGGCCAGGAAAAAGGATTACAACAGAAGCACTTAATTTCAAAACGTAGCACAAATTAGTGGCATGTCTAAGATTGAAACGTAGTTTGGACAAATATTTTCATAGTAAACTTCTACTTGTTTTACAAAATTCTTTTTTTTTTAATGGGAAATGATCAAATAATTTGTTTTAGGTTATATGATTATGTAGTTGCGACTAAATCATTTATAAAAGGTTTTATTTGTTCACCACCCTTATGCTTTGGCATTCATGTCAAACAAGTGAATTGTGGGATCATTCAAAGCAAGAGTTGAATCATCACATTTGTATTATTAACTTCTGAATAGTTGGTTTCTGAAAGTCGAGGAAATTGACCAACTGTGTAGAAGATGGAAAACATATTGATTAGCCTCTAAGAGTAATCTCACTAGCACAAGATCATTAATGTACCAGTAAGTTAAAAAGAACTAAGTATCCTTAGATATTGTTATTGTATCCTGTAAAACTAAATATTTGGATAAGCATATGAATCCATTTTTATTTTTTTTGTGCAATAAAATTTTCTTTTATTTTGTTCATGGTGTATATTGATACAAGGCTACTTGTATTCAGACTGCTGGTTATTAGTGTATTTCGTATAATCTTACTGGGACATAACTTTTGCATGGCAGGAAAAAAAATGGAGAAGAATGCTCGTTTTGCAGTTCATGCTGATTCTTCATTTGTACTTCGTGGTATGTGAAACACTCATCGTTTACCAGACGAGATAAACCTTGCGTATATAGGTGGTCTATGATTACATTTAGATTGAAGTTTAATACAAAACTTCCATATATCATGTATGGTCATTTACACAGATCAAATCAAACCAAGTGCACCATGTGAATGGCATGAACTGATACCTCATAGACTCTTTCAATAATCACTTATCCAAAATGGATTGCCACCCCAGGGTGCAACCCGTAAGTATGGATCACTATGTGCATTAACCTTGCATTCTTCTCCTCTGGACTGATTTAGCTAGAGTATGTTTGGCAGCTATTTACCGATAATGTTTTATCCACCAAAACTTAATGTGGCCTATTTGGTCATTCGTGCTAGCTTACAATCCTGTGCTTGTGCTGTTGGGCTTCCTTTAATGTGTAATGGTCTTCGGATGTGTTTGTATGTGTCATTAGCTCTTCAAGATACACGTAGAAAGAACTTACTTCAATATGGTCGTGATAGGCTTTACTTTCAATATTTTCAGGTTTTCTCAATGGTACTTCAGGATACCCAAGATTGGAATGGGGTCACCAGAAACTACCAAATCTTGAGCTTCCTAGGGGCTCTAGAACTATAACGAAGCTCCCTTATGACTGTAGTTTTCTGTCGCAGTCTCAGCGAAAGATCTCAATTTATGGAAACCGAGCCATCCATGTAACCCGCACCTTGGCTGAATCTACAAGAGTTGTTTCAAACCGTCCCTTGTCACCTCATCTTCCAGTGAAGAAGCCACAGCTGAGTGCAACATTTTCCATTTCCCATCGAATCTTTGGGGCTTCTCTGGCATCTGCTATAATGCTGATCCCCATTGCTTGGAAGTTCAGCCTCCTCCTTGATGTATGAAGGAAAAACTTGTTATAGTTTGTGGTGTCAGTTCAAGTACAAATCAAGTGTCTCTTGAAAGGATTACTACCCAGAAGTGGTTGAACCTGAACCAGCTCATGTTATGTTTTGTTTGAATAACCATCCCAAAACGGTGAAGAACCAGCTGCTGGAGTATATTTTGATTGCAGTTTTCCTGCATTCTATGGTGGATTTTATGTTTTCTTGATCTTTTCTTCATGGCATGGAACAGGTTCATTTTGCAGGGTGCTTGTGTGCGAGTTGATGCATTGAGCCTATTTGTGAATGTTGACCAATATGCTATTCACGGTGTAGACTACTTGATTTTAATTTTTTTATGTTTGGCATCCTACAGTTCTATTTCTTGCTTGAATCATAATAGGTGGTTTTTAGCATTTTTCTTTTAGTTTGATTAATAATTATATATAGTTAATTTCTATTGTGACGGCTGTGTTGCTGATGTTGCCATGGACTTCATTGAAGTTTTTGGCATTCTGCTTAAAAATTTATTTATGCAGTTTCAACAAGCATAGGCCCTGAAACTTGGGAGTGATGCTCACTATTTTACCTGCAGTTTTTCTTGTGTTATCAACCCTTTGGTAAACTGTGTTAAATAAAAGGGTTTCATCAGCATTAAACTATGATCAAGGGGAGAATATTTAATGGAGATCAGCCAGCTGTGTTTGTAGTTCTTTGTCGTAAACTGTGAGCATGTATTTTGGGCCAATGCTATAGTCTAATCCTCACTACCATCAGCCACCTCTAAATATGCTTGGTGTCTTTTCAATTGCGGGAGAGGGTATGTGAAAACATTTAGATGATCAAACTGCTCAAGAACCATGGAGGAAGGGACTTGATTCTCTTGGAAGAGGACTTCTACATGCAAATTAACCCCATCAAATCCAATCTATACAGTTTTCTTAATGAGCCTGTGACAGTAAAAATATCGCAGGGGCATGTAGTGTATGAGGGTATTATATATTATCTTATGTAGTTAGATTTTTTTTAGTATTTTGATTTTTACATTTAAAAAATTTATATTGAAATTTTTATAATTAGACCTATTTAGTATTATGATCTTTGTACTTAAAAAACTTATATTAAAATTTTTATAATTATGAAAGTAAAATATTTAATCTTATTTATTCTACCATCGTCGATTATACCTATAAAAGATATAACTCAAGTCGAAATTATCTTTTTATTTATTGCTTTTGTGTCATTCGTGATATTGTATCATTTTTATTGACCATTACCACGACAAACTACTTATAACATCATCATCGGCTATTATTGTTAAAATTATCTTTTTGTTCATCATTTTTATACCATTCATGTATGGTATCTTCCATCGATAAAACTGATAACGTTAGAGTAAATAAGGTTAAATATTACACTTTTATAACTATAGAAATTTCAATATAATTTTTTTAAGTTTAGAAATCGAAATGCTAAAGAGGCCTAACTATAGAGATTTTAATATAAATTTTTTAAGTCTAAAAATCGAAATACTAAAAAGGTCTAATTACGAAAGATAATCTATAATTAATCCATTGTATAATAACAAGAATTGCATATCAGTGTTACATGGCTCTTGTGCATGACTACAATCTGTCGAGTCCAATGCACACAGCTGAGCTATAATCAAGATTTATTAGAGAACTTCAGTGAGGTTATTGTGGCAGCAAAACAATTACATGCAAGCTAAATAGAGAAGAACTAGAAAGAAAAGGAGGAGGGAACAAAACAATATTTGCATAGGTTGGCATATGCCACCATTAGATAAATATTACACTTAGGGATCCAATACATAAAGGTTTCCAAGCCTCATCTCACAGCTTATCTGAACAAATATGAGAATGCTTTCATTTGAATATATCATTGAGATATGTACATCAGGAGGTATAAGCACATGGAATGAGTTAAAATTAGATATGCAAGCAGCAGTCCTGAACTGTAGATGGATTCAGCTGGATTCAAGAGAGCAGCGTAGAGATGAAAATATTTCGATCGCAATCAGCCTCTGCATCTAAATCACAATTGCAGCTTCCATCCTCTTTATTGTTCCAACTGTAGCCTTCAACCTCCCCAGACTGCACTTATGGTTGTGGTGTGGCCCCGTTGTTAAGCATTAAGCACTTCATCGCTAGCAAGATATCAACACAAAAGTAATTATCACAGCTTGCCCACGTATTATCACTAGGATTGAATAGCACATGAATGAGTGTTTAGTGAACAAAAGCAATTCAAGTCAACTCAAAAGTAAACAGATGGATAGATAGAAGTTGATATAACATGAGTGCTACACCCACATCATAATGAAACCCATAAAGGCCAAGAAATTCAACATTGAAAGCACATGCAAATTAGTAACTGTTCTCTGATACTGTGAGATCTCAATTAAGGTTTCAATTGAGATTCCATCAAAGTGCAATTAGTTTTTGTCAGAGTCTACTCATTTTGCCTAGTGTATATTCTATTTGATCTTTATGTTGGGGCTTCATTGATGGTTCGACTTCTATTAGATCCTTTTTGCATAGGATTAATGAAGGATTGACCCTTTAGGTTTTTAGCGACATACATAAACATCAATAAATTTTATTTGTTGAACATCACAGCAATTTAGCCACTTATTCCTTCTGTTTTTTCTATCACCCTACTGAATTTGGTTTAAGACTGCATCACAAGTAAATCAAACAATAAAAATGCTAGATTAATTGCACCATCAACACAAAGCTTCTTAGACCTATGATTTCTTCAGCTGATAATTGCTATTCTTCTCAATTTTCTACATGGTTATCCTACTACTACACAAGCTTTTCTCTCCAGCTTTCTGGAAGAATTCAAAAAAATTCAGTTTATTGATGAAGTAAGCAAAGTGTAGATCTTCCATTATGCAGTTACATCAAAAAGCAAAATGCTAGAGATTAGCTTCAGTTACCAAGATAAGTTTGCCTTAATAATTTCTTTCTTTACCTAATCAATTAATACTAGATCATGCAAGGATATTCATAACAGGACCATCCACCTTTCATTTTTTTGCAGCTATGATTCTGTGCTATCAAATTCAGCAATTTGCAGCATAATGCAGGAACAAGGGTCATGCTTTAGGTTCTCAGAATAATCTATGGCCAACATTCCATTTAGTAAATACAAGTATTACTATATACAGATAAACTAAAAGTGATTTTCCATATTTTCAGTTGAACGAGGCATATGTGTGAAAAGGTTCTAGATGTCCAAATTTCCAAAAATTTATTTTAACAAACAGAGAAATAGTGGATACAAAACTCTCTAGATGAGTGCATGTCCTCTAACATAATACAAATAGAAGGCAAAATATTAAGCCTTTAACGTACACCAGATCAACGACCTTTGTATTACCCGTTTGAGCTATGCAGTTTTCTTGCATAGTCTCGAGCCCTCAAGGCTGCTTTGAGCATCAAAATCCTTTTCTTCCTGTGTCAACAACGGTATGCATACATCAGAAAAAAGGATTTGAAATTATAGACATTATGAAAGAAACCAAATTATAATTCTAGTTATATTCCAAATTCGTGATCTGTAAAGTTGAAGGTCGTGATACTAGAATACAGAAATTTTCTGATTTATTACATTTTTAGATTATTTGCACAAGATTAGATTCTAACTAACAAAATTCTTGACAAAAGTAACAGCCATGAATTACTACATCAGAAATATACATATAATGATCTTATTTGCAATCAGCTGGAATACACACAGCATCCATAGATAACTATATCTCAAGGGGAGAAATCTAGAAAGCTGGCATGAGGGTAGGTTATTCAATTTGGTTTTATATTATGAAGATGGATTGATGAGTACAAAATTTTTGAATGCTACAGCATGCGGAGGAATAAATATTTGCAATTAAATAATATTTGGACAATAAATCACAAAGCTGTCTTTTGTGAACTGAGAAATCCAATCCCATATTACCTTTTTTTCTCCAATTTGATATGTTTCTTGACAAGGATGATTAGAATGAGACGTGTTTGAATAATTTTGGTCCACTGACTTGTATTCTTGACAAGGATCTGTACATCCTGAAGAGAAACAAATTGGAACAGCACACTGACTTTCACTGATGCTTCTTTTCCTCGCAGATGAGGATTTGGCTGTCGAAAGCAAGTCAACATCGATCTTTGACTTCTCAAAAATATTCATGGGAGAACATGAGCCAACTAGGTCAGATCTTTTTCCATGGACATCCTTTGGTTTCTTTTTTACGGAGCTATCCTTCATGTTGTGTAAAGAGGGCACTCTTTGATCAAGGGATGAACTACTGCAAAAAACCTCCTCCTTCACAATGACTTTTGGGATGTCTAAACTGTTTAAACTAATCAAATTGTCAGCTACAACTTCCTCCAATCCACTTAATTTTGCAACTCTTGCAGCCCTGTCAAGTTGCCACATCATGCTGACAGCATCATCAAGTTGATCCCTTGCTGTATCAAATTCTATAATGGGCTGTGGGTAGTTCAATCCTAGCTCAACACCAGATGCTTTAAGCACAATCCTTGGAGCATCCCATGGATGATGGATCCATTCAGTTGGCACTCTAGCAAGTTCTGGAATCCAATTTCTTACATACTCACCATCTGGATCATACTTCTGTCCCTGAACCTGATTCCAAGTTCAAATGATGGCTTCTATCAAAAAAATGATGTCTGTCAACAAAATTGACTAGTATTTTTCTTGGGAGAAAAAAAATACTTTTTTGCTGTCTGTATAGAAGAAAATTCCATAACAAATCATGTTTAGAATGAAGTTTTATTATTTTGGTTAAATGATCAATATATGATGGAATAAATCAGCCATCATCTAAAAGCTTATACCCGATATAGAAATGAAGACCAAAAAAAATCTTGAAAGAAAAAGAGTCACAGCAAACTAAAGATCAAAGCTACAAATGAGATAACACCAGAACTGATAACCGGCAACATTATTGAGAGAAACTTGAAATTTTAGGATTAGTTGCAGCGCCACAAATGAGATTCAAATAATGTTAATCTAACATTAAATATTCCATAAAGTATATTGACTAATATCAAAAAATAATAACCAGTGGATAAAATTATAATTGATATATCTCCTGTGAATTTTCACAAAAAATGATCCCACATATGCATGTATACCCATTCAAAGTTCACTTTTTAATAATTACCTAAAAATTCCGGCCACGCACTTACGATATATGCATATTTCAGCTTGGCAAAGTTCTTGAACAAAAGCTTTCTAACATTTTTGCAAAAACTGATACTAGGATTCTATACATGTAAATATGAACCATACAACCATTAATATGCATCCTTGAAACTCACTGCCTTAATCATACATATTATTGTCAAGGTAAATCGACTGACCTCAAAACATTGGGAGAATCTGCTCATGAAGATGAATGGATGAACAAATTTAAACCTCAGTCGAGTGTTCAAAGCAAATGCAGATGGCCACAACACCCATTTGATCTATAAATGGTGAATATGTATGATATCCACATAAGATCATCTAAACAATATTAAGATTGAGAGCCCTACAATATGTAATATGGAATAAAGTTTTTCAAAAAGCTAGAATAAATAAACGAATGGCTGGTCATGTTTATATTCAGTCATAAAAGCTCTCTGTAGATATTAAAGGATGCATACCGCAGGGCTGTCAAGACGTTTGAGCTCATGACCATCAGGTAAGCTACCTGACACATACTGCCAGCCAAGGATGTCGCTTTCCAGGTCAGCATCCAGCAATGTGTCCCAAAAATACTTCAGTCCCCAGGTCCATGGAAGTAGCAAAAACTTCACAAAAAAACTTGCTACAATCACTCTACTTCTGTTGTGTATCCAACCAGTGGCCCAAAGTTCTCTCATTCCTGCATCCACCAAGGGGTACCCAGTCCGACCCTGTCTCCAAGATTTAAACTGACCTTCATCAGCTCGCCAAGGGTAGTGCTTTAGATTACCCAACAGCGATCGCTCATACGTGAAAGGAAAGTTGAAACAAAGATAACGTGAATATTCTCTAAGACCAATTGATCGCAGGAAGAAGTTCACGCTCTCTTCTGCTTTACAGTTTCCTTCTTTTGCCCACTGTATTTGTTTGATTCTGACATTTTGATATATTTTCCTGATACTGAGCTCACCATGATGAAGACATGGTGACAGCAACGAAGTAGTGGTGCCTTCTAACTTCATTCTGTTTTCTGAATAATCTAGTAGATGCCCACTGATAAATTCACTTAGCACCTTGTCTGCATTGCTCCACCCAGGGGACCAACACCTGCTTAATAATGCATTACTTGATTTCTCTATTTCATTTTCAAGCCCGAGCTCCTCAATTGGACAGCTTACAACACTTCCTGTGCCTGTTAAATGAAAATGGACAAAAGAATAGTCTTTATTATATAGTGCAAACCATGTAATAATTTCTACATGGAAAAGTTCCCATGAAATATCTTGTCATGAGAAATGACAGGACTGAAAGGGTATCTCTTATCCATTAGTCACAAGTTATCATGTTTACATTAAAGAACAAATTGCAGAAGCTGTGGGTGCTGATGCCATATAACCAAATTGGATAAAAAACTAATGCGCGTACAATAATCAGACTAAATTAGCCTCTTGTAAGGAAAGCCCATAACCTCGCTACACATATAATGTAGCACAATCATTTATTGTTAGCCAATTGACTCCAACTGGAAAAGCAAATTTAATAACTAGGATAGATGCTGCTCCACCAATGGCTGGATAAGACTGTCCCCCTTCCCCTAATTGTTGAGGCCATCAACAGCTAAAACATAAAAGCATCTTTACGTAACAAGCTGAATGAGGAGTGCAGTTCAGGCCCCTGAGGTCCTACCTGGCAGTGAAATTTATAATGCTTAGTTGTTGTAGGTGCTGAAAGCAAAACCATGAGAATAATAGCTTAAGACAAGCAAGCTCTGGGGTTGTATTGGACGAACTAAGATCCTTAGAAGCTCAATTATCAATTAACAACCTAACCTACCATTGACCTGTTAGGTCAAATCTTAATTACAGGATAAATTTGCAAAAAAATATGGCTCATAGTGACAAATCCAAAAATGGAAACAAAATCTTAACACTGTCTAATATGATTAGATACATAAATTTTACCTTCAAGTGGGACCAACTTCCAGGGAGGAAGAAGCAATGTCGGTTCAATTGGTAAGCTCATGCACTTGGACCAGTATGCATCAAAGGTTGTAAAAGCAAGCCCACTTTCATCATAGATTTCCCATGGTTCATACAAGAGATCACCATTAAAACTTTGCACGCTGATTCCAAGGTTCTCTAGCTGACTTTTTATTTTATGATCACGGACAAGTGAAACAGGATCTGAACAACAAGGTAATATGAATTCTTTAAGGTGTAAATGCAAAAGAAAATCCAACATTCAAAAGAAGCTGCATGGTAGAATTAAAGTTCTTTGACATAGTACCGTACAGCACTGATAGAAGTACTGGATGTGAACCAACAGAAGCCATTTGCTACCAACACATTTATTGTGCAAAATTATTCAAGAACATGGTATGCCTAGTTGCTTTTTAAGTGAATAAGCACAAAGGTAAGTTCCGCTTTCTAGACTCCATTCGTGTTTTGGCCTATCATGCTAATAACAATTGATACATCAAATATAGGCCATTTTCTGTGCAAGCAATTTATACAAGCAACAGAAAATTGGTTATAGTCATATTATGTCCAGATCACTTTCATAGGACATAACAAATGGTCTTGGTGCTCTGATTTTCTAAATAATATTCTTATTTCAATCCTGCATTATATAAAAATGCATTTAGATATAAGGGTCTTTAAAAAATTTTCATATTTCTCAGTAATGAAATGTAACCATGCCTTCAAAGTAGAACATGCATATGTTGCTTAATCCTATTATCTCCAACATCTTTGGTATTTTTTCTTCATAATTCTAACTTAGAAATTATGTTCATCATACCATAATTAGCTAGAATAGTAACCTTAGCAGATAGCTAGGCGAACAACTTACTCAAAATCTTATTTAACATTTGCAATTTTCAGAATTGGATTTCTTATAATATTGGATAAAGAATGTATGATGCATGTGTGTACTGTTAATTCTATGCCTTCTGGAACATTTGCTAGGATAGGAATAGTCTTATACATGACGAGTAATTCATTCATGTTAGGAAAAAATATACTTTTGTGAATTGTAATTTATTTGTTTGCTTCTTTGATTTATTTTCCTGCATATGATAGCTTGAAAACCTAATTGGAGGTGTCGTAGCAATAATTACATGACTTGCATCAAATGATATAAAAGCCAGCCAGGAAAAACTTGGGACAAATACAATTCTCTTCATCTCTTCTAGCATTGGTTTTCAGATGTGATCTTCCATCATTCTATCCTTCCCCTTGATATTTTATCATGGGAAGCCAAATCTTGTGGTTGCAATATTAATGGCAAGCTCAACGACATCCAAGATGAATGTGGTGCATATATGAATCCAAAAATTATTTCATAGAAGATTAAGAAATGACCATCACCAGGTTATGACAAATAAGCCTAGGGATCATTGGTAACCAACAACAATTCACCATGTTCTGAGAGATCATGTGAATTCACAGTGGAAGCAAATTGATGCAGTCTATTTCAGGGTTTAGACTAAGCCATATTAGTTCAGTTTCTTTTATCACAATCAATCTAGGAGTCTTTTTACATGATTATCTACAGATGATTATTCGTAAACTTGTAAGAGGTAAGAGGACAATTGATACAGACACAAACAAGTATTTTTTGGACCTGTCTTAACCACCAAAGGGTTTAATGATTGTCATTTGAGTACGAATCAGAATTGTTTGGCCACTTAGAATCCATTAGGGTAACTCCATGGAGGAATATCTGCAATATCCACTTGAAACATGCAGAAGTTAAGTGGAGACCGTCATTAGAACAAATAGGTCCTTTTGCAGAGACCTAATACTCATCTATGAAGACTTGCATAACTTGGTCCTTATTGTTTAGATTTGTTAAAAAAGAACTGTCGGAGAGACAATAAGAATTGATAAATTAGATTTCATGCTTCGGGTCACTAATTCTCTCAAGTAACTTTAGAGCCAAAGTTCCAGGATCCTATAAAACAGTTTATCTAATCACTGAATGAAAACATCATTTTCCAACAGTAACATAAGAATCAAGATGGAATTGCACAAAAAGGTGTTGAAAAGGGATGCAGCAAGAAGAACACCAAGCATGAAAGGTTGGTGGATGAGTAAAAAATGAGAATTTTTGTGTCTATAAGATTTTTTTCTTTTTTTCTTTTGAAACCTGGTTGATCAGGGCCCGAGTAATAGGAACAACCTGCATTGCATTGGAACATTGTAACACAGTTACATGTGAGGAAAATTAAGAGAGAGATTAAAAGGAATTGGGAGATACAGAATGCTTTCCTAAGACATAATCCTGTTCTCATACAAGTAACTCTTGTGCAGGACAGAGACAAGAATTTGAGTTTCCTTAATGCTAAAACAATGACCCTATATAGACGCCGCAGTGGCGGGAGCCTTGTCCACTATGTTTGCGTCACTAAATTGTTCATGCTGTGATAGCAAGATGATGCATACACCCTAAACGAAGGAGAATCTCCCAAAAAGAAAAAAGAAAAAAAAAAAGGTTGAGAATTCAATTCGAGAGACAGCTTACCATAAAGATGATTGTAAACCAGTCTGGTAGCCCCGACCGTACCAATGCACTGCAAAAGAGCAGCAAGAGTGCTCTCAGCTCGGATGAACACGAAGGGAGCACCGAGGGACCTCAACGACTGGTCGAGGTGCTCGAGCGACTGCTTCAGCCACCACCGAGAGACTCGCCCAGGGAAGAACTGCCCTTCTTCACTCGGACACCATACGAAAACCGGAAGGACTCGACCATCCTTGGCGGCGGTCGCCAAGGCCGGGTTGTCCTCAATCCTCAAGTCCCTCCTGAACCAAACTATGGTCTTGGTTTGGCTTCCCATGACGGCAACAATCTCAAGCTTAAGCCATGGCAGGAACGCCCAAATATGTAGCTAAATATGCACGCATGGAATATGGGACCAAGCTGCTCCAAATCATTCAAACAAGGATTTCTGGGACTAGAACGGATACAGAAAGCAACCTCGACAAATCAAGAGAACCCAGCCATGGAATTCCGTCAGCAACCCTTTGTTCCTCTTACTTCTGGGGTCTCTCCAAATGTATCTTCCAAGCAGCAACAAGATGTACCCCCAGAACTAGGCAGCTCTTCTCCAGTGACGGGCCAGGGAGAAGGAACGAACACAGCAATCAACTTGCCCTGACCCCACCAAACAAGAAGCAGACTACGAGACCTGCGGCCATGGCGCAATCAACCTCCCCCGGCACAGGGGAAACCTCAATTTCTATCCTCCTGTTGCAGCACCTCAACAGCACTCTCCCATCAAAAGTCAACGCCAGAGAACAGCTCTTTTTCCCCGGCCCACAAATCTTGCTCTCAGCGCTGCCTAACTTTTTAACCCTCCACTGAATCCAACAACATGTGAACAGACTCTAACGGCAAAGATCTAGCAGACGCAGCCCGCACTTCAGATTACCGGAAGGATTTTGTTCCGTCTCCAACCTTCGTTATATTCTCAACACTGCAGTTGCGCATGATCGAATTGATTGCATCTCGCTGTTTCTCTCGCCCATGGCAAACCACCGACAATCTATGGGCTCGGGTGGGAAGTGTACGCCCCTGACAGCATCTCGCACATGGAAGCCACTGGCACATTCCCCATCACGTGGAGTTGAGACCCCAATCACGACAACACGTCATCGACCTAAATGTAGGCCGTACGTGCCGAATTCAGGATGCGTGGCGTCCAATGTTCGGAGCTGTTCACGTCAGTGCCGTACGTGGAACCTCTCATTTGACTCCGATTTCAGACAAAAATCTAGGTTGCTGAGAGCATCAGAGAGAGAAGTACGATATTAGAATCGCAACAATTAGGTATCAGGAAATCTCTCATCAAAAAGCGTCAGGTGATCAGCTACAGTATCTCCGGGATCTACATCGTTTGCAAAGTAAACATAAATGCCCCCATTCATCTTGGGCTTTATTTTCTATCTTAAATGTGCTTAACTTATCTCACATTTTAATAAATTAGAGAACATCTCATTTTATTCATCAATATAATTTTTTAGATTTTTGTATTCATGCACTCAGTATAAAAATAAATATATCTATATTAAAATTTCTTGTTTTATGTCACACTCCTCTATTATATATAATCTATCTCGAAATCTAATTATCCTTTTATGAATGTAAAAATATTTTTTTTCTTATCTTAATCTAACATTCAATCGGTTCAAATAAAAATCATTAACCTATAACTCTTTAATTTTTTTCAAGAGGATTCACTATAGTGATAATACTATCAATCTCCTTATCTCATGTTCAAATTTTTACATATCTATATGAAGAGGTATTTGAACCGTTAATAAAATAGCTAAGTTTTCCAAAATGATGATTGATCATATAATCATAATCTTTTGTTAACTATAATCATCTTCTCTACTTAATGTTCAACACCTTTTGAGTAAAGTAATATTTCAAGTTTTTGTGATCAGTGTATATTTTATATTTTTTCTCATAAAAATAATGTCATCAAATTTTTAAGACAAACATTATCACTATCAACTCTAAATCATGAGTTGAATAGTTCTTCTCATAATGTTTTAGTTGTTTTGAGGCAGAACCTATAACTCTGTTATTCTGCATCAAAACACCTCTTAGACCATTTTTTGATGCATCACTATATACTATGAATTCTCTTGATCATGTATCTGCAAAAGCATACTTATTACCATAACTTAACCTCATATTATAGAATATGTTAAAAGCTTGTATATAATTATAACCTCTAATTAAAAGAAAAACACACCCACATATGTTCAAAAATAAAAGTTATATAAATACAAATGCCCATAGGTCACCATCCATATTTGCACTAATATAGGCTTGCACATCCTCACTTTCCTACCTAATCACTTGAATAGGTAACTAGTGTCTTTACTTGCAAAATAGGGTCTATAGTGAATAATCACTCAGTAAGTATAAATATTTATAGTTTTATTTAGGTAAGTATATATCATGTCATATTTTAATATTTTAAATCATCGACATAAGATATTTAATGGTAAACCCCTCATCCTATAACTTTTTTAACAAGCATAACCCTATGACATAACATATGTAAAATAAAAAAAAATTACATCGAAATAATATAAAATGCTTATATACAGATGTAAGAAACATAGCAAATTCATAGACTTCTACACCTTATATCATAATATATACATGCACTTCCACACTGCATGTCATCGTAATATATATATGCATTCTCATATTATACGTCATAATATATATATATATACTATGCACTCTCATATTGTATGTTATAATATATATGTATACTTCCACACTATACGTTATAATATATACATGCACTCCCATATCACACACCATAGTATATATATGCACTCCTATGCTACATGTCATAATTAGGAGCATAAGGTCATGAGATGTCTTAATTAAGAATCCTACCTCTTAAATTATTGATTTCTAATCATTTATAAAAAAAATTGATAAAATATCTAATAACATAGAGTGTATTCAATCTAAAAATTTATCTAAATTTCATCATTAATTTATCAATAATTTGCTATATAATCAAATGAATTAGTTAGTATCAACCAAACTAACATATAATTTATGAAGAAATTTTACTTCACTATATTAGCTGACCAAATGATATCGAATTATCATAAAATTTTGTAAAAAACTAAGAAACATATAAAACTAAATACATACTAATTTTTATCTTGAAAGAAGATTATTTGGAGGCTAAACTACCCTCCTAATTCACTATAAACACCTATTCTATTCTATTAAAACTAGGTTGGGACTAAGTGAAATTATAAACCTTATATCCTAGTGCACAAAGATGGTATTCACTCAATTTTAAATTCTATAGAACCCTAAGTGAACCTTTTAAAATATATGAAAAGAACAGTCTAATCATATCTCTAACGAGGTCAATTCAATATGAATAGAATCCCTTCTTAGAAAATAAGGGATTCAAAGTGCCTCAGATTGGGACACTCACAACCTTATCTACTAATCTCAGATTAAGGTCATATTAAAGGCTTTAGAATCATATGAAATTTATACAGAATATTAAATATTAAATATTAATTCAAAGTTTAGGTTATCTAAAAGTAACTGAAAATATCAATCTATTATTTGTAAAACCAAAATCCTAAGTATAACAAATAAAAAATTGAGTTTTTCTTATCTCAACCTTCCTTAGAGCTGAGGTTTCCTAACTTGCATGAGAAAACCTAAGAGAATGACTAAAGAAAAAGAGAAAGGGTCATATGCTATTAGGTTGGTAAAGAAGATAAGGACAAAATAAAGTAGAGGTTCTTAAGAGATTATCTTGAGGTCTAAGGTTCAATCCAATTGGACCTTATTTCAAGTTTTTTTTTCTTTTATTAATATAAATATAAGATTATAATACCTTTAATTGAGTTTAATTTGGTTTGACAAAGATGATATTTTTGATCCAACTCATCTCTCAATCTCACTTTTGTATCTTAACATTTTTAGTATAAACTATCTTTGATTTATATTTTTTATTTAATTTTTCATTACTTCATCTATGCCTAAGTAACTTATTATCCTCCAATACATAATATTTAAAACTTTTTTATTTTAATTATGTTTTGATTTATTCGAGTATTGAGATTCACTTAAAGTCAATTACAACTCAGACGTCACTTCTAGTCATTATTTGCATACTTATTATAATAACTTAATCTTATACTCAAATTTACTAGTATACTTAAGCTTATTGTATGGAAGGACCATGCCTTTTTAATTGTAAAATATGACTAAAGTAAATATTTATTTTTATGCATACTTAACTAACATTTAGTACAACACTAAGAATAACATTTTTTGAAAATATGTACTTCAACTTTAAAAGTTGAAAATATGGGCATATTATTTATCATATTTATGAAACAGTCATTACATATCATATCACTAATGAAAATAATATAGAGATATTATTTATATTTCTATTATCATGCTGGTTAAAATTTAATATTTTTTTCTTGTTTTGGAGAGGTTTGTGGCTAAACAAATGAAAATTGTTAGTATCAAATTAATCAAATGTTCTGATTCGAGTTAATTCCTTTTGTTTGTTTTCAAGATTTAAACATGCTTAGTCAAATCCTAATGTGGAATCTAGATCTTGATGGATGATTCGGTGGTCTACTCTCGACACTAGTGCTATAGCTACATTTGAATTTTGACCCACATACTTTCTATGTATAATCCAAATAAACTTCGCTAAATCCTAATGTAGAATCTCGATATTGATACGTTGTTCGATCTCCTTATTGGATATTGCTTTAGAATCATGACTTAGATGTTTTATGCAAAAAAAAAAAAATCTCCTGAGTGTATTGTAATAACACTATTTTGTTCCATATCAAAAATAGATTAAAATTTATAAGAGATTGATTCGTATATTATTATTAGATTAAGCCTAAGTATTTTGAGTTAATGACTTAGCCAAGTTAGCATATCAAGACTTCAAACTCTTTAAGTGAAAAATATTATAATATTTTGATTTAATCCCACATCCAAAGTGGGAAAAGACGTAGATCGACTCATAAGAAGTTGATGGGTGTTTTGTTATTAATTTTAACTAAAATATTTTAGAATAGTAGTCTAAGCTCAATGAAATTAATAAACTAATTATCTCATTGTATCGTAAAAGAAATCTTATTTGTCACTTATGAATGCATGTTGACTTGTTCCCTCATTGATGCAATGTGCTGTCTTCACTTGCAAACAGTGTTGGGGCCTCAAGAGGGCCATTTGTCATTAGGAGGTGATCCTTTCAACGCGTGTTTGATGAATTGAGACCAACTGTGGAAGCACTAAGTGATGGATCTTGCTATAAGTAATAAAGCAGCTTAATTAAAGTGGATGATGTCAAAGATGATGACTGTTAATCCATTGGTTAGTGTCTCCATTCCACTATGCACAACCAGGCAGTTCATACATTTGTGGCTTCAGCCACAACATTTAGCATGGTATCTGATAAATTGAAATATGATGATAAAAATATATGTTACAATTAACTAATACTACTATCTATTTATACATGTTTGGGAGAGGATTTTCCTCAACTAAGCATCGAGATTTCCTCGTGCAGTTAGAAAAATCTCATCCTTTTGTAGTTGAAAAAATCTTATATACTATCATGCCCCTGTAAGATTGAGCTCCTATCAAGGATACCGATCTTGGACCAATACAACGAAAATAGTTTATGAACGAGAGGCTTCGTGAGTGAGTTTGCTAATTGATCAGTCGTACGTACGTGAGAGACACGTAGTTGATGTCTAATAACTTAATCTCGCATGAAGTGGAAGTCGATAACAATGTGTTTCATGCGTGAGTGGAACACTGGATTGATACATAAGTAGGTAGCTCCAACATTATCACAATATATTGTAGGAGTAAGAGTAGAGTTGATGTTGAGTTCCTTGAGGAGATTTGTGATCCAATTGAGTTCAACAGTAGCGGTGGCGATGGCACAATATTCGGCTTCAGTTGTAGATTTTGCTATTGTCTTTTGCTTCTTAGAACTCTAACTGATTGGATTAGCTCTAAGGAAAATAATATACTCTGACGTGGATGTTCTATCATCAACATTCCCTGCCCAATCAGCATCAACAAAGGTATGGAGATGAAGTAAAGTGTGTTTACGAAGAAAGATACCATGATTGAGGGTCCCTTTAAGATACTATAAAATTCGTTTCACCGCAGACCAATGTGTAGTAGATAATCGATACATGAATTGGGATAATTTATTGACTACAAATAAGATATTTGGATGGGTAAGAGCCAAGTACTATAAGGAGCCAAGCACTTATCAGTATTAAGTAGCATCCGCAGTAAGGCTTCCATCACATAATTTGAGTGATTCACTTATAGAGAAGGGAGTTGTAACTTCTTTTGCTTCCTATATATTTGTCTTTAATAGCAAGTCGTAAATATACTTTCTTTGTAATAGAAAGAGACATGAAGATGTAAATGTTACTTCCACTCCTAGAAAATAGCTCAAGGGTTCTAAATCTTTGAGGGAGAATCGATTAGCCAATTACTTTATAAATACTTGAATATCTAAGGAGCCATTGTCTGTGACAATAATATCATCCACATACACTAGAAGATATATTGTATTTCTATTTTGTTATCGTAGAAATAATGAGGTATCAGACTTGAAGTTGATGAAGCCAATTGATGTCAAAAATGAGTCAAGTTTAATATACCAAGCTCTTGGAGCTTGATGAAGACCATAAATAGCTTTTCGTAGTTTTTCTCCGAGTCGGTAATGACCGTAACCTTGTTGTGGCATTGCTCGGTGGCAACTATAAGGCCGAAGGCGATCAAGTCAACCATGAAGAGAGACGAGAGGAGGTTACAGGCGCTCGACCTGCTTTTGTGCAATAGTCAAAAGGCAACGGTCACTCGGGTGGAGCAGAAAACAAGTTGCAGTAGAGGAAAGAAACTCCTCGGATGCTACGCCTATGAGGTGGGCCATCGATCACCTCTTGGAGCGCTCTACCATTGATCTCTGAGGTAGCGATTAGTAGGAGAAGGAAATCTGCAGTGCGGTAGAGATCAGAGAGCTGTAGCAGTCCTCTGCTGAATGCGAGATGGCTTCAGGGAGTCACAGTGAGGAGGGTTAGCATCAGAGATGAAGAGGTCAGCCGATTTGAAGTCCACCGATCAGATCAGCAGCGACTATCAGCGGAGTTTGTTACCAAGTAGATGGGGAAAGGTAGAGAAGAGGGGTGCTGGCAGCGAAGAACACAGGTTGACAGATCATCTGCTCTGATACCATGATAAATTAGAATATGATGATAAAAATGTATGTTACAATTAACTAAGACTGTTGTTTATTTATATATGTTTGGAAGAGGATTTTTCTCAACTGAGCATCGAGATTTCCTCATGTAGTTGAAAAAATCTCATCTGCTATCATTATCATCTGTTGCAACTCTGGAACAAGCCAGAATTATTTATCAATATCTACTTGATAGAATGCAGATTGCAAGCAGAAGCATGTGATCCTTTTTTTGTCATTTAAATTTTTTTTTCAGACAAAAAAGTATTATCAGGAAATGACTGCTAATATTATAAAATATAGTTTACATATATCCACTTGTCAGTATTATTTTGGGGTGCTAACAAGTTTGGTTGGTAAAAGATTTGATTATAAATCATCCTAAGTTCTAATATTCTAATCTACCTTCATCATTTATCTTTTATAAAAAAATTATATTTTTAATTATGGAAATAGATAAAACCTGTTGGGGGGAATGAGTAGTCAACAACAATAGCAATGCTTGTTTTCCTCCTAACCCCAAAAGAAAAAAAAAAGAAAAAAAAAGAAAGAAAACCACAAGGCCCAACTCATAAAATAAATGACTGAGTTTAATTCCGAATTCTAGGATCAGAAGTAAACTGGTTGTTGTAAATCTATCAATCCCATTAACACTCCAAGTTGTTCTTGCCAAGTACTTTCCATCAGTCTCTCATAAACGACTAACCGCTGAAAAATACTTCTTGTTCATAATGGCTTATAGGGTGATTTTACTTTAAAATATTCATATTTTAAATTTTTTTAAAAATATTTCCTTGTTTACTTTTTCTCAAATAATATCTCTAATTTAAAAAATACCCAAGATACTCTTTAAAAATTATTCACCAATTTTTTTCTATTTTTTTTTTATCAATTTTCAACTATTAATATACTTTCAATAGTATTTACAGTGTTTTATTGATGTACTAAAAAAATATAAATGTTATTAAAAAGTACCGTAAATAACATCATATCATACTTCTTTGATTGTCATTGCTCATAGATCATTATAAAATTATATTTTTAATTATCATATCATACTTTTTTTACTGTCATTACTCATATATCATTATAAAATTATATTTTTAGATTTATAGTTAAATTGGTTAAAGTTAGAAGCATATTTAGATAATTTATGGTGTTTTCAAGGAGGCCTTACAGTATTATAAACAAAACACTATAACAAGCGAAATTTTTTTTAGGATGATTTGGGTATTTTTTAATTATAGGTATTATTTAAAAAAAAGTAAAATGGGAGGTACCAATTGAAAAATACATAAAATATCGATATTTTCTTGAAAAAATCACCCTTATATGTATGTTGAATATTGAATATTGAATTGTTCTATGGTCAAACATTAAAGCCAAATAAACTATCGAGTAAAAGAAAAAGATGCCAAATGAATAATATCGAGTAAATATATAAATATATGCCACTGAATATATATATATATATATATATATATATATATATATATATATATATATATATATATATATATATGTGTGTGTGTGTGTGTGTGTGTGAAGTCTCTCTGACAGGCCCCATGCAGATTTGTGAAGCCTAAGGATTGCAGAAAGGGAGGCAAGTGATTCTGGTGGGAGCTGCTTGCTGTGAGAAGGTGGGTCTGAAGAAAGGGCCATGGAATCCAGAAGACGACCAGATTTTGGCTGATTACATCCAGAGATATGGCCATGGAAATTGGCGACCGCTGCCGAAACAAGCTGATAAGCAGGAGTTGCATGGAGAGATTCCACAAGCCATCAAGTTTGATCGTTTTTGTTCTTCTCTTGGCCTGGCGATTAGTGCAAAGATTCTTCTCTTGGCTTCGTGATTCTGATGCATGAAGCATCTCTATGTTGTTGTGATAGTTGCACTTGGAGATCATTTCTTCGGAAAGATTCGACTTCTCAGGGCTCTTGAGGTGTACGAAGAGTTGCAGACTGAGGTGGACGAACTACCTGAGACCGGACATCAAATAAGGAAACTTCACCAAGAAGAGGATGTAATCATTGACCTCCATGGAAAGATTGGGAACAAGTACTTGTGGATTGATCTTACAACCTTGAGAGATACAACATTCATGAACATATAACAATCAAAGATCAAATTTTCCTTGAGGAAACATAGAACAGATTTAAAAGAAAGTTAATCTGTAAACCGCAATGTGGCTCAAATCTTGTTAAACAAGTGATATAAGGAGATGACACTTGACGGGCCTTGGACACCTCAACAATATAAAGGAAAGTAAAACGTGATCAGTATTATAGCTACATGTAGTCGACACCTCAACATTGCATAAGGGGAGGATATTTAGATTGACACAGTGTTAGTAATGGCTTATAGATCTGATTTGGTGTACCATAATACAGACACCAAATAACTTATATAGCTGTCTCAAATCTTTAATTATATCCCGATACTCGCAGTCACACCTTCAATTCTTTTGACCATTCGTTATACTATAAAAGCTCCCATGTACGTTGTTATTAGCTAACTGATTGGACTCTCTTGAGTTTTAGCATTAAACTGAATCATCTGAATTATTTGTTAACTAAAGCATCAAAAGGGTCTTGTCGAACATGCATGTAATGAAGTTTTGCAAGGGCTCAGCACATGGATTTGGCACTTTCACTCTCTATCTACCCATGAAATGGTCTAAATTATCTTTCAGTACAACACAAAAAAATAAGTATGAAAAAGTCCAAATGTTACTTTTTTTCCTTTGGCTTTCCATAACTATTATATTTGGGAGGGACAGGAAAAAAACTACAAATCTAAAGAAATCATAGAGATTAACAATAAAAAACATATTAGAAAATTGATGTATTATTTTTAGTGGTTCAACAACTCCTACCTATATAGGAAACCAAATTCTTCAATATGAAACTAATTACAAAGTTCTTATTGTTAGGATCGGACAAGCACTAAGAGGGGGGTGAATTAGTGTAGCAGATTAAAATCGTAAACTTGAAATCGATTTCGGTAAAAGGCTAGTTTGTATGAAAACTTCGATCCGACGAAAGATGACTTGGTAGAAGTTGCTTGAGTAAAAGTAATGACAAACTGAATGGTTTGTAGTCAAGTAAAGAGATGAAACAGAAATTTAAACACTCACACATTCAAGACGTAGCGATGTATAGTGGTTTGGTCAAAGTGACCTACATCCACTTCCGAAGCCTTCTCCGATGAGGCTCCCAACTTTCACTAGCAAATCTTTTTGAAGGGGAAGGACCAAACACCCCTCTTACAACCCTTTACAAGAAGTTCACACTCTTATAGATTTTTCAAATAGAAAGAATGAGGTGAACACAAACTACTGAAAATAAGACTTTTGCAAGACTTTAGCTTGATTTCTAACTCTCAAAAGGGTACCCTTTCAGCTGAGAAAGGGGGGGTATTTATAGATTCAAAATGGATTCAAATTTGGGCTCCAAATTTGAAATCAAATGAGTTCAGTCTTTGGCGGTGCTACCGCCTCATCGATCGTCAGACCGATAGTGCATAAGCGACTACTACCTGAGCAAAGCGGTACTATCGCCATCGTTTCATTGTAGCCGGGGCGGTACTACCGCCTGTGAGCGAGCGGTAGCACCGCCCAGCACACGGCTGCCAGGCGGTGCCACTGCCTCACACAGGCGATTCTATTGCCTGGCCCATTCAGCAAAGCTGAATGGGCCTTGTTCAAGGCCTAAAAGGCCCAGTAAGGGCCCGGTTGGCCCCTACCAATTTAGAGCAGGATTAATTCGAAATCCTTGCCCCAAGTACGTGCCAACTATGAAATTAAAACATAATTAACAGTGATTTAAATCGACATTCTTCAAGTCTTATTCTGGCGAGCTTTACGATGAGACTTTGACGGTCCTCTGATACTTCCCTCAGATTTCTTTCGGCGGATTCCCAACATGCTCCCGGCTTGTATGGCATGCTCAACGAGTCTTCGACAAGCTTTCGAACCTTCTCGGCAAACTCCGCGAACCTTCGACGATCTTTGCAGCGAACTTTCGAAAACTTCGGTAAATCCCTGATTCGATCTCGGTTGGTTCCGGCAACACTTCCGACGATCCTTCGGACTTCCGATGAACTCTTGAACACCCAACGGACTTGACCTTGGTAAATCACTTTATGTTTCTAACCCATCGTAGTTAATCTTGCATACTTATCTTTGACAATATAGATTAGAACAAATATTTCACCAATTGATTTCATCATCAAAATCCGAGATTCAACAATCTCCCCCTTTTTGATGATGACAATCAGTTGATGATAGAGTTAAACTCAACTCCCCCTATCTATATGTCATATCATTAGAAGGTAAAAAGCACTTGAATTCAATCTTTTGAATTCAAGCCAAATCGAATAGATTTCATTCAACATAAAGATTAATAAACAAGCTTAGGCATAAATATTAAAAACAATGTATTTTAAACAATATCAAAGTATTTACACCTATAATAATCAGAAATATTAATTCAAACATAATAAAGATCAAGTGATATCCAAAATGGTGTTTTAATATCAAGACATGATATCAAATGAAAAAGTAGCTTATCTCAAGAATAAGAGTTCTTAAGCATTTGCAATGCGATACAATTGATTCATATTTCACTTTAAGTATTTTATTCCAACATAGCAACAATTACTCCTGTTACGGATCGAGCAGCACTAAGAGGGGGGGTGAATTAGTGCAGCGGTAAGGAACAATAAATTTTTCAACGATTAAAACAAGTTCGGAAACTTTGTACGAATGAATGCAACGTTTCGTTTGAATCCGGAAAGATTACGTTTTAACTTTAAAGCATACGTAATAAGATGAAGATGAAGTTGAGTAAATAAGGCAGCAAATGAAAATGGTTTGCAGCAAAGTAAGTTGCGAGAATGTAAATGCAAACCAGATTTTTATAGTGGTTCGGTCATGTGACCTACGTCCACTCCCGATTCCTCTTCACTTGAAGCCACCGGCTTCTCCACTAGCTATCCTCCTTCCAACGGGCGAGGATGAACTCCCTTACAGCACTTCTCCTTTTGATGGGCTTAGGAGATAACCCTTACAAGCACTATTACCCCTCTCTTGGACTAGAACACTCTTAAGACTTAGAGGGCAGATTTGATACACTTTCAAGAGAGTTTCCCTCTTCTTTTTTTCAGTTCTAGACACCTTTCATCCAATAATGTGAGAGGTATTTATAGGCCTCAAAGTGATTCAAATTTGGGCTCCAAATTTGAATTTTTTTGAGTTTCTGGTGTCAAGGTGCTACCGCCATCGAGGCGGTTATCTATCGCTGTCGCCTAGCAGATCGACACAAAGCAGTGCTGGCGGTGCTACACTGCCTAGGCGGTTCCACCGCCCAGGTCTCGGCCTCTGGGTGGTGCCACCGCCCAGGTCATTTTTTTTTTTTTTTTTCAAGACAATGGTTTCTGGTAAAAACTCGACCGAAACCGATCCAAACGAAGTCCGAATTCGCTCAAATTTGATTTATAGGATTAACACCTAATCCTAAACCAAATTATGTGCTAACTACAAATTTTAAAAATATTTTTAAAGCTATTTTAAAGTCCATAAAATAAGACTTCTTTCGGTGAGCTTTCAACGAACTTCCGGCGGTCTTCCGACGAACCCTCGGAAACCCATTCTGCGGACTCCCGGCAAGCTCCCGGACTTCATGATGATCTTGGTGAGTTCCATTGAGCTTCTTTGGCAAGCTCCGATCTTTCTTGGCAAGCTCCGCGAACTTTCGATGAACCTTTCGGTGAACTTCCGAAAACCCTTCGGCAAGCTCCCTACTCGTTCTCGGTCGGTTCCGACAACTACTCCCAACGAATCTTCGGACTTTCATCGAACTCTCAAACTCCCAATGATCCATCCCACTTGTCTTCCGGCACTTTGTTTCACTTTACGTCTTTATCTTCACCGTAGTTAATCCTACACACAAATAAACAAACACTCTACTTCGATCTAGACAGTTATTACAACACGAATTGACATTCAGTTACCCGGCACATCATTTATCGGTGCTTCATCCGATCCTTCGGTATATCGTCTTCTTTTGCGGTCCGTTGCCCAATCGACGGATGATCTCCGCAACCCCGATATCCTTGGTGCAACATGCATCTTGGCCCGATGCCTGACGTACGAAGCCTTTTGCCGATTATCGATCGAACCTCCGACTCGACATCCAATATCCTGACATGATCACCTCCGACACAACGTCAATTCCTCCAGCGTCAACTGTCTAATCCTGATCGATAGTAGACCTGCGTAACTCAAAACGCAATTAAACAATAAATCATAATCAATTAGTTTCATCATTAAAATCTGAGATTCAACAATCTCCTCCTTTTTTATGATGACAACTAATTGATGACTAATGGAGTTAACCATAACTCTCCGGAGTTAACCATAACTCTCCGGAGTTTAACCAAACTCCCCCTATCAATATGCCATTGATAGAACACTTGGATTATCCCAAATCCAAGCAACATTCATCACAATGTTATGAGAATACATTTAAACCATCATGCAATATATAAAATATTCAATACAATGCATGAAGTCATCAATCTACTTGTTCCCCTATGTCATCAACAAAAAGGAGAAGTTGCATCATAGCTAGTTTAAAAGACAAGCAAATTTTATAACATACTAGCTATCAATCTAGATATATATCATACAATATTTAAGCATAGCTTTGCATTACAATATCCAATCATACCATTCAATCATAGTAAGTTTTTAAGGATGGGCAATGATGGTAATTTTTTTTACTTGCTTCTTGAGATGTGCAAGTTTGCACCTTGTTTCTCACAATAGCAATATTTGCATCCTTTGATATAACAATTCTTAGCTTCTCATGAAGTTGCAAAATAGGAATCAAGATGGCAAATTTTTCCAATGTTTAAGCTAAAAACTTTCTCCCCCTTTGTTAGTATCAAAAAGAAAGGGAGGATCAAATACTTCAAATAATCTTGCATGAGATTCAACAATAATTTGTAACAAAAATGCAAGCAATTTTGAAGAAGTGAAATTGAGCAAGATTTTTGCCTCTCTTGAGATAGCAACTTTTTGCTTCTTAATATTCAAGCTAGCAAAATTTTCTCTTTTGATGCACAAGCTAGCAATTTTCTTCCTCTTGAATGAGCTAGCAAATTAATCATGCAAGCTAGCAATAAATCTTCTCCCCCTTTGATTTTGTCAAAAAGAAGGGAAGAATACAATTCTTTTCCCTTTACATGAATGCTTCCATCATGACAAAATAACAAATTTCCATCATGAATTTTTAACATATCAAGTCATGAATTCAAGGGAGTCATAAACAAATCATGGTATGAGGGAAATTTATAACAAGCAAGCAAGCAATAATGATAAGCTAGCATACTTTGCGATACGCAAACTAGCTTCCTTTCAATTTTTCTCTTTTGCAACTAAGTTTCCCTTTTGCAAGCCATCAACTTTTTGTTTGTAATGAGCTAGTAATTTTTATAAAATTGATAACATTTTAAACATGCAAGCTCATGAGTTTAAAAATAATGCAACTTTACAATTTCTTTCTTCTTATTTTGAGAAGTGCAAGTTTTGCCTTTTGCAAGTTCTAGCTAGCTATGTTTGTCACTTTCACTTGTGATACATAAGCTAGCAAGCTAACTCCCCCTTTGTCACTATCGAAAAGAAGGGATGAATAATATTTCAATGAAATAATTTTGCATCAAACAATATTTTAATTTTTTTTTTATGATGCATACAAAACATAGATGCAAAGAATTCATGAAAGATATCAATATGAAATATCAATAAGGATCAACACCAAAAGACATCATTCATGATTCATTATAAAGCAAATTTTATTTATGTCAAATATTCAATTTACCACACAAGGCAAAGAAATCTTGTCATTTCTATATCATGAAATATATGACATTAAGGCTCATGATTCATTTGAAAAGATATAGCACAAAGAGTAACCTGATTCATACATAAGAATTCCAAGTATCAAATATCAAAATATCAAGACTTGGATTGTGATAAAGCTCATTCAAGATCGAATCATCAAAATCATTAACATAGTTTGTGGGATTCACAAATGACATAAACTTGAATTGTTTTCCTCTTTGGTAAATGATAAAAAGAAGTAATCATAGAGGAGAATATTTTGATTCCCAAAAATATCTCAAGTCAAGAATTCAAGGTCATGACTTCAAGAGATCAAGAGAGGAGTCATAAAATTATTCAAACTCATTTTGTCAATTCGAAACTCCTAATCAAATTATCATTTTTAACATTCATAACATGAATAAAGTCATTACCGTATCATCAAAATCTCATTCATAAGTCAAGTGATTTACAAAATATCATAAATGAATTTATCACTTGTCTTTTATTTGAAAAATCGAAAGATTTTATGCATTTCCATTGTATGATTTATTTTATATGAGCATGCCTTTGTTTTTTGACGTCAAATAAAATAGAAAAATCAACATTCAACATTGAAAGACAAACTTTATCATAAAATTCATCAAGATAAAAATATAACACATTATGAGATTCAATTTATCATGATAATATGTTTCATTTTGTTTCAAACAAGTGTGCTCATGTTTCAAATGATGATTATCAAATTTAAGACCAAAACATGAGTTTATCATCAAGATATGATATTACAAAGTCATTAAGCATGATAACAAACTTTTAGTATTTTCATTTCAATGATGATTTCATAATGTATATGGAACCCATCATTGTAGAAATTCAAAACATAAGTTTGTCATTAAATCCATCAAGATCATATGCATCAAACATCATGATAGTACATTTTCTCATCTTTATGAGTTTCAATTTAAGTGATTTGATCTTTCATAAGAATGTTCAAATTTTTCATATGAAAATGTCATGCATCATATTCAAAAACGAAAATATCATCAAAATCATTTTAATTCTTTCTTACATTAGTTATAACAAGATGATCGATACTCAAATTCTTTGGTAAAATCATATATCATTTTATAAATCTGAAAAATAATTTTCATCATGAAAATCATCAAGTCCAAATGTAATACAAGGCAACATTAAAATCACATTTCTTTCATTTGGAAAATTTATGAATTAGGTCTTTATAATTGATTTCATGAAGACATGTATCATCTAAAAATTTCATCATAAAAGGGTCAAGACCCATTAATCCAAGATAGAAATTTTTAAATCAACATCACTTCAACAACTCATGCATGATATAAAATCATCAAGCATCATGTTTAGAGACAATGTAAACCATCAAGATACTCATGCATAGGTTGATTCTATTAGGTGTCTAAACATTATCACAAATCATACAATCATCATTCATATTTTTATTTTTCAAAAATACTACAAAGAAAAGCATAGTATAATTTTTAAAATATTTTTTTAATTTCTAAAAACCCAAGAAAAGCATGAAAAAAAAACCTACTAACTAAGTTAAGCATTCATGGAAAGCATCATATAATTTCAAAATAAGGTAGAAGCAACTTGGGTGAGTTTCTTACCTCATTGTCGAAAACCGTCAAAGCCCATTTTGCCTCTTCTTTACTTGATTCTTCTTTGCAAGCCTTCTTCTTCTTCTTTGGCCTCTTCCTCTATTCAAGTTCGTTGTCTATTTTAGATTTTTGTTTAATGAACTTATTAAGATTCATTAAAAGTTCAATATCCTCATTGTCCTCATCACTTGAGTCATCACTCAAGTGGCATTTCATAGTCCGAAGTGCCAAATCCTTCCTGTTCTTTGGAAGGTAGTCCATATGTTTATCGAGTTCATTGTGTTCCAAGAAGGCCATTTCATATGTCATTAAAGACCCAATGAGTTCTTCAAGAGATAAGTCATGTAAATTTTTAGCTTCTTGTATTGCCGTTACTTTTGTATCCCACTCTTTTGGAAGGGATCTTAAAATCTTATTTACTAAATCAAAACTTGAAAAAGATTTACTGAGACTTTTCAAACTATTGACGACATCCGTGAAACGGGTGTACATATCGCCGATAGTTTCGCTTGGTGTCATTCGGAAGAGCTCAAAATCATGTAACAAGAGGTTTACTTTTGAGTCTTTAACTCTACTAGTTCCCTCATGCGTGATTTCAAGAGTTCGCCAAATGTCAAAAGCCGTTTCACACATAGAAATCTGATTGAACTCGTTCTTGTCCAAAGCGCAAAATAAGGCATTCATAGCCTTTGTGTTTAAAGAAAATGATTTCTTCTCTAAGTCCGACCATTCGTTCGTCGGTTTAGAGGGAAGTTGAAAGCCATTTTCGATGATGTTCCACAAATCCAAATTCATTGAAAGCATGAAATCTCTCATTCGAGTTTTCCAATAAGTGTAGTCCGAACCGTTAAAGAACGGTGAACGAAAAACCGAAAAGCCCTCTTGAAAACCATTTAGAGCCATTTCTCACGGGTGTAAATCCGAAAGAGAAAGAATGTGGGTCTGATACCAATTGTTAGGGATCGAGCGGCACTAAGAGGAGGGGTGAATTAGTGTAGCGGTAAGGAACAATAAATTTTTCAACGATTAAAACAAGTTCGGAAACTTCGTATGAATGAATGCAACGTTTCGATTGAATCCGGAAAGATTGCATTTTAACTTTAAAGCATACGTAATAAGATGAAGATGAAGTTGAGTAAATAAGGCAGCAAATGAAAATGGTTTGCAGCAAAGTAAGTTGCAAGAATGTAAATACAAACCAGATTTTTATAGTGGTTCGGTCATACGACCTACGTCCACTCCCGATTCCTCTTCACTTGAGGCCACCGGCTTCTCCACTAGCTATCCTCCTTCCAACGGGCGAGGATGAACTCCCTTACAGCACTTCTCCTTTTGATAGGCTTAGGAGATAACCCTTACAAGCACTCTTACCCATCTCTTGGACTAGAACACTCTTAAGACTTAGAGGGCAGATTTGACACACTTTCAAGAGAGTTTCCCCCTTCTTTTTTTCAGTTCTAGACACATTTCATCCAAGAATGTGAGGGATATTTATAGGCCTCAAAGTGATTCAAATTTGGGCTCCAAATTTGAATTTTTTTGAGTTTCCCGATGTCGGGCGGTGCTACCGCTTGTCAGAGGCGGTGCTACCGCTTGTCAGAGGCGGTTCTACCGCCTGTCAATCTGGCAGACTGACACAGCAGGTGCTGGGCAGTGCTACCGCCTGCCTGGGGCGGTTCCACCGCCCAGGTCTCAGCCTCTGGGCGGTGCCACCGCCTTAGCCTGAAGCGGTGCTACCGCCAAGTCATTTTTTTTTTTTTTTTTTTTTTTGAAGACGATGGTTTCGGTAGAAAACTTCATGAAACCGGTCTGAACGAAGTCCGAATTCGCTCAAATTTGATTTATAGGATTAACACCTAATCCTAAACCAAATTATGTGCTAACTATAAATTTTAAAGATATTTTTTAAGCTATTCCAAAGTCCATAAGACAAGACTTCTTTCGATGAGCTTTCGGCGAACTTCCGGTGGTCTTCCGACGAACCCTCGGAAACCCATTCTGCGGACTCCCGGCAAGCTCCCGGACTTCATGATGATCTTGGTGAGTTCCATCAAGCTTCTTTGGCAAGCTCTGATCTTTCTTGGCAAGCTCCGCAAACTTTCAACGAACCTTTCGGTGAACTTCTGAAAACCCTTTGGCAAGCTCCCTACTCGTTCTCGGTCGGTTCCGGCAACTACTCCCAACGAATCTTTGGACTTTCATCGAACTCTCAAACTCCCAATGATCCATCCCACTTGTCTTCTGGCACTTTGTTTTACTTTACGTCTTTATCTTCATCGTAGTTAATCCTGCACACAAATAAACAAACACTCTACTTCGATCTAGACAGTTATTACAACACGAATTGACATTCAGTTGCCTGGCACGTCATTTGTCGGTGCTTCATCCGATCCTTCGGTACATCGTCCTCTTTTGCGGTCCGTTGCCCAATCGGCGGATGATCTCTGCAACCTCGATATCCTTGGTGCAACATGCATCTTGGCTCGATGCCCGACGTACGAAGCCTTCTGCCAATTGTCGGTTGAACCTCCGACTCGACATCCAATATCCTGATGTGATCACCTCCGGCACAACGTCAATTCCTCCAGCGTCAACTGTCTAATCCTGATTGATAGTAGACCTGCATAACTCAAAACACAGTTAAACAATAAATCACAATAAATTAGTTTCATCATCAAAATCCGAGATTCAACAACTCCATCATAGCAATTTACATTTTTCTCCCCCTTTGTCATCAACAAAAATAATGGAGGAGAAACCATTTATTGTCATCAAGTGAGCCATGGAGAGAGCAAGAAGAGAGCCATGGAGAGAGCATGAAACCACTCGAGGAAGGTATCGAAGTCATAAAATAATATAAAAGTATCATCCACAGTAGTCACAAGAAGGAAGGTATCAAGTCATAAAATTACGATCGAACCAAAAAAAAATATTCATTCAAAAGCTGAGTAGATGAAATGAAAGTAACAACACAACATCATCCATAGTAGTCATAAGCATAACAAGACAAGTGTTTTAAAAAGAAAACAACAGCTACTCCAAAGGGGGAACGCCAAAATGCCTATACAAGTGATCTATTTTACGGTTCATTTGTTGCACTTCCTTCAAAATTTCAGTTTGTTGTGATGTGATTTGATTTAAGGCAAGCATGATCGGATCTTCAGTAGATGGAGCAGGAGCTGGCTCAGACGGTGCTGGATCAATGGGACATGGCGAAGGAGATTTATTTCCCCTAAAAATTGGTGTTTCAGGTTGCTCTACTGGTGGAGGAACTATATTAACCCTTCTAGGTTGCCTAATCCATATGCCACCTCTAAAGGTGCATCTAAGCCGCTTCAGGAGACTTCTATTAATTGTGTTATATCTATCAACCTTCATTACTTCCTCGTTGGATGGCACACAAATGTCATGGGCAATAATGAATCTAGTGATCAACCCACCATATGACAACATCGAGTCTTTAAAAAATTTCTATCATGTGTTGTCTAATCAAATAACCAAAGCAGTTATTTTGTCTAGTCATGATCCAATACATCGTACTCAGTTCTAACATACTCATTTCATCAAGATGAAACTGCTTCGGAAGTAGAATGCTTATCATAATGTGATGAAGTAATTTCGAGTTAAAAGGTAATAAGTACTCGCAGCTTTTAGGGATGATGCCTAGGTTAGGATTAGCAAAAATCATTTCTAAGGCTTCGGAGTGGGTTGCTCCGATTGCATTCATATCCCATTGCCCTCTAAAATAACATCCTCTATTCTTTTCTTCAATTCCAAGTAACTCACATATGATACGATCAGAAATCTGAATTATGGTTCCTAACACATAGGTAGACAAAACATCATCTTCAATAATCATGTTAGCATAAAATAGCTTAACCAACCTAGGGTAGATTGGTTCATTAATTTGCAAGATAAGTAGAGCATTTAGATTAGCAAACCATCTAATAGGTTTTAGGTTTCCTAGTTCACCTTGATCAATATGTTTACCCTTATGTATGGTTTTATAATCAAAATTTGGGTATCTTAAGGCTACCTCATTAGATCTAAAAAGGGTTGGGTCAAATGAATCTCTTTCCAACCTTTTCCCTTTGCCTCTTGTTGATTTCTTAGGAGTCATACTATATCTATTCATGATGAACAAACAAAAAGAAATAATAAGGAAAAGACAAGCAAATGTGAGTAGAAGAGAAAATTTCAGCTATTACCTTGTTTGTGTTTCCTAGAGAGGTGAGGAGCTTGGATCACAAAAATGCCTTTGATTGCCCTTTAGGAGGAGGAAGAATGGAGAGGAGAAAGCTTAGAGGAGCTTAGGAGGAAGAAGGATGAAAGGGAGGAGGTTTTCGGTGGGTTCTACCGTCGACCCTAACACCCCCTTTTATTTGGGGGTGTTCGGGCGGTACTACCACCAACCAGGTGGTGATATTGCCTAGGAGCCGAGTACCCAGGCGGTACTACCGCTGGTTCAAGCGGTGCTACCGTTGGCCCCACAAAATAATTTTTTTAAAAAAATTATTTATTAGTGTTGAAATGAGATGAGATGTAATCATAGATCACTCCTTGAGATATAGAATTAAAATGAGGGAGGCAAATCCGCAAGAGCCGAGTTTTTGTAAAAACCACGAAAGCCGAAAGAAACTATATATAATGCTTCTCATTCACAAGGACAATTTAACATGCCTATTTCCCTCCTAATGAAGTCAAATTGTTCTTTATTTAAAGGTTTCGTAAAGATGTCCGCTAATTGATGTTTTGTATCAATAAATTCAAGAGTGACATTGTTACTGTTAACATGATCTCGTATAAAGTGATGTCTTATGTCAATGTGTTTAGTTCTAGAGTATTGAATAGGATTTTTGGTTAGATAAATAGCAATTGTATTATCGCATTTTATAGGAATATTATTTAAATGAATTCTATAATCTTCTAGTGTATTTTTCATCTAAATGACTTGAGCACAACATGCACTTGTGGCTATGTATTCGGCTTCCGCCGTAGATAGTGCAACCGAATTTTGTTTCTTGGAAGTCCAAGAAACAAGTACATGTCCTAAAAATTAGCATGTTCCAGATGTGCTCTTTCTATCTATTCTACATCCACCAAAATCCACATCTACATAGGCTTTCAAATCAAAGTTATCAGATTTTAGATACCATAATCCTAGATTAGGAGTACCTTTAAGATATCTAAGAATTCTTTTAACGGCTTTAAGGTGAGACAACTTAGGATTAGCTTGAAATCTCATACAAAGTCCTACACTAAACATGATATCCGGTCTAGTTGCAGTAAGATAGAGCAAGCTACCTATCATCCCTCTATATGTCTTTTGATCAAAATTTTCTCCACCTTCATCCAAGTCTAACTTGGTGGAAGTACTCATTGGAGTGTGAATGGCTTTTGAACTATCCATATTAAATCGTTTTAACAATTCTAATATATATTTGGATTGATTAAGGAATATGCCATTACTAAGTTATTTAATTTGTAATCCAAGAAAGAAGGTTAATTCTCCCATTAGACTCATCTTAAATTTATGACTCATACACTTGGCAAAAGATTCACATAGTGATTCATCCGAAGAACCAAAAATAATGTCATCAACATAAATTTGAACAATAAAAAAATTATTTTCAAAATGTTTGATAAACAATGTAGTATCAACCTTGCCTTTTGTAAAATTATTAGAAATAAGAAAGGAGCTAAGCCTTTCATACCAAGCTCTAGGAGCTTATTTTAGTCCATAGAGAGTCTTAGTTAATTTAAACACATGATTAGGAAGAAGAGAATTTTTGAATCCAGGTGGTTGTTCAACATATACTTCTTCGAAAATAAAGCCATTTAAAAAGGCACTTTTGACATCCATTTGAAATAGTTTAAAATTATTACTACTAGCATAGGCAAGGAGCATCCTGATGGCTTCTAATTTTGCCACAAGAGCGAAGGTCTCTTCATAATCAATACATTCTTCTTGGTTGAAACCTTTGGCCACTAATCTAGTCTTGTTTCTAACCATAATACCGTATTCATCTTGCTTGTTTTTAAAAACCTATTTAGTACCAATAACTAAATGGTCATTAGGTCTAGGAACAAGCTTCCATACCTCATTCCTCTCAAATTGATTTAACTCATCTTGCATTACAATGATCCAAGAATCATCTTTCAAGGCATCATCAATGCATTTTGGTTCAACTTGAGAAAGAAAAGCAGCATGGGCACAAAAATTCTTAAATGAAGAATGAGTTTGAACCCTTTTAGATGTATCTCCTATAATTAACCCCTTGGGATGGGCATCTACATACTTCCATTCCTTGGGTAAGGAAATTTGGGAAGAAGATGCATCCAAATTGTCATTTTGAGGAGAGGGTTCATTCAAATTCAAATCATTAAAACCAAGATCATCATCAAATTCTTTTTTCTTTGATTCGGAAAATTCATTAAAAACCACATGAATAGATTATTCTATAACTAAAGTTCTTTTGTTGAAAACCCGAAAAGCTTTAGAAATAGAAGAGTAACCAAGAAAGATACCTTCATCGGATTTAGCATCGAATTTTCCTAAGGCATCCTTTTCATTTAAAATAAAGCATTTGCAACCGAAAACTTTAAAGTAAGAAACATTGGGTTTTTTATTATTCCATAATTCATATAGAGTCTTAGATAGGGATGGTCTCACTAGAACTCTATTCATAACATAGCAAGCCGTGTTCACGGCTTCGGCCCAAAAATATTTTGGTAAATTATATTCATTTAACATGGTTCTAGCCATTTCTTACAAATTTCTATTTTTCCTTTCCACTACTCTATTTTGTTGAGGATTTCTTGGAGTAGAGAAGTTATGGTTATATCTGTTTATTTCACAAAAATTTTGGAAGTCATGATTTTGAAATTCACCTCCGTGATCATTTCGAATTGATGAAATCATAAAACCTTTTTCATTTTGAGTGAGTTTACAAAATTTAGAAAAACATTTGAAACAATCACTTTTGTGAGCCAAGAAATAGGTCCAAGTGTATCTACTATAGTCATCCACAATTATGAAGGCATATTTGCTACCTCCTAGGCTTGTTATGTCAATTGGTCCAAATAAGTCTAAATGGATCAATTGCAATGGTCTTGTGGTGCTAATTTGATTTTTTGATTTAAAACTAGTTTTTATTTGTTTTCCTAGTTGACATGCATCACATACTTTGTCCTTGACAAACTTTATATTAGGGATTCCTCTTACTAACTCTCTAGATGAAATCTTAGATATTAGTTTCATGCTTGCATTAACTAATCTCCTATGCCAAAGCCAAGCATCATCATTCAAAACCGAAAAATATATTTCATTACTTAATTCATCTATATTTATGGTGTAGACATTATTTTATTTTAAAGCAATCATGGATATGTCATTATTTGGTTTTTCAATGATGCAAACATTAAATTCAAATCTAACAATATAACCTTTATCGCATAATTGACTAATGCTTAAAAGATTATGTTTTAAACCATCAACTAGCAACACATCATCAATTAAAAAACTTGATTTGTTACCTCATCAATTAAAAAACTTGATTTGTTACCTATGGTTCCCTTGCCAATGATTTTATCCTTATTGTTGTCTCCGAAAGTGACATACCCTTCTTCTTTACTAGTGAGCATAGAGAAATGAGATGGATCTCTGGTCATGTGCCTTGAGCATCCACTATCAAGATACCATTTTTTGCTCCTAGCTTATGAGTTTGTCTACAAAAGAGGATGGTTTTTAGGTACCCATTTGATTTCGGGTGCCTTACAAATTGATCTACTTAATTTGTAATTCAACATTGAATTGTTTATGGTTCCTTTAGGAACCCATATCAATTTTTGTGGACTAATTTTCTTGAATGGACATTTGTAAACAACATGTCCAGTTTTACCACAAAAATTACATTTCAAATAGGGTAATATATGCAATGTGGGTCCTTTAACAAAGGTGGTGGGATTTTGATGAGATCCACTCACAAATCTAACTCCACATCTATTTCCGACATGACCCTTATTAGCAAGGATTATGTCCAAGCCCTTGCTACTGACCTTAAACTTGTTTAAGGTCTCTTTGAGTAGCAAGTTCTCCCTTTTTATTGCTTCCAAGTGTTCACACTTAGAGCATGGGGGTAGAGAAGGAGTTTGGAGATTGAACTTATTTTGTAATAAAGCATGCTCTTTCTTAAGCAAATTGAACTTCTTGCTAATAGTTCTACATTCATCAAATAACTCATGAAAAGTGATAGAAAGCTCATCAAAAGATAATTCTTCATTAAATAACTCACTAACCTCTTCTCTAAGGGCCATTAGCGCGAAGTTAGCCTCCTCTTTGTTGCTTGCTTCTTCAACCTCGGAATCACTTGAATCATCCCATGTAGCCTTCAATGCTTTCTTCTTCTTGGGTTGCTTCTTCTTGGCTTGGGGGCATTCATATTTGAAGTGCCCCAGCTTTTTGTACTCGTAGCAAATAACTTGGTCCTTTTTATGTTCAAGTTTATTTTTTGTGTCATTTTTAAATTTGTTCTTTCTTATGAACCTTTTGAATTTTTGAGTTAAAAGTGCGATGTCATTGTCACTGTCCTCATCACTTGATGTTCCTTTCAAGTGGTCTTCTTGTGTTCTTAGTGCCATATCCTTCTTGTTCTTTGGAAGGAGGTTCTCGAGCTCTTCATAAGCATGTCACGTCATTTCGTAGGTCATTAGAAACCCAATAAGTTCTTCAAGAGGAAAAGTCTTAAGGTCCTTGGCCTCTTGAATGGCCATAACCTTTGGATCCCAACTCTTTGGAAGGGATCTTAAAATCTTAGTTACAAGTTTAAAGTTGGAAAAACCTTTACCAAGTGCCTTAAGTCCATTGATGACATCCGTAAAGTGGGTGTACATGTCTCCAATAGACTCACTTGGTTTCATTCGGAAAAGTTCATAAGAATGCACAAGAATATTGATTTTGGACTCTTTCACTCGGCTAGTGCCTTCATGAATGATCTCAAGAGTACGCCAAATATCAAAAGCCGATTCACAAATTGATACGCGATTAAATTTATTTTTGTCTAGTGCACAAAATAAGGCATTCATAGCCTTTATGTTTAAAGCAAAAGCCTTCTTCTCCGATTCATTCCAATCGCTCATCGGAAGAGAAGATTTTTGAAAACTATTCTCAATGATATTCCAAAGCTCAAAGTCTATAGAAATAAGAAAGATCCTCATACGAGTCTTCCAATACATATAATCCGACCCATTAAACATAGGCGGACATGTAATGGAATGACCCTCTTGCATACCGGAATAGGCCATCTCTCTTGGGTTTTAGACCAAATATGAGAGTGAACCCACTCTGATACCAATTGTTAGGATCGGACAAACACTAAGAGGGGGTTGAATTAATGCAGCGGATTAAAATCGTAAACTTGAAACTGATTTCGGTAAAAGGCTAGTTCGTATGAAAACTTCAATCCGACGAAAGATGACTTGGTACAAGTTGCTTGAGTAAAAGTAATGACAAACTGAATGATTTGTAGCTAAGTAAAGAGATGAAATAGAAATTTAAACACTCACACATTTAAGATGCAGCGATGTATAGTGGTTCGGTTAAAGTGACCTACATCCACTTCCGAAGCCTTCTCCGATGAAGCTCTCAACTTCCACTAGCAAATCTTTTTGAAGGGGAAGGACCAAACACCCCTCTTACAACCCTTTACAAGAAGTTCACACTCTTACAGATTTTTCAAAGAGAAAGAATGCGGTGAACACAAACTACTAAAAACAAGACTTTTGCAAGACTTTAGCTTGATTTCTAACTCTCAAAAGGGTACCCTTTCAGCTGAGAAAGGGGGGGTATTTATAGATCCAAAATGGATTCAAATTTGAACTCTAAATTTGAAATCAAATTGGAGTTCCCGATGCTGGTGGTGCTACCGCCTGTTAGAGGCGGTGCTATAGCCTATTAATTGTCAGACTGACAATGCACAGGCGGTACTACCGCTTGGAGCAGGCGGTACTACCGCTTGGAGCAGGCGGTACTACCGCCATTGTTCACCAGAGCCAGGCGGTGCTACCACCCCAGGCTGGGCGGTAGCACCGCCCAACACACGGCTGCTAGGCGGTGCCACCGCCTGACACAGGCGGTTCTACCGCCTGGCCCATTCAGCAAAGTTGAATGGGCCTTGTTCAAGGCCTAAAAGGCCCAGTAAGGGCCCGATTGGCCCCTACCAATTTAGAGTAGGATTAATTCGAAATCCTTACCCTAAGTACGTGCCAACTACGAAATTAAAACATAATTAATAGTGATTTAAACCGACATTCTTCAAGTCTTATTCCGGTGAGCTTTACGATGAGACTTCGGTGGTCCTCCGATACTTCCCTCGGATTTCTTCCAGTAGATTCCCAGCATGCTCTCGGCTTGTATGGCACGCTCAACGAGTCTTCGACAAGCTTCCGAACCTTCTCGACAAACTTCGCGAACCTTCGACGATCTTTGCAGTGAACTTCTGAAAACTTCGGTAAATCCCTGATTCGATCTCGGTTAGTTCCAGCAATACTTCCGACGATCCTTCGGACTTCCAATGAACTCTTGAACATCTGACGGACTTGACCTCGGCAAATCACTTTATGTTTCTGACCCATCGTAGTTAATCCTGCACACTTATCTTTGACAATATAGATTAGAACAAATATTTCACCAATTGATTTCATCATCAAAATCTGAGATTCAACACTTATCTCCACTCAAGTACAACTCCACTCATAGAGATTAACAATCAAAGTACAACTCCACTCGTACAGTTATCTCCACTCATAGAGATTAACAATCAAAAACATATTAGAAAGTTGATGTATTATTTTTAGTGGTTCAACAACTCCTGCCTATATACATGAAGGAAACTAAATTCTTCAATATGAAACTAATCATAAAATTTTTAAGTTATCTCCACTCAAGTACAACTCCCATTGTATATTTCTCATAGGAACTTGAAGAATTTTTCTCTCAATTCTAAAACCTTTAGAGATCAGCCCTAGGAGCACCTAAAATATCTTACCTCTCTTTCTCTCACTAAAACCTTAAACTCAAGATATATTTATATGAACAAACTCTAATTCACTAAAAAGATTTAATTTAATTTAATTAAGATTATCCCAACTAATTTGAATATAGGATTCTTAAAATACTTACCAATTCTAGCATACTAAATGGTCCTTCAATGCTCCAAAAGAATCTATGAGCATCGATATATCCGGTTAGACAAACACAGATCTTCCTGAACATATTATAAGAAGAAAAGCTTACAATATGATGGTGTTAGGTTTCCAAATGTTGGTCGAAATTGGATTCTCTTTCTTATTCAGATATTTTTCATCATACTGATAGATGGTATGCAGTTGCTGCTAGTCTGCTAGGCTGAACACAATGAGATTAAGAATGTGTGGCACACTCGCTCGAAGAAGCAGATACATCTATGACAAGTGATGAAAGTGTCAAAGAAGAAACATGATGCCAAGACCAAATTGGAATTGTACTAGTTGATAGAGGATCGCTGATTGGAGCAAATCAAGTAACTTTGATATGAGCAAATAAAGATACAAATAATTAACAAATAATTATATTTTTAATATAATATTTATTTAAAAATCTAGGGCGACATCATATGCACAGTGAAAGAACAGAAAATAAAAATTTCAGATTTCTACAAAAAGATTTTTTTGTCGTGTGAAAGATTGATGCACAAAAACCTAAGAAATTGATGACTATGTGTAGAAAAAAATTCTGTTACCTAGGGAGATTGTATATCCCTAAATTTCTATAGATCTTTGAGAGAGGATGAAGGAGGTCAAGTGGCATCCTCTCTAGTGGTAATCTATATGACAGGGGTAGCGAAGACGCTCCTTAAAGAGAGAGGAGAATAAGAGGTGGCAACCAAGAGTGTCCTAGCCTATAGGCCTTTGGTTCCCTCATATTTATAGAGGTCTCATATCAACTTAACCCTAATGGATTCTACTCTATTGGGTACTGAATCTCCATCCAATTACCCAAGCCTCTTAGATTAGTGAGTCTCTACCTAATAATCTCTTATTAGCTTATATTGGATCTCATCCATGGGATCTAATAATTTAGGGGCTTATTGGATATCCAAAAGATAGGGGCTCCAGTAGATATCTCATATCAGAACCTCTACTTGTCGTGACACCTACCAAATGTGTGTGACTCTCTAGGCTCAATATCAAGCTAGCCATAAGTCATACCTATTAGAACTCCTTCTGGCTTAGTGAATTATTATCATATAATAATTTACTTGACTAATCGACTACGAACGTATTAGGCCACTACACCACAGTCCCTAGACAATATAGGGGAATCCAATCTTTTGGACCTGTCTGTCCTCAAATATCATATACGTATAGTCTATCATCCATCTAATATCCCAAGTACCATATATCAGACACAGTGCTATCAGACCCATACGGTTTCTACTCGAGTTCACTATAATCAGATTCTGCCAGAGAACTCTTTCTCTCACAATCTGAATGACCCAATTAGGGATTTGTTTGAAAAGGAACACATGAGATATTTCTCTCAAAACATCGAGAGCGGATGATCTACTATCGATACTCAATAGCCCTTATAAGGTTGACTGCTACTCCCGATAACCAACTTTACTAGATCTGAAACTTCCAAACCTATAAATTTGATATCAAAGAGTGGAGTACTCATATAGGACATCCTTTATATCTCAAGTTTAAGGACCAGATACACCATTGGGATGACAGAATCGCTGTCTAACAATGAGGTATCATCAATCATCCAACATTCCATAAGCGAATCAATCAGTGAACTCATTCTCCAATAAGTACCTGCACTCTATCCTTAGTGTCCCCACATAAGTAGCTATGAGACCAGTTGCTTTCATTATATAGATAGGTATATAGCATATTAGTCTGTCCGGTTACCTTGATATCCCTCTCGAGTATCCTATGATCAGGATTATTTAAGGTCTATGTTTAAAGGCGAATCGATCTCATTATTATGATCTCATCACGATTTGATTCTTATTGCACAGATCTATTGACATCACAATATATATAATAAGTAATATAAAATAAAAAATACCATAATAAATAATAAGTAAAAAAATATATATATGATGTCACATATGTCATCACTTACGTAATTGGCTTGTAGGGCACATATGACTAGCAATCTCCCACTTACTATGAAGAGCATTCCTACATCATTCTCAATGATCAGGATATCATCCACATATAATACCAAAAAGGTGATAGCGCTCCCATTTACTTTCTTGTATACACAAGGCTCATCTTCATTCTTAATGAAGTCATAAAATCTTATCATCTCATCAAATCTTATATTCCAACTTAGAAAAGCTTACTTTAGTCCATAGATGGACCTAAGAAACTTGCATAACTTATCTAGACTATCCTTGGATACAAATCCCTCAAGTTGTATCATATACACCTCCTCCTCAAGGTTGTCATTGAGGAATATGATTTCTACGTCCATTTGCTAGATCTTATAATCATAGTGTGCTATAATAACTAATAGAATTTGGATAGATTTTAGCATGGCTACGGGTGAGAAGGTTTCGTCATAGGCAACACCTTACCTTTGACCATTAGCCTTGCTTTATAGGTCTCTACCTTCCCATCTACTCTGATTTTCTTCTTAAAAATCTACTTATAACCAATGGGTACGACACTCTCAGATATATCAACTAGGTTCGAAACCTTGTTGGAGTATATAGAATCCATCTCTGAATTCATAGCTTATTGTCACTTTCCGGAGTTTATACTCATAATAACCTCCTCATAGGTCTGAAGATCAATATCCTCAATATCCTATGCTTTGATATATTTCATATATCTCTCAGGAGTATAGGATATTCTACCGGACCTATATAAAGTTGAAACTTATGTATTAGGTACCTAAACAGACTCGGACTACAAAATGGTGATTGAGCTAGGTTCTCTAAGCTTATTCAACTCTATCACACTTCCACTGTCTCCACCAAGAATGTGTTTCTTCTTAAAGAATACTGCTCTCTTGACTACAAAGACCTGTTGGTCCTCGAGATACTAGAAATAATTGCTAGTCATATGTGCCCTATAAGCCAATCACATTAGTGATGACACTTGTGACTTAGATATACACTTTTTCTCTTTGCTTATTATTAGGCGTTTTATCACTTTATCTTGCATGTTGCATATATTGTGATGTCCTTGGATCTGTGCAATGGGAATCGGATCGTGATGAGATCACGATATTGAGACCGATTCACTTTTAAACACAGACCCTGAATTATCCTAGTCATAGGTTACTCGAGAAGGACATTGAGATAACCGGATAGACTGGTGTGCTGTATACCCGTCCATATGATGGAGGTAGCTGGTCTCATAGCTACTCGTGTGGGGACACTAAGGGTATATTGCAGGTGCTCATTGGGGAATGAGTTCACTGATTGATCCGCCTACAGAATGCTGGATAGTTATTGATACCTCACGTCAGACAGCGATTCTATAGTCCTAGTAGTGTATCTGGTCCTTAGACTTGAGACACCAAAGATGTCCTGTATGAGTACTCCACTATTTGATATTAGACTTATAGGTTTGAAAAGTTCCGGATCTAGTACAGCCGGTTATTGGGAGTGGTAGCTAACCTTACGAGGGCTATTGAGTGTCAATAGAGGATCATCGGCTCTCGGTATCATAAGAGGAATATCCCATATGTTCTTGCTCGATCAAATCCTTAGCCAAGGTTATTCGGATTGAGAGAGAAAGAGTTCTCCGGGAGAATCCGATAAGAGTAAGACTCGAGGAGAGACCGTATGGGCCAGACAGTACTGTGCCCGGTATAGGGTCTTTGGGATATTAGATGAATGAGGGACTATAGATACATAGTAACTGAGGACAGATAGGTCCAAAGGATTGGATTCCCCTATATCGTTTGGGGGCCGCGGCGTAGTGGCCTGATACGTCCGTAGTCGATGAGTTGGGTGAATTATTATAGAGATAATAATTCACTAAGTCAGAAGGAGTTCTGACAAGTATGACTCACGGCCAGCTCGATATTGGGCCTAGAGGGTCACACACATATGGTAGGTGTTACGACGAGTAGAGGTTCAGATATGAGATATTCGCTAAACCCCCTATCTTATTGGATATCCATTAAGCCTAAGAATTATTGGATCCTGAGATGAGATCCAATAATTGCTAATAAGAGATTATTGGATAGAGACCCATTAATCCAAGAGGCTTGGGTAATTGGATGAAGATCCAATACCCAATAGGGCAAAAGATCTATTAGGGTTTTCAAGGGGCCTCTATAAATAGGAGGGAACCAAAGCTCTATAGGCTGGGGGGTTCTTTTAGTAGCCACCTCCTGTTCTCCTCTCCCTAGAGAGAGAGAGGTGCATCATTGCAATCCCTGCCATGCGGGTACCGCTAGAGAGGAGGACGCTTGATCTCCTTCATCCTCTCCCACAGATCTGTAGGAATTCAGGGATATACGATCTCCCTAGGTATCTTCTTTTACACGTGCAGTTTTACAGATTTATTTTTGATGCACCGATCTTCGCACGATGACGGAAACTTTCTATGGGAAATCTGGAGTTTTGTTTTCTGTTCTTCCGCTGCACATGTGATGTCGCTCCCCTGAAGGATTTTCCAATAGTGGTATCAGAGCCAAGTTTTTCGTGCGAAGATCGAATCTTAAACTGCGTGTGTTGTGTTTTGGATCTATTTTCGACGCCAAAATCATTGGCGGAAAAGGGCCAGGAAGGGCAGCAACTATTGCTGCCCTTGCTGTGTTCATGCAACGGTCGCAAGGCTGCTTGCAGCCTTGCTTGCCGACACAGCAAAGAATCGCCCGACGGCAGCGCCCCTGAGGGCAACGCCACGAGCATCGCGCTACCGCGACAACGCCGTGGGGTAGCGCTTGCGGGCGCTCCGCCCGCAGGGCAGCGGCGACGCCACCTGCATGGACGGTAGGCGCCGCCACCCCGACGCCCTCCTCACGTGCAGGGGTCGCCACCGGCAAGGTGGCGGTGACCGCAGCCGCAACGCAAGCAGCTAGGGGTGAGGAGTTAGGATTTTAGGGCAAAAGATGGTTTTGCCCCTCGGAATTTTAGAAATTCTAGATTTTGCCCCTTTTGATAAAATTACCAAAATACCCCTCAAAATTTCAGATATTCCATATTCTATCCCCTTTTGACAGAATTACCAAAATACCCTTTTGGTTGAATTACCAAAATACCCATGGGCATTCAAAAATTTTCTTTGTGTCCTTGATTGTAAAAAATTAAATATGTTAATTAAATAGTTTAATTAACTATTATTTTTGTCTAGTAGTCCTATAAAATAACATATAAATGTGATGTATGATGAGGACAGATGATCATGGACGTGTGATGTAATGTGTGTACATGTGATTATTATTATTGGGGCCTGTGAGCCTCTCTTCTTTTCTCGGGCCTACATGCTTGCATGCCTGTATACTTGCATGCTTGTATGCCTGCAATTAACTATTTATTATTGGGCCTGCATGCCTGTAATTATGTTGTAATTACATGAGGAGGCACAACGGTAGCGTGACTCATGAGGCCGAGACGGACAATCCGACGCATGGAGATGCGTTGAGATGCCGATGAATCCGACAAAGCGAGATGGACAATCACAGGGCATAGAGATGCGCCGAAGCATACATAGATCGTGATGTGAGTGATTGGGCCCACTAGCTCGGGCCTGATCACATTAGGATGTGGTCCATGATCATCTGGTGTGATTGCTCATGTGATGTGTGATTAGATATACACCTACTAGATATGTATATATATATATTTGCATGTGATATAGATATATATATTAAATATATATGTGTGTGACACATTATGTTAGGAGATCAAATCAAAAATCTTCTCCATTAATAATATTAAGTCGGTAAACGTGATGCAACTAGATTGACTCACGTGGCCTTCCATCGTTATAGCTAGGAACCGATTTCCGGTGTAGGTTAAGTTGGTTGAGTCCCTCGAGACTCACCTATATCGCATCTCGCTATCTTATCTACGACATAGAGATGTCACCGGTGACCTGAGGACATGGTATGCTTGGTCGAGTCCCTCGAGAGTATATCACCGAATCAGACTCATCTTATAACGATGGTGATGACTTAACCGAACATCATGGTTGGTCGAGTCCCTTGAGGCCATGGTGGTTCGGAGGTCGAACAGGACAAGAATCACAAGGAGTTGTGATTGACAAGAGTTTCCTACCTTTACGGGCTTAACTTGATTGGTCGAGTCCCTTGAGGTTACGTTAAGATGCCGATTAGATCCCGATCCCCACTAGAGATCCACCGGGGGTCTCCGATTCATATACCAGAGGGTGTTGTGTGTCTCATGAAAAATTAGTGGGAATGCATTAAGATAGAAGTCATTATCTTAATTGTTTAATTTTTACAAAGTCTGTATGTTATTTATTTTTGCTATATCTTTAATTTCAAAAAAATATCACTTTTAAATCCTTTATGTGGTATACTTGATGCCAACCTTCTTGCTAGTCCAAATTATACAGATTGGCTTCATAACCTGAGAATCATTCTCATGGCGGAGAAAATCGCATATGTCCTTGATACAGTGATCCCTATGCCCGACGAAGGGGCAAGCGAGGATGAGATCGCTCGTTATGTGAAGTACTTAGATGATTCCACTCTTGCTCAATGTTATATGTTGGTCTCTATGACTACTGAGTTACAAAGACAGCATGAAAATATGGATGCTAATTTCATACTCCTGTATCTTCGTAAACTGTTTGAGGAACAGGGAAGAACTAAGTAATATGAGATATAAAAGAGTCTTTTCCATGCTAGGATGACTGAGGGCACACTGGTTTAGAACCATGTCCTTAAGATGATTAAGTGGATCGAGAAACTCACAGGTCTGGGAATGGTCCTAGAGGATAACCTGTGTGTGGATCTTGTGCTTCAGTCCTTACCAGATTCCTTTTCTTAGTTCATAATGAATTTTAATATGAACAAACTTGAGGTGACCCTCCCAGAGCTCCTCAATATGTTGAGAGAAGCAGAGAGCACCATCAAGAAAGAGAAACCAGTTCTCTATACTAGTAAGACTAGAAAGAAAAGGAAGGCTGAGAAGACCCTTAAGAAGGGCAAGTGCAAGGACAAAATGGGTAAGGCAAAGGTTGCCAAGAAAGACCCAACAAAGGACAAAGGCCAGTGCTTCCACTACAGCAAAGATAGGCACTAGAAGAGGAACTGCAAAGAGTACCTTGTAGAGAGGGCGGAATAGAAGCTTGCAGAAGTTTCAGGTACATTCATGATCAGTCTCCATTTGTCAGAATCTTTTGATAACACATGGGTATTGGATACCAGGAGTGCTTATCATATTTGCAATTCGTTGTAGGTTCTGGTAGGACCTAGGAGATTGAATAGAGGCGAGATGGACCTTAAGATGGGCAATGGAGCAAAGGTTGCTGCAATGACTATTGGTAAGGTCACCTTACATCTGCTTGGTGGAGCTATTATTGCATTAGATGCATGCTATTATGTTCCTTTTATTATCAAAAATATTATTTCCATATCATGTTTGATAGTTAGTGGATATAAATTAGATTTTGAGAACAATGGTTGTTCAATAATATTAGATGATTAGATATCATGAGAGGAACATTGCATAATGGTTTATTTATGCTAGATACAGCTTCACATATCATGAGTGGAAGTGAGTCTAAGAGGAAACGAGAAGAGGTGAAAAATACATATCTTTGGCATTGTAGGCTAGGTCACATCTATGAGGGAAGGATTCAAAAGTTACTAAAAGATGGATATCTAGATCCATTTGACTATGAGTCATGCGACATGTGAACCTTGCCTTCGAGAAAAGATGACCAACTCTCCATTTAGTGGAACTGGAGAGAGAGCCACTGAGTTAGTAAAAATCATACATAGTGATGTATGCGGTCCCATGTCGACTCATGACATAGGTGGTTACTCCTACTTCATTACTTTCACTGATGATTTCTCAAGATACGGACATGTGTACTTGATGAAGTACAAGTCTGAAGCTTTTGAGAAATTCAGTGAATATAAAAATGAAGTGAAGAACCAAACAGGAAAGAGTATTAAAACCCTTCGATCAGATCGAGGAGGTGAGTACTTGAGTATAGAGTTCACCTAGTTCCTTAGAGACTATGGGATCTTATCCCAATGGACACCTCTTTATATACCACAGCTTAATGGTGTATCAGAAAAGAGGAATCACACACTGTTAGACATGGTGCGCTCCATGATGTGTTTCGCCGACCTACCCATCTCATTCTGGGGATATGCCTTAGAGACCGTAGCTTACCTTCTGAACAGAATTCCAACCAAGTTAGTGATGTCTACTCCATATAAGCTATGGAATGGGAAGATGCATAATCTTAAGATTGTTAAGATTTGGGGCTACCTTGCCCATTTAAGAGACATAACCCTGATAAGTTGGAATCCAGAACGGAATGACACAAGTTCGTGGGATACCCCAAGGAAACTTATGAGTATTATTTCTATCACCCCGAGGACTAAAAGGTTTTTGTAGCCAAGAGAGCAGTGTTCCTTGAGAAGGAACACATTCTTGGTGAAGACAGTGGGAGCATTATGGAGTTGAGCAAGGTTGGAGAACCTAGCTTAAGCACCATTCCATAATCTGTTCAGATACCTAACACATAAGTTCCAAATATACGTATGTCCAATAGAGCATCCTATCCTCCTGAGAGATATGTGAGACATATCAGAAGAGATGATATTGAGGATATTGATCCTCAGACCTACGAGGAGACTATTATGAGCATAGACTCCGGGAAATGACAAGAAGCCATGAATTTAAAAATAGATTCCATGTACTCCAACAAGGTTTGGAACCTAGTTAATGCACTCGAGGGTATTGTACTCATTGGCTGTAAGTGGATCTTCAAAAAGAAGATTGGAGCAGATGGAAAGGTAGATTGGATCTTTATAGGTCTCTACCTATAAAGCAAGACTAGTGGCTAAAGGGTATCGTCAAAAGTAAGGTGTTGACTATGACGAAACTTTCTCACTTGTAGCCATGCTAAATTTCATTCGAATTCTATTGGCTATTGCAGCACACTATGATTATGAGATCTGGCAGATTGACGTCAAAATCGTATTCCTCAATGGTAACCTCGAGGAGGAGGTGTATACGATATAGCTTGAGGGATTCATGTCCAGGGATAACCCAGATAAGGTGTGCAGGTTACTTAGGTCTATTAATGGATTGAAGCAAGCTTCCCAAAGTTAGAACATAAGATTTGATGATGCGATCAGATCTTATGACTTCGTTAAGAACAAAAATGAGTCTTGTATGTACAGGAAAGTAAGTGGAAGCACTATCACCTTTTTGGTATTATATGTGGATGACATCCTGATCATTGGGAATGATATAGGAATGCACTCCACAGTAAAGACTTGGTTATCTAGGCACTTCTCCATGAAGGACTTAGGGGAAGCATCCTGCATATTGGGGATACGGATCTATAGAGATAGATCCAAGAGGATGCTTGGCTTATCCTAGTCTAGGTACATAGGCACCATTGTCAAAAGGTTTGACATGAAAAATTTCAAGAGAGGTCTCATACCAATGAGACATGGAATATCACTTTCTAGGTGTATGTCCCCAAAGACTCCTGAAGAAAGGGCACACATAGATATGATGCCATATGCATCAGCGATAGGATCTATCATGTATGTTATGCTATGTACCAAGCCTGATATAGCACATGCTCTAAGTGTCACGAGTAGATATCAGGCAGATCCAGGCTTGGAGCACTGGAAAATAGTAAAAAGTATCCTTAAGTACTTGAGAAGGACTAAGGATCTTTTACTGGTATATGGAGGTAGTAGCCTCATGGTTGAGGGCTACATGGACTCGAGCTTCTAGTCCGATGTCGATGATAGCAAGTCTAATTCAGGGTATGTACTCACCCTGAATGGGGGAGCAGTATACTAGAAGAGTTCCAAGCAAGATACTACTGCTAACTCGACCATAAAGGCGGAATACATTACTGCGGTAGAGGCAGCAAAGGAGGGAGTCTGGATGAAGAAGTTCATCACAGATCTAGGAGTCGTCCCGAGTAGCGAGGAGTCGATTCCCTTAAATTATGATAAATACGGGGTGATTACTCAAATAAGGGAACTCGGGTCTCATAAGAAGTGTTCTGAGGAGGTTCTAGCTTATTAGAGAGATCGTGGCTCGAAAAGATATAGCAATAGAAAGAGTTCCATCCGAAGATAATATTACAGATCTACTGACAAAGTCATTAACTCAGATTGTCTTTGAGTGTCACAGAGGTTTGATGGGGATCAGATATGTTGGTGATTGGCTTTAGGTCAAGTGGGAGATTGTTAGTCATATATGCCCTACAAGCTAATCACATGAGTGATGGCACTAGTGACTTGATATGCACTTTTTCTCTTTGCTTATTATTAGGCATTTTATCACTTTAACTTGTATGTTGCATATATTATGATGTCCTTGGATCTATACAATGGGAATCGGATCATGATGAGATCATGATAATGTGACCGATTCACCTTTAAACACAGACCCTGAATTATCATGGTCATAGGTTACTCGAGAAGGATATCGAGATAACCGGATAGACTGGTGTGCTATATACCCGTCCATATGATGGAGGTAGCTGGTCTTATAGCTACTCGTGTGGGGACACTAAGGGTACAGTGTAGGTGCTCATTAGGAAATGAGTTCACTAATTGATTCACCTACGGAATACTAGATGGTTATTGATACCTCACGTCAGATAGCGATTCCGTAGTCCCAGTAGTATATCTGGTCCTTAGACTTGAGACACCAAGGATGTCCTATATGAGTACTCCACTTTTTGATTCCGGACTTATAGGTTTGGAAAGTTCTAGATCTAGTACAACCGGTTATTGGGAGTGGTAGCCAACCTTACGAGGGCTATTGAGTATCAATAGAGGATCATCCGCTCTCGGTATCATGAGAGGAATATCCCATGTGTTCTTGCTCGAACAAATCCTTGGCCAAGGTTATTCGGATTGAGAGAGAAAGAGTTCTCCGGGAGAATCCGACAAGAGCAAGACTCGAGGAGAGACCGTATGGGCCTAACAGCACCGTGTCCAGTATAGGGTCTCTGGGATATTGGATGGATGAGGGACTATAGATACATGATAACTGAGGACAAATAGGTCCAAAGGATTGGATTCCCCTGTATTGTCTGGGGGCCGCGATGTAGTGGCCTAGTATGTCCGCAGTCGATGAGTTAGGTGAATTATTATAGAGATAATAATTCACTAAGTCAGAAGGAGTTCTGACAAGTATGACTCATGGCCAGCTCGATATTGGGCCTAGAGGGTCACACACATATGGTAGGTGTTGCGACGAGTAGAGGTTCGGATATGAGATATCCGTTGAACCCCCTATCTTATTGGATATCCATTAAGCCCCTGAATTATTGGATCCTGAGATGAGATCCAATAATTGCTAATAAGAGATTATTGGGTAGAGACCCACTAATCCAAGAGGCTTGGGTAATTGGATGGAGATCCAATACCCAATAGGGTAAAAGATCCATTAGTGTTTTCGGAGGGCCTCTATAAATAGGAGGGAACCAAAGCTCTATAGGCTGAGAGTTTCTTTTGGTAGCTACCTCCTGTTTGCTAGTTATAGGTGCCCTACAAGCCAATCACATGAGTGATAGTACCTATAACACACTACGTCAATCTCTTTGCTTATGATTATTGGAATTAACTCACATTATCTAGATGTATATTGTGATGTCCCTGGATCTGTGCAATGGGAATCGGATCGTGATGAGATCACGATAATGAGACCGACTCACCTTTAAACACAGACCTTAAATTATCCTAGTCATAGGTTACTCGAGAAAGATATTGAGATAACCAGATAGACTGGTGTGCTGTATACCCGTTTATATGATGGAGGTAGCTGGTCTCATAGCTACTTGTGTTGGGACGCTAAGGGTACAGTGCAGGTGCTTATTGGAGAATGAGTTCACTAATTGATCCACCTACGGAATGCTGGTTGGTTATTGATACCTCATATCAGACAACAATTCTGTAGTCCCAGTAGTGTATCTGGTCCTTAGACTTGAGATACTAAGGATGTCCTGTATGAGTACTCCACTCTTTGATACCAGACTTATAGGTTTGGAAAGTTCCATATCTAGTATAACCGGTTATTGGGAGTGGTAGCCAACCTTACGAGAGCTATTGAGTGTCAATAGAGGATCATTCGCTCTCGATATCATGAGAGGAATATATCATGTGTTCTTGCTCGAACAAATCCTTGGCCAAGGTTATTAGGATTAAGAGAGAAAAAGTTCTCCGGGAGAATCCGACAAGAGCAAGACTCGAGGAGAGACCATATGGGCCTGACAGTACCATGTCTGGTATAGGGTCTCTGGGATATTAGATGGATGATGGACTATAGATACATGGTAACTGAGGATAGATAGGTCCAAAGGATTGGATTCCCCTGTATCGTTTGGGGGCCACGGCGTAGTGGCCTTGTACGTCCGTAGTCGATGAGTTGGGTGAATTATTATAGAGATAATAATTCACTATGTCAGAAGGAGTTCTGACAAGTATAACTTACGGCCAGCTCGATATTAGGCCTAGTGGGTCACATGCATATGGTAGTTGTTGCGATGAGTAGAGGTTCGGATATGAGATATCCGCTGAACCCCCTATCTTATTGGATATCCATTAAGCCCCTGAATTATTGGGTCCTGAGATGAGATCCAATAATTGCTAATAAAAGATTATTGGGTAGAAACCCACTAATCTAATAGGCTTGGGTGATTGGATAAAGATCCAATACCCAATGGGGCAAAAGATCCATTAGGGTTTTTCAGGGAGGGGCCTCTATAAATAGGAGAGAACCAAAGTTCTATCGGTTGAGGGTTTTTGGTAGCCACCTCCTATTCGCCTCTCCCTAGAGAGAGAGGTGCATCGTCGCAATCCCTGCTGTGTGGATACTGCTAGAGAGGAGGACACTTGACTTCCTTCATCCTCTCCCACAGATCTACAGGAATTCAGGGATATACGATCTCCCTAGGTATCTTCTTTTGCACGTGCAGTTTTTGCGGATTTATTTTTGACGCACCGATCTTCGAACGACGACAAAAACTTTCTATGGGAAATCTGGAGTTTTGTTTTTCTGTTCTTCCGTTGTGCATGTGATGTCGCCCCCCTTGCGTGGATTTCCTGACACTATTCTCCTCTCCCCAGAGAGAGAGGTGCATCATTGCAATCCCTACCGTGTAGATACCACTAGAGAGGAGGACGCTTGACCTCCTTCATCCTCTTCCACAGATCTGCAGGAATTCAGGGATATACGATCTCCCTAGGTATCTTCTTTTACTCGTGCAGTTTTGCAGATTTATTTTTGATGCACTGATCTTCACATGATGATAGAAACTTTCTACGGGAAATCTAGGGTTTTGTTTTTTTTCTTCCGCTGCGCATGTGATGTCGCTCCCTTGAAGGAATTCCCAACAATAATACCCACAAGTTTTCTTAGGGTATCCCACAAATTTGCACCGCTCCATCCTAGATTTCGACTTGTCGGGGTTGTGTCTCTTGGCATGGGCAGGGCAGCCCCAAATCATAACAATCTTAAGATTTGATTTTTTACCTTTACATATCTCATATAGAGTAGACACTACTAACTTAGTTGGAATTTACCAGTCATAAGTGCTCGATAAGCCAATCACGTGAGTAATGACACGTGTGACTCGATATGCACTCTTTTTGCTTATTATTATTTAGCATTTTATCACTTTATCTTACGTGTTGCATATATTGTAATGTCCATGGATCTATGTAATGAGAGTCAGATCGTGATGAGATCACAATAATGAGATCTATTCACCTTTAAACACAGACCCTAAATAATCTCGATCATAGATTACTCGAGAAGGACATCGAGATAATTGGATAGATTGATGTGCTGTATACCCATCCATATGATGGAGGCAGCTAGTCTCATAGCTACTCATGTGGGGACACTAACGATATAATACGGGTGCTCATTAGAAAACGAGTTCACTAATTGAGCCGCTCATGAAATGTTAGATGGTTGACGATACCTTATTATCATACAACGAGTTCGTAGTCCCAATAGTATATCTAGTCCTTAGATTTGAGACATCAAGTATATCTTGTATGAGTACTCCACTCTTTAATACTAGACTTATAGGTTTGGAAGTTTCAGATCTAGTACAACTGGTCATTGGGAGTGGTAGTCAATATTATGAAGGCTAATGAGTGTCGATAGAGGATCATTCGCTCTCAGTATCATGAGGGGAATATCTCATCTATTCTTGCTCAAACAAATCTTTGGCTAAGGTCATTCGAATTGAGAGAGAAAGAGTTCTCTAGGAGAATCCGATTAAAGCGAGACTCAAGGAGAAACCATATAGGCCTGACAACACCATATCTGGTATAGGGTCTTTAGGATATTAGATGGATGAGGGACTATAGGTACATGGTAACTAAGGATAGATGGTCCAAAGGATTAGATTCCCCTATATCATCTGGGGACTGCAACGTAGTGGCCTAGTACGTCCAGAGTCGATGAGTTGAGTGAATTATTATGGAGATAACAATATACTAAGCCAGAAAGAGTTCTGATAAGCATGACTCATAGGCCAACTTAATATTAGGCCTAGAGGATCACACACATATGGTAGGTATTGCGACGAGTAGAGGTTCGGATATGAGATATCCGTTATAGCCCCTATTTTATTAGATATTCGTTAAGCCACTGAATTATTAGATCTTATAGATCAGATCCAGTAAGAGTTAATAAAAGATTATTACATACAGACCCACTAATCTAAGAGGCTTGGGTAATTAGATGGAGATCAAATACCTAATAGGGCAGGATCCATTAGGGTTAAGTTGACAATGGACTTATATAAATAGAAGGGAACCAAATTATCAGCAGCCTATTAAGATCTGAGCGGCACTAAGAGAGAGGGGGGGAGGTGAATTAGTGTAGCAGATTAAAACTCGTAAACTTGAAACCGATTTCGGAGATAGTTGATTCATATGAAAATTTTAATCCGACGAAAAAAAGATTTAGCTAAAATAGTTTGAGTGAATGAATGCAATTGAGAGTAGGGAGAAGAAAACCGAGCGATTTGCAGCTAAGTAAAGATAAGATGCAAAATATTTAAAAACTCATAACCAAAGTACACAGCAATGTATAGTGGTTCGGTCGAAAGACCTACGTCCACTTCCGAAGCCTCATCCGATAAGGCTCCCAACTTTTACTATCAAATCTCTTGAAGGGGAAGGACCAAATACCTCTCTTACAAACTTTTACAAGTGGTTCACTCTCTTACAGATTTTTCACAAAGAAAGAGGGAGGTGAACACTTAAGCTATTGAAACAAGACTTTGCTATAGCTTTGACTTAGTTTTCAACTTCTCAAAAGTTTCTATTCTTAGCTAAGAAAAGAAGGATATTTATAAACTCAATTGGCTTTCAAAAATGGAGCTAAAAAGAGTCCTATCTCTGGTTTACCGGGTACTGGTGGTACCACTGCCTGGTACTAGCGGTACCACTGCTTGATAGAGCCATTGGGCTTTGTGGTCTGATGGTACCACCACCCAGAATACTTGGGAAATTGTTCCCGGGGTGGTGCCATCACCAGACTGTTCCAACAAGGCTGAATGGGCCCTAACTTTGGCCCAAATCAGCCCAAATAAGGCCCAATTGGCCCCTACTAGGGTTAAACAGGATTATTACCTAATCCTTACCCTAATTATGTGCTAACAACAAAATTGAAACATGATTCTAAGCAATTTTAAATCGGCAATGTCAAGTCTTCTTCCGGTGAGCTTTCCAGCGGACTTCTAACACTCCCTTAGATTTCTTCCAACGGACTCCCAGTAGGCTCCCGGACTCTGTGGCAAGTTCGACGAGTCTTTGGCAAGCTTCCAAACCTTCTTGGTGAGCTCTGCGAACCTCCGATGATCTTTCCAATAAACTTTCGAAACCTTCGGTAAGTCCCCGATTCTTTCTCGATTGGTTCCGGTAGCACTTCCGACGATCCTTCAGTCTTCCGGTGGACTCTCGAACTCCCAACAACTTGACTCCGGTAATTTACTTTATATCTTCAAGCTATCATAGTTAATCCTACACACTTATCTCAATAATATGGATTAGATCAAATAACCTATCAATTGACTTCATCATCAAAATCCGAGATTCAATACAGCCACCTCCTATTCTCCTCCCCCTTCTCCTCCTCAGCCAGTAGCCCCAATTTGGGGAGTGTGGATAGCAAGAAGGGTCAGTCCCTTCTTAATTGCATAGTGCGTTTAGCAAGGAGTTTTGAGTAACGATTTGAGGAGTATCATTGCAGCTCCTGTTGTGTAGATTATCACTAGAGAGGAGGAAACTTAAACTCCTTTATCTAGTGTTATAGATCTATAGAAATTCAGGGATATACGATCTCCTTAGGTAATTTTCTTATGTATAGTTTTTCGGTTTTGTGGGTTTTGCACACCAACTTTTGCACGATGATAAGAACCTCTTTTTTTACAAGAAATCTTTGATTTTTGTTTATGTTCTTCCACTACGCATATGATGTCACCAAGATTTCCTAACAGTGGTATCAGAGCTAGGTTGCTTATGCAAAAGATTGATTTTTAAACTATGTTTGTTGTGTTCAATCACGTAAGAATTATTTTACGCGATTGCTATAAATTTTTATCGTAGATAATCAAATCTGTGCTGCAACTTTTTCTCTGTTATAAGGGATTTTACAAAGACCTTTTGATGTCAAATATGTTGGCACAAAAGAGGAAGAAAGAGTAGTAACTGTTACTTCCCCTTTAGGTTAAGTGGGAGATTACTAGTCATAAGTGCTCTACAAGCCAATCATGTGAGTGATGGCACGTGTGACTCGATATGCACTCTTTTTATTTATTATTATTTGATATTTTATCATTTTATTTTACGTGTTACATATATTGTGATGTTCATAAATCTATGCAATGAGAGTCGAATTATGATGAAATCACGATAATGAGACTAATTCACCTTTAAACATATACCCTAAATAATATCGGTCATAGGTTGTTGGGAAATCCAAGGGGCAATGTCTCATGCATAGTGAAAGAACAGAAAACAAAAATCCTATATTTTCATGAAAGGTTCCATCATCGTGCGAAGATCGATGCATCAAAAATAAATTTGCGAATCCGAAAACTACATGTGTAAAAGAAACGATAGTACCTAGGGAGATCGTATATCCCTGAGATTCCTACAAATCTATGGGGAAGGATGAAGGAGGTCAAGCGTCCTTCTCTCTAGTGGTATCCACACGGTAGAAATTGCAACGATGATCCTCTTTCGGGAGAGGAGAATAGAAGGTAGCTACCAAGAAGACTCCAGCCTATGGACCTTTGGTTCCCTATTATTTATAGAGGCTCCCTATAAACCCTAATGGATCCTGCCTTATTTGGTATTAGATCTCCATCCAATTAGCCAGGCCTCTTAGATTAATGGGTCTTTACCCAATAATCTAGCTTTTATTGGATCTCATCCATGGGATCCAATAATATAGGGGCTTATTGGATATCCAATAAGATAGGGGCTCCGGCGGATATCTCATATCCGAACCTCTACTTATCGCAACACCTACTATATGTGTGACCCTCTAGGCTCAATATTGAGCTGGCCATGAGTCATACCTATCAGAACTCCTTTTGACTCAGTGAATTATTATCTCCATAATAATTCACTCGACTCATCGACTGCGGACGTACTAGGCCACTACGCCGCAGTCCCTATACGATATAGGAGAATCCAATCCTTTAGACCTATCTGCCCTTAGTTATCATGTACCTATGGTCCCTCATCCATCTAATATCCCAAAGACTGTATATCAGGCATGGTGCTGTCAAGCTTATACGATTTTCAATTAAGTATTGCTCTAATCAGATTCTCCTGGAGAACTCTTTCTCTCTCAATCCGAATGACCCTGGCCAGAGATTTGCTTGAGCAAAAACATATGGGATATTCCTTTTATGATACCGAGAATGGATGATCCTTTATTGACACTCAATTGCCCTCGTAAGGTTGGTTGGCATTCCCAATAATCGGTTGTACTAGATCTGAAACTTTCAAACCTATAAGTTCGGTATCAAAGAGTGTACTCATATAGGACATCCTTGGTGTCTCAAGTCTAAGGACCAAATACACTACTGGGACTATAGAATCGCTGTTTGACGAGAGGTACCAATAACCATCCAATATTCCATATGCAGATCAATCAGTGAACTCATTCTCTAATGAACACTTGTACTGTATCCTTAGTGTCTCCACACGAGTAGCTATGAGACCAGCCACCTCCATCATATGGATAGGTATACAACACACCAGTCTATTCAGTTATCTCGATGTCCCTCTCAAGTAACCTATGATCGGGATTATTTAGGGTCTGTGTTTAAAGGTGAATCGATCTCATTATCGTGATCTCATCACGATCCGATTCCCATTACATAAATCGAAGGACATCACAATATACATCCAGATAATCTGAGAAAGATGCTAATAAGCATAAGCAAAGAGATTGACGCAAAGTGTTACAAGTTCCATTACTCACGTGATTGGCTTGTAGGGCACCTATAACTGGCAATCTCCCACTTAACCTAAAGCCAATCACTTATGTGTCTAATCCCCATCAGACCTTTGTGATGCTCAAAGATAATCTGAGTCAATGGCTTTGTCAATGGATCTACAATGTTATCTTCAAATGAAACTCTTTCCACTACTACATCTCTTCAGGCCACGATCTCTCTAATAAGCTAGAACCTTCTCAGAAAACTTTTGATAAGATCCGGGTTCCCTTATTTCAGTAATCGCCCTATAGTTATCGTAATATAAGGGAATCAACTCCTTGCTGCTTGGCATGACTCCCAAATTTATGATGAACTGCCTCATCCAGACTCCCTCCTTTACTGCCTCTACTGCAGCAATGTACTCTGCCTCTATAGTTGAGTCAGCAATAGTATCTTGCTTGGAACTCTTCTAGTATACTTCTCCTTCCTTCAGGGTGAACATATACCCTGAATTAGACTTACTATCATTGACATCAGACTGAAAGCTTGAGTCTGTGTAGCCCTCAACCCTGAGGCTACTACCTCTATATACTAGTAAAAGATCCTTAGTCTTTCTCAAGTACCTAAGGATACATTTTACTACTTTCCAGTGCTCTAAGCCTGGATCTGCCTGATACCTACTTGTGACACTCAGAGCATGTGCTATATCAGGCCTAGTACATAGCATAGCATACATGATAGATCCTATCGCTGAGGCATATGGTATCCTATCCATGTGTGCCCTTTCTTCAGGAGTCTTTAGGAATATACTCCAAGAAAGTGATATTCCATGTCTCATTAGTATGAGACCTCTCTTGGAATTTTTTATGTCAAACCTTTTGACAATGGTATCTATGTACCTGGACTGGGATAAGCCAAGCATCTACTTGGATCTATCTCTATAGATTTGAATCCCCAATAAGTAGGATGCTTCTCCTAAGTCCTTCATGGAGAAATGTCTAGATAGCTAAGCCTTTACCGTTGAGAGCATTCCTATATCATTCCCAATGATCAGGATGTCATCCACATACAACACTTAAAAAGTGATAGTGCTCCCACTTATCTTCCTGTACACACAAGGCTCATCTTCATTCTTAACGAAGTCATAAGATATGATCCCTTATTAAATATTATGTTCCAACTTTAGGAAGCTTGCTTCAGTCCATAGATGGACCTAAGCAATCTGCACACCTTATCTGGACTGTCCTTAGACATGAATCCCTTAGGTTGTATCATATACACCTCCTCCTCGAGGTTGCCATTGAGGAACACGATTTTCATATCTATCTACCAGATCTCTTAGTGTGTTGTAATAGCCAATATAATTCAAATGGATTTTAGCATGACTATGGGTGAGAAAGTTTTATCATAGTCAACACCTTGGCTTTGACGATACCCCTTAGCCACTAGCCTTACTTTATAGGTCTCTACCGTTCCATCTACTCTGATCTTCTTCTTAAAGATCCACTTGTAGCCAATGGGTACGATACCTTTGGGTGCATCAACTAGATTCCAAACCTTGTTAGAATACATGGAATCCATCTTTGAATTCATGGCTTCTTGCCACTTCCCGAAATTTATACTCGTAATAGCCTCCTTATAGGTTTGAGGATCAATATCCTCAACATCCTCTCCTCTAATATGTCCCACATATCTCTCTGGAGGATGGGATACACTTCCGAACCTACATAAAGTTAGAACTTGTGTGCTAGGTATCTGAATAGATTCTAGCTGTAGAATGGTGCTTAAGCTAGGTTCTCTAACCTCGCTCAACTCTATCATGCTCCCATTGTCTCCACCAAGAATGTGTTCCTTCTTAATGAACATTACTCTCTTGGCTACAAAGACCTTTTGATCCTTGGGGTGATAGAAATAATACCCACAAGTTTTCTTAGGGTATCCCATGAACTTGCACTATTCCATCCTAGATTCCAACTTGTTGGGCTTGTGTCTCTTAACATGAGCAAAACAGCCCCAAATCTTAACAATTTAAGATTGAACTTCCCTTTCTATATCTCATATGGTATAGATACTACAGACTTAGTTAGAACTCTGTTCAGAAGGTAAGCTACGAACTCTAGGGCATGTCCCAGAATGAGACGGGTAGGTCGACAAAACTCATCATGGACTGCATCATGTCTAACAGTATACGATTCATCCTTTTGGATACACAATTGAGCTAGAGTGTATAAGAAGGTGTCCATTGGGACAAAATCCCATGGTTCTTGAGGAACTGAGTGAACTCTGTACTCAAGTACTCACCTCCTCGATTTGATCGAAGAGTCTTGATACTCTTTCCAATCTAAACCTCTACTTTATTCTTATACTCTCTGAATTTCTCGAAGGCTTCGAACTTATACTTCATCAAGTATATATGTCTGTACCTAGAGAAATCGTTAGTGAAAATAATGAAGTAGAAATAACCACTGAAGGCCTGAGTTGACATGGGACGACATACATCACTATGTATGAGTACCAACAACTCAGTGGCTCTCTCTCTAGTTTTACTAAATGGAGAGTTAGTAATCTTTCCACGAAAGCAAGGTTCACAAGTCGCATATGGCTCATAGTCAAATAGATCTAGGTATCCATCTATTAGCAACTTTTGAATCCTTTTCTCATGGATATAACCTAGCCTACAATGCCATAGGTATGCATTGTTCACCTCATCTCATTTCCTCTTGGACATACTTACATTCATGATACGTGGAGTAGTGTCTAACATAATCAAACCATTATGTAATATTCCTCACATGATAATCTCATCATCCTTAATAATTTAATAACTATTATTCTCAAAAACTACTTTATAACCATTCAATGTCAAACATAAAATGGAAATAAGGTTTTTGATAATAAAGGAAACAAAATAGTATGCATCTAATGCAATAGTAGCTCCACCAAGTAGATGTAGGGTGACCTCGCTAATAGCAATAGTAGCAACTCTTGCTTTGTTGCCCATCTTGAGGTCTATCTTGCCTCTCATCAATCTCCTAGGTCCTGTCAAAACCTACAACGAATTACATATATAATAAACACTATCGGTATCCAATACCTATGTGTTATTATATGAGTCTGACAGATAGAGACTAATCATGAATGCATATCTGAAGCTTCTCTAAGTTTCTGTTTTGCCTTCTCTACAATATACTCTTTGTAGTTCCTCTTCCAATGCTCATCTTTTACCACAATGGAAGTACTAGCTTTTGTCCTCTTCCAGGTCTTCTTAACAATCTTTTCTTTACCCGATCTACCCTTGCCCTTTGCCCTTCTCAAGGGACTTCTTTGTCTTCCTTTTCTTTCTAGTCTTACTAGCATAGAAAACTATGAAAAGGAATTTAAAAGGGACTGAAGCACAAGATCCACACATAGGTTATCCTCTAGGACCATTCCTAGACCTGTGAGTTTCTCGATCCACTCAATCATCTTAAGGACATGGTTTTGAACTGGTGTCCTCTCAATCATTCTTGCATGGAAGAGACTCTTTAATATCTCATATCATTGAGTTCTTCCCTATTCCTCAAATAATTTATGGAGATGTAGGAGTATGGATCTGCCATCCATTTTTTTATATTGTCTCTATAACTCGGGAGTCATGGAGCCCAACATATAATACTGAGCAAGAGTGGAGTCATCTACGTACTTTACATAGCGAGCGATCTTATCATTGCTTGCCCCTTCCTTGGACATAGGTATCACTATATCAAGGACATATATGACTTTCTCTATTATGAGAACTATTCTCAAGTTATAGAGCCAATTCGTATAGTTTTGACCAATGAGGCGGTTGACATCAAGTATGCCACATAAAGAGTCTAATAGTGACATTTTCAAGAAAATAAAGATGCAGCAACAAATAAATAATATATAGATTTTGCAGAAATATAAATTATCAAGATATGGACTTCTATCTTGATGTACTCTCACTATTTTTCTAGCAAGCCACGCGACACCCTCAGCACATGAAACGGAAGTCTTCGGCAGACTTCTAGTGTGGATCGAGATCCAATCAGCATCTTAATATTACCTTGAGGGACTTGACCAATCACACTAAGCCCAAAAGGTAGACAACTCTTGTCAATCATAACTCCTTGTGATTCTCGTCCTGTTTGGCCTCCGAACCACCATGGCCTCGAGGGACTCAACCAACCATGATATTCAGTTAAGTTATCACCATCGTTATAAAATGAGTCTGATTCAATGATATACCCTCGAGGGACTTGACCAAGCATACCATATCCTTAGATTACCGGTGACATCTCTATGTCGTAGATAAGATAGCGAATTGCGATATAGGTGAGTCTCGAGGGACTCGACCAACTCAACCTACACCGGGAATCGGTTCCTACCTATAACGATGGAAAGCCACATGGGTTAATCTAATTGTCTCACGTTTATCAACTTAATATTATTGAGAAAGGGGATTTTTAATTTGGTCTCCTAATATAATGTGTTACACACATACATATTTAATGTGTATCTACATCGCATGCAAATATATATATATATTTAGTAGGCATATAACCAATCATATATCACATGAGCAATCACACCAGATGATCATCGACCACATCCTAATATGATCAAGCCTGAGCTAGTGGGCCTAATCACTCACATCAAGATCTATGTGTGTCTCGACGCATCTCCATGCCCTGTGATCATCCATCTCGCTTCGTCGGTTCCGTCGGTATCTCAACGCATCTTCATGTGTCGGATCGTCTGTCTCGACCTCATGGGTCCCGCTATCGCTTCCACGCTCTTATTGTGCCTTTTCGTGTAATTACAACATAATTATAAGCACGCAGGCCTGACAATAAACAAGAAAAATATAGGCTCGCAGGCCCCAATAATAATTATGAGCACATCACACGATCCATGATCATCTATCCATATCATATATCACATGTACATGTTATTATATAGGACTATTAGATAAATAATAATAGTTAATTAAATATTTTAATTAACTAATATTTTTTGAAAATAGGGACATACAAGAAATTTTTTAAAATTTAAAGGGTATTTTGATCATTCGGCCAGGAGGGATAAAATTAGAATTTCTAAAATTCCTAGGGGCAAAATTATCTTTTGCCCGAAAACCCTAATCCCCTACTTTGCTACTGCGTTGCGGCCGTCGCTACCTTACCAGTGGCGGCCATGCGCGCGGGGGGCACCGCCCATTCCTATGGGCTGCTTGCCCATGGGCGGTGTGCCCCTAGGTGGCGTCGTTGCGGGCAAGTGCTACCCCCGCAAGTGGCTAGCCAAGGGGCAGTGCTCATAGGTGCCACCCCTTGTGGTCTAGCTGCCGTGGGGGTGCGCCCGTAGGGGGGGCTCGCCCGTGAGCCCAGCACCCCTACGGGCGCCGTTTGCCCTTATTGGCAGGCCACTTGCTGCGGCCCTTCTTGCGGGCTCCCTTGCGGGCCGGTTGCAAGCAGGCACTTACCAACAGCCTGCAGACCGCTGGCGCCTGCCTATAGCCTGCAGGCCACCGACACTACGGTTGCCTATGTGCGGCCAAAGCTTCCATCTATGATGGCGATGAGGGCAACAACAGTTGCTGCCCTTTTTTCGCTTTTGCGTCAACGATTTTGACTTCAAAAGCCTCTTTAATTCATAACACGTAGTTAAAATCCGATCTTCGTATGAATAATCTGGCATTGATACTACTGTTGGAAAATTTAGGGGGTGACATCTCATGCGCAGCGGAAGAATAGAAAATAAAAATCCTAGATTTCCATGAAAGGTTTTGTCATCGTGCGAAGATCAGTGCATCAAAAATAAATCCACGAATCCAAAAACTATGTGTGAAAGAAACGATAGCACCTAGGGAGATCGTATATCCTTGAGATTCCTGCAGATCTATGGGGGAGGATGAAGGAGGTCGAGCATCCTCCTCTCTAGCGGTATCCACATGGTAGACATTGCAATGATTCTCCTCTCTAGGGAGAGGAGAATAGAATGTGGCTATCAAGAATACTTCAGCCTATGGACTTTTGGTTCCCACTTATTTATAGAGGCCCCCTATAAACCCTAATGGATCCTACCCTATTTGGTATTAGATCTCCATCCAATTAGCCAAGCCTCTTAGATTAATGGGTCTCTACCTAATAATCTAGTTCTTATTGGATCTCATCCATGGGATCTAATAATATAGGGGCTTATTGGATATCTAATAAGATAGGGGCTCCAATGAATATCTCATATCTGAACCTCTACTCGTTGCAACACCTACCATATGTGTGTGACTCTCTAGGCCCAATATCAAGCTGGCCGTGAGTCATCTCTGTCAGAACTCCTACTGACTCAGTGAATTATTATCTTCATAATAATTCACTCGACTCATCGACTGCAAACGTACTAGGCCACTACGCCGTAGTCCCCAGACGATATAGGGGAATCCAATCCTTTGGACCTATCTGCTCTCAATTACCATATACCTATAGTCCCTCATCCATCTAATATCCCAAAGACAGTATATTAGGCATGGTGTTATCAAGCCCATACGGTTTCTAATCGAGTCTCGCTCTAATTGAATTCTCCCAAAGAACTCTTTCTCTCTTAATCCGAATGACCCTAGCTAGGGATTTGCTTGAGCAAGAACACATGAGATATACCTCTCATGATATCGAGAGTGGATGATCCTTTATTGACACTCAATTGCCCTCGTAAGGTTGGTTGCCACTCCCAATAACCGACTGTACTAGATCTGGAACTTCCAAACCTATAAATTCGGTATCAAAGAGTGGAGTACTCATACAGAATATTCTTGGTGTCTTAAGTCTAAGGACTAGATACACTATTGAGACTATGGAATTACTGTCTGATGTGAGGTATCAATAACCATCCAGCATTCCGTAAGCAGATCAATCGGTGAACTCATTCTCTAATGAGCACCTGTACTTTATCCTTAGTGTCTCCACATTAGTAGCTATGAGACCAGCCACTTTCATCATATAGATGAGTATATATTAGAACCCTTCGCGGATTCTAAGCTTGGGGTTGATCTCTATAGGGGATCGGCCTCCTTGGAACTCTAAAGGGGTTCCTTCCTCCAAGTTGCTGCACAAAGGCTGCTAAAGGATTGATCTATTCATTTATTAAAAGAGGATGAATACATGGTTATTTATAGGGCTTCTAAGCCCCAACTCCTAATAGGACTCTTACTCAAGACTCCTACTTCTAACCAACTTCTAATTAGGACTCCTTCTCTAGTAGGATTCCTAATTCTAATAGGACATTTTCCCTAATAGGACTTCTACTTCTAATAGGACTCTTTCCCTAATAGGACTTCTACTTCTAATAGGACTCTTTTCCTAATAAGACTTCTACTTCTAATATGACTCTTTTCCTAATAGGACTCCTACTTCTAATAGGACTCATTTCCTAATAGGACTCCTACTTCTAATAGGACTCTTTTCCTAAGAAGTAACCTAACCCTAACCTAGCCGGCCTCTTCACCTCTTTAATAAGGGTCGACTAGATAGGATTTACATGAATGCCCTTATCAATGAAACTAAATTAGGACTCTCATAGCTAGAGTCCTAATAGACCCGCCCTCTTCAAATCAGCCTTGTCCTCGAGGCTGACGTTCCATGAATTCTGGAAATTTGATCTTCAAGTCATCGTAGTTCTCCCAAGTGGCATCTTCTGCTGGTAGGTTTGCCCACTGTATTAACACTTCAGTAGCAGGTCGTCATCGTCGAGTCACGATTCGTCGATCAATAATGGCATTTGGTTGGGTCTGGAGCTCTCCTTGGGTAGTTATATTTGGTAGATGGCTTTGGGCTGTCTCGTGTTGTCCCAACTTGAGCTTCAAACATGATACATGGAAGACTGGATGGATTCGGGAGCCGACGGGTAAGTCCAATCTGTATGCTACTGCTCCGATGCGCTCCAAAATCTGGTAGGGTCCATAGAACCAAGGTGAAAGCTTCATAAACGCTCTGGTTTGGATTGATGTTTGCTTGTATGGCTGGAGCCGTAGGAAGACCCAATCTCCTACTGAAAATTCTCTTTCGCCTCTGTGTTGATCATATTACTATTTCATCCTTGCTTGTGCTGCAGTGAGATTATCTTTTAGCAACTTCAGCATTTTGTCTCTATCTTATAGTTCCCTGTCTACTTGTTCTACTTTAGAGGTGCCCAACACATATTTTGGAATTACAGGGGGGGTTGGCCATACATGGCCTCATAAGGAGTACATTTTGTGGAGGAATGATAAGTTGTATTATACCACCACTCGGCCCAGGGAAGCCACTTTGTCCATTCTTTTGGTCGGTCACTGGTGAAGCATCTAAGGTATGTCTCCAAGCACCTCTTCACCACTTCAGTTTGGCCGTCGGTTTGTGGGTGATATGCCGTACTCATCTTTAATTTAGTGCCTTGCATCTGGAATAACTCTGTCCAAAATTTGCTCGTGAAGACCCTATCATGATCACTTACAATAGATCTCAGCATCCCATGTAATTTTACAATATTCTCCATAAAGATTTGAGCAATATTAGAAGCAATGTAGGGATTACAGATGGCACAAAAGTGAGCATACTTTGTAAAGCGATCAACCACGACAAAAATTGTACCTTTTCCTTGTGATGAGGGAAGCCCTTCGATGAAATCCATTGATATATCAGTCCATATTGATTCTGGGATGGGTAGAGGTTGTAACTTTTCAGGACTTGCCACTGTCTCACCTTTGTGTCGTTGACATATATCACATTATGCTACAAATTCAGCAATAACATTTTTCATCCCTATCTAATAAAAATTTTGCTTAATTCTTTTATAGGTTCTAAGGAACCCGGAGTGCCCGGCCGCAGGTGTGGAATTCATCTCTTGAAGGATGGTTTTTATGCAAGTAGAATTTGGCACAAGCATAATGCGTCCTTTATATCGCAAGTCCTTTGAGTCCCAACTGTAATGAGCCATAGAGCTTGGTGCTTCCTTTAATTTTTTTATGATTTTACTCGTTTCCGGATTATCTTGCCATTCCCTCCTAATATCCTCAAGGAAGTCGCTGGTCGGAAGTTAAATAGCCAAAAATTCAACTTGCTCGGGTAGTTGTGAAAGCGCATCTGCAATAACATTATCTTTCCCTTTTTTGTAAGTTATTTCATAATCATATCCAAGAAGCTTTGTTACCCATTTTTGCTGCTTAAGTTGTACTAAAAAGCCACTGCATACTTTGTGCACAACTTTCTCCATTCGTTGTGTGCAAATTATCGTTACGTCGCCCTCACGTTTCCCGTACAGTATCACTTGTTTCCCCTTGCTGTAAAATTTCATAATTAATTTCAAAAAATTCCAGGAAACATCACCTAATGTCATCAACTATTCGATGCCAAGCACGGCCTCATAATCATCAAGAGAGAGGAGGAAAAAATCTGCAATTATCTCTTGGTCCTGCAGCAACAATTTCACCCGTGGGCACTTACGATCACACTTCAAAATTCGTCCATCTGCGACTTTAACATCGAACCTGCTGCAATTCTCAATAGGTAAGGCCATCCAGACAGCAACCTTGCTGTTCATAAAATTATTAATGCTCCCGGTGTCAATAAGAACGGTGATTGGTTGTTGCTTCAGAAATCCTCCCACTTTCATTGTTTACGGGTTTGCATAACCGGCAAGGGCATGCATCATAATATCACTTGGCTGCTGTTCTTCATCCGTGACCTCTTCCTCATGCTCCAGGACCTCCTCCTCCCTGTCTTCAAGAGGTTCAATCAATAGGAGGCGGCTCCTTTTGCAGCGATGATCGCGGTTCCACGGCTCGTCGTAATGCCAACAAAGACCCTTTACTGATCGATCATGTAGTTCTTCTCTTGTCAATTTTTTGGGCAGCGAAGGATGGCTGGGAGCAGAAGGGGGTTTATATGTTGAGGTTCTAGGAGTGGTTCCCATCCTCCGAGAATCTTGGTTGAGTCGTTCTTCTTGTATTCGGGCAAAAGAAATCGCAGCCATCACTATGATGGGGTCAAGTCGTGCCTTAACTTCCCCTTTTATCTCTCGGCTTGAGTCCTTCGATAAATGTTCCTAACAATTGACGGTCAGTCCAATCACGAGCAAGGTAAGATAGCTTCTCAAACCTGGTTTGGTACTCTTGAATCGTAGAGGTTTGTTGAATCTTTGCGAGTTGGCCGTCGATATTTTCATACTCCGTAGGTCCGAAACGGTTCAGTAGTGCATTCTTAAATTGATTCCATGTCGGAGCCCCATGATTATATTCCAGCCAATTGTACCATTGAATAGCATCTCCTTCAAGGTGGATGACAGCAATCTCCACCATAGCATTATCCGACGTTCGGTAGTAGCGAAAGTAACGTTCTACGCGCGAAATCCACCTCGCTGGGTCTCCTTCTTCCCATCGTGGGAAGTCCACCCTCATGCATGGCTGAAGCATATCCGAGGGCTGTCCCTCCTTCTCTGGGGTCTTTTCTAAATTCTTTCCTTGCTGCAGTTTGGTTGGACTCGATGGTTGTCCAATTCTGAATTCTGCAAACAAAGCGCACAATTTGTCTTCCAAGCGCGATTTAAGCCGTGATTCAATCCGAGATTCCCATGCTTCAAATTTGGCATCAATTGGATCTTGGAAAGCCATAGCATATGTCTGTAGATCAGAGATACCCTTGTCTTTTTTCTGTTGACGGGTTAATGGCATGGGGTGGTGGAAGGTTCGGACAAAAGATCGGTGATTGAAGGGTTCAGCTGTAATGATTTACTATTTTGGGCTGTGGTTTTTGATGCTGTTAGGGTTATGAAACTAGGTTATGATGGCTGCATCTTGAGGCTAGAGGGATGCCCCAAAGACATCTTAGTTTGTGGCAGCAAGGTGGCTAGGGTTTGGTAGGTTACGGAGAAGAAAAAAGGACCAAGGTGCAATACCAAATTTTTCGCCGAAAAAATTCCAGCAGTAAAGATGTAATTTTTCCAGAAATTTTCAAAAGAGATTCAAGTAAAACTCAAAGGGGATCTACTGATAAGGAAGAGATAATACTGTAAAAAATTTCGTAGGAAGAAACGACAGCAAGAGGTTTGGCAAAATTGAAAATCATGGAGAGGTATTATAGCAGATTTTTACGTCTAAAGTGCAGCAGATTGGACATAAAAGATAAGTGGTTTTTATTGAGAATTTTTTGATAAAACCAAAGGGAAAACCACTGTTAGGAAGTATCAAAGCTGCCATAAAAATTTCATAGAGATTTGGATAGAAAAAACGCAGTAGCAAGATCAAAAAGGCAGTGCTATGCGGCTGAAATTCTGCAGTGCGACTTTCGTTATAGAGATGAAAACTTTACGACGAAAAGTTTATGCAGCAATTATAGGAACGAATTTTTTTGGATTTTTTGAATAAGGATAACTAAATTGCAGCAGCAATAGGGTAGATAACCAGAACCTGTTGCAATTCATGGGAAGATCAAAGGATGATCTATGATGGTGGAGATGACGGCGGAATTCAACGATGATCTTCTAAGCAATTGTGGGAATTGCTTTGCGCGGTTGTGGAGGGCTGGTGGATGGCTGTGGAAGGGCAACGAGACGCTAAGAACACGGCTCTGATACCAAGTGTTAGAACCCTCCGCAGATTCTAAGCTTGAGGTTGATCTCTATAGGGGATCGGCCTCCTTGGAACTCTATAGGGGTTCCTTCCTCCAAGTTGCTGCACAAAGGCTGCTAAAGGATTGATCTATTCATTGATTAAAAGAGGATGAATACATGATTATTTATAGGGCTTCTAAGCCCTAACTCCTAATAGGACTCTTACTCAAGACTCCTACTTCTAACCAACTTCTAATTAGGACTCCTTCTCTAGTAGGATTCCTAATTCTAATAGGACATTTTCCCTAATAGGACTTCTACTTCTAATAGGACTCTTTCCCTAATAGGACTTCTACTTCTAATAGGACTCTTTTCCTATTAGGACTCCTACTTATAATAGGACTCTTTTCCTAATAGGACTCCTACTTCTAATAGGACTCTTTTCCTAATAGGACTCCTATTGTTAATAGGACTCTTTTCCTAAGAAGTAACCTAACCCTAACCTAGCCGGCCTCTTCACCTCTTTAATAAGGGTCGGCTAGATAGGATTTACATAAATGCCCTTATCAATGAAACTAAATTAGGACTCTCATAGCTAGAGTCCTAACAGTATACAACACACTAGTCTATCCAATTATCTCAATGTCCCTCTCGAGTAACCTACGATTGGGATTATTTAGGTTCCGTGTTTAAAGGTGAATCGGTCTCATTATTAAAATCTCATCACGATCCGATTCCCATTGCACAGATCGAAGGATATCACAATATACATCTAGATAATATGAAAAAAATACTAATAATCATAAGCAAAGAGATTGACACAGTGTGGTATAAATGCCATCACTCATGTGATTGACTTGTAGGGCACTTATAACTAGCATAGGTTGCTTAAGAAGGACATCGAGATAATTGGATAGACTGATGTGCTATATTCCTGTCCATATAATGGAGGTGGCTAGTCTCATAGCTGCTCATGTGAGGGACCCTAAGGATACAATGTAATTGTTTATTGGAGAATGAGTTCACTGATTGATCTGCTCACGGAATATTGGATGGTTGATAATACCTTATTGTCAGACAACGATTCCGTAGTCTTAATAGTATATCTAGTCCTTAGACTTAAGACACAAATGATATCTTGTATGAGTACTCCACTCTTTGATACCAGACTTATAGTTTTGTAAGTTTTGAATCTAGTACAGTCGATCATTGGGAGTGGTAGTCAACCTTACAAGGGCTATTAAGTGTTGATAGAGGATCATCCGCTTTCAGTATCATAAAAGGAATATCTCATGTATTCTTACTCAGATAAATCCTTAGTCAATGTCGTTTGGATTGAGAGAAAGAGTTCTCTGAGAGAATCTGATCAGAGTGACACTCAAGGAAAGACCATATGAGCATAATAGCACCATGCCTGGTATAGAGTCATTGAGATATTAGATGGATGAGGACTATATGTATATGATAATTGAGGATATATAGGTCTATAGGATTGGATTCTCTTATATCGTTTGGGGACTGCGATATAGTGGCCTAGTACATCTGTAGTCGATGAGTTGAGTGAATTATTATGGAGATAATAATTCACTAAGCCAAAAGAAGTTTTCACAAGTATGACTCATGGGCCAGCTTGATATTGGGCCTAGAGGGGTCATATACATATGGTAGGTGTTGCGACGAGTAGAGATTCATATATGAGATATCCGTCGGAACCCCTATCTTATTAGATATCCGTTAAGCCTCTGAATTATTGGATCCTATAGTTGAGATCCAATAAGGGCTAAAAAGAGATTATTGGATAGAGGCCCACTAATTTATGAGACTTGGGTAATTGGATGGAGATTCAATACTCAATAGGGCAGGATCCATTAAGGTTAAGTTAATAGGGGACCTCTATAAATAGGAGGGAACTAAAGGCCCATTTGTTAAATCTCAAATTTTGATGATAAAATTAATTAATAAATTATTGATCTAATCCATATGTGAAGAAAAGTGTTATAGGATTAACTACGATAACGAATAAGGCATAAAGCAGATATTGTGTTGGAGTCAAAGATCGGATGATTCATCAGGAGTTTGTGAAGAAGTTCATTGGGAGTGTTGTCGGAGTTTACCAAGAAGTTCGTTGAGAGCTCACTGAAAAGTTCATCGAGAGTTGATCGAGAAGTTTATTGGGAGTTCACCGGAGCTCGTCGAGAAATCTGTTAGAAGCTTACCGAGAAGCTCGTTAGAGATTGCTGAGAAGATCGTCGAGAGTTCAAGAGCTTGCCGGGAGTCCGCTGGAAGATCATTGAGAGTTCATCGGAAGTCTATCGGAAGATCGCCGGAAGCTTGCTGGAAGAACATTTGACCTACCGGACTTGATTTGCTTAGTTAAATTTCTTAATTAATGTAGTTAAGATATAATTTGAGTTAGGATTGGGAGGTAATCTCACTAACTCAGTTAGGGGCCAATTGGGCTCGAATCAAGATTGGTGGGCCAGACTGATGGCCCAAATAGTAACCTAAATCCTGTTTATTGGTGGCACTACCAAAACTGGGTGGTGGAATCGTATAGGGCTCAGTCTCCCAAGAGGTCTAGGTGGTGGTACCAGCTAGTCTGGGTAGTGGTACTATTGTTAATAGCTACCAGGCGGTGGTACCGCCTAAGCAGGCAATGGTACCGCCTAAGCAAGCAGTGGTACCACTTGGGTCTAGTAGCTGAGACTCTGTCTAGCAGTAGTACTGTTAGACTGAGTGGTGGTATTGCCTAGTGTCAGAGAGCACTAGCGGTAGTACCGCCAAGCACAGGCGGTGGTATCGCTAGTACCACAAAAATTCAGGATGTGATCTTTTTTGGCTCCATTTTTTAAACTAATTAAGGCTTATAAATACCTGACATATTTCTACTTGTAGAGCATAGAAAAGTGAACAAAAAAATTGAGATCCTTATGAAATTGCTATTGTAACTTTGAGAGTTCACCCCAACTGGTTCTAGCCTTAGAAATTTGTATAAGGAGAAGTGAGCGATCTGTAAATGAGTTTACTCCTCAACTTATTAAAAGGAGAAGAGATTTATAAAAGGGGTGATTGATCTTTACCCATTGAAGGAAGATAAATAGTGGAAGCTAGTGACCTCGATGGAGAAGGAATCGGAAGTGGACGTAGGTCACAACGACTGAACCACTATAAATCTGGTGTGTTCTATACTTTACTGTTTACCTTCATTGCCTTTTTATTTAACTATAAACTACTCTACTTGCTCTCTACTCTCTTTTGAATGTTTTCGAAGTTAAACAATTTCTGATATGGCTTCCATCGAACTGAAAGTTTTCGAATCGCAACCATCATTTTTATTGTTGCACTAATTCACACCCCCCCTCTTAGTGCCGTATTAATTCTATCAATTGGTATCAGAGTTAGGCTTCTCTCAATTTGGTTTAAAACCCAAGAGAGATGACTTTTGTCAGCAATCAAGAGAGTTATTCAATCACACATCCTCCCATGTTCAATGGGACGATTACATGTATTGAAAAACTAGAATGAGGATTTTCTTAATTTTTATGGATTTCGAGTTATGGAATATCATCAAAAACGAATTTCAAATTTCAATGAATGATTGGAATGATTTGGAGAAGAAGACTTTCTCTTTAAACGCCAAAGTTATAAATTCTTTATTTTGTGCTTTGGATAAGAATGAATTCAATCGAGTTTCTATTTATGAAACCGTTTATGACATTTGGCATATACTCAAAATCACACACAAAGGCACAAGTAGGGTTAAGGAGTAAAAAATAAATATTTTAGTTTATAGTTATGAATTGTTTCGTATGAAACCAAGCGAGACTATTGGAGACATGTACACCTGGTTTACAGATGTCGTCAATGGTCTAAAAGCACTTAGTAATAGTTTTTTAATTTTGAACTTGTTAATAAAATATTAAGATCCTTTTCAAAGAGTTGGGATCCTAAAGTAACAGCTTTTCAAGAAGCCAAGGACTTAAACAACTTTTCGCTCGAAGAACTTATCAGGTCTTTGATGACCTACAAAATGACTTGCAATGCACATAAAGAACTTGAGAACAACCTTCTAAAGAATATGAAGGATTTGATACTTAGAACTCAAGAAGACCACTTGAGAGAAAACTCAAGTGATGATGATAATGATGATGATGGCTTGACACTTCTAATAAGAAAATTTAAAAAATTCATAAAAAGAAACAAAACTAAACATGACACTAAAAACAAAAGTGAACTAAAAAAGGACCAAATAATTTACTATGAATGCAAGAAGTTGGTGCACTTTAAAAGTGAATGTTCCCAAGTAAAGAAGAAGCAACCAAAGAAGAAGAAAGTGTTCAAAGCTACTTGGAATGATTCAAGTGCATCCGAAGACGAGGAGTAAAACAATAAAGAAGTTGCAAACTATACGCTAATGACATTTGGCGACGAGGTAAGTAACTCATTTGAAGCTAATTTATCTTTTGATGAATTGTTGAATGCTTTTCATGACTTATTTGATGAATGTAAATTAGTTAGTAAAATGTATAAATTATTGAAGAATGAGCACAATAACAAAATGTTGCCTCCTTGCACTAAATATGAAGATTTAGGGACACTTAAAAGGGAGAACTTGCTACTACATGAAACCTTCAAAAAATTTAAAATAGCTAGCAAATCCTTAAACATGATCCTTACTAATAAGGATCATGTTCATAGAAGGGATGGAATCAACTTTGTGAGTAACACTCACTAATGCCAACCATCTTCATTAAAGGGCCAACTTTGCATGTTTCACACTGAAGAAAATGTAACTTTTATTGTAAATTTAGACATTATGCTCATAAATGTCCATTCAAGAGATATAGTCCACATAAGTTAATTTTGGTTCCTAAAGGAATCATAAAGGACTCAATGCAAAATGATAAGTTAGGTAGATCGATTAATGAGGCATCCAAAGTCAAATGGGTACCTAAAAGAAAATCTCCTTTCTAATAGATGTGTTTACAGTCACGAGCTAGGAGTAAGAGATGGTATCTTGATAGTGGATGCTCAAGGCACATAACCGGAGATCTAATTCAATTCTCTAAGCTCATTAGTCAAGATGAAGGGTATGCCACCTCCGGAGACAACAACAAAGGTAAAATCATTGGCAAAGGAACCATAGGTAATAAATCAAACTTCTTGATTGAAAATGTATTATTAGTAGATTGTTTAAAGCATAATCTTCTAAGCATTAATCAATTATGTGATAAAGAATATATCATAAGATTTGAATCTAATGCTTGTATTATTGAAATACCACACAAAAATACATCTATGATTGCCTTAAAACATAATAACATGTATACTATTGACATTGACGATCTTTGTAATGAAATATGCTTTTTGACTTTAAACGATGATGCTTGGCTTTGGCATAGGAGACTAGGTCATGCTAGTATGAAACTAATCTCTCAAATTTCATCTAGAGAACTTATAAGAGGAATTCCTAGTATCAAGTTTATCAAAGATAAAGTGTGTGATGTATGTCAACTAGGAAAATAAATAAAAGATAGTTTCAAATCAAAGAATCAAATAAGCACCTCTAGACCATTGCAATTGATCCATATGGATTTATTTGAACCAATTGATACAACAAGCCTAGGAGGTAGCAAATATGTCTTTATAATTATTGATGATTATAGTAGATATACTTGGACATACTTTTAAGCACACAAAAGTGATTGTTTTAAGTATTTTTTTAAAATTTTGTAAACTTGTTCAAAATGAAAAAAGCTTTATGATTTCATTTATTCATAGTGATCCCGGTGGTGAGTTTCAAAATCATGATTTTTAAAACCTTTATGAATCAAATGGGTATAACCACAATTTCTCTGCTCCAAAAAACCCACAATAAAATGGAATAGTTGAAAGAAAAAATAGGAGCTTATAAGAAATGACAAGAACTATGTTAAATGAATATAGTCTACCTAAATATTTTTGAGCCAAAGCCATTAACATGACATGCTATGTCATGAATAGAGTTCTAGTAAAACCATTACTTTCCAAAACTCTTTATGAATTGTGGAACAATAAAAGACCCAATGTTTTATATTTTAAAGTTTTCGGTTATAAATGTTTTATTTTAAATGAAAAAGATGCATTAGAAAAATTTGATGCAAAATCTGGTGAAGGCATTTTTCTTGGTTATTCTTCTACTTCTAAAGCATTTTATGTGTTTAATAAAAGAACTTTAGTTATAAAAAAATCTATTCATGTTGTCTTTAATAAGGTATCCAAATTTAAGAAAAATAATTTTGATAATGATTTTGATTTTGATGCTTTAAATTTGAATGAAACCTTTCCTCCTACTAGCAACTTGGATACATCTTTTTCCAAAGCCTCATTACCTAAAGAATGGAAGTATGTAGATGCTCATCCTAAAGAACTAATTATATGAAACACATCAAAAGGTATTTAAACTCACTCTTCCTTTAAAATTTTTTGTGTTAACGCTACTTTTCTATTACAAATTAGACTAAAATGTATTGACAAAGCCTTGAAAGATGATTTATGGGTTATCGCAATGCAAGAAAAGTTAAATCAATTTGAGAGAAATAAGGTGTGGAAGCTTGTTCCTAAACCTAGTGACCATTTAGTGATTAGTACTAAATGGGTCTTTAAAAATAAGCAAAATAAATTTGGTATTGTTAGGATCAGTTTGACACTAAGAGGGGCGGTGAATTAGTGCAGCGATAAAGATACGATAAATTCGATAATTTTGTAAACTTCGTACGTTGAAGGATTAGTTTCGATGAAAGCGTATTAGAGAAATCATATCGGAAAAGCTCTAACATAAAAATATTTGCAAGTGATGACAAAGTAGAGCTATAAGTAAAGATGGTTTGCAGAAATATAAATGACAATAAGTAAATGCAAACGAATTTTTATAGTGGTTCGGTCATCTGACCTACATCCACTCCCGATTCCTCTACGTTTGAGGCCACTAGCTTCCACTAGTAGTCTCCCTTCTAATGAGTGAAGACTAACTCCCTTATAATACCTTCTCTTTTTGATGGGCTCAAGAGATAACCCTTACAAGCACTCACTCCTCTCTTTAGGCCAAAAACAAGTTAAGACTAGAGAAAGGGATTTCTAAAGAGTTTTCTGCAAAGTTTTCTCACTTTTAAAGTTTGTGTGCTTATGTATTCTAACCAAGGATGAGAGGGGTATTTATAGGCTCCAAGTTGATTCAAATTTAGAACCAAAACCTATCTCATCTTCGGTTTTTCAGGTACTAGGGGTACCACCACTAGTGGGTTCTGACACTGGGTAGTACCACCGCCAGAACTGTTTGAAACTGGGTGGTACCACTGCCTAGTCTGGTGGTATCACCACCCAGGCATACTATCACATGGTGGCACCATTGCCTAAACTCAGTCTAGAAGACTGAGCCTTTAGGCAGTTCCACCACCTACTTGGCGGTGCCACTACCTAACATGGCATCCAAGCATTGTATGTGCCTTTCATCCAGCCCAGCACAGTCTTGTTTCAGGCCCACTTGACCCTTAATTGAGTTGGCCTAATTATAACTCAATTAGTCCTTAATCCTACTTCGATCTAGATAATTTATTACAAAGCTTAATCAAATTTATTGCCCGGCATGTCATTGGTCCATCAATACTTCGTCAAACACTTCGACGCATCGTTCTCTCTTCCGGTCTGTTACCCAATCGGTCATTAACCTTCGCAACCATGATCTCCTTGGTGCAGCTCCGCTCTTCTTAGCTCATTGCCTGAAATCTTTGTTTGAAGCCTTTTGTCGATGACTGGACCTCCGACTTGACGTCCAATCTCCTAACGTGTTTTCCTTCGATGCAACTTCGATTCTTCCTACTTCAATTATCTAATTCTGATTGAGAGTAGACTTGGATGACTCAAAACGTAGTTAGATAACTAAAACATGATCAATTAGTTTCATTATCAAAATCTAAGATTCAATAGGTATCATGGGTAGAAACAAGGCTAGATTAGTGGCTAAAGGTTTCAACCAAGAAGAAGGTATCAATTATGAAGAAACCTTCGCTCCTGTGGCAAGATTAGAAGTCATAAGGATGCTCTTTGCCTATGCTTATTGTAATAATTTTAAGTTATTTCAAATAGATGTCAAAAGTGCTTTTTTAAATGACTTTATTTCTGAAGAAGTTTATGTTGAACAACCACCCGGATTTGAGAATGCTCTTTTTCGCAATTATGTATTTAAGTTATCTAAGGCTCTTTATGGATTGAAACAAGCCCCAAGAGCTTGGTATGAGAAACTTAGTTCCTTTCTTATCCAAAATGATTTCTCTAAAAGTAAGGTCAATACTACATTATTTATTAAAAATTTTAAAAATAATTTTCTTGTTGTTCAAATTTATGTTGATAACATTATTTTTTGTTCTACAAATAAGTCCTTATGTGAATTGTTTACTAGAAGTATGAGCCAAGAGTTTGAAATGAGCATAATGAGTGAATTAACCTTTTTCTTGAGTTTACAAATTAAGCAACTTAGTGATGAAATTTTTTTTAGTCAAACTAAATATGTATTAGAATTGCTAAAACGATTTAATATGGATAGTTCAAAGGCTATCAATACACTAGTGAATATTTTCACTAAGTTAGATATGGACGATAATGGAAAACACTTTCATCAAAAAACTTATAGGGGTATGATAGGTTGTTTCCTATATCTCACCTTAATTAGTCTAGACATTATGTTTAGTGTAGGACTTTATACTAGATTTCAATCTAATCCTAAACTATCTCATTTTAAAGCTGTTAAAAGGATTCTTAGATACCTAAAAGGAACTCCTAATCTAGGATTATGATATCCAAAATCTGATAATTTGAATTAACTGCTTATGTTGATGCTGATTTTGCTGGATGTAGAATAGATAGAAAAAGTACATCTAGAACATGTCAATTCTTAGGTCATGCACTTATCTCTTGGTCTTCTAAGAAACAAAATTCGATTGCACTATCTACAACTGAAGCCGAATATATAGCAGCAAGTGCATATTATGCACAAGTTAAATGGATGAAAAACATATTATAAGATTGCAATATGTTTAACAAAAAATCTTATTCAACACTCTAGAACTAAACATATTGATATTAGGCAACATTTTATAAGATATCATGTTAATAACCATGATATAACTTTAGAATTTATTGATACGAAACATCAATTAGCTGATATTTTTATAAAACCTTTAAATGAGAAACAATTTGATTTTATTAGAAGAGAATTAGGCATGCTAAATCTTTCGTATGCATGAGTTTCTTGTATACATTTTTGAATTTTTTAATTTTTCATAAACGGAGCTTTTATCGAGTTCATTTCCTTCTTCTTATCTCATCGATTTTTGATATACTTGTTCTGTCATGATCCTTTCCTATAATCCCCCTATACTTACGAAAGGAGAAGTTTTATTCACGAATTTTATTGGTATACTTGATTTTTGTATAATTTTTGTATGAATTTTTGGTCGATGATCACTTATGATGAACCCCTCTTCTTTCTATCCAAAATAGGGATTTAATTCATGAATATTCATATTTTTTTTGTGATGAATCCCTTAGCTCTCTATGAAAGTAGAGGTTTGATGGATTTTCGATAGCTTGAATCAATTCATTTTCTTGTCATGAATGATTCATGGATTTTCGATAGCTTAGTTTTTCTTGTAATGAATGAACTCCTCTCTTTTCTTTATCTTTGCTAGCTTGGCTACTTCATATCCCAAGAGAAGTGCTAGCAAGAATAGTGCTATTTTAAACATCTAAAAGCAAAAGTCACCATCTTACATAAATTTTTGCTAGCTTAAACAAATGCTTGCTATCACGATGGTGTAAAATTTTCTTGCGTGTTTGATGTAATGATGCACAAATGTTTGCACTTTTCTTTTTGTTGATGACAAAGGGGGAGAAATAGCAAGATTGATATATGCTTGGTATCATGCTTGGCATCATGTTTAGATGTTTGAAATGCTATCTAAATGAATGTTTGAAATGATAAATTTTATCATGCCTAAATGTTTGGTATCATGATGAATGCTTAGAATCATGAATCATGATCATGCTTAGTATCATGCTTAAGTGATGAATGATTGGATTGGCATCATGTATGTTTCTAGTATCATACATGAAATTGTGCATATTATACCTTGATAATTTGAAACTATATTGATGCACAATGCATGAAACTTATGACTAAAAATTGGTTAAAGCTTGAATTCAAAGATTGTGAATTCAAGTTTGTCTTTTCTCAAGTATGGCATATAGATAGGGGGAGCTAAGGTTAACTCTGCATCAATTGGTTATCATCATAAAAAGAGGGAGATTGTTGAATCTCAGATTTTGATAATAAAATTAATTGATAAATTATTGATCTAATCCATATGTTGAGAAAAGTGTTACAGGATTAACTATGATAATGAATAAGGCATAAAGTAGATGTTATGCCGGAGTCAAAGATCGGATGATTCGTCGAGAGTCCGAGAGTTCGTCGAGAGTTCACCAAAAAGTTCGTCGGGAGTGTTACCGAAGTTTACTGAGAAGTTCATCAGGAGCTCACTGAAAAGTTTGTTGGGAGTTCATCGAGAAGTTCGTCAGAAGTTCATCGGAGCTCATTGAGAAGTTTGTTAGAAGCTCACCGAGAAACAAATCGGAGATTGCTGAGAAGATCATCGAGAGTTCAAGAGCTTATCGGGAGTCTGCTAGAAGATCACCGAGAGTTCATCAGAAGTCTGTCGAAAGCTTGCCGGAAGAACATTTGACCTACCAGACTTGATTAGGCGATGGTACTGCCTAGTGTCAAAGAGCACAAGCGGTGGTACTGCCAGGCACAGGTGATGGTACCACTAGTACCTTGGAAATCTAGGATGAAACCTTTTTTGGCTCCATTTCTTAAGTCAATTGAGGCTTATAAATACCTGATACTTTTCTGCTTGTGGAGCACAAAAAAGTGAATAAAAAACTAAGATCCTTGTGAAATCACTATTGTAATTTTGAGAGTTCACCTCCATCGGTTCTAGCCTTAGAAATTTGTATAAGGAGAAGTGAGCGATCTGTAAAAGGGTTTATTCTTGAACCTATTAAAAGGAGAAGAGATCTATATAATGGGTGATTAATCTTCGCTCATTGAAGGAAGATCAATAGTGGAATCTGGTGACCTTAACGGAGGAGGAATCAAAAGTGAACGTAGGTCACAACGATTAAACCACTATATATGTAGTGTGTTATGTACTTTATTGTTTACCTTCATTGCCTTTTTATTTAACTACAAACTGCTCTACTTGCTCTCTACTCTCTCTTATGAATGTTTTCGAAGTTAAACAATTTTCGATATGGCTTCCATCGAACCGAAAGTTTTTAAATCACAACCGACATTTTTATGGCCGCACTAATTCACACCCCTCCCTCCCTTAGTGCGTATTGATCCTAACACTATAGGCTAGGATGTAATTTGAGTTAGGATTGGGAGGTAATCTCACTAACTCAGTTAGGGGCCAATTAGGCCCGAATCAGGACTGGTTTGGGCTAGACTAATAGCCTAAATAGTAACATGAATCCTGCTTGTTGGTGGCATTGTCAGAACTAGGTAGTGGAACCACCTAGGACTCAGTCTCCTAGGAGGTCTAGATGGTGGTACCGCCCAAATTGGGCGATGGTACTACCCAAATTGGGCGATGGTACCTTTGGTAGTTAATAACTGCCAAGTAGTGATACCGCCCAAGCAAGCAGTGGAATTGCTTGGGTCTAGTAGTTGAGACTCTGTTTTATAAAGATCGAGTGGCACTAAGAAGGGGGGGGGGTGAATTAGTGTAGCGGTTAATAACGATAATTTTTCGATGATTTAAAACAACTTCGAAAACTTTGTGCGACAAAATTATGTTTCGATAAAATTTGGTTTCGATTGCATATAAACTTAAAATGATTCATAAGAAAGTGGGAGGAAGCAGAGTAAGTAACTGAACAAGTTTGCAGATATGTAAACAACAATATTTAAACATAAATCAGAATTTTTATAGTGGTTCGGTCATACGACTTACATCCACTCCTGATTCCTCTTCTCTTGAGGCCATCGGCTTTCCACTAGGTGTCTTCTTTCCAAGGGTGAAGACCAATTCCCTTTTACATCACTTTTTCCTTTTAACGGGCTTAGGAGACAACCCTTATAAGCACTCACTCCTTTCTTTTGAATCGAATACAAGAGAAAACTTAAGAAGGGATTTCTAGATATTTGAGCAGAGTTTTTCTACTTTCAAAGTGTATATGCTTGCATGCTGCAACCCAGGGATGGGAGGAGTTTTTATAGGCTCTAAGGGGATTCAAATTTGGAGCCTAAATTTGAATCTTCTCGATTTTCTAAGCTACTGGCGGTACAATCGCCTGACATTGATGGTACCACCGCTTGATAGAGTCCTTGGGCTCTATGGTCTAGCGGTACCACCGCCTGCCAGGCATTAAAGTTGATGGTACCACCATTGACTTAGGGCGATGCCACTGCTAGACTATTCAAGTAAGGCTGTATGGGCCCTGACTTCGGCCCAAATTAGCCCAAATAAGGCCTAATTAGCCCTTATAAGGATTACACAGGATTATTACCTAATCCTTACCCTAATTACTTGCTAACTATGGAATTGAAACATAATTCTAAGCAAATAACAATTGGCAATGTTGAGTCTTCTTTCGGCGAGCTTTTCGGCGAACTTTCGATAGACTTCCGATGCACCCTCGGATTTCTTCTGGCGGATTCCCAACAGGCTCTCGGACTCTATGGCGAGTTCGACGAGTCTTTGGAAAGCTTCTGAGCCTTCTCGGTGAGCTCCACGAACCTCCGATGATCTTTTTGATGAACTTCCAAAACCTTCGACAAGTTCCTGATTCTTTCTCGGTTGGTTCCGGCAGCACCTCCGACGATCCTTCGGACTTCTGGTGGACTCTTGAACTCCCAACTACTTGACTCCGATAATTTACTTTATGTCTTCAAGCTATCGTAGTTAATCCTACACACTTATCTCAATAATATGGATTAGATCAAATAACCCATTAATTGACTTCATCATCAAAATCCGAGATTCAACAATCTCTCCCTTTTTGATGATGACAATCAATTGATGATGAAGTTAATCTTAACTCCCCCTATCTATATGTCATATTATGAGAAAGAAAACGCTTGAATTCAATCTTTTTGAATTCAAACCGAAACCGATAAGTTTCATCCGTTGAACTTATCATCATACTTAACAAGCATGTTTTTTTATCGATAAATATGAAACTTTATATTTTTCACAATGTCATGGCATTACATATATTTTCAAGTCGAATGATAGACATTCATCATTTTGACAAGAGATACCAATTATAGTTTGAAATATGATATGTATCAAATGATATCGAGATATAAACTATAAATACAAGGCATGATATCATTAAGCGATACATCATCAAATGATAACTTATCATATCAATGAAAGATACTAATTATTAATCATGACATGATAGCAAATTTTTTTTAAGAAAGCATTTGTGATACATGTGATACGATACGATACACATTTTATTGTGATGCTTTTAAAGATATCTGTTAATAGATAAGATTTCCTCAACCACACGAGGAAATCTCGGTAGACGGTTGAGGAAAATCCTCTCTTCCTCCTCTTTTCCTATGTATAAATAAGGCTTTGTCAAGCTGCATTGATCAATCAATTATTCTTTTCAATTCATTTCAATCAATCCAGCTCACAAACTGTGGTTACGTCAAGATCGTCTCATCCTCCAAGCCATTCAAGCTTCCGTCGCTGGGTCCGTCGCCCCACTAATATCTTCATGTATGACTGCTGCAGAAGCATGGTCCAAGTTGCAAACAACATTGGCAAATCGCTTGCGTACTCGCATGCTCGGACTCTTATCCAGTCTGATGAAAGTGAAACAAGAGGGAAGTACTATTGCTGATTACTTACAAAATATCAAAGTGATCATCGATGACTTAACTTTGATAGGTCATTCCCTCAGTGAAGAAGAAGTCCTCGTTCATACCCTTAATGGCTTAGGGGACGAATACAAAGAATTGGCAGTCGCAATTCGAGCACGTGACTCTCCAATATCATTTGAAGAACTCTATGACAAGTTGACCGACTACGAGACATATTTGAAGCACGACGATCGGCTGCCCGGACCAACTATCACAGCTCAAGTCAGTCATAAATCCAAGAGAAAGAGCAACCAATACAATAAGCGCGTCAATCAAGGTCCGACAAAGCTGCCTCCTGACCTTATGGGTTCCACACCAAATCCCTCTCATCCACATTATCAAGGTGATATCCCCTATAATCATCAGCACTTGCGTCCTGACCTCAGCGGCCATCGCCGAATCATCTGTCAGTTGTGTGATAAGATCGGGCACTCAGTGAAAGTCTGTCGCTCTCGACCTCGACTTCCTGCTCCAACACAGTGGCCTCAAGCCAATCTCACAACTACTCCGATGACTAGTCAACCCAACTGGATTGTGGACTCTGGTGCATCACATCACATCACCTCCGATCTTCAGAACTTGTCTGTCCACAATAACTATGGCGGCGATGAAGATGTCATCATCGGTGATGGTAAAGGACTCCCTATCACTCATACTGGTTCCACAATACTTAATTCACTCACCACAACATTCACACTTGATGATGTTTTGTGTGCACCCCACATCAAAAGAAACCTTATTTCTGTCTCTCAATTCTGCAAGCAAAATAATACCTCCATTGAATTTTTTCCTGACTCCTTTCTTGTCAAGGATTTGAGCACGGGGGCATCCTTAGTCCAAGGCCAGAACAAAGACAACATTTATGAGTGGCCATCCGCTTCGAAAACAAACCACCCCACTGTTCACTCCTCAGTTGCTGCTCCAGTTGATGTGTGGCATCGACGTCTTGGTCATCCCTCGTCTCTTATTCAGCAAAAGTTACTTTCTCATTATTCACTTCCTACCTCTACTAGCAACATTTTAACTTATTGTGATGCTTGTCGTAGCAATAAAAGTCATAGACTACCTTTTGGCACATCTTCTATATCTTGTTCTAAACCTTTTGAAATTATTTATACTGATGTTTGGGGTCCTGCCCCAACCCTTTCTTTTGACAAGTTTCGTTTTTATGTTATTTTTGTTGACTATTTCACTAAGTACACATGGTTATATCCCCTCCGTCATAAATCTGAAGTTTCAACTGTCTTTACCAACTTTAGAAAGTTAGTCGAGAATTTCTTTCAGTCTTCCATTAAAACAGTTTACTCTGATGGCGGAGGTGAATATCAAGCCCTCGCATCCTGTCTTGCAGCTTGTGGTATACAACACCTCAAGTCACCTCCTCATACTCCCCAATTGGTTGGTTCTACTAAGCGCAAACATCAACATATAGTTGAAACTGGGCTCACACTTCTACATCAGGCCTCGTTGCCATCACCTTTTTGGACAGCGGCCTTTCAAACCGCTGTCTATCTCATTAATCGTTTGCTCACTCCAGTCTTACAATACAAGTCACCATTTGAGAAACTATTCCACAAGCCTCCAAACTTTCACAAACTCAAAGTCTTTGGTTGTCTATGTTATCCGTGGCTACGTCCTTATGCCTCACATAAGCTTACACCGCGATCTAAGCCCTATATTTTTATTGGATACTCTCTTGAATATAATGCTTTTCGTTACTACGAGCCACATACCCAAAAAGTCTTTCTGTCACGTCATGTTATTTTTGTGGAGTCTTCTTTTCCTTTTCAAAATCATGAGTACTCTACCATGCAAGCTACTCCGACAAACACACATCACTGGAGCATCTCCTCAACCCCGTCACATGAACCTCCCACAACACCATCCAATCCTAACCCTCCTGGTCAGTACACTCCTCCTGTTCAACACCTCCTACCTATCCCTCCAATCCCTCTTCACCAATACCCTCAACCACATCATCGGTGTTGTTGAAGTACAAAGAGACTAGTCCACTTGATCTCAATGCCTCACCACCGACTATGCCAACAACTTAACCTACCACTTCAGCTCCTAGTCATCATATGATAACACGCTCCAAAAGTGGTATTATTAAACCATGTCAAGTTCTTGATCTACATGCCACAACAAACTCTTCCCTTGAAGTCAGTGAACCCACCACAATTAATCAAGCGCAAAAATCTCCACACTCGGGCGTAAAGCAATGTGTGAAGAATATGATGCTCTTCTTCATAACTCTACATGGACCCTAGTTCCCTCTTCTCACACACAAAACATCATCGGGTGTAAATGGGTCTTTCGAATTAAGCGGAACCCAGATGGATCTATTGCTAGATATAAAGCACGTCTAGTTGCTAAAGGGTTTCATCAACGACCTGGTGTTGACTTCACAGAGACATTCAGCCCAGTTGTCAAACCAACAACAATACGGCTTATCTTGAGCTTGGCTATCTCAAAAGGCTGGCATATATGACAATTGGATGTTAACAATGCCTTTTTACAGGGGACTCTATCTGAAGATGTCTTCATGCAGCAACCCCTTGGCTTTGTTCATCCACAATATCCAAGGCATGTCTGCAAACTAGAAAAGGCTATTTATGGACTTCGTCAAGCTCCAAGAGCCTGGTATAATGAACTTGGCACATTTTTAACATCAATGGGTTTTCTCAATTCCAAATCTAATACCTCGTTATTCCTACGACAACATTATAAAAACACTATATATCTTTTGGTGTATGTAGATGATATTGTTGTCACAGGAAATAATCTTTTGGAAATCCAGACATTCTTAAAGCAACTAGCCATTCGGTTCTCTCTCAAAGATCTAGGTACCTTGAGCTACTTTCTAGGAGTGGAAGCTACATTCACCTCTTCAGGTCTTTTTCTATCACAGAGAAAGTATATTTAAGATTTATTATCAAAGACAAATATGCAGGATGCTAAAGAGGTTGCCACTCCCCTCTCTACTAGTGAGTCACTGAAACTTTGTGATGGAAGTCCTGCTACGGACTCTACTCAATACCGGCAAGTACTTGGCTCCTTACAATACTTGGCTCTCACACGTCCAGACGTTTCATTTGCAGTCAATAAATTGTCACAATTCATGCATCGACCATCTACAATACATTGGTCTGCGGTCAAACGAATTTTGCGATATCTTAAGGGGACTCTAAATCATGGCCTCTTTCTCCGCAAACACACCTCGCTTCAACTTCATGCCTTTGCTGATGCTGATTGGGCAAGAAATTATGATGATAGAACATCCACGTCTGGGCATATTATATTTCTTGGAGCTAATCCAATCAGTTGGAGTTCTAAGAAACAAAAGACAGTTGCCCGATCCACAACTGAAGCTGAATACCGTGCCATTGCCATGGCTACTACTGAAATAAATTGGATCACAAATCTGCTCAAGGAACTCAACGTCAACTCTACCTGTCCTCCTACAATATACTGCGATAATATTGGAGCTACCTATTTATGTGCCAATCCAGTATTTCACTCACGCATGAAACATATTGCCATTGACTTCCACTTCGTACGAGATCAAGTTATCAGACATCAACTACGTGTTTCTCACGTACATACGGCTGATCAACTAGCAGACTCACTTACGAAGTCTCTCGCTCGTAAATTATTTTCATTACATCGGTCCAAGATCAGTATCCTTGACAGGAGCTTGATCTTGCGGGGGCATGTTAATAGATAAGATTTCCTCAACCGCACAAGGATATCTCGGTAGACGGTTGAGGAAAATCCTCTCTTCCTCCTCTTTTCCTATGTATAAATAAGGCTTTGTCAAGCTGCATTGATCAATCAATTATTCTTTTCAATTCATTTCAACAATATCAACCAACTTTCAATTATAAAGCATGACAAAAGCAATTAAATTACAATATAAAACATATAAGACATTTTTATTCCAACATATTGTAATACACAGCATATAAGTCATTACGATACAATACGATATATAAGGCATTTGTTTATTTGTCATATTCTTCTCAATACGATGTATGCAAGACATTTTATCAAGTTATTTGCACATGTCATCAATTTATTTGCATATTCTTCTCTCCCTTTGTCATCAACAAAAAGGAGGTGAATTTGATAAAAATGGTCATCATAAGGTATCATAATGCATATCATTTATCAACCAAAAAAAAAAATGTAAGAGTAGTGATTTATCGAGCACATCAAACACATATGATATATGGGGCTAGTATTTGCTTAGAAATCGAGTTTGAATATAATGCAAAATATGTCATCCTTGACGGATAAATCCAAAAAATGTTTTGATTATTTTTAATCATGTTTATGAAATCCAGAAAATGATCAATCATCATTTATCAAGCTGTGAAAGATTCATTCATGAAAAAACAAGCTTAAGATGCAATCTAAGAGTGTTAAGGCCACTCATCAAATATCTCATATCAATTTTAAGGTAAAATCCGTGAAAAAGAGATATCAAAATTCATAAAGCTTCAACATTATTATGATCGAAAATGATAGATTTATTAAAATATTACAATCGAAGGATAAAAATGAGAGCTTCATTCAAAAGATGATATTGTAAAGATGTCATTTTAAAGAAAAATGAAGAGATAATATTAAGATGATACAATAAAAATATAAGTTGAAAATTTTGAAAAAGAAACATACAACATCTTTATGCATTGGGACAATTTAGCAAGCCTAATTCTCTTCTAATGAAGTCAAATTATTCTTCATTTAGGGGTTTTATGAAGATGTCCACTAATTGGTGTTTTTTATCAATAAATTCTAGAATGACATCATTATTATTAACATGATCTTATATAAAATGATGTCTAATGTCAATATGCTTAGTCCTAGAGTGTTGAATGAGATTTTTGATTAGACAAATAGCACTAGTTTTATCACATTTTATGGGAATATTTTTTAAATAAATTTCATAATCTTCTAATGTATTTTTCATCCAAATAACTTGTGCATAACATGCACTAGCAGCTATGTATTCGGCTTTGGCCGTATATAGTGCAACCGAGTTTTATTTCTTGGAAGACCAAGAAATAAGTGCATGTCCTAAAAATTGGCATGTTCTGGATGTGCTTTTTCTATCTATTCTATATTTGCCAAAATCCGTATCCGCATAGGCTTTTAAATCAAAGTCATCGGATTTTGGATACCATAATCCTAAGTTAGGAGTGCCTTTAAAATATCTAAGGATTCTTTTAACAGTTTTAAGATGAGACAACTTAGGATTAGCTTGAAATCTTGTATAAATTCCTACACTAAACATGATATCCGGTCTAGTTGCGGTGAGGTAAAGTAAACTACCTATCATTCCCCTATATGTTTTTTGATCAAAATTTTCTCTACTTTCATCTGTGTCTAACTTAGTGGAGGTACTCATAAGAATGTTTATATCTTTTGAACCATCCATGTTAAATTGTTTTAACAATTCTAATGTATATTTAGATTGATTAAGAAATATACTATTACTAAGTTATTTAATTTGTAATCCTAGAAAGAAGGTTAGTTCACCCATTAGACTCATTTCAAATTCATGACTCATACACTTAGCAAATGATTCACATAGTAAGTCATTCGAAGAATCAAAAATAATATCATCAACATAAATTTGAACGATAAGAAAATTATTTTCAAAATATTTAATAAACAATGTAATATCAACCTTGTCTTTAGTAAAATTATTTAAAATAAGAAAGGAACTTAGCCTCTCATGCCAAGCTCTAAGGGCTTGTTTTAATATATAGAGAGCCTTAGTTAGTTTAAACACATGATTGGGAAGAAGAGAATTTTTAAATCTAGATGGTTGTTCAACATACACTTTTTCGGAAATAAAGCCATTTAAGAAAGCACTTTTGACATCCATTTGAAAAAGCTTAAAGTTATTACTACTAGCATAGGCAAAGAGCATCCTAATAGCTTCTAATCTTGCTACAAGAGCGAAGGTTTCTTCGTAATCGATACCTTCTTCTTGGTTGAAACCTTTGGCCACTAATCTAGCCTTGTTTTTAACCATGATACCACATTTATCTTGCTTGTTTCTAAAGACCCATTTAGTACCAATAACTAAATGGTCACTAGGTCTAGGAACAAGCTTCCATACCTCATTTCTCTCAAATTTATTCAATTCTTCTTGCATTGCGATAACCCAAGAATCATCTTTCAAGGCATCGTCAATGCACTTAGGTTCAATTTGAGAAAGAAAAGTGATATGGGCACAAAAATTTTTAAAGGAAGAACGAGTTTGAACCCCTTTCGATGTGTCTCCTATAATTAACTCATTTAGATGGGCATCTATATATTTCCATTCCTTAGGTAAGGAAATTTGGGAAGAAGATGCATCCAAGTTGCTATTTTGAGGAGAGGGTTCATTTAAATTCAAACCATCAAAACCAAGATCATCATCAAAATCATTTTTCTTAAGTTCGAAAACTTCATTAAAAAATACATGAATAGACTCTTCTATAACTAACGTTCTTTTGTTAAAAACACAAAAAGCTTTAGAAACAGAAGAGTAACCAAGAAAGATGCCTTCATCGGATTTAGCATCGAATTTTCCTAAGGCATCCTTTTTATTCAAGATAAAGCATTTGCAAACGAAAACTTTAAAATAAGAAACATTTAGTTTTTTATTATTTCATAATTTATAAGGGGTTTGGATAGAGATGGTCTTACTAGAACCACATAGCAAGCCATATTAATGGCTTCAACCCAAAAGTATTTAGGTAAACTATGTTCATTTAACATGATTCTTGCCATTTCTTGTAAATTTCTATTCTTTCTTTCTACTACTCCATTATGTTGAGGATTCCTTGCAGTAGAGAAGTTGTGGTTATACCCATTAGATTTACAAAAATTTTGAAAGTCATGGTTTTGGAATTCTCCACCATGATCACTCCGAATCGATGAAATCATGAAACCCTTTTTGTTTTAAGTAAGTTTATAAAATTTAGAAAAACATTTAAAGCAATCACTTTTGTGAGCCAAAAAATAGGTCCAAGTATATCGACTATAGTCATCTACAATGACAAACACATATTTGCTACCTCCTAGACTTGTTGTGTCGATTGATCCAAATAAATCCATATGGATCAATTATAATGGTCTAGAGGTGCTTATTTGATTCTTTGATTTGAAGCTAGCTTTTATTTGTTTTTCTAGTTGACATGCATCATATACTTTGTCCTTGACAAACTTGATATTAGGAATTCCTTGTACTAGTTCTCTAGATGAAATTTTAGATATTAGTTTCATGCTTGCATGGCCTAATCTCCTATGCTAAAGCCAAACATTATCATTTAAAATAGAAAAGCACATTTCATTACTAAGTTCTTCAATGTTAATGGTGTAGACATTATTTTGTTTTAACGCAATCATAGATATGTTGTTGTTTGATTTTTCAATGATGCAAGCATTAGATTCAAATCTAACAATATAACCTTTATCGCATAATTGACTAATGCTCAAAAGATTATGTTTTAATCCATCAACTAGTAACACATCATTAATTAAAAAACTTGATTTGTTATCTGTGGTTCCCTTGCCAATGATTTTACCCTTGTTGTTTTCTCTGAAGGTGACATACCCTTCTTCTTTGTTAGCGAGTATAGAGAATTGAGATGGATCTCTGGTCATGTGCCTTGAGCATCCACTATCAAGATACCATCTCTTGCTCCTAGCTTATGAGTGTGTCTACAAAAGAGGATGGTTTTTAGGTACCCATTTGATTTTGGGTGCCTTAAAAATTAATCTACTAACTTTGTCATTTAGCATTGAAATATTTATGGTTCCTTTAAGAACCCATATCAATTTGCGTGGACTAATTTTCTTAAACGGACATTTGTAAACAACATGTCCGGATTTACAACAAAAATTGTATTTCAAACAAGGTGATACATGTAATGTGGGTCCTTTAATGAAGGTGGTAGGATTTTGGTGAGATCCACTCACAAATCCAATTCTACTTCTATTTGCAAAGTGACTTTGTTTGCAAGGATCATATTCAAGCCCTTGCTACCAACCTTAAACTTGTTTAGGGTCTCTTTAAGTAGCAAGTTCTCATTTCTTATTACTTCTAAGTGTTCACACTTAGAGCATGGAGGTGAAGATGGAGTTTGAAGACTATCAAGTTTATCTAGTAATAAGCATGCTCCTTCCTTAATAAATTGAACTTCTTACTAATAGTTCTACACTCATCAAATAATTCATGAAAAGCTATTAAAAGTTCGTTGAAAGATAAATCTTGATTAATTAAATCACATATCTCTTCTCCTAAAGCCATTAGCGCGAAGTTGGCCTCTTCTTTGTTGCTTGTTTCTTCATTCTCGGAGTCACTTGAGTCGTCCCACGTCACTTTTAAAGCTTTCTTCTTCTTTGGTTGCTTCTTCTTAGCTTGAGGGCATTCATTTTTGAAGTGCCCTGGCTTCTTGCATTCGTAACATATGACTTGATCCTTTTTTGGTTCAAGTTTGTTTTTAGTGTTATTTTTAAATTTATTCCTTCTTATGAATTTTTTAAATTTTCGAGTTAAGAGTGCAATGTCATCGTCACTGTCCTCATCACTTGATATTCCTTTCAAGTGGTCTTCTTATATTCTTAATGCTATATCTTTTCTGTTCTTTGGAAGGGGGTTCTCGAGCTCTTCATGAGCATGACATGTCATTTCGTAGGTTATTAGAGACCCAATATGTTCTTCAAGAGAAAAAGTTTTAAGATCCTTGGCTGCTTGAATGGCCGTAACCTTTGGATCCCATCTCTTTGGAAGGGACCTTAAAATTTTAGTTACAAGTTCAAAATTAGAAAAACCTTTACCAAGTGCTTTGAGTCCATTGATGACATCTGTGAAACGGGTGTACATGTCTCCAATAGACTCACTTGGTTTCATTCGAAAAAGTTCATAAGAATGCATGAGAATGTTGATTTTGGACTCTTTCACTCAACTAGTGCCTTCATGAGTGATTTCTAGAGTACACTAAATATCGAAAGCCGATTCACAAATCGAAACATGATTAAACTCATTTTTATCAAGTGCACAAAACAAGGCATTCATAGCCTTTGCATTTAAAGCAAAAACCTTTTTCTCCGGTTTATTCCATTCGCTCATCGGAAGAAAGGATTTTTGAAATCTATTTTTAATGATATTCCAAAGCTGAAAGTCTATAGAAATAAGAAAGATCCTCATACGAGTTTTCCAATACGTGTAATCCGACCCATTGAACATGGGTGGACGTGCAATTGAATGACTCTCTTACATGTCGGAATAAGCCATCTCTCTTGGGTTTTAAACCAGATGAGCGTGACCAAGCTCTAATACCAATTATTAGGGATCGAGCGACACTAAGAGAGGGGGGGGTGAATTAGTGCAGCAGTTAATAATGATAATTTTTTGGTGATTTAAAACAACTTCAAAAACTTTGTGCGACAAAATTACGTTTCGATGAAATTTGGTTTTGATTGCATATAAACTTAAAATGATTTATAAGAAAGTGGGGAGGAAGTGGCATAAGTAAATGAACAAGTTTGCAGAAATGTAAATAACAATATTAAAACGCAAACCAGAATTTTTATAGTGGTTCGGACCTACGTCCACTCCCGATTCCTCTTTTCTTGAGGCCACCGGCTTTCCACTAGGTGTCTTCCTTCCAAGGGCGAAGACCAATTCCCTTTTACAGCACTTTCTCCTTTTGATGGGCTTAGGAGACAACCCTTACAAGCACTCACTCCTTTCTTTTGAATCGAATATAAGAGAAAACTTAAGGAGGGATTTCTACAAATTTGAGCAGAGTTTTTCTGCTTTCAAAGTATATGTGCTTGTATACTGCAACCTAGGGATGGGAGGGGTTTTTATAGGCTCTAAGAGGATTCAAATTTGGAGCCCAAATTTGAATCTTTTCGGTTTTCCATGCTACTGGCAGTATCACCGCTTAACACTAGCGGTACCATCGGCTGATAGAGTCCTCGGGCTCTGTGGTCTAGCGATACCACCACTTGCTAGACATTAAAGTCGATGATACCACCGCTGACCTGGGGTGGTGCCATCGCCAGACTATTCTAGCAAAGCTGAATGGGTCCTAACTTCAGCCCAAATCAGCCCAAATAAGGCCCAGTTGGCCCCTACAAGGGTTAAACAGGATTATTACCTAATCCTTACCCTAATTATGTGCTAACTATGGAATTGAAATTTAATTCTAAGCAAATTAACAACCGATAATGTTTAGTCTTCTTCCGGTGAGCTTTTCGGTGAACTTTCGACGGACTTCCGATACACCCTCGAATTTCTTCCGATGGATTCCCAATAGGCTCCCAGACTTTGTGGCGAGTTCAACGAGTCTTTGATAAGCTTTTGAACCTTCTCGGTGAGTTCTGCGAACCTCCGACGATCTTTCTGGTGAACTTCTGAAACATTCGGCAAGTTCCCGATTCTTTCTCGATTGGTTCTGGTAGCACCTCCGACGATTCTTCGGACTTCCGGTGGACTCTCGAACTCCCAACTACTTGACTTCGGTAATTTGCTTTATGTCTTCAAGCTATCGTAGTTAATTCTATATACTTATCTCAATAATATAGATTAGATTAAATAACCCATTAATTGACTTCATCATCAAAATCCGAGATTCAACATGTCTAGCGATAGTATTGTTAGACTAGGCGGTGCTACCGCCCAGTGTCAAAGAGCACAAGTTGTGGTACCACCAGGCACAAGAAGTGGTACCACCAATACCGCGAAAACCTGGGATGAGACCTTTTTTGGCTCCATTTTTGAAGTCGATTGAGGCCCATAAATACTTGACACTTTTCTGCTTGTGGAGCATAGAAAAGTGAACAAAAAACTGAGATCCTTGTGAAATCACTATTATAATTTTGAGAGTTCACCTCTATCGGTTCTAGACTTAGAAATTTGTATAAGGAGAAATGAGCGATTTGTAAAAGGGTTTACTCCTGAACCTGTTAAAAGGAGAAGAGATTTGTATAATGGGTGATTGATCTTTGCCCATTGAAGGAAGATCAATAGTGGAATCTGATGACCTTGACGAAGGAGGAATCGGAAGTGGGCGTAGGTCACAACGATTGAACCACTATAAATTCGGTGTGTTATGTACTTTATGGTTTACCTTCATTGCCTTTTAATTTAACTACAAACTGCTCTGTTTGCTCTCTACTCTCTTATGAAAGTTTTTAAAGTTAAATAATTTTTGATATGGCTTCCATCGAACCGAAAGTTTTTGAATCACAACCGATGTTTTTATGGCTGCACTAATTCACCCCCCCCCTCTTAGTGTCATATTGATCCTAACACTATAGGCTAGGGGCTTTTTGGTAGCCACCTCCTGTTCTCCTTCCCCTTCTCCTTCTCAGCCAGCAGCCCTTGGGGCGTGTGGACAACAAGAAGAGCTAGCCCCTTATTGATTGCGTAGTGCGTGCAATAAGGAGATTTGAGCAATAATTTAAGGAGCATCATCGTAGCCCCTGCTATGTGGATTACCGCTAGAGAGGAGGACACTTAAACTCTTTTATCCAGTCCCATAAATTTGTAGGAATTCAAGGATGTACGATCTCCTTAGGTAATTTTCTAATGCATAGTTTTTCAGTTTTGTGGGTTTTGCGCACCAACTTTTGCATGACAATAAGAACTTCTTTTTATGTGGGAAATCCATGACTTTTGTTTCCTAATAGAACTCTATTCAGAAAGTAAGCTGAGGACTCTAGGGCGTATCCCTAGAATGAGATGTGTAAGTTGATAAAACTTATCGTGGACCATACCATTTCTAACAGTATTCGATTCCTCCTTTCGAATATACCATTGGGCTGGGGTGTATAAGGAGGTGTCTATTAGGACATAATCCTATAGTTCTTGAGATATTTAGTGAACTCTATACTCAAGTACTCACCTTCTTGATCTGATCGAAGAGTCTTGATATTCTTTCCAATCTGGTTCTCTATTTCATTCTTATATTTTCTAAATTTCTTGAAGACTTCAGACTTATGCTTCATCAAGTATATATGTCTGTACTTAGAGAAATCATCGATAACTCTAGAGTCATGGAACCCAACATGTAACATTGAGCAAAAGTGGAGTCATCTATATATTTCACGTAGCGAGCAATCTCATCTTCGCTTACCCCTTCCTTAAGTGTAGGTATCATTGTATCAAGGATATACGTGATTTTATCTATCGTGAGAATGATTCTCAAGTTGTAGAGCCAATTTATATAATTTGAACTAATGAGGCGGTTGACATTAAGTATGTCATGAGAGATTTAAAAGCGACATTTTCTAAAAATAAAGATGCAATAGAAATAAATAACATACAGATTTTATAAAAATAAATAATTAAGAAAATGACTTCTATCATAGGTTGCTCCCACTATTTTCTCGTGAAACACACATCTCCCTCTGGTATGTGAATTGGAGACTCTCGGTGGATCTCTAGTGGGGATCAGGATCTAATCGACATCTTAGCATATCTTCAAGGGACTCAACCAATCACGCTAAGCCCAAAAAGATAGGCAACTCTTGCTGATCACAACTCCTTGTGATTCCCATCCTATTCGGCCTTCGAACCACTATGGCCTTGAGAGACTCGACCAACCATGATGTTTGGTTAAGTCATCACCATCATTACAAGATGAGTCTGATTCGATGATATGCCCTCGAGGGACTTGACCAAGCATACTACATCTTCAAGTTACTGATAACATCTCTATATCATAGGCAAGATATCGAATCACGATATAAGTGAGCCTCGAGAGACTCGACTAACTCAATCTACATCAGGAATCGATTCCTACCTATAATGATGGAAGGCCACATGGGTCAATCTAATTGCCTCACATTTATCGACTTAATATTATCGAGAGAGAGGGGATTTTATTTGGTCTCCTATGACATGTCACACATATACATATTTAATATATATCTACATTACATGTAAATATATATATATATATATCTAGTAGGTGTATAACTAATCATACATCACATGAGTAATCACACTAGATGATCATGGAACACAACCTAATGTGATCAAGCCTGAGCTAGTGGGCCCAATCACTCACATCAAGATCTATGTGTGCAGTGGTACATCTCCATAGCTTGTGATCATCCATCTCATCCTCATCAGTTCTTTCGGCATCTCGGTGCTTCTCCATATGTAGCGTGTTAGGATCTGAGTGACACTAAGAGGGGGGGTGAATTAGTGTAGCAGATAAAAATCATAATTTTGAAAGTGATTTTGAAAAGAGTTGTCTATAGAGAAATTTCAGTCTGACAAAAAAGATTTTAGCAAAATGATTCGAGTGAATGCGATAGAAAATAGAGTGGGGGAGATCGAGAGATTACAGCTAAGTAAAGTTTGAAATGTAGTAAGTTAATACTCACACATCAAGAGAAGTACGTAGCAATGTATAGTGGTTTGGACAAATGACCTACTTCCATTTTCGAAACATCCTCCGACGAGGTTCTCAACTTCCACTATTAATTATTCTTAAATGGGAAGGACCAAGCACCCCTCTTACAAACTTTTATAGGTGGTTCACACTCTTATAGAACTTTGACAAAGTAAAACTTGGGAGGTGAACACTCAAGCTATCAAATTCAATTTAGTTATAGCTTGGACTTAGTTTTTTTTATCACTTCTCAATGTCCTTAGCTAGTTGAGAAGTAAGGGTATTTATAAACTCTACTATCTTCAGGTTTGAAGCCAAAAAGAGTCACATCCTAGATTTTTGGGTACTGACAGTACCACCGCCAGTTGACCATGCTCTGTCAGTGTATTAGGTGCTAGTCATATATGCCCTGCAAGCCAATCATATGAGTGATGGCACTTATGACTTGATATACACTTTTTCTCTTTGCTTATTATTAGGTATTTTATCACTTTATCTTGTGTGTTGCATATATTGTGATATTCTTGGATCTGTGCAATGGGAATCGGATCGTGATATGATCACGATAATGAGACCGATTCACCTTTAAACAAAGACCCTGAATTATCCTGGTCATAGGTTACTCGAGAAGGACATCGAGATAACTGGATAGACTGGTGTGCTATATATTCGTCCATATGATGGAGATAGCTAGTCTCATAGCTACTCGTGTGGGGACACTAAGGGTGCAGTGCAGGTACTCATTAGGGAATGAGTTCACTGATTGATCCACCTATGGAATGCTGGATGGTTATTGATACCTTACGTCAGACAGCGATTCCGTAGTCCCAATAATGTATCTGGTCCTTAGACTTGAGACACCAAGGATGTATTGTATGAGTACTCCACTCTTTGATACCGGACTTATAGGTTTAGAAAGTTCCAGATCTAGTACAGTCGGTTATTGGGAGTGGTAGCCAACCTTACGAGGGCTATTGAGTGTCAATAGAGGTTCATCCGCTCTCGGTATCATGAGAGGAATATCCCATGTGTTCTTGCTTAAACAAATCCTTGGCTAAGGTTATTCGGATTTAGAGAGAAAGAGTTTTTCGAGAGAATCCGACAAGAGCAAGACTCGAGGAGAGACCGTAATTGGATGGAGATCTAATACCCAATAGGACAAAAGATCCATTAGGGTTTTCAGGGGGCCTCTATAAATAGGAGGGAACCAAAGCTCTATAGGCTGAGAGTTTCTTTTGGTCGCCACCTCCTGTTCTCCTCTCCCTAGAAAGAGAGGTGCATCGTTGCAATCCCTGCCGTGTGGATACCGCTAGAGAGGAGGACGCTTGACCTCCTTCATCCTCTCCCATAGATCTGCAGGAATTCAGGGATATACGATCTCCCTAGGTATTTTCTTTTACACATGTAGTTTTACGGATTTATTTTTGACGCACCGATCTTTGCACGATGACAGAAACTTTCTACAGGAAATCTGGGGTTTTGTTTTTGTTCTTCCGTTGCACATGTGATGTCGCTCCCCTGACGGATTTCCCAACAGTGGCATCAAAGCTAGGTTGTTTGTGAAGATCGGATCTTAAATTGCGTGTGTTGTGTTTTGGATTTACTTTTGACGCCAAAATCGTTGGCGCAAAAGGGCCAGGAGCAACTATTGTTGCCCTTGCTGTGTTCGTGCAGCGGCCGTAAGGCTGCTTGCAGCCTTGCTGCCTGCACAAGCAGCAGTCGCCAGCCGACGGGCTACTAGCCGTAGGGGCACCGGTGGGTTGCCTGCAAGGCGATGCAGGCGATGCCATGGCGCCGCGCGCCATGCATGGCGGCGGCGCGCCTACGGCGCTAACGTCATGCGGCAGCGCAACACCGCCACCAGTGCCCTCCTCGCGCGTAGGGACCCACCGCCGCAAGCAAAGGTGGCGGCGCATAGCATGCAACGCAGCAGCTAGGGGTGAGGAGTTAGGGTTTTAGGGCAAAAGACGATTTTGCCCCTCAAAATTTCAGAAATTTCAAATTCTACCCCTTTTGATAGAATTACCAAAATACCCCATGGAATTTCAGAAATTTCAGATTCTATCCCCTTTGACAGAATTAGCAAAATACCCTTTTGGTCAAATTACTGAAATACCCCTGGGAATTCAAAAATTCCCTTTATGTCCCTAATTTCAGAAAATTAAATATTTTAATTAAATAGTTTAATTAACTATTATTTTTGTCTAGTAGTCCTATAAAATAACATATACATGTGATGTATGATCTAGACAGATGATCATGGACCTTTGATGTGATATATGTACATATGATTATTATTATTGGGGCCTGCGAGCCTCTATTCTTTTCTCATTTATCATTGGCCTATATGCCTGTAATGGATATCGAGAGTGCCTATCATATTTGCAATTCGTTACAGGTTCTGGCAGGACCTAGGAGATTGAACATAGGCGAGATGGACCTTAAGATAGGTAATGGAGCAAAGGTTGCTGTAGTGGCTGTTGGCAAGGTCACCTTACATCTGCCTGGCGGAGCTATTATTGCATTAGATGCATGCTATTATGTTCCTTCTATTATCAAAAACATTATTTCCATCTCATGATTGATAGTTATTGAATATAAATTAGTTTTTGAGAACAATGGTTGTTCAATAATATTAGATGATCAGATCATCACGAGAGGAATATTGCATAATGGTTTATTTATGCTAGATACAGCTCCACATATCATGAGTGTAAGTAAGTCTAAGAGGAAACGAGAAGAGGTGAACAATGTATATCTTTGGCATTACAAATTAGGTCACATCCACGAGGGAAGGATTCAAAAGTTGCTAAAAGATGGATATCTAGATCCATTTGACTGAGTTATATGTGACATGTGAACCTTGCCTTCGGGGAAAGATAACCAACTCTCAATTTAGTGGAACTGGAGAGAGAGCCACTGAGTTACTAGAACTCATACATAGTGATGTATGCAATCCCATGTCGACTCATGCCATAGGTGGTTACTCCTACTTCATTACTTTCACTGATGATTTCTCAAGATACAGATATGTGTATTTGATAAAGTACAAGTCTAAAGCTTCTGAGAAATTCAGGGAATATAAAAATAAAGTGGAGAACCAAACAGGAAAGAGTATTAAAACCCTTCGATCAAATCAAGAAGGTGAGTACTTGAGTACAGAGTTCACCTAATTCCTCAAAGACTATGGGATCTTATCCTAATGGACACCTCCTTATACACCACAGCTTAATGGTGTATCAGAAAGGAGGAATCGCACACTGTTAGACATGATGCATTCCATGATGTGTTTCGCCAACCTACCCATCTCATTCTGGGGATATGCCCTAGAGACCGCACTTTACCTTCTGAACAGAATTCCAACCAAGTCACTAATGTCTACTCCATATGAGATATAGAATGGGAAGATGCCTGATCTTAAGATTGTTAAGATTTGGGGCTGCCCTACCCACGTTAAGAGACACAACCCTGATAAGTTGGAATCCAGAATGGAACGGTGCAAGTTCGTGGGATACCCTAAGGAAACTTATGGGTATTATTTCTATCACCCTGCCGACCAAAAGGTTTTTGTAGCCAAGAGAGCAGTGTTCCTTGAGAAGGAACACATTCTTGGTGGAGATAGTGGGAGTATGATAGAGTTGAGCGAGGTTAGAGAACCTAGCTCAAGCACCATTCCAGAATCTGTTCAGATACCTAGCACACAAGTTTCAACTTTACGTAGGTCCGATAGAGTATCCCATCCTCCTGAGAGATATATGGGATATATCAGAAGAGAGGATGTTGAGGATATTGATCCTCAGACCTACGAGGAGACTATTATGAGCATAGACTCTGAGAAATGGCAAGAAGCCATGAATTCATAAATGGATTCCATGTACTCCAACAAGGTTTGGAACCTAGTTAATGCACCGGAGGGTAATGTACCCATTAGCTATAAGTGGATCTTCAAAAAGAAGATTGGATTTGATGGAAGGGTAGAGACCTATAAAGCAAGGCTAGTGGCTAAAGGGTATCGTCAAAGGCAAGGTGTTGACTATGACGAAACTTTCTCACCTGTAGCCATGCTAAAATCCATTTGAATTCTATTGGCTACTGCAGCACACTATGATTATAACATCTAGCAGATGAATGTCAAAACCGCATTCCTCAATGGTAACCTCGAGGAGGAGCTGTATATGATACAATCTAAGGGATTCATGTCCAAGGATAACCTAGATAAGGTGTGCAGGTTGCCTAGGTCCATTTATAGATTGAAGCAAGCTTTTCGAAGTTGGAACATAAGATTTGATGATGCGATCAGATCTTATGACTTCGTCAAGAATGAAGATGAGCCTTGTGTGTACAGGAAAGTAAGTGGGAGCACAATCACCTTTTTGGTATTATATGTGGATGACATCGTAATCATTGGGAATGATGTAGGAATGCTCTCCACAGTAAAGACTTAGTTATCTAGGCACTTCTCCATGAAGGACTTAGGGGAAGCATCATACATATTGGGGATACGGATCTATAGAGATAGATCCAAGAGGATGCTTGGCTTGTCCCAATCAAGGTACATAGACACCATTGTCAAAAGGTTTGGCATGGAAAATTCCAATAGAGGTCTCATACCAATGAGATATGGAATATCACTTTCTAGGAGTATGTCCTAAAAAACTCCTAAAGAAAGGGCACACATGGATATGATACCATATACATCAGCGATAGGATCTATCATGTATGCTATGCTATGTACCAGGCCTGATATAGTGAATGCTCTGAGTGTCACGAGCAGATATCGGGCAGATCTAGGCTTGGAGCATTGGAAAGCAGTAAAAAGTATTCTTAAGTACTTGAGAAGGACTATTACTAGTATATTGAGGTAGTAGCCTCAGGGTTGAGGGCTACATGAACTTGAGCTTCCAGTTCGATATTGATGATAGTAAGTCTAATTCAGGGTATGTGTTTATCCTGAATGGAGGAGCAGTATGCTAGAAGAGTTCCAAGCAAGATACTATTGCTGACTCGACCATAGAGGCGGAATACATTGTTGTGATAGAGGCAGCAAAGAAGGGAGTCTGGATGAAGAGGTTCATCACAGACCTAAGAGTCATGTCGAGCAGCGAGGATATGATTCTTTTATATTGTGACAAATACAAGACGATTACTCAAATAAGGGAACCCGGGTCTCATCAGAAGTGTTCTGAGGAGATTCCAACTTATTAGAGAGATCGTGGCCCGAAGAGATATAGCAATGGAAAGAGTTCCATCTGAAGATAACATTGCACTGACAAAGCCATTGACTTAGATTGTCTTTGAGCATCACAGAGGTCTGATGGGGATTAGACATGTTGGTGATTAACTTTAGGTCAAGTGGGAGATTGCTAGTCATATGTGCCCTGCAAGCTAATCATATGAGTGATGGCACTTGTGACTTGATATGCACTTTTTCTCTTTGCTTATTATTAGGCGTTTTATTACTTTATCTTGCGTGTTGCATATATTGTGATGTCATTGGATCTGTGCATTGGGAATCAGATCGTGATGAGATCACGATAATGAGACCGATTCACCTTTAAACACGGCCCTTGAATTATCCTGGTCATAGGTTACTCGAGAAGGACATCGAGATAACTGGATAGACTGGTGTGCTGTATACCTGTCCATATGATGGAGGTAGCTGGTCTCATAGCTACTCGTGTGGGGACACTAAGGGTACAGTACAGGTGTTTATTGGGGAATGAGTTCACTGATTGATCCGCCTACGACATTCTGGTTGGTTATTGATACCTCACATCAGACAGCGATTCCATAGTCCAAGTAGTGTATCTGGTCCTTAGACTTGAGACACCAAGGATGTCCTGTATGAGTACTCCACTCTTTGATACCAGACTTATAGGTTTAGAAAGTTTCAAATCTAGTACAGCCAGTTATTGGGAGTGGTAGCCAACCTTACGAGGGCTATTGAGTGTCAATAGAGGATCATCTACTCTTAGTATCATAAGAGGAATATCTCATGTGTTCTTGCTAGAACAAATCCTTGGACAAGGTTATTCGGATTGAGAGAGAAAGAGTTCTCCGGGAGAATCCAACAAGAGCAAGACTCGAGGAGAGACCGTATGGGCCTGACAGCACCATGCCCGGTATAGGATCTCTGGGATATTGGATGGATGAGGGACTATAGATATATGGTAACTAAGGATAGATAGGTCTAAAGGATTGGATTCCCCTGTATCATCTAGGGGTCGCGGCGTAGTGGCCTGGTACATCCACAGTCGATGAGTTGGGTGAATTATTATAGAGATAATAATTCACTAAGTCAGAAGGAGTTCTGACAAGTATGACTCACGGCCAGCTCGATATTGGGCCTAGAGGGTCACACACATATGGTAGGTGTTGCGACGAGTAGAGATTCGGATATGAGATATCCGCTAAACCCCCTATCTTATTGGATATCCATTAAGCCCTTGAATTATTGGATCTTAAGATGAGATCCAATAATTACTAATAAGTGATTATTGGGTAGAGATCCACTAATCCAAGAGGCTTGGATAATTTGATGGAGATCCAATACCCAATAGGGCAAAAGATCCATTCGGGTTTTTAGGGGGCCTCTATAAATAGGAGGGAACCAAAACTCTATAGGCTGAGGGTTTCTTTTGGTAGCCACCTCCTGTTCTCCTCTCCCCAAATAGAGAGATGCATCGTTGCAATCCCTGTCGTGTGGATACCGCTAGAGAGGAGGACGCTTGACCTCTTTCATCCACTCCCACAGATTTGCAGGAATTCAGGGATATATGATCTCCCTAGGTATCTTCTTTTACATGTGTAGTTTTGTGAATTTATTTTTGATGCGCCGATCTTCGCACGACGACGGAAACTTTCTTTGGAAAATCTAGGGTTTTGTTTTTGTTCTTCCATTGTACATGTGATGTCGCTCCCATGACAGATTTCCCAACACTAGGCAGTACCACCGCCCAATCTGACAGTACTACTGCCTGATAGGGTCCTCGGACTCTATGGAGGAATGGTACCACCGCTGATATGTAATAACTGTCAATGGTAACACCGCTGACCTAAGGCGATACCACCACCCAGACCACCTAGGAACCTATTCCTAGGACAGTGCCACTGCCCCAATCTAGTAGTGCCACTGCCAGACATGGTCCAGCATTACTGAATAAGCCCTGAATCCAGCCCAATTCAATCCAATTAAGGCCTAGTTGGCCCCTACTAGGGTTAATTATGATTATCACCTAATCCTAACTCTGATTATATACTAACTACAAAATTAAAAACATATTCTAAGCATATTCTAATCTGACAATGTGTTAGAACCCTCCGCAGATTCTAAGCTTGGGGTTGATCTCTATAGGGGATCGGCCTCTTTGGAACTCTATAGGGGTTCCTTCCTCCAAGTTGCTGCACAAAGGCTGCTAAAGGATTGATCTATTCATTATTTTTAAGAGGATGAATATATGACTATTTATAGGGCTTCTAAGCCCCAACTCCTAATAGGACTCTTACTCAAGACTCCTACTTCTAACCAACTTCTAATTAGGACTCCTTCTTTAGTAGGATTCCTAATTCTAATAGGACTTTTTACCTAATAGGACTTCTACTTCTAATAGGACTCTTTTCCTAATAGGACTCCTACTTCTAATAGGACTTTTTACCTAATAGGACTTCTACTTCTAATAGGACTCTTTTCCTAGTAGGACTCCTACTTCTAATAGGACTCTTTTCCTAATAGGATTCCTACTTCTAATAGGACTCTTTTCCTAAGAAGTAACCTAACCCTAACCTAGCCGGCCTCTTCACCTCTTTAATATGGGTCGGCTAGATAGGATTTACATGAATGCCCTTATCAATGAAACTAAATTAGGACTCTCATAGCTAGAGTCCTAACAGACCCGCCCTCTTCAAATCAGCCTTGTCCTCGAGGCTGATGTTCCATGAATTCTGAAAATTTGATCTTCAAGTCGTCGTAGTTCTCCCAAGTGGCATCTTCTACTGGTAGGTTTGCCCACTGTATTAACACTTTAGTAGCAGGTCGTCGTCGTTGAGTCACGATTCGTCGATCAATAATGGCACTTGGTTGGGTCTGGAGCTCTCCTTGGGTAGTTATATTTGGTAGATGGCTTAGGGCTGTCTCGTGTTATCCCAACTTGAGCTTCAAACATGATACATGGAAGACTGGATGGATTCGGGAGCTGGCGGGTAAGTCCAATTCGTATGCTACTGCTCCAATGCGCTCCAAAATCTGGTAGGGTCCATAGAACCGAGGTAAAAGCTTCATAGACACTCGGGTTTGGATTGATGTTTGCTTGTATGGCTGGAGCCGTAGGAAGACCCAATCTCCGACTGAAAATTCTCTTTCGCCTTTGTGTTGATCATATTACTGTTTCATCCTTGCTTGTGCTGCAGTGAGATTATCTTTTAGAAACTTCAGCATTTTGTCTTTATCTTGTAGTTCCATGTCTACTTGTTCTACTTTAGAGGTGCCCAACACATATTTTAGAATTACAGGGGGGGTCGGCCATACATGGCCTCATAGGGAGTACATTTTGTGGAGGAATGATAAGTTGTATTATACCACCACTCGGCCCAGGGAAGCCACTTTGTCCATTCTTTTGGTTGGTCACTGGTGAAGCATCTAAGGTATGTCTCCAAGCACCTGTTCACCACTTCGCTTGGCTTGTCTTCGGTTTGTGGGTGATATGCCGTACTCATCTTTAATTTAGTGCCTTGCATCTGGAATAACTCTGTCCAAAATTTGCTCATGAAGACCCTATCACGATCACTTACAATAGATCTCGGCATCCCATGTAATTTTACAATATTCTCCATAAAGATTCGAGCAATACTAGAAGCAGTGTAGGGATTATGGATGGCACAAAAGTGAGCATACTTTGTAAGGCGATCAATCACGACAAAAATTATACCTTTTCCTTGTGATGAGGGAAGCCCTTCGATGAAATCCATTGATATATCAGTCTATATTGATTCTGGGATGGGTAGAGGTTGTAACTTTTCGGGACTTGCCACTGTCTCACCTTTGTGTCGTTGACATATATCACATTGTGCTACAAATTCAGCAATAATATTTTTCATCCCTATCCAATAAAAATTTTGCTTAATTCTTTTATAGGTTCTAAGGAACCCGGAGTGCCCGGCTGCAGGTGTGGAATGCATCTCTTGAAGGATGGTCTTTATGCAAGTAGAATTTGGCACAAGCACAATGCGTCCTTTATATCGCAAGTCCTTTGAGTCCCAACTATAATGAGCCATAGAGCTTGGTGCTTCCTTTAATTTTTTTATGATTTTACTTGTTTCTGGATTACCTTGCCATTCCCTCCTAATATCCTCAAGGAAGTCGCTAGTCGGAAGTGAAATAGCCGAAAATTCAACTTGCTCGGGTAGCCGTGAAAGCGCATCTGCAACAATATTATCTTTCCCTTTTTTGTAAGTTATTTCATAATCATATCCAAGAAGCTTTGTTACCCATTTTTGCTGCTTAAGTTGTACGAAAAAGCCACTGCATGCTTTGTGCAAAATTTTCTCCATTCGTTGTGTGCAAATTATCGTTACGTCGCCCCCACATTTCCCGTATAATATCACCTGTTTCCCCTTGCTGTAAAATTTCATAATTAATTTCAAAAAATTTCAGGAAACATCACCTAATGTCGTCAACCATTCGATGCCAAGCACAGCCTCATAATCATCGAGAGAGAGGAGGAAAAAATCTGCAATTATCTCTTGGTCCTGCAGCAACAATTTCACCCGTGGGCACTTACGATCATACTTCAAAATTCATCCATCTGCAACTTTAACATCGAACCTGCTGCAATTCTTAATAGGTAAGGCCATCCGGATAGCAACCTTGCTATTCATAAAATTATTAGTGCTCCCGGTGTCAATAAGAATGGTGATTGGTTGTTGCTTCAGAAATCCTCCCACTTTCATTGTTTGCGGGTTCGCATAACCGGCAAGGGCATGCATCGTAATATCAATTGGCTGCTGTTCTTCATCCGTGACCTCTTCCTCATGCTCCTGGACCTCCTCTTCCCTATCTTCAAGAGGTTCAATCAATAGGAGGCGGCCCCTTTTGCAGCGATGATCACGGTTCCACGGCTCATCGCAATGCCAACAAAGACCCTTTGCTGATCGATCATGTAGTTCTTCTCTTGTCAATTTTTTGGGCAGCGAAGGATGGTTGGGAGCAGAAGGGGGTTTATATATTGAGGTTCTAGGAGTGGTTCCCATCCTCCAAGAATCTTGGTTGAGTCGTTCTTCTTATATTCGGGCAAAAGAAATCGCAGCCATCACGGTACGAGGCTGTCGTGCCTTAACTTCCCCTTTTATCTCTGGCTTGAGTCCTTCGATAAATGTTCATAACAATTGATGGTCAGTCCAATCATGAGCAAGGTAAGATAGTTTCTCAAACCTGGTTTGGTACTCTTGAATCGTAGAGGTTTGTCGAATCTTTGCGAGTTGGCCGTCGATATTTTCATACTCTGTAGGTCCGAAACGGTTCAGCAGTGCATTCTTAAATTGATTCCATGTCGAAGCCCCATGATTATATTCCAGCCAATTGTACCATTGAATAGCATCTCCTTCAAGGTGGATGATAGCAATCTCCACCATAGCATTATCCGACATTTGGTAGTAGCGAAAGTAACGTTCTGCGCGCGAAATCCACCCCACTAGGTCTCCTTCTTTCCATCATGGGAAGTCCACCCTCATGCGTGGCTGAAGCATGTCCGAGGGCTATCCCTCCTTCTCTGGGGTCCTTTCTAAATTCTCTCCTTGCTGCAGTTTGGTTGGACTCGATGGTTGTCTAATTCTGAATTCTGCAGACAAAGCGCGCAATTTGTCTTCCAAGCGCGATTCAAGCCGTGATTCAATCCGAGATTCCCATGCTTCAAATTTGGCATCAATTGGATCTTGGGAAGCCATAGCATATGTCTGTAGATCAAAGATGCCCTTGTCTTTTTTCTGTTGATGGGTTAATGGCATGGGGTGGTGGAAGGTTTGGACAATAGATCGGTGATTGAAGGGTTCAGCTGTAATGGTTTACTGTTTTGGGCTATGGTTTTTGATGCTGTTAGGGTTATGAAACTAGGTTATGATGGCTGCATCTTGAGGCTAGAGGGATGCCCTAAAGACATCTTGGTTTATGGCAGCAAGGTGGCTAGGGTTTGGTAGGTTACGGAGAAGAAAAAAGGACAAAGGTGCAATACCAGATTTTTCACTAAAAATTCCAACAGTAAAGATGTAATTTTTTTTCAGAAATTTTCAAAAGAGATTCAAGTAAAACTCAAAGGGGATCTACTGATAAGGAAGAGATAATACTGTAAAAAATTTCGTAGGAAGAAATGATAGCAAGAGGTTTGGCAAAATTGAGAATCACGGAGAGGTATTATAGCAGATTTTTACGTCTAAAGTGCAGCAGATTGGACGTAAAAGATAAGTGGTTTTTTATTGAGAATTTTTTCAACAAAACCAAAGGGAAAACCACTGTTAGGAAGTGTCAAAGCCACCGTAAAAATTTCATAGAGATTTGGATAGAAAAAATGCAGTAGCAAGATCAAAAAGGTAGTGCTATGCGGCTGAAATTCTGCAGTGCGACTTTCGTTGTAGAGATGAAAACTTTATGATGAAAAGTTTATGTAGCAATTATAGGAACGAATTTTTTTTGGATTTTTTGAATAAGGATAACTAAATTGCAGCAGCAGTAGGGTAGATAACCAGAACCTGTTGCAATTCACGAGAAGATCAAAGGATGATCACCTGTTGTAATTCAGCGATGATCTTCTAAGCAATTGTGGGAATTGCTTTGTGCAGTTGTGGAGGGCTGGTGGATAGCTGTGGAAGGGCAGCGAGACACCAAGAACGCTGCTCTGACACCAAGTGTTAGAACCCTCTGCGGATTCTAAGCTTGGGGTTGATCTCTCTAGGGAATCGGCCTCCTTGGAACTCTATAGGGGTTCCTTCCTCCAAGTTGCTGCACAAAGGCTGCTAAAGGATTGATCTATTCATTATTTTTAAGAGGATGAATACATGGATATTTATAGGGCTTCTAAGCCCCAACTCCTAATAGGACTCTTACTCAAGACTCCTACTTCAACCAACTTCTAATTAGGACTCCTTCTTTAGTAGGATTCCTAATTCTAATAGGACTTTTTACCTAATAGGACTTCTACTTCTAATAGGACTCTTTTCCTAATAGGACTCCTACTTATAATAGGACTTTTTACCTAATAGGACTTCTACTTCTAATAGGACTCTTTTCCTAGTAGGACTTCTACTTCTAATAGGACTCTTTTCCTAATAGGATTCCTACTTCTAATAGGACTCTTTTCCTAAGAAGTAACCTAACCCTAACCTAGCCAGCCTCTTCACCTCTTTAATAAAGGTCGGCTAGATAGGATTTACATGAATGCCCTTATCAATGAAACTAAATTAGGACTCTCATAGCTAGAGTCCTAACACAATGTCAAGTCTTCTTCCGGCGAGCTTTTGGCGAACTTCCGGTGGACTTCCGACACACCCTCGGATATCTTCTAGCGGACTCCTAACAACCTCCTGGACTTTATGGCGAGTCTGATGAATCTTTTGGCAAGCTTCTGAACTTTCTCGGTGAGCTCCGCAAACCTCCGATGATTTTTCCGATGAACTTTCGAAACCTTCAGTAAGTCCCTGATTCATTCTCGGCCAATTCCAGTAGCACTTCCAATGATACTTTGGGCTTCTGACGGACTCTTGGACTCCCAACATACTTAACTCTAGTAATTTGCTTTATATTTTTATTGCTATTGTAGTTAATCCTTCACACTTATCTCAATAATATGGATGAGAACAAATAACTTATCAATTGACTTCATCATCAAAATTCGAGATTCAATAATCTCTCCCTTTTTTATGGTCACAATCAATTGATGATGGAGTTAACTTTAACTCCCCCTTTCTATATGTCATATTTTGAGAAAGGAAACACTTGAATTCAAACCCCTCGAATTCAAGTCGAAACCGATAAGTTGTATCCGTTGAACTTATCGTCATGCTCAACAAGCATGATCTTTCACCCATAAATATGTAATTTCATATTTTTCATAATAAAAATTGATGTCAAGGTATGACACCCATTTTCTAGTTCAATGTCGAGTGATTTCGATAAATGATACCAATTATAATTTTGAAAAGTAGCAAGAATCAAATGATATCAAAATAAATTCATAAATGCAAGGCATGATATCATTTTATGATATATGATAACTTATTATATCAATAAAAGATACCAAATTTAATCATGATATGATAATAATTTTTTTAAAAAATTATATTTTATGCATGAACGAGCCATTTGCGATGCATGTGATACTTTCCAATACAATTGCGATATGCTACATTGTGCTTCTAAAAATAGCAATCAATTTTTCGATACAAAGCATGACAATCAATTTTTGATACATTTGCGGTTCATTGCGATACATCAAAGCATTTCATCAAGTCATCAATTCAACTTGCCACATTTTTCTCAATACGATACATACTACATACAAGGTATTTATCAAGTCATCAACATTCTTCTCCCCCTTTGTCATCAACAAAAAGGAAGTGGGCCTTGATTACAATTGGAGTTTTGAAAAATGGTAAAAAAAAAGATGGATAAACCCGAAAAGTGATTCATTCATTCTTATCTATGGAATCATAAGATAGATCATCGAGGCCAAAATTCATAAGAATTTCTAAAAGCTCATAAAACATTCATACATGAAAAATTAAGAGCTAATTCTACATAATAATTCTTGAAACATAAAAGTGAATCATTCAAGTTATTAACAAGCTTACAAGAATTGTTTCTTCCAAATGAAATCAATGAGGTAGAAGAGAGATCATTTGAACATAAAATTCATAAAACTCATGATAAGAATTTTGAATGTTCATTCGAGAAGGATCTAGATGAAGAGTTCAAAAGGTAATTTGATTGAAAATTACAGCCATAAAATCATAAAGTGGAAAGATAAATTATTGAAGCCAAGTCATTCATCAAATATTTCATACTATAAAGGTTCAACTTGGTATTCGAATACAAATTTATGAAGTGGAGCATATCATCGTCAAAAATTTCATAAATGATTTAATTTGGCATTCTCATAAGAAAAAATTCATGAAGGCTAAATTTACATTATCATTTATTAAGTTGAAAATAACCAATCAAGCCATTAAAGCTTAAAAGTTCATCAATTTCGCATGAATGAAGTCCGAAGAGAGTATTCAAACTTAAAAGCTTCTTTAAAGTTCATGATATTAATATATATATATAGTTGCATATGCCAAGAAGATAAAATCATCAAACTTCAAATGATACATAAGAGTGGATAAAATAAATCAAGAGAACCATTTATTCATCCTAATAGAGGTAGAGGGAGTATAAAATCGATAGAATCAATTTTATTGAGTCATTAAAAGGGCATGATATTACTTAAAACTCATCAATCGAAGAATCATGTAATTGAAGAAAGAGACGTATCAATTGCATGATCGAAGGAAGATAAAAACGAGAGCTCCATTCAAAATATAATATTGTAGAGATGTCATCCGAAATCTGAAAAGATAATATCAAGATGAGTTCATGAAAACGAAAGTTGAAAATTTTTGAAAAAGAAACATACAACAATCTCATGTATTAGGACAAACAATATGAAATTTTAAAGTGTGCCAAAATAATATAGAGATTTACAAAATGAGAGTCAAAAGTTTCATTACAACTTATTAAGTCAATTATAGAGTTTTTACAACTATTCCTCGGGTGGGATACCAAAGTGCCTATACAAATGATCTAACTTATGATTCATCTGACGTACTTCATTTAGGATTTCAACTTGCTATGATTTGATTTGATTTATCTCTATCATGATCAGATCTTTAGAAAATGGAGTAGGAGCTAGTTCTGACGGTACTGCACCAAAGGGACTAGGAAGAGGAGATTTATTACCCCTAAATACTAGTGTTTCAAGTTCTTCTACTGGAGGGGGAGTTGGATCAGTCCTTCTAGGCTGCCTAGTCCGTATTCCGTTCCTAAATATACACCTTAGACTCTTAAGTAGGTTTCTATTTATAGTGTTATATCTATCCACTTTTATTACTTCTTCGTCGGGTGGTATTCTAATATTATATGCATGTAGTAATCTAGTGGTTAACCCCCCCCTCCCCATATAGTAACATTAAATCTTTAGATGCTATTTTAGTCATATTTTGCCGGATCAGGTATCCAAAATAATTATCTTGTTCGGTCATTATCTAGTACATAGTACCTAACTCCATTTTACTGATTTCATTGTGGTGAAACTGTTTAGGGATTAGGATACTAATGATGATGTGATGGATGATCTTAGAACTAAATGGTAACAAATGCTTATAGCTTTTAGGGACTATCGTTAGGTTAGAATTTTTAAAAATAATCCCTAAAGCCTCGGAGTAGGTTACTCCGATTACATCCAAATTCTACTATCCTCTAAAGTAACAACCCCTTCTCTTTTCTAAGATTCAATTAGGTCATAAATTGTGTTGTCCGTAATTGAAATTTGGTTCCCTAGAAGGTAGGTTGATATGTTATTATCTTCATCTATGCTTAGATTAGTGTAAAACAACCGAACTAATCTAGGGTAAATTTGTTCACTGATTTGTAAAATAGGTAAGACATCCAAATCGGCAAACCACCTAATGAGCTCTAGGTTTCCTAATTCACTTAAATCAACATGTTTACCCTTATGCACATTTCTTATTTCAAAACTAGGTACCGAAGGGCATTTTTACTAGAACTTAAAAGAGATGGGTCATATGAATCTCCTTCCCTCCTCTTCCCTTTATCCCTAGATGATCTCCTAGGAGCCATTTATCTAAAAATGATGATAGAATAAGAAAATTACAAAGAGGTAGCCATGTATCAAGAAAACAAAGAGGGAGTGCCAAAGATTACTTTAGTAGATGTTTCTTGAGAAATAGAGACCTTAATCCAAGATTTGAGAGGATGGAAGCCTCTCTTAGTCCTCTTGAGAGGAAAGATAGAGTTTTGAGAGGGGGGAAGAGTATTTGGGAGCAGCTTCAAGAGTTGGGGGTGATTCTACCATCGACCTTAAAGCCCCTTTATATAAGGGGGCTCTCGGGCATTGCCACCACCAATTGAACGGTGCCACCTCTTGGGAACAAAGTGCCTAGGTGATGTTATCGCCAGTTCTGGTAGTGCCACCACTGACACCTAGACTTAGACAATTTTAGGAGAGCTACAATATCTTGATTTTTGATCAATTTATCCCCTTTATTGACATCTATATCAGATATCTAATTTGATCGTTATGTATTTGATTGAGTTGAAATGATGTCTTTGAATTACTTCTGATCTCATACTAATCATGAGGTAAATTTTTATTACGCAAATTTACTTAACAAACGATTGATCATATTAAAGTGTTGTAATCAATAAGCTTTGGAAACTTTCTCATAAAGCGGTTCGAGAGAATGATAACGTAAAGACAAGAAAACTTGGATGATATAAAAGTAGTGATTTTCGAAAGTTATGAATACTAACATCGATCAATTTTTGAAATGATGAAGGACGTATAATTCAACCAAAAGATGTCATTTATAAATATAGAGATCATGAATCACACTATTTTCAGTCATACGTCTAAGAAATCAAGAAAAGAAAATTTTGAGTTGGGAATCAACAAATCATGTGTTGCTTATCATATAAAAATAGTCAAGCATGTTTTCAAAATATTTATCACTAAGAGTCATCTTCAAAAGATATTTTAAAAAGAATGCATTTCAATCGTAACTGTTGATAAGCAACTCATTTGTATGCATCATTAAATGAGAACATGATTCATGCATCATGTCATCAATTTAAAAATAATTCACATCTCAAATGCATTCACATTTAAAAATAATTTATCATGTCATCAATGAACAATAAGTCATGAATAGAAGTTATGAATCATTTCAAGAACTCATTCTAGCTTAATTCATTAACTCCAAATTCATCATTAAAATCACATACGAGATTCATAAAATAAATGAATTTGTAGACCTTGAGTAGATAGAGAATGCAGGAGTGAATTCAACTTTTCATAGGAATGTTCAAGGAAGATATATGCTTCTTATATAAAGGCTTAGTACCATTGTATAATTCCGAAACAAGGTTTCATCAAATCCATTAAAGCCACATCATTTCAAAACATAAGATTTCAAATTATAAGGTGACACAAATGTTTTTACTGAAATCCTTTTTGAAGAGACTTAATGGAAGTATTATGATGCATAACCAAACAATATATAACACTCAAGGGTCTTTTATTACCCAAGCTAGTGAGCTTGATAATGATCAAGAGTTTTATCATTACCCGCTCCTAGCTTGTGATGGTTGGGATGCCTACAAAGGAGGATTTTTGGGTATCCATTTGACTTTGGGTGCCTTAAAAGCTGATCTTCTAATTTTGTTATTATTCATTGAGTTCCTTATAGTTTCTTTAGGAACCCATATCAACTTATGTAGGGTAAGTTTCTTATATGGACATTTGTAAATAACATGTCTGGATTTGTAACAAAAGTTGCATTTCAAATGAGATGATACATGTAGTATGGGTCCTTTAATGAAGGTGGTTGGAGTATGGTAAGATCCACTCATAAATCCAATTCCATTTCTTTTTCCGACATGACCCTTGTTTGCAAGGATCAAATCCAAACCCTTGCTACCGACCTTAAATTTATTTAGAGACTCTTTAAGTAGCAAGTTCTCATTTTTTATTACCTCGAAGTGTTTACACTTAGAGCATGGAGGTAAAGAGAGAATATCAAGTTAAAGACCTTCAAGTTTATTTAGTAAGAGAGTATGCTTCTTTTTTAATAAATTAAACTTTTTACTAATAGCTCTACACTCATCAAATAACTCATAAAAAGCAATTAAAAGTTCATTGAAAGATAAATCTTCATTAAATAACTCACATACCTCTTCTTCGAAAGCCATCAATGCGAAGTTGGCCATTTCTTTGTTGCTTGCTTCATCTTCGGAGCCACTTGAGTCGTCTCATGTTACCTTTAGAGCCTTCTTTCTCTTTGGTTGCTTCTTGGCTTGAAGACATTCACTTTTGAAGTGTCTCAACTTCTTGCATTCGTAACATATCACTTGTTCCTTTCTTGGTTCAAGTTTATTTTTAGTGTCATTTTTAAATTTATTCCTTCGTATAAATTTTTTGAATTTTGGAGTTAAGAGTGCAAGTTCATCATCAAGGTCCTTATCACTTGAAGATTTTTTCAAGGGGTCTTCTTGTTTTCTCAATGCCATATCCTTCCTGTTCTTTGGAAGGGGGTTCTCTAGCTCACCATGAGCATGGCATGTCATTTCGTAGGTCATTAAATTCCTAATGAGTTCTTCAAGAGGAAAATTTTTAAGGTCTTTGGCCTCTTAAATGGTTGTAACTTTTGGATCCCAACTCTTTAGAAAGGATCTTAAATTTTTAGTTATAAGTTAGAAATTAGAAAAACCTTTACCAAGTGCTTTAAGTCCATTAATGACATCTATGAAACGGGTGTACATGTCACCGATGGACTCACTTGGTTTCATCTGAAACAATTTATAAGAGTGTAACAAGAGGTTGATTTTAGACTCTTTCACTTGACTAGTGCCTTCATGAGTGATTTCAAGAGTATGCCAAATATCAAAAGCCGATTCACAAATTGAAACACGATTAAACTCATTTTTATCAAGTGCGCAAAATAAGACATTCATAGCCTTTGCATTAAGAGCAAAAACCTTCTTCTCCGATTCATTTCATTCGTTCATCAAAAAAGAAGATTTTTTTGAAGGTCATTTTCAATAATATTCTAAAGTTCAAAACCCATGAAAATAAGATAAACCTTCATACAAGTCTTCCAATAGGTGTAATCCATCCCATTAAATATAGGTGAACATGTAATTGAATGACCCTCTTGCATGTCAGAATATATCATCTCTCTTGGGTTTTAAACCAAATAAGTGTGACTAGGCACTGATACTAATTGTTAGGATCTGAGCGGCACTAAGAGGGGGGGGGTGAATTAGTGCAGCGGATAAAAATTATAATTTTAAAAGTGATTTCAGAAAGAGTTGTCCGTAGAGAAATTTTGGTCCGACGAAAAAGATTTTAGCAAAGTGATTTGAATGAATGCGATAGAAAATAAAGAGAGGGAGATCAAAAGATTACGGCTGAGTAAAGTTTGAAATGCAACAAGTTAATACTCATACATCAAGAGAAGTACGCAGCGATGTATAATGGTTCGGTCAAATGACCTATGTCCACTTCTGAAACCAACTCCGACGAGGTTCCCAACTTCCACTATCAATTTTTCTTGAAGGGAAAGGACCAAGCACCCCTCTTACAAATGTTTACAGGTGGTTCACACTCTTATAGAACTTTGACAAAGTAAAACTTGGGAAGTGAACACTCAAGCTATCAAATGCAATTTTACTATAGCTTTGACTCAATTTTTATTACTTCTCAATGTCCTTAGCTAGCTGAGAAGTAAGGGGTATTTATAGACTCTATTGGCTCAGGTTTGGAGCCAAAAAGAGTCACATCCCAGATTTTTGGGTACTGACGGTACCACCACTTGGCACTGGCAGTACCACTGCCAGTTAACCTTGCTCTGTCAGTGTATTGGGTGGTACCATCGCCCAGTCTAGCGGTACTACTACCTAATAGGGTCCTCGGACTTTATAGAGGGGCGATACCACTGCCTGTTAAGCAATACCACCATTGACAGATAATAACTATTAGCGGTACCACCACTAGACATGGTCCAGCATTATTGAATGGGCCTTAAATCCAACCCAATTCAGTCCAATAAAGGCCCAGTTAGCTCCTACTAGGGTTAATTAGGATTATCACATAATCCTAACCTTGATTACATGCTAACTACAAAATTGAAAACATATTCTAAGAAAATTCTAATACGACAATGTCGAGTCTTCTTCTGGAGAGCTTTTGATGAACTTTCAGTAGACTTCTGACACACCCTCGGATATCTTCCGGTAGACTCCTAGCAGCCTCCTAGACTTTATGGCGAGTTCGATGAATCTTTTGGTAAGTTTTTGAACTTTCTCGGTGAGCTCCGCAAACCTTCGACGATTTTTTTGGTGAACTTTCGAAACCTTTGGTAAGTCCCCGATTTATTCTTGATCAATTTCGACAGCACTTCCGATGATACTTCGGACTTTCGGTGGACTTTCGGACTCCTAACGTACTTGACTCCGGTAATTTACTTTATGTCTTCATTGCTTTCATAGTTAATCCTACATACTTATCTCAATAATATGGATTAGATCAAATAACTTATCAATTGACTTCATCATCAAAATCTGAGATTCAACATCGTGATCGCTTGTCTCGATCTCATGAGTCCCACTATCGCTTCTATAAGCCCGCTATGCCTCGTCGTGTAATTGCAACATAATCACAAACACGCAGACTTGACAATAAATAAGAAAAATAGAAACTTATAGGCCTTAATAATAATAATAATAATAATAATAATCACATTACACACATATATTATTGGGATCTAGAGCAGCACTGAGAAGGGGGGGAGGTGAATTAGTGCGATGATTAAGAATGATAAATTTTAGCAATTTAAAATAATTTCAGAAACTTCATACTATCATGGACAAAACTTGTAAACGGGATGTTCAATGTAATGCTTAGGCATGTCCATGTCTTTTCGGTTTGTTTATATTTGCCAAGTATGTAAAGAGCTAGTCGAAGGCTAAATAGCCCAATTTAAGTGAGTTTGGTGGCCGTTGTAGGCTTGTACATAATGATGGTGTCATGTGGACACTTGTAATAGATTTCGATCTGTAGTGGACCAATTTTATACCTTTGTTGTGCAACTATTCTAAGCTTATGATATCCATGGTTGGAATTTATATTGGTTATAAAGTGTTTGTTGAAATGATTGCTTGTGGATCCCATGTGAAGTGCTTTCTCTATCCCGTCTTCTCTTTTGTAGGTCCTAAGGGATCATAAGAGGTTTCGGAGAGACTAACCATTGCGGATGGAAATGCAAAGATGTCACATGACTTAAGCAAAACTAGCTAAGTTTGTGACGGTTGGTATTAGAGCGGGATAAGCATACATAGAAACACTTAGCATGCAAACGTGGGGGACCTAGCGGAACTATGTTGAGGGCAACCAGCATGCGCACATATTTGGGGGAAAATAGACATGGTGTTGTAGGGAAAGGAGCCACACAGAGGAGCAGGCATCCGAGAATGACATTCAGAGGAATGGCCAACCCTTCGCACAAGAGGCACCATGAGGACAAACAAGCTAAGAAGAATTACGTAGTGCACAAAAGTTGGGATGGTTGAGTTCGAGCAGTAGCTCGATATTGGCAACCAAACTTTCTTGGGATCTAGAGCGGCACTAAGAGGGGGGTGAATTAGTGCAGTGGTTAAACATAATAAATTTTGACGATTTAAACACTTGTTTGAAAAACTTCGTATGATAAAAAATGATTTTGATTAAATCATATTAGAAACGTATTTAGCTTGAAAGCATTAAGAGAAGGAGGGCAGTGAACTAGTGATGAAAATAGGTTTGCAGAAAGATAAAGAACAATAAAGTAAATGCAAACTAATTTTATAGTGGTTCGGTCATACGACCTACGTCCACTCCCGATTCCTCTTCACTTGAGGCTACCAGTTTTTTCACTAGCTATCCTCCTTCCAATGGGTAAGGACAAACTCCCTTTTACAAACTCTGTTTACAAGGCTTCCCGTAACACCTTTCTTAAAGACAACTTCAAACTTTAGATGAGAGATTTCAACTAAAACTAACAGAGTTTTTCCTTTGTTTCTTGCATAATTCTTGCTATCCCAAGCAAGAATATCTAGGATATTTATAGACCCCAAGAGGATTCAAATTTGGAGCCCAAATTTGAATCACCCCAGATTTCAAGGGTAATTATATGCTAACTATGAAATTAAAGATATTTCTTAAGCTATTACAAAGTCCGAAAAGTCAAGACTTCTTCCAGCGAGCTTCCGGCGAACTTTTGGCGGTCTTCCGACGAACGCTCGGATACCATTTTGCGGACTCTCGATAATCTCCTGGACTTCACGATTGATCTTGGCGAGTTCCGATGAGCTTCTTTGGCAAGCTCTGATCTTTCTCGGCGAGCTCCGTGAACTTTTGATGAACCTTCCGACGAGCTTCCGAAAACCCTTCGGCAAGCTCCCTACTCATTCTCGGCCAGTTCTGATAGCACTCCGATGAATCTTCAGACTTTTGTCGAACTCTCGAACTCCCAATGATTCCATCGTACTTGACTCCGACCTTTGTTTCGCTTTACGTCTTCATCATTATTGTAGTTAATCCTACATATAAAAATTAACTATACTTCGATCTAAACAGTTATTACAACGCGAATTGACATTCTGTTGCCCGACATGTCATTGGTTGGTGCTTCACCTGATTTTTTAGTACATCATCCTCTCTTGTGGCCTATTGCCTAATTGGTGGTTGACCTCCGCAACCTCGATATCCTTGGCACAACACCACTCTTGTTGGCCCGATGCCCGACGTCCAAAGCCTTCTGCCGATTGTCTAATATCCTGACGTGATTTCCTCCGGTGCAACGTTATTCTTCCTGTGTCAATTATCTAATCTTGATTAAGTAGACCTGCGTTACTCAAAACATAGTTAGACAATAAAACATAATCAATTAGTTTCATCATCAAAATCTGAGACCTAATAATCTCTCCCTTTTTGATGATGATAACTAATTGATGACTAACGGAGTTAACCTTAACTCGTCGAAGTTTAACCAAACTCCCCCTATCAATATGCCATTGATAGAACACATGGATTATCCCAAATCCAAGCAACATGTATCAAAATCATGTTATCAAAAACATCATGTAAATATGTAAAATATTCAATCAACATTATATTGCATGAACTCATCAATCTACTTCTCCCCCTATGTCATCAACAAAAAGGAGAAGTAGCTCTAGCTATTTTAAAAGATATGCAAGTCAACTCATATAAGCTAGATTTACCACATTCAATCATAGCAAGGTTTTTGAGTTTAATTTTCAAGCTAAAGATTTGCAATATACATCACTTTGAATATGCAAGCTAATAGTTTTCAAAGATGTGCAAGTTTGTATTTTTCTTTCTATAGATAGGCAAGATAGCAATTTGCATCCTTTTAGATAGCAATTCTTAGCTTCTTATGAAATTGCAAGGTAGGAATCAAGATGGCAAATTCTTTGCAATGTTCGAGTTAGCAAAATTTTCATTTAGATGTGCAAGCTAGCAATAAACTTTCTCCCCCTTTGTTTTTGTCAAAAAGAAGGGAGGACCCAATGGCTAAAAATTTTCATCATTAAATAAGTCAAAGAATTCATGAAAGATATCAATAAGAATCAATTCAAGAATACTAAAGATATCATTCATGGTTCATTTACATTCTTTCTAACGAGATCAAGATCAAGATTCATGAGATAATAAGGAGCTACTTGAAACATTCTCATCAAGATTACATTAAAAATATTCCAAGTATTAAGATTACGAATTCATAAAAATTCAAGTATTGAATTCTGAGAAATGTAAAGACAAGTTATATTTTATTTGAAAATTTCTCTTTTGATAAATGAAATAATCATGACATACGATCTTGATTTTAAAAAGTTTCAAGTTATAATTATCAATTTCATGAATCATAAATATTTTCTTTAGCAAAAAATCACATGAGCACTTGATTATTGTATAAGAATTCTCATTGCATCATGATTTATGAATTCTTTCTCTACAACATGAATCATAGGAGGTATAATAGCAATGATATCAATCAAGATTCATTTGTTAGAAAATAGCAAAGAGAACAGCTTGATTCATGCATTAAAATTATCATCAAGATTTCACAAAAAAAAAATTCTAAGTATCATGATACCAAGATCACATTAAGTATAAAAATTCAATTATCAAGATATCAAGATCATGAATTCAATAAAATTTTTTATATCAAAATAAAATCTTTTAGAACTTGATTCAAGCATTATATATCTCAAAAAGTCATGATAGGCAGAGATTAAGAGAAGAGTCAAGAATCATTAACAAGTTTCATTCAAATTCAACTTGACTACTTCATACTTGTCATCAAAATCATTTTAATAGATTCATATAAATGGATACTTTAACATATCATCAAAATCTCATTTACAATTCAAGTGACTCACATGGATTCATCAAAATCAAAAACTTTAGAGATAGAAAGATTTCAAGAAACATGCATTTCCATTTTATGATTCATTTCATATGAGCATGCCTTTGTCTTTTAATGTCAAATAAAATAGATATATTAACATTCAACACCAAAAGACAAACTTCATCATAAAATTCGTCAAGACAAAAATATAACTTGTTATTTAAAAACATAAGATTTAATTTATCAAAATGTGTTTTATTTTATAATCAATCCTTTGCCTTTAATAAAAATAAATATTAACATTCAAGAGTGAAAAGACAAATTTCATTATAAAGATCATTAAGTTGAATCACATTAAGCATGTGGCATCTTCAAAAAAATTTGATTCAAGAGATTTAGAACATACAAAGATGAGTATCATGTTTAAGACCAAAACATGAGTTTCATCATCAAAATATAATACCTTCAAATCCTCATGCATGATATCATAAAAACATTAAGCATGATAATAAACTTTTATCATCAAGATATCCATTATTTTTGATAAATTTTCCAAGGCATTAAAGATTGAGAATTTTTACAAAACATTCCTCTTTTCATGTGATTCAATTCATGCAATTTGGTTTCACATATAAATGTTCAAATTTTTTATACGAGAACCAAGCATTAAGTCAAAAATCAAAATCATACGCATACATTTATTATTTTTATCATCAAGTATGATTTTGTAAGGTATGTTTAATTTATGTTTGAAAGCCATGAATGATCATATAAAGCTGGAATCATCATCAAAATATTTCATTTCGTAGAATTTGTTAGGAGCAAAGTAAATTGATTACACATAAGCATGCTCAAGTCCTTTTTGTATAAAAGATGTATGTCAAGTTTAAAACTGAAAAGGTGATTTCATCATCAAAACCATTAAGACCAAACACACAAAACATCATGATAGCATATTTTCCCATTTATATGTGTTTTATTTCATGTGATTGATCACATATAAGCATGTTCACATTTTCACACAAAAGCCAAGCATCATATAAATTCAAAATTATTATCAAAGGAATGTTTCTTTCATTTGAAAATTTTATTGATAGCAATGTGGGTTGGGTCATTTAGTTTTGCAATTGATTTCATGTAGACATGCATCATCTAAAAATTTTATCATAAAAATGATTAAGATCTATTAATCCAAGATGGAAGTTTTCAAATTATAAGCATGATATGCACATCTATTATCAAAAGACTTTCAAGAAATTCATACATAGATATGTATCATGTTTAAAATTGAAAATCGATATGGAAAGCATACATGGATTTTATCCTTTTAGGTGTACATGAATTATGTCATCTTAATTTGTCATGAGAATGATTAGACCAAGAACACATTTATCCAAAACATAGAGTTTCAAATCAATATCACTTCAAAAACTCATGCATGATATAAAATCATCAAGCATCATATTTAGAGGCAAAAAATAATATAAAACATCAAGATACACATGCATGGATTAATCCTATTAGGAGTGCATGCATTATCACAAATTATGTAAGTATCATTTTAATTTTTACTTTTCAAAAATACTAGAAAGAAAAGCATGATATAATTTTTTGAAAATAATTTTTTTTATTTCCTACCAACTAAACTAAGCACTCATGAAAAATTTCAAGTAATTTCATAAAGCAAAGGAGCTTTGGTTAAGTTGCTTACCTTGTAGTCGAAACCCGTTAAAGCCCAATTCGCCATTTTGTCACTTGATTCTTCTTTGTATTTTATCTTCATCTTTGGCCTCTTTCTCCATTCAAGTTCATTTTTAGTTTTAGATTTTTGTTTAATGAACTTGTTAAAATTCATTGTTTAATGAACTTGTTAAAATTCATTGTTATTTGTTCAATGTCCTCATCACTTGAGTCATCACTTAAGTGGTATTCATTGTCCAAAGTTTCAAATCCTTCTTGTTCTTTGGAAGGTGGTTCAAATGTTCATAGTGTTCAAGGAAGCTCATTTCATATGTTATCAATGAGCCAATGAGTTCTTCCAATGAAAAATTATTTAAATCTTTAGATTCTTGTATCGTCGTTATTTTTGGATCTCATCCTTTTGGAAGGGATCTTAATATATTATTTACGAAATCAAAATCCAAAAAATATTTACCAAGAGCTCTTAGACTATTGACGACATCCGTGAAATGGGTGTGCATGTCGCCTATAGTCTCACTTGGTTTCATTCAAAAAAGCTCAAAATCGTGTATCAAAATATTAACTTTCGAGTCTTTGACTCTACTCCTTCCTTCGTATGTGACATCAAGTTTGTGCCAAATATCAAAGGTCATTTCGCACGTTGAAATCCGATTAAATTCAGTTTTATCTAGAGCACAAAATAAGGCATTCATAGCCTTTGTATTTAAAGAAAAATATTTCTTCACCAAATCTGACCATTCATTCGTCGGTTTAGAGGGAAGTTGAAAACTATTTTCAATAACATTCCATAAATCTAAATTTAAAGAAATTAAGAAAACTCTCATTTGAATTTTTCAATATGTGTAGTTCGATTCGTTAAAGAACGATAGACGAACAACCGAAAAGCCCTCTTGAAAGCCATGAAGAGCCATTTCTCATGGGTGTAAATCCGAATGAGAAATAATGAGACTCTGATACCAATTGTTGGGATCTAGAGCGGCAATAAGAGGGGGGTGAATTAGTGCAATGGTTAAACACGATAAATTTCGACGATTTAAACACTTATTTGGAAAACTTCATACGATAAAAAATGATTTTGATTAAATTGTATCAGAAATATGTTTAGCTTGAAAGCATTAAGAGAAGGAGGGCAGTGGACTAGTGAAGAAAATAGGTTTGTAGAAAGATAAAGAGTAATAAAATAAATGCAAATCGATTTTATAGTGGTTCGGTCATATGACCTACGTCCACTCTCGATCCCTCTTCACTTGAGACCACCGACTTTTCCACTAGTAATCCTCCTAATGGGTGAGAACAAACTCCCTTTTACAAACTTTATTTACAAGGTTTCCCTCAACACCTCTCTTAAAGACAACTTCAAACTTTGGAGGAGGGATTTCAACTAAAACTAATAATGTTTTCCCTTAGTTTCTTGCACAATTCTTGCTATCCCAAATAAGAACATCTGGGGTATTTATAGGCCTTAAGAGGATTCAAATTTGGAGCCCAAATTTGAATCACCTTAGATTTTAGGAGTACTACAGTACCACTGCCCAAGCTTTTTGCCCCTGTTAGTGTATTGGGCGATACCACCGCTTGGCACACTGACATCGTTAGTGTACTAGGTGGTACCACTGCCCAACCAACGGTGCTACCGCTCGGGCACTCTGCCCCAGGGCGGTACCACCGCCCTAGACTACTTGGGAAGCTAGAACTGGGTGGTGCCACTGCCCTAGTCTGGTAGTACCACAGCCAAATAGTGTCTAGCACTTTTGGTTGGGCCTTAAACCTGACCCAAACCGATCCAATACTAGGCCCAGTTGGCCCCTAACAGGGTTAAAGAATTAACACCTAATTTTAATCCTAATTATGTGCTAACTATGAAATTAAAGACTTCCAGCGGTCTTCCGACGAACTTCTTCCGGTGAGCTTCCGACGAACTTCCAGCGGTCTTCCGACGATCCCTCAGATACCATTCTGCGGACTCTTGGCAAGCTCTTGGACTTCACGATTGATCTTGGCGAGTTCCGATGAGCTTTTTTGGCAAGCTCCGATCTTTCTTGGTGAGCTCCGTGAACTTTCGACCAACCTTCCGGTGAGCTTCCAAAAACCCTTCGGTAAGCTTCCTACTTATTCTCGGCTAGTTCCAGCAACACCCCGATGAATCTTCGGACTTTCGTTGAACTCTCGAATTCCCAATAATTCCATCGTACTTGACTCCGGCCTTTGTTTCGCTTTACATCTTCATCATTATCGTAATTAATCCTGCACACATAAAACTTAACTCTACTTCAATCTAAATAGTTATTATAACGCGAATTGACATTCTGTTGCCCGGCACATCATTGGTCGGCGCTTTGTCCGATTCTTTGGCACATCATCTTCTCTTGCAGCCTATTGCCCAATCGGCGGTTGACCTTCACAATCCTGATATCCTTGGCGCAACACCACTCTTCTTGGCCCGATGCATGACGTCCGAAGCCTTTGCCGATAGTTCAATATCTTGATGTGATTTCCTCCAATACAACGTTAATTCCTCTTGTGTCAACTATCTAATCCTGATCGAGTAGACCTGCATTACTCAAAACATAGTTAGACAATAAAACATAATTAATTAGTTTCATCATCAAAATCTGAGACCTAACAAACTTGACGGTGCTCGAGGCAAGCGGGGCACTTGGTAAAGGATAAGACTGTGCAAGGTGGAGTAGGTTGTTAAGCAATCGAAAGAGTTGTGCAAAACTTATAAAGGTGAGGGGAATTATAAACTTAAGGAATTTGATACTCATACAAGGGCTTGTTTGTGGACGACAGACTATCCGCGGCCATCCCAAGGTAGCCGAAGGTTGGCACCATGGAGCATTGAAATTTTCTCTTCGACATGAGTAGGATACGTTTGTAAGAGGCTAAAGTGTATAGTAGGCTCAGCATGTTGCTAGACCCAGAGGGGTGTAGTGGGAGTTATATTGGTGAAGAGTCACAATCTAGCAGATATGTTTACGGAGGCAGAACAGTGCATAGTTTGTTCAACAAGGTGGAGTAGTCCAAGGGGATGGTGGCATCTAAAATTTCTAGAGGGAAGGATACGAAGAGAGAAGTTCCTACAATGGGGCAGATATCTAGAAGGGATAAGTCCCGGTTCTCTAGAGGGAGAATCATGTGCAATGGACTGCACATATTAAGGAGTACCTCAAGACAAAGCTCAATGGACCGAGTGAGTGATGAAGAGTCATCGCATGATCTTGCAAGAGGCAATGCGTTGGTGGATGCATAGCGAGATCAAGTGGCAAAGCAACCCAAGGCAACACAAAGTGAAGGCACATTTGGAGCCGATAGGGTGATCAGACTCAACACAGGGCTGACCCGTGGAATGGTAGGTGCGAGGGCCACCATTAACTCAATGTAAATCAAGAAGCAGAACAACTTGGGAGTAATTTGGTGATGTACCCAAGCCGCATGAAGGGAGTTGGTATAGAAGATGGAACATGGAGCGGAGGCTTGGAGCTTTCCTTAGATAGAGGTCAAGGACATGGACTCTTGCAAAAGCAAGAGTAGGATCTTATCATTCCATGGGTTCCTTATTCTGATAGAGCAGACTCATCAGGCATGGTGCCAAGGACAGAGGAAGCTTTGGGGCACATGCACCTTATCTCGGTGAAACATTTGATGGAGAAACTAAGGCAACATAACTTACAGAGGTAAAGTTGGTGTCAGGAGGACTTGGCATGGGACAAGAGGATGTAGAGGTGGGCACTCTTGAAGAATATGCCATAGTGTTGCTAGTTGAGTTACCATGAGGAAAGTGGTACACAGTAGAGATTATGCTGGTAGGGGCAGAGGCCCAAGATCCAAACAATGGTGCACTAATTTCAGTAAAGTTAGGGGACTTCAAAGGAGCTACTAGGTGACGGACTATCTTAGAGCTATGCTTCATCCAGGTATGACCCGAGAGCAGGTGGACGAAGGTTGATTTCCAAAGGAGCGAACAAAATAGTGTTAGGGATCGAGCGGCACTAAGAGGGGGAGGTGAATTACTACAGCGGATAAATATGATAAACTTCGATGATTTAAAATAACTTTCGGAAACTTCATACGTTGAAAACAATGTTTCATTTGAAACCATTTTGATTGCGTTGAAAGCATACGTAAGAAGATGAAGAGGAAGTTGAGTAAGTAAGGCAACAAAGTGAAGATAGTTTGCAGTATAGTAAGTTGCAAGAAAGTAAATGCAAATCGATTTATAGTGGTTCGGTCATCCGACCTACATCCACTCCCGATTCCTCTTCACTTGAGGCCACCGGCTTTTCCACTAGCTATCCTCCTTTCAACGGGCAAGGATGAACTCCCTTACAACTCCTCTCCTTTTGACGGGTTTAGGAGGAAATCCTTACAAGCACTCTCTCTCCTTTCTTTCGGTGGAATACAAGTGAAAACTAAGGAGGATTTTCTAGAGAGATTTGAATAGAGTTTTCTTGCTTTCAAAGTGTTGTGCTTGTTGTCTTTCTTGCAGGAACACTTGGGGTATTTATATACCCCAAGAGGATTCAAATTTGGAGCCCAAATTTGAATCTCTTTCGTTGTTCCTAGTGTTGGCGGTGCCACTGCTTGTCAGTTGTCAAACTGACAGTGTACAGGGCGGTTCTACTGCCCAAGGCAGTAGTGCCACCACCGATGCTCTCGGGTGCTAGGTGGTGCCACCGCCCAGCTCTTGGCCTCTGGGCAGTGCCACTGCCCAGCACTTTTCAGCATACTAGTTTGGGCCAAAAACTCAGCCCAAATTGGTCCAAAACAAGGCCCAATGGGCCCCTACTTGGGTTATAGGATTATCACCTAATCCTAACCCAAATTAACATACTAACTATGAAATTAAAGATATTTCCTAAGCTATTATAAAGTCTGACAAGTCAAGACTTCTTCCGGCGAGTTTTTGATGAACTTCCGATAGTTTTCCGATGAACCCACGAAAATCATTCTGCGGACTCCCAGCAAGCTCCCGGACTTCACAATGATCTTGGCGAGTTCCAATGAGCTTCTTTGGTATGCTCTGATCTTTCTTGGCAAGCTTCACGAACTCCCGATGAACCTTCTAGCGAACTTTCAAAAACCCTTCGGCAAGCTCCCTACTCGTTCTTGGCCAGTTCCAGCAGCACTCCCAACAAATCTTCAGATTTCCGTCGAACTCTCGAACTCTAAACAATCCATCACACTTGACTTCTGGCACTTTGTTTCACTTTTGTTGAATCTCGGATTTTGATGATGAAACTAATTGATTGTATTTTGTTTGTCTGACTACGTTTTGAGTTACGTAGGTCTACTCGATCAGAATTAGACAGTTGACGCTAGAGGAATTAACGTTGCACCAGAGAAAATCATGTTAGGATATTGGACAAAAGGCAGAAGGCTTTGGACGTTGGGCATCGGGCCAAGAAGAGCGAAGTTGCACCAAGGATATCGGGGTTGCGGAGGTTAACCACCGATTGGGCAACGGATCGTAAGAGACGATGGTGTGCTGAAGAAACGGACGAAGCGTCGATAAGCCAATGATGTGCCAGGCAACAAAATGTCGATTCACATTATAATAATTGTCTAGATCAAAGTAGAGTTTTATTTTTTGTGTGCTGGATTAACTACGATAACGATGAAGACGTAAAGCGAAACAAAGTGCCGAAAGTCAAGTGCGATGGATCATTGAAAGTTCAAGAGTTCGACGGAAGTCCGGAGATTCTTTGGGAGTGCTACCGGAACTGGCCGAGAATGAGTAGGGAGCTTGCCGAAGGGTTTTCGGAAGTTCACCGGAGGGTTCATCGAAAGTTCGTAGAGCTTGCCAAGAAAGATCGGAGCTTGCTAAAGAAGCTCGTAGGAACTCGCCAAGATCATCGTGAAGTCCAGGAGCTTGCCGGGAGTCCGCAGAATGGTTTCCGAGGGTTCATTGGAAGACCATCGAAAGTTCGCTAGAAGCTCGCCGGAAGAAGTCTTGACTTGTCGAACTTTGTAATAGCTTAGGAAATGTCTTTAATTTCGTAGTTAGCATGATTGATTTGGGTATAGACTAGATGTTAATCCTGTCTAGACCTGTGTTGAGCCAATTAGGCCTTTATTGGACTGTATTGGGCCGAAGGTTAGGCCCATACAGTTTCTGGCAAGGGCCGAAGGTAGCACCGCCGGACCCACGCAGTAGCACCGCCTGTTGACCATAGGCCAAGCGATAGCACTGCCCCAGGCAGGCGGTGGTACCGCCTAACAGGTGGTTGCAACCACCTATGTCAAGCGGTAGTACCGCCAGTGCCAGGCAGTAGTACTGCTAGTGCCAAGTGGTAGTACTGCTAGTGCTAGGCGGTAGTACCGCCTATAGTCTGAAATTTCGGATAAGACCCTTTTGAGTGGGATTTTTGAATCCCAAAAGCTCTATAAATACCCCTTTACTTCTAGCTGGTAAGAGGATTCTTTTGCAGTGTTAGAATTGAGTCTAAGCTATAGCAAATTTCTGCTTTCATTTGCTCAAGTGTTCTCCTCCTTTCTTCTCCATGTAAAAATCCTGTAAAGAGAGGGAACCTCTTGTAAAAGGCTGTAAAGGGGTGTTTGGTCCTTCCCCTTCAAGAGACTTGGTAGTGAAAGTTGGGAGCCTCATTGGAGGAGGCTTCAAGAGTGGACGTAGGTCATTTGACTAAACCACTATACATCGTTGCGTTTACTTGCTGTGTGAGTACTTAAAAATTCTGCATCGTAAATTTCTTAAGCTGCAAACTGATCGGATTTCTTCTTCCTACTTCCAATTTCATTTACTTGAATATTTTCAAGTTAAAGTCTCTTTCGCTGAATCAAGTTCTTAAGCAAATCTCCGGAATCGGTTTTCAAGCTTTATTTAGTTTAATCCGCTGCACTAATTCACCCCCCCTCTTAGTGCCGCTTGATCCCTAACAATTAGTATCAGAGCCCGATATTTTGTCATTTCAGATTTACACCCGTAAGAAATGGCTCTAAATGGCTTTCAAGATGGCTTTTTGATTTTTCGTCCACTGTTGTTTAACGGATCAGACTACACTTATTGGAAAACTCAAATGAGAGTTTTCTTGATTTCTATGAATTTGGATTTATGGAATATTATTGAAAACAATTTTCAACTTCCCTCTAAACCGACGAACGAATGGTCGGACTTAGAGAAAAAATATTTTTCTTTAAATGCAAAGGCTATGAATGCCTTATTTTGTGCTCTCGATAAAACCGAGTTTAATCGGATTTTAACGTGCAAAACGACTTTTGAAATTTAGCACAAACTTGAAGTCACACACGAAGGAATGAGTAGAGTCAAAGACTCGAAAGTTAATATTTTGATGCACGATTTTGAGATTTTTTGAATGCAACCAAGCAAGACTATATACGACATGTACACCCATTTCACGGATGTCGTCAATAGTCAAAGAGTTCTTGGTAAATCTTTTTCGAATTTTAATCTCGTAAGCAAGATCTTAAGATCCCTTCCAAAAAGGTGGGATCCTAAAATAACCGCAATATTAGAGACGAAAAACTTAAATGATTTTTCATTAGAAGAATTAATCGGGTCATTAATGACCTACGAAATGACACTTATGGAACATTTTGAACCCGAAGAACACTTGAACCACCTTCCAAAGAATAGGAAGGATTTGGAACCTTGGATAAATGAATGCCACTTGAGTAATGACTCAAGTGATGAGGACATTGAACACATAACAATGCATTTTAATAAGTTCATTAAACAAAAATCTAAAATAAACAATGAACTTAAACGGAGGAAGAGACCAAAGTTGAAGAAGAAGTGCAAAGAAGAATCAAATGACGAAACGGCGAATTAGGCTTTGACGGGCTTCGACTACAAGGTAAGCAACTTAACTCCCTTGAATTATTTTGAAATTACTTGATATCTTTTTCATGAGTGCTTAATTTAGAAAGTAGGTAATAAAAATTATTTTTCAAAAATTATATCATGTTTCTCTTTTTAGCATCTTTAAAAATTAAAAACTTAGACCATGAAAATTATATTGCTAAGCTTTCATGCATGTTATGTTTTGAAATTTTGAATGATGCAACATTATGGGTGATAATCACTTGATTTGTGTATAAGATTAATTCCATGAATGTTTATGATTTTCGTATCGGTTTTTGATGCATGGTTTTAACACAAAAGTTAATTAGCATGATTAGGCTTAATAGGGTTAACCATGATTATGTACTTCGGATCTTATGATAAAAATTACTTTTCGGATTTATAAAATGACGCATGATTTTAGCAAAAGATTTGAGCATTGATCATCTTGTTATTTTTAAAAAAATATGATGCATGACATTTTCATATGAAAAATTTAAACATTCCTATGAAAGATCAAATCAACTTAAAGTGAAATACATAAAAATGAAAAATGCACCATCATGATGTTTCATGTTTGATATGTTTGGTTTGATGATTTTGATGACAAAACTTGTATTTCAAATTTATACGATGATGATCTTCATATGAAAATTTTGAAAATTCTTATGAAAGATCAATCGCATAAAAATGGAAAATGTGCTATCATGATGTCTTTTACACTTTATGTGTTTGTTCTTGATGGCTTTGATGAGATCACCTTTTCGGTCTTAAACTTGATACACAACTTTTATAACAAAAAGGGGACTTGAGCATGCTTTCATATAATTAATCTACATTGTTCTAAGTAAAATTTCCGAATGAAAGATTTTGATAATAATATCCAATTTGTATGATGATACATGGCTTTCGAATAAAAAAAATCTTGAACATACCTTTTGAAATCTTACTTGACAATGAACATCTCGATATTAAAAGGATGTTATCATGCTTGAAGTTATGGAATCATGCTTGATAAATTGTTTTATGAAATTTGTCTTTTGTTTTTAAATGTTGAAACTGGTTAAAGTCAAAGGCATGCTTATTTGAAATAAATCATAAAAAGAAAATGCATGATCTTGAAAATTTTTCTATCTCTAAAGTTTTCAGTTTTGATGAATCCATGTGAATCTCTTGAATCGAATCTTTTGGAAAATATTACATACTTAATGTGATTTGACTTAACGATTTTTAGGACAAAGTTTGCCTTTCGCTCTAGAATGTTAATACATGTTTCTACTAAAGGCAAAAGCATGCTTATAGAATGAATCACATAAAAAGAGATTGCATTTTCTGTCCTATTGATGTGAATGAATTTATTTATAAATCACTTGAATTATGAACAAGATTTTGATGATGTGGTAATAACTTTATTCATGTTATAAATCTCATAAATTTCTTAAATGTAATTTTGATCATGAGTTTTGAGTTAAATGATACATTCAAATGAATCACCTATCGATATTTACGATTGCGATATATCCTTTTGAAATATCTTTCTAAAAAGATTTTGACAACTTAAGATGTCTTTTGGAATTCATGACTTGATCCTTATCTTATATTGATATCTTTCCTGAATTCTTTACATCTATGGCTTGTTTGCATAAAAATTAAAATATTGATTGATGCAAAATTATTTAAATGAAATGTTATTCCTCTCTTCTTTTCAACAATGACAAAGGGGGAGTTAACATGCTAGCTTGGATATCACAAGAGAAAGTGGCAAACATAGCTAGCTAGAGCTTGCAAAAGAAAAACTTGGTTACATAAAATTGAAAAGGAGCTAGCTTGTGTATTGCAAAGAATGCTAGCTTACTTATCATTATTGCTTGCTTGCTTATCAACAATTGGTATCCCTAACAATTGGTATCTTGCTAACCATAAAGGAACTTGCTATCTTGACAATAACAAAATTGCTACCTTGTAATCTCAAGAAAAGCAAAGTGCAAACTTGCACTAGAAGCAAGTGTTGAATTATCATGAACATTATCACAACAAGTGATATCTTGCATATCATGATAAACTTTCCGTGATTGAATGTTGAATGTTAATAAAAATCTAGCTAGTATGATTTAAAACTTGCATATCTTTTAAAAACTAGCTAAATACTACTTCTCCTTTTTGTTGATGACAAAGGGGGCGAAGTGTAGATTGATGAGTTCATGCAATGTAATGCTGATTGAGTATTTTATATATTTACATGATGGTTTGATGTTTTCTCTCACCATGTGATACATGTAGCTTGGATTTGGGATAATCCAAGTGTTCTATCAATGGCATATTGATAGGGGGAGTTTGGGTTAAACTCCGTGGAGTTAAGGTTAACTCCGTTAGTCATCAATTAGTTGTCATCATCAAAAAGGGGGAGATTGTTGAATCTCAGATTTTGATGATGAAACTAATTGATTGTATTTTGTTTGTCTAACTGCATTTTGAGTTACGCAGGTCCACTCGATCAGAATTAGACAGTTGACGCTGGAGGAATTGACGTTGCACCGGAGGAAATCATATCAGGATATTGGACAATCGACAGAAGGCTTCGGACGTAGGGCATCGAGCCAAGAAGAGCGAAGTTGCGCCAAGGATATCGAGATTGCGGAGGTTAACCACCGATTGGGCAATGGATCGTAAGAGAGGACGGTGTGCCAAAGAAATGGACGAAGTGCCGATAAGCCAATGACGTGTCGGGCAACAGAATGTCGATTCGCATTATAATAATTGTCTAGATCGAAGTAGAGTTTTGTTTTTTGTGTGTAGGATTAACTACGATAACGATAAAGACATAAAGCGAAACAAAGTGCCGAAAGTCAAGTGCGATGGATCGTTAGAAGTTCAAGAGTTCGAAGTAAGTCCGGAGATTCTTTGGGAGTGCTACCAGAACTGGCCGAGAACGAGTATGGAGCTTGTCGAAGGGTTTTCGGAAGTTCGCCGGAGGGTTCATCGAAAGTTCACGGAGCTTGCCAAGAAAGATCGGAGCTTGCCAAAGAAGCTCGTAGGAACTCGCCAAGATCATCGTGAAGTCTAGGAGCTTACTGGGAGTCCGCAGAATGGTTTCCGAGGGTTCATTGGAAGACCACCGGAAGTTTGTCGGAAGCTCGTCGGAAGAAGTCTTGACTTATCGGACTTTGTAATAGCTTAGGAAATGTCTTTAATTTCGTAGTTAGCATGATTGATTTGGGTATAGACTAGGTGTTAATCCTGTCTAGACCTGTGTTGGGCCAATTGGGTCTTTATTGGGCTGTATTGGGCCGAAGGTTAGGCCCATATAGTTTCTGGCAAGGGCCAGCGGTAGCACCGCCGGACCAAGGTGGTAGCACTGCCCCAGGCAGGAGGTGGTACTACCTTACAGGTGGTTGCAACCACCTATGTCAGGCGGTAGTACCGCCAGTGCCAGGCAGTAGTACCGCCAACACACTGACACACGCAAAGGTGTGTCAGGCGGTAGTACCGCCTGTAGTTCGAAATTTCGGATGAGACCCTTTTGAGTGGGATTTTTGAATCCCAAAAGCTCTATAAATACCCCTTCACTTCTAGCTGGTAAGAGGATACTTTTGCAGTGTTAGAATTGAGTATAAGCTATAGCAAATTTCTGCTTTCATTTGCTCAAGTGTTCTCCTCCTTTCTTCTCCATGTAAAAATCCTGTAAAGAGAGGGAACCTCTTGTAAAAGGCTATAAAGGGGTGTTTGGTCCTTCCCCTTCAAGAGACTTGGTAGTGGAAGTTGGGAGCCTCATTGGAGGAGGCTTCAAGAGTGGACGTAGATTATTTGACCGAACCACTATACATTGCTGCGTTTACTTGCTGTGTGAGTACTTAAAATTCTGCATCATAAATTTCTTAAGCTACAAACTGATCGGATTTCTTCTCCCTACTTCCAATTTCATTTACTTGAATATTTTCAAGTTAAAGTCTCTTTCGCTGAATCAAGTTCTTAAGCAAATCTCCGGAATCGATTTTCAAGCTTTATTCAGTTTAATTTGCTACACTAATTTACCCCCCTGCCCCTCTTACCGCTCAATCCCTAACAGCTTTATGTCTTCATCGTCATCATAGTTAATCCTACACACACAAACAAAACTCTACTTCGATCTAGATAATTATTATAACGTGAATTGACATTAAATTACTCGGCACGTCATTGGTCGGCACTTCATTCGATTCTTTAGCGCATCGTCCTCTCTTGCGGCTTATTGCCCAATTGGTGGTTGACCTCTGCAACCTCGATATCCTTGGCACAACTCCGCTCTTCTTGGCCGGATGCCTGACATCCGAAGCCTTCTGCCGATTGTCGACCGAACCTCCGGCTCGACATCCAATATCCTGACGTGATCACCTGGTGCAACGTCAATTCCTCCAGCATCAACTGTCTAATCCTGATTGATAGTAGACCTATGTAACTCAAAATGTAGTTAGACCATAAAACACAATCAATTAGTTTCATCATCAAAATCCGAGATTCAACAATCTCCCCCTTTTTGATGATGACAACTAATTGATGAGTAACGGAGTTAATCATAACTCCTCGGAGTTTAACTAAACTCCTCCTATCAATATGCCATTGATAGAACACTTGGATTATCCCAAATCCATGTAACATTCATCACAAATTATGATAATTAAGAAACCATCATGTAAATATATAAAATATTAATTCAATACATAAAGTCATCAATCTACTTCTCCCTCTATGTCATCAACAAAAAGGAGAAGTTGCATCATAGCAAGTTTGAAAGATATGCTAGTTTTACAACACACTAGCTATTAAACAAGATATTCAACATATAATCATGACAAGATTTTAAAAGATGTCTAAGCATAGCAATACAACACTTGCTTCTTATGCTAGTTTGCACTTTGATTTCCTTGTAAAAGATAGGCAAGATAGCAATTTTTCATTCACTTCTTGAGATGAGCTAGTTGCGCTTTCTTTGCTTCGTTTGCGATATGCAAGCAATCACTTTAAATATGCAAGCTAAATTTTCATTACAACATACAAACATAGAAGCATGGCAAGTGTAGGAAAGCAAATTTTCTAAGTTTTGCATTTTGCTTCTTTTGAGATAGCACTTCTTTGCTTCTCTTTAAATTGCAGGATTGTAATCGTTGCTCCCCCTTTGTCATTGACAAATAGAAGTTGAATACAAATAGCCTTTTACATCAATGCTTTGATCATGACAAAATAATAAATATACAACATGAATTTTCAACATATTAAGCCATGAATTCAAGGGAGTCAAACCATGATATGAGGGAAAAAGATGATAAGCAAGCAATCAATAATGATAAGCAAGCTAACATACTTTGCGATACGCAAGCTAGCTTCCTTTCAATTCCTCTTTTTGTAACTATGTTTCGCCTTTGCAAGCTATCAACTTTTTATTTGCAATAAGCTAGCAATTTTTGTAAAATTTTACAACATTTTTAACCATGCAAGCTCATGAGTTTAAAAAATAATATAACTTTGCAATTTCTAGCTAGCTATGTTTGCCACTTTCTCTTGTGATATCCAAGCTAGTATGCTAACTCCCCCTTTGTCATTGTCAAAAAGAAGAGAAGACTCAATGGCTAAAAATTTCAATCATTATTTTACATCAACCAATATTTCAAATTTTCATATGATGTATACAAGTCATAGATGCAAAGAATTCATGAAAGCAAACCAAAGTAATCATGTCATTTCTAAGTCATGAAAGATATGAAATCAAAGCTCAAGAAAGTCAAGAGGGACATGATTCATTTGACAAGTCCTTTTAGTAATGATTCATTATAAAGCAAATTTCACTTATATCAAGGCAAAGAAAGATCATGTCAAAAATTTTAAAAAGTATTTTAAGCCAACAAGATCACATTTGAAGGATAAAATATATCACAATCGTAAATGTCGATAAGTGATTCATTTGTGTGCAAAACCACTTGATTCATGCATAGGAATTCTAAATATCAAGCATCAAGATATCAAGACTTGGATTGTGATAAAGCTCATTCAAGTTCGAATCATCAAAATCATTAATATAATTTTTGAGATTCATAAATGACATGGATTTGCATTGTTTTCCTCTTTGGTAAATGATAAAAAGAAGCAATCATAGAGGAAAGTATTTTGATTCACAAAAATATCTCAAGTCAAGAATTTAAAGTCATGATTTTAAGAGATCAAGAGAGGAGTCATAAAATCATTCATACTCATTTTGTTAACTCGAAACTCGTAATCAAATTATCAAAATCATTATCAAGATTCAAGAGATGAACATAATATACATAGATTCATCATTTCTCTTTTATCGAAAAATTGAAAACTTTATTGAAAAATTTTCAAGAGACATGCATTTCTCTTGCATTAATTTTATATGAACATACCTTTGCCTTTTTTAAAGTCAAATAGAAACAAGCATGGTCGTTTAAGACATAAATGCTAAATCTCGTATCATGAATTCTAAAAGATATCTTAAGTTATCAACATCACATTAAAAAAGATATTTCAAAAAGATATATCGATAAGTAATTTATTTGTATCATTTCATTTGAATTTATGATTCATTTGGTAGGTTCTCCTCTTTAGTAAATAAAAAAAAGGAATTATAGGAGAACAAAATAAATTAAGGGAGATAGAACATGGTTGAAGCATTGAACATGATTCATATTTAAAATGTATCTTACGTCGTAAATATGAATCAAGCATTTATCAAATCCGAAATCATCCTCAAAATCACATTCAATAAATTCAAACATGATAAGCATGGATTCATGAATTTGTCTTCAATTGAAAAAATTGAAAAACTTTAGAGATAGAAATATTTCAAGAAACATGCATTTCCATTATATAATTCATTTCATATAAGCATGCCTTTGTCTTTTATTATAAGATAAAATAGAAATATCAACATTCAACACCAAAAGATAACCTTCATTATAAAAATCATCAAGACAAAAATATAACACATTATGAGATTCAATTTATCATAATAATGTGTTTCATTTTAAGTTATTTGTTTCAAACAAGTGTGCTCATATTTCAAAAGATGAGTCTCAAATTTTAAAACCAAAACATGAGTTTGTCATTAAGATATAACAACTTTTTAATATTTTCATTTTATCATTATTAATGATGATTTCATAAGGTATGTTCAAATATTTTCATGAAAGCCATCATCATACAAATTCGAAATACAAGTTTTATCATTAAAGTCATCAAGATAAAATGCATCAAACATCATGATAGTGCATTTTCTTATCTTTATGAGTTTTAATTTAAGTGATTTGATCTTTCATAAGAATGTTCAAATGTCATGCATTTGTTTTCATGTGAGCATATTCAAATCTTTTTATGAAAACATGTATCAACAAGATATAAGTTTAGTCATAAACTCGTCAAGACCAAACACATCAAAAATAAAACATCATGATAACACATTTTCAATTTTTATATGCTTTATTTTATGTGGTTGATCTCATATAAGCATGTTCACATTTTCACACAAAAGCCAAGCATCATATAAATTTGAAATTATCATCAAAATCTTTCATTCCAAAAATTTGTTAGGAGTAAAGTACATTGATTAGATGTAAGCATGCTCAATTCTTTTGTATAAACAATATTTATCAAGTTTAAAACCGGAAAATGGATTTCGTAACATAGATCAACAAGATACACATGATTTCATATTTTCATTATGTTATTATAAAAAGTAATACGGAATTCATTAAGATAAATATTCATTGGATTTAATCTTGTTAGGTGTACAAGCATGAGATGTAATTATCATAACGATTCATTTTGCATCAAAAACCACGCATTGAGTTGTTATTTCAAAATCATACATGAGATTGATCTTGTAATAGCACAAGTTAAGCAATCATCATTTATATTTTTAATTTTCAAAAATTACTAGAAAGAAAAAATATAAAAAAATCCTACCAATAATATTAAGCAACTCATGAATAGTTCAAGTAATTTCATAATAAGGAAAAAAACAACTGGGGTGAGTTTCTTACCTCATTGTCGAAAACCGTCAAAGCATAGTTTACCTCTTCTTTACTTGATTCTTCTCGGTGAGCCTTCTTCTTCTTCATTGGTGGCCTCATTCTCCGTTTAAGTTCATTGTTTATTTTAGATTTTTGTTTAATGAACTTATTAAGATTTAGTATTCCAAGCTCCAGTTCATCATTGTTCTCATCACTTGAGTCATCACTCAAGTGGCATTTCATAGTTCGGAGTTTCAAATCCTTCTTGTTCTTTAGAAGGTGGTTCATGTGTTCATTATGTTCAATATGTTCCAAGAATGTCATTTCATATGTCATTAAGGATCCAATGAGTTCTTTAATAGAATAATCATTTAAATCTTTTGTTTCTTGAATCGCCATTACTTTAGGATCCCACTTTTTTGGAAGGGATCTTAAAATCTTGTTTACGAGTTCAAAATCTAAAAAACTTTTATTAAGACTTTTTCAGCTATTGATGACATCCGTGAAGCGGGTGTATATGTCGTCGATAGATTCGCTTGGTGTCATTTGGAAGAGCTCAAAATCATGCAATAAGAGATTTACTTTCGAGTCTTTAACTCTACTAGTTCCCTCATGCATGATTTTAAGTGTCCACCAAATATCAAAAGCCGTTTCGCACGTAGAAATCCGATTGAACTTATTCTTGTCCAAAGCACAAAATAAGGCATTCATAGCCTTTGCATTCAAAGAAAAAGATTTTTTCTCTAAGTCCGACCATTTGTTCGTCGGTTTAAAGGGAAGTTGAAAATGATTTTCAACAATGTTTCACAAATCCAAATCCATTGAAAGCAAAAAAACTCTCATTCGAGTTTTCCAATAGGTGTAGTCCGACCCGTTAAAGAACGGTGGATGAACAAGTGAAAAGCCCTCTTGAAAGCCATGAAGAGCCATTTCTTATGGGTGTAAATCTGAATGAGAAATAACGTGGCTCTGATACCAATTGTTAGGGATCGAGCAGCACTAAGAGAGGGGGTGAATTAGTGCAGCGGATAAATATGATAAACTTCGATGATTTAAAACAACTTTCAAAAACTTCGTACGTTGAAAACAATGTTTCATTTGAAACTGTTTCGATTGCATTGAAAGCATACGTAAGAAGATGAAGAGGAAGTCGAGTAAGTAAGGCAGTAAAGTGAAGATAGTTTGTAGTATAGTAAGTTACAAGAAAGTAAATGCAAACTAATTTATAGTGGTTCGGTAATCCGACCTATATCCACTCCCGATTCCTCTTCGTTTGAGGCTACCGGCTTTTTCACTAGCTATCCTCCTTCCAACAGGCAAGGATGAACTCCCTTACAACTCCTCTCCTTTTGACAGGCTTAGGAGGAAACCCTTACAAGCACTCTCTCCTTTCTTTCGATGGAATACAAGTGAAAACTAAAAAGGATTTTCTAGAGAGATTTGAACAGAGTTTTCTTGCTTTCAAAGTGTTGTGCTTATTGTCTTTCTTGCAGGAACACTTGGGGTATTTATAAACCCCAAGAGGATTCAAATTTGGAGCCCAAATTTGAATCTTTTTCATTGTTCCCGGTGCTGGCAGTGCCACCGCCTGTTAGTTGTCAGACTGACAGTGTACAGGGCGGTTCCATCGCCCAAGGCAATGGTGCCACCACCCATGCTCTTGCGTGCTGGGCGATGCCACCGCCCCTGCTTGGGTGGTGCCACCACCTAGCTCACTGGCCTTGGGCAGTGCCACCACCCAACACTTTTCAGCACACTAGTTTGGGCTAAAAACTCGGCTCAAACTGGTCCAAAACAAGGCCCAATGGGCCCCTACTTGGGTTATAGGATTAACACATAATCCTAACCTAAATTAACATGCTAACTATAAAATTAAAGACATTTCCTAAGCTATTATAAAGTTTGACAAGTCAAGACTTCTTCCGACAAGTTTCCGACGAACTTCCGGCGGTCTTCTGACGAACCCTCGGAAACCATTCTGCGGACTCCCGGCAAGCTCTCGGACTTTACAATGATCTTAGCGAGTTCCAATGAGCTTCTTTGGCAAGCTCTGATCTTTCTTGGCAAGCTCCGCAAACTCTTGATGAACCTTCCGGTGAACTTTCGAAAACCCTTCGGCAAGCTCCCTACTCGTTCTCGGCCAGTTCCAACAGCACTCCCAACAAATCTTCAGACTTCCGTTAAACTCTCGAACTCCCAATGATCCATCACACTTGACTTCCGGCACTTTGTTTTGCTTTATGTCTTCATCGTCATCATAGTTAATCCTACACACACATAAATAAATCTCTACTTCGATCTAGACAATTATTACAATACGAATTGACATTCAGTTGCCCGGCACGTCATTGGTCAGTGCTTCATCCGATTCTTTGGCATATCATCCTCTCTTGTGGCTTGTTGCTCAATCGGTGATTGATCTCCACAACCTCGATATCCTTGGCGCAACTCTGCTCTTCTTGGCCCGATGCCCGACGTCCGAAGCCTTCTGCCGATTGTCGACCGAACCTTATGCTCGACATCCAATATCCTAACGTGATCACCTGGCGCAACATCAATTCCTCCAGCGTCAACTGTCTAATCCTAATTGATAGTAGACCTGCGTAACTCAAAACACAGTTAGACCACAAAACATAATCAGTTAGTTTCATCATCAAAATTTGAGATTCAATAAATCGAAGGTGGTAAAGGCCCTACGATGTGTTAGCGGAGGCCACATATGGAAAGATCACAGTTTGAGTTCATACCATAAGGATCAAAATGCAAGGATATGTCACTAGGAGGTGACATGGTGTAGCGGGTTGTGGTAGAATAGTTCAAGGCAATGCAACACACAAGTTTTATCTTGTAAGGGACAAGGCCATATAGAGGTATGATCGGGAGTGCAATTGGGAGCTCCACTTCGATAAGCAACATGACAATAAGAAGGGCTATGGATTCAGGGAGGGAATGCCATAGTATCATAGAGGTAGGTCTTCCATGCGTGTATTGAATGTTGTAGTGAATGAATGCCTTGTGCATCAGCTTATGGGGGCTGTGCACCATCAAGGGAGAAGTTCAGATGCAAGTACAAGTGTGTCCTATGGGGGAGCTGAATCATGCAAAAGTATGATCGGAGCGGTTGAAGAGTTAGATTACTTCAGAGCTCACATTAACTTAAGGGAGCCTAGCAAGTCAGAGGACAAGGCCGAGTAAGCAAACGTTACGACCAATGAAGCTAAGGAGAATAGAAGCGGTGCAAGCCCTGCAACATGATGGCGAAGGCCATGCATGGGAGTTGCAGGCTGTCTTTCCATCGACCAAGAGGAACTGCTTAGAGAACATAGAGGTGTTGAAGCAGGTGGTCGAAAAAGGGTGAGGAAGCAATGATGAGTCCAAAGGGACTCAACTATCCAAAATCGAGCGCTAGTAAGAATGAAGGTGGACTCAGAGGAGTGTCGCAGTGCCACAAAGATGGATCTACCGATCGTGAAGGGACACGAATGTGAGACAACAGATAATAGTGCAATGGGCATGGCAACACTATGGTATCGTAGAGGCGGGACTTCCGTGGAGTCATCGATCCCTTGCTCTCATGAAGGGAGAGCACTTGGTCATGAGATGAGCCAAAGAGGTGGAGAATGCAGAGGCAAACTCCAAGTACTAAGATAAGGCTGAAGGGTAGAGGCCAGGGAACTTCATAAGGCCAGTGTCAACGGACTTCTCATTAAGATAGCGTAAGTGAAGGACTTCAGGTCGATACAAGAGTGCATGACTAAGGAACGAAGCAAACAGTATGTGGTGCTGTACCTTTGCTACTCAGAGGAGTAGGTGGCAAAAATGATCGAGAAGGTGGTACAATCCCAAAGGCGACCAAATCTATTGGAGACTTGCTCCAAGTTGGAGTAATAACTTCTTGCATTCTAGAAGTTCAATGGCATTGGGAAGGTGAATCATAGTAGCTGACTCAGCCCAAGGATTACAAACACTTCAAGTGCTTCAGAAGTGTGAGCTAAGAGCATGCAAAATTTAGTAACCAGCTCGACGCATGGAGTACAACCTCGAGGAGGCGGACGAAGTTAAATAACCTTTGCCTTCTCAACTTTCAAGAGAATAGGCAAAACCGAGTACCCCAGTTCTCTTATTTATCCAGTAGAGGAGCTCTGCACAGAATCGAAGACCCTTCGAAGGAACCTAATGAAAGACAACGGCTGTCAAGTACTCACCAATGGTGATCAATGCTAATGAGAGTAGATCGTCTACTTCATTTCTCAACTGAATGCCAATCGAAAGTAAAAGTGATGCAAACCTACTTGGATGAGACAAATAAGTGGAAGAAGATTTAATGGGCAAATTTTACGAAGGAAGGACCTAAAAACTTCAAAGTTTATGAGGTGATGCTCGTTAAAGCTCCAACAACCATCCAACCAGTTCAAGCAATAAGAAGTATTTGAAGACTAGTGCATACCAAGGATGGTATTTTCCTTTACCTAAAGAATCTATAGGAACCAGTAAGGATCAACACAACTTGGGTGACCCCATACTAGAGTCAAAGTCAATGGCGAGTTGAAGCAGCATAGCGGATTAAAGTTTGATGACTCAATAACAACAAGTGGAGAACAGTTGGGAGCCAAGGGGCACAATGCAGTAGGAGCAGAAGATTGAAGATTCAACAAAGGTGAGGAGTTGCAGTATCAATGAAGGCTTTAACGAGGACGTCGAAAGAATAAGTGGGGGATAATATCATGGACAAAACTTGTAAATGAGGCGTTCAATGTAATGCTTAGGCATGTCTATGTCTTTTCAATTTATTCAAGTTTTCCAAGTATGTAAAGGGCTGGCCGAAGGCTAAACAACATAATTTGAGTGAGTTTGGTGGTTGTTATAAGCTTGTACATAATGATGGTGTTATATGGACACTTATAACAGATTTCGGTCTGTAGTGGACCAATTTTATACCTTTGTTGTGCAACCGTTCTGAGCTTGTGATATCCATGGTTAGAATTTGTATTGGCTATAAAGTGTTTGTTGAAAGGGTTGCTTAAGGATCCCATGTGAAATACTTTCTCTATCCCGTCTTCTCTTTTGCAAGTCCTAAGGGATTGTAGGAGGTTTCGGAGAGGCTGACCATTGCGGATGGACATGCAAGGGTACCGCACGACTTAGGCAAAACTAACTAAGTTTGTCATAGTACATTGAAAACCTCATTTCGACTAAAATCGATTTCGATTGAAGCGTATCAGAAATATAATTAACTTGAGAGCATTTAGAGATGAAGAAAGATAGTGATAAGAAAGTAGGGCAGCCAAATAAAATGGTTTGTAGAAAGATAAAAGTAATAAATAAATATAAACTAGATTTTTATAATGGTTCAGTCATGCGACCTACAACTACTCCCGATTCCTCTTCTTTTTAGGCCATCGACTTTCCACTAGTTGTCTTCCTTCAAATGGGCGAAGACGAACTCCCTTACAACTCCTCCTTTTGACGGGCTTAGGAGATAACCTTTACAAGCACTCACACACTCCTCTCTTTTTACTGAAAATGAATGAGAGCTAGAGGAGAGATTTCTAAAGAGAATTCTATAGCATTTTCTTGCTTTTAAGGTTTATGTGCTTGCATATTCAACCCAAGGATGGGAAGAGTTTTTATAGGCTCTAATCTGATTCAAACTTGGAGCCAAAAATCTTCCCATTCTAGTTTTATCAGGTACTATTAGTACCACCACCAGTTTGACCCTAACACTGGGTGGTACCACCACCTAGTCTAGTAGTACTACCGCTTGATACACTATCACGGTCAGTGTACTGGGCGGTACCATCGCCTAGGTGCTCTGACACTAGGCAGTGTCACCACCCCAGTCTAGTGGTGGCACCACCAGACAAGGTCCAACACTTCTGGTTGGACTTTAACCTAGTCTAAACCAGTCTATTACCGAGCTTAGTTAGCCCCTAATAGGGTTAAAGGATTACCTCCCAAATCAACCCCTAATTATGTGCGAACTACGAATTAAAGACATTTTCTACACAAATCAAAGTCTGGCATGTCAAGTCTTCTTCCGGTGAGCTTTCAGCGAGCTTCCAGTGGTCTTCCGATGAACTCTCGAATACTATTCTACGGACTCCCGATAAGCTCTTGGACTTCATGATGATCTTGACGAGTTCTGATGAGCTTCTTCGGCAAGCTTCGATCTTTCTTGGCGAGCTCCGCAAACTTCTAATGAACTTTTCAACAAACTTCCAAAAATCCTTCGGTAAGCTCCCTACTCATTATCGACCAGTTCCGGCAACACTCTCGTTAAATTTTTGGACTTCCGTTGAACTCTGGAACTCCCAATGATTCCATCGTACTTGACTCTGACACTTTGTTTTGCTTAATGTCTTCAACGTTATCATAGTTAATCTGCGCACTAAGTAAATCTAAACCCTACTTCGATCTAGGCAATTATTATACAAATCAACATTCTGTTACCTAGCACATCATTAGTCGGCGCTTCATCCAGTTCTTTAGCACACTATCCTCTCTTGTGGCCTGTTGTCCAATCAGCGGTTGACCTTTGCAACCTCGATCTCCTTGGTGCGACACCACTCTTTTTTGCACGATGCCCGATGTTTGAAGCTTTCTATCGATTTATATCTAGCATAAATAAACCATTATGCAACATTCCTCTCATGATGATCTCATCAACTAATGCTATTGAACAACCATTATTCTCAAAAACTAATTTATATCTACTAACAGTCAAACATGAAATGGAAATAATATTTTTGATAATAGAAGGAACATAATAGCATGCATCTAATGTAATAATAGCACCACCAAGCAGATGTAGGGTGATCTTGCCAACAGCCACTGTAGCAACCTTTGCTCCATTGCCCATCTTAAGGTCCATCTCGTATCTCTTCAATCTCCTAGGTCCTGCCAGAACCTACAATGAATTACAGATATGATAAGTACTCTCGGTATCCAATACCCATATGTTATCATAAGATTCTAACAAATGGAGACTGATCATGAATGTATCTGAAGCTTCTCCAAGCTTCTATTTTGCCCTCTTTGCAAGGTACTCCTTGCAGTTCCTCTTCTAGTGCCCATCTTTGCCGCAGTGAAAGTAATGGCCTTTGTCCTTTGTTGGGTCTTTCTTGGCAATCTTTGTCTTACCCATTTTGCCCTTGCCCTTGCCCTTGCTCTTCTTAAGGGACTTCTCAGCCTTCCTTTTCTTTTTGGTCTTACCAACATAGAGAACTAGCTTCTCTTTCTTGATGGTGCTCTCCGCTTCTCTCAATATGTTGAGGAGCACTAGGAGGGTCACCTCAAGCTTGTTCATATTAAAATTCATTATAAACTAAGAAAAGGAATCTGGTAGGGACTGAAGCATAAAATTCACACACAGGTTATCCTCTAGGACTATTCCTAGACCTATGAGTTTCTCAATCCACTCAATCATCTTATAGATATGGTTCTGAACCGATGTCCTCTTAGTCATCCTAGCATAAAAAAGACTCTTTGATATCTCATATTGCTGAGTTCTTCCATGTTCCTCAAACAGTTTGTAGAGATATAGGAGTATGGAATTGGCATCCAAATTTTCATGTTGTCTCTGTAACTCAGTAGTCATAGAAGCTAACATATAATACTAAGCAAGAGTGGAATCATCTATGTACTTCACATAACGAACAATCTCATCCTCGCTTGCCCCTTCATCGGGCGTAGGGATCACTGTATCAAGGACATACATGATTTTCTTCATCGTGAGAATGATTCTCAGATTGCAAAGCCAATCCGTATAATTTGAACCAGTGAGGTGGTTGGCATCAAGTATGCTACATAAAGGATTTGAAAGTAATATTTTTCTAAAATTAAAGATGTAGCATAAATAAATAACATGCAAACTTTATAAAAATTAAACAATTAAGATAGGGGCTTCTATCTTAATCTACGCCCACTAATTTTTTGCATGATACACAACACTCTCAGGTATATAAATCGAAGACCCCTGACGGATCTCTAGTGGGGATCAAGATCCAATCGGTGTCTTAATGTAACCTCGAGGGACTCGACTAATCACATTAAGCCCGTAAAGATAGGTAACTCTTACCAATCACAATTCCTTGTGATTCCCATCCTATTCGGCCTTCGAATCACCATGACCTCGAGGGACTCGACCAACCATGATGTTTAGTTAAGTCATCACCATCGTTACAAGATGAGTCTGATTCGATGATACACTCTCGAGGGACTCGACCAAGCATACCATATCCTCAGGTCACCGGTGATATCTCTATGTTGTAGATAAGATAGCGAATCGTGATATAGGTGAGCCTCGAGGGACTCGACCAACTCAACCTACACTGGGAATCGATTCCTACCTATAACAATGGAAGGCCACGTGGGTCAATCTAATTGCCTCACGTTTATCGACTTAATTTTATTGAGAGAGGAGATTTTTAATTTGCTCTCGTAATATGACGTGTCATACACATACATATTTAATATATATCTACATCGCATGTAAATATATATATATATCTAATAGGTACATAAACAATCACACATCACATGAGCAATCACACCAGATGATCATGGACCACATCCTAATGTGATCAAGCCTGAGCTAGTGGGCTCAATCACTCATATCAAGATCTATATGTGCTTTGGCGCATCTCCATGCCCTATGATCGTTCATCTCGCTTCGTCGGTTCCATCGGCATCTCAATACATCTTCATGCGTTAGATCGTCCGTCTCGACCTCATGGGTCTCGCTCCCACTGCACCTTATCGTGTAATTACAATATAATTACAAACACATAGGCCCAATAATAAATGAGAAAAATAGAGGCTCGTAGGCCCATCACATCACATCACATAGTCCATGATCATCTGTCCACATCATACATCACATGTATATGTTATTATATGACTACTAGATAAATAATAATAATTAATTAAAAAAATATTTAATTAACTATTATTTTTTGAAAATAGGGATATATAAGGAATTTTTAAATTTTGAAGGGTATTTTGGTCATTAGGCCAAAAGGGACAAAATTAGAATTTTTAAAATTCCCAGAGGCAAAACTATCTTTTGCCCAAAAAAAACTAATCCCTCCCTTTGTTGCACGCTGTGTTGTTGTTTGGGGGGGCGGTGCGCGTCCCCATGCTCACGGCGGCGCCGCTATTGCATTCAAGCGTAGTGCCCGCAAGCACTACCCCGTGGGCTCCCCGTGGGTGGCCCTATGGTACTGTAACATCAAATAGTCATTCCATAGTCCTAGTTGTGTATATGGTCCTTAGACTTGAGACACCAAAGATGCCTTGCATGAGTACTCTATTCTTTGACGCCAGACTTATAGGTTTGGAAAGCTTCAGATCTGGTACAATCAATTCTCGGGAATGGTAGCCAACCTTACGAAGGGAATTGAGTGTCAATAGAGGATCATTCACTCTCGATATCGTGAAAGGAATATCCCACGTGTGCTCGCTAAAGCAAAATCCCTAGCCAGGGTCATTCGGATTAAAAGAGAAAGAGTTCTCTAAGAGAATCCGATTAGAGCGAGACTTGGATAGGATTTCATATGAGCTTGACATTACCTTATCTAATATAGTCTCTGGGATATTAGATGGAGGAGGGACTATATATACATGGTAACTGAGGACAGACAAGTCCGATGAATTAGATTCCCCTGTACCGTTTGAGGACTATGGCGTAGTGGCTTAGTACATCCATAGTTGATGAGATAAGTAAATTATTATGGAGATAATAATTCACTATATCAGAAGGAGTTTTGATGGGAGTGACTCATGGCCAGCTCGGTATCGGGCTTAAAGGGTCACACACATTAGGTAGATATTGCGACGAGTAGAGGTGTAGATATGAGATATCTGTAGAGGCCCTAGTTTGGATCTTGTGGATAAAATCCAATTAGATGATTAGATAGAGATCCAATTGGATAATTGGATGAGATCAAATTGGATGATTGGATAAGATCCAAATGGATAGAGATCCAATGTGAACATGATTTATTAAGGATAAGCTTCATGCACCTCTATAAATAGGAGGAACTTCTTGGTTTATAGGCTAGAGCTATTGGTAGTCACCACTCCTATTCTCCTCAGCCTCCTCTCCTCCTCCTTAGCTCCGGCAACCTTGTGGTGCACGGGAGAAAGTGATCCCTCGGTGATCTGAGGAGCGTCATCGTTGTGTCCGCTGTATGGATTACTGCTAGAGAAGAGTACTATTAGGACTCTAGCTATGAGAGTCCTAATTTAGTTTCATTGATAAGAGCATTCATATAAATCCTATCTAGCCGACCCCTATTAAAGAGGTGAAGAGGCCGGCTAGGTTAGGGTTAGGTTGCTTCTTAGAAAAAGAGTCCTATTAGAAGTAGGAATCCTATTAGAGAGAGACTCCTATTAGAAGCAGTCCTATTAGAGAAAGAGTCCTATTAGAAGTAGGAGTCCTATTAGGGAAAGAGTCCTATTAGAATTAGGAGTCATACTAGAGAAGGAGTCCTAATTATAAGTAGGAGTTAGTTAGAAGTAGGAGTTGGTTAGAAGTAGGAGTCTTGAGTAAGAGTCCTATTAAGAGTTGGGGTTTAGAAGCCCTATAAATAGCCATGCATTCATCCTCTTTTCATCATGAATAGATCAATCTTTTAGTAGCCTTTGAGCAGCAACTTGGAGGAAGGAACCCCTATAGAGTTCCAAGGAGGTCGATCCCCTATAGAGATCAACCTCAAGCTTAGAATCCATAAGAGTTTTAACACGTGGTATCAAAGCAACATTCTTGGCATCTCGCTGCCCTTCCATAGCCATCCACCAGCCCTCCACAGACGCCCAAAGCAATTCCCACAATTGCTTAGAAGATCATCGCCGAATTCCGCCGTCATCTCCACCACTGTAGATCATCCTTTGATCTTCCCGTGAATTACAATAGGTTCTAGTTATCTACCTTACTACTGCTGCAATTTAGTTATCTTTATTCAAAAAATCTAAAAAATTCGTTCCTATATTGCTGCATAAACTTTTCGTCGTAAAGTTTTCATCTCTACAATGAAAGTAGTACTGTAGAATTTTAGCCGCATAGCATTATCTTTTTGATCTTACTACTATATTTTTTCTATCCAAAAACACTTCCTAGCAGTGGTTTTCTCTTTGGTTTTGTTGAAAAATTCTCAATATAAACCATGTATCTTTTATGTCCAAACTGCTGCACTTTAGACATAAAAATCTACTATAGTACCTCTCCGTGATCCTCAATTTTGCCAAACCTCTTGCTGTCGTTTCTTTCTATGAAATTTTTAACAGTATTACCTCTCCGTTATCAGTAGATTCCCTTTGAGTTTTACTTGAATCTTTTTTGAAAATTTCTGAAAAAATTACATCTTTACTACTGAAATTTTTTCGATGAAAAATCTGGTGTTGCACCTTTGTCCTTTTTTCTTTTCCGTAACCTACCAAACCCTAGCTGCCTTGCTGCCACAAACTAAGATGTCTTTAGGGCATCCCTTAGACTTAAGATGCAACCATCATAACCTAGTTTCATAACCCTAACAACATCAAAAACTACAGTCCAAGACAATAAACTATTACAGCCGAACCCTTCTATCACCGATCTATTGTCCGAACCTTTCACCACCCCATGCCATTAACCCATCGACAAAAAAAAGACAAGGGCATCTCTGATCTACAGGCATATGCTATAGCTTCTCAAGATCCAATTGATACCAAATTTGAAGCATGGGAATCTCGGATTGAATCATGGCTTGAATCGTGCTTGGAAGACAGATTGCGTGCTTTGTTTGCAGAATTCAGAATTGGACAACCATTGAGTCCAACCAAATTGCAGCAAGGAGAGAATTCAGAAAGGACCCCAGAGAAGGAGGGACAGCCCTTGGACATGCTTCAACCATGCATGAGGGTAGACTTCCCACGATGGGAAGAAGGAGACCCAGCAAGGTGGATTTTATGCGCCGAACGTTATTTTCGCTACTACTGAACGTCGAATAATGCTATGGTGGAGATTGCTGTCATTCATCTTAAGGAGATGCTATTCAATGGTATAATTAGCTGGAATATAATCATTGGGCTTCGATGTGGAATCAATTTAAGAACGCACTGCTGAACCATTTCAGACCTACGGAATATGAAAAAATCGATGGCCAACTCGTAAAGATTCGACAAATCTCTATGATTCAAGAGTACCAAACCAGGTTTGAGAAGCTATCCTACCTTGCTCATGATTAAACTGACCGTTAATTATTAGGAACATTCATCGAAGGACTCAAGCCAGAGATAAAAGAGGAAGTTAAGGCGCGACAGCCCCGTACCATGATGGCTGCGATTTCTTTTGTCGGAATACAAGAAGAACAGCTCAGCCAAGATGCTTGGAGGATAAGAACTACTCCTAGAACCTCAGCATATAAACCCTCTTCTGCTCCCAGCCATCCTTCACTGCCAAAAAAATTGACAAAAGAAGAACTACGTGATCGATCAGCAAAGGGTCTTTGTTGGTATTGCGACGAGCCGTGGAACCGCGATCATCGCTGCAAAAGGGGCCACCTCCTATTGATTGAACCTCTTGAAGACATGGAGGAGGAGGTCTAGGAGCATGAGGAAGAGGTCATGGATGAAGAACAGCAGCCAATTGATATTACGATGCATGCCCTTGTTGGTTACGCGAACCCGCAAACAATGAAAGTGGGAGGATTTCTAAAGCAACAACCGATCACCATTCTTATTGACACCAGGAGCACTAATAATTTTATGAACAACAAGGTTGCTATCTGGATGGCCTTACCTATTGAGAATTATAGCAGGTTTGATGTTAAGGTCACAGATGGATGAATTTTGAAGTGTGATCGTAGGTACCCACGGGTAAAACTGTTGCTACAGGACCAAGAGATAATTATAGATTTTTTCCTCCTCCTTCTCAATGATTATGAGGCTGTGCTTGGCATTGAATGGTTGATGACATTAGGTGATGTTTCTTGGAATTTTTTAAAATTAATTATGAAATTTTACAGTAAGGGGAAACAAGTGATATTGTGCGGGAAATGTGGGGGCAACGTAACGATGATTTGCACACAACAAATGGAGAAAGTTTTGCATAAAGCATGTAGTAGCTTTTTGGTACAACATGAGCAGCAATCTAAGGGACAGCCAACCAAATTTAAAGATCCAAACCTACTTCCCTTGCTTGCTGAATTTTCAGATATATTTGACGAACCACGCAGCCTACCTCCTAACTGTCGGCATGATCATCGTATACCGATTCTTTCAAGCAAACCTCCAGCAAATACTCGACCATATCAGTATCCATATCTCCAAAAAGATGAAATAGAAAGGATTGTAAAAGAGATGCTTGAAATAGAAGTTATTCAGCCAAGTTGCAGCCCCTACTCTTCACTGGTGCTCCTCGTATGAAAGAAAGATGGAACATGGCAAATGTGTGTTAATTACCGAGCTCTTAACGGCATAACCATCAAGGACAAGCACTCTATTCTAGTAGTAGATGAATTGCTTGATGAATTAAAGGGAGCACAAGTCTTCATAAAGTTGGACCTTTGATCCGGGTATTATCAAATACGAGTGTGCGAAGAAGACATACCAAAAATTACCTTTCGAATGCACAACGATTACTACGAATTTCTGGTAATGCCCTTTGATCTTACCAATGCTCCATCCACCTTCCAGAGCCTTATGAATGATATTTTCCGGAGTTATCTTCGAAAGTTTGTGCTAGTTTTCTTCGACGATATCCTTATTTATAGCCCTCCTCTTGAAAGTCATATTCAGCACTTACAACTTGTTTTGACAATTTTGTGAGAACATGTTCTTTTTGTCAAAAAAATAAAATGCAGCTTTCTTCAACAAAAGGTGGAATATCTTGGACATATCATATCAGAGGAAGGAGTGGCAGTGGACCCCTCCAAAATTGAAGCAATGCAGAACTGGTCGACCCCGAGGAACATAAAATCGCTATGCGGCTTTCTCGGTTTAACAGGTTACTACCATAAATTCATGAAAAACTATGGAAAGATCAGTGCATCTCTTACTTCCTTGCTGAAAAAAGATGCTTTCCAATGGTTGGACAAAGCCACCACCACCTTCGACGAACTTAAAGTTGCAATGATAACAACACCAGTACTAGCATTACTCGACTTCGGCAAGACCTTTATTATTGAAGTCGATGCCTCCGGAGTAGGAATTGGTACTATACTAATGCAAGATGGCCACCCCCTCGCTTGTACTAGTAAGGTGTTATCTCCTTCCCATCTCAAGATGACTATTTACGATAAGGAGATACTCACGATTGTGCATGCGATGTCCAAATGGAGACCGTACTTGATCAGGCGACGCTTTCAAATCAAGACTGACCATAAAAGCCTAAAATATTTCTTGGAGCAGAAGATATCTTCCCCTGAGCAGCAAAAGTGGGTAATAAAGCTTCTTGGATATGATTATGAAATAACTTACAAAAAGGGGAAAGATACTGTTGTTGCAGATGCACTTTTACGGCAATCCGAGCAAGCTGAATTTTCAGCTGTTTCACTTTCGACCAACGACTTCCTTGAGAATATTAAGAGGAAATGGTAAGATAATTTAGAAATGAGTAAAATCATAAAAAAAATTGGAGGAAGCACTAAGCTTCATGGCTCATTACAGTTGGGACTCAAAGGACTTGTGATATAATGGACGCATTGTGCTTGTGCTAAATTCTACTTGCATAAAGTGTTGAATCTCGGATTTTGATGATGAAACTAATTGATTGTGATTTGTAGTCTGATTGCATTTTGAGTTACGTAGGTCTACTATCGATTAGGATTAGATAGTTGACGCTGGAGGAATTGACGTTGCGTTGGGTGATCACGTCTAGATATTGGATGTCGAGCCAGAGGTTCGATCGACAATTGGTGGAAGGCTTCGTACGTCAGGCATCGGGCCTAGAAGAGCATGTTGTGCCAAGGATATCGAGGTTGCGGAGGTTAATCGCCGATTGGGCAATGGACCGTAAAAGAGGATGATGTGCCGAAGGATCGGACGAAGCGTCGACCAATGATGTGCCGGGCAACTGAATGTCAATTTGCTTTGTAATAATTGTCTAAATCAACGTAGAATGTTTGTTTGTGTGTGTGCAGGATTAACTATGATAGCAATGAAGACGTAAAGTGAAACAAAGTGCTGGAAGACAAGTGTAATAGATCATTGGGAGTTCGAGAGTTCAACGGAAGTCCGAAGATTCGTTGGGAGTGTTGTCGGAACTGGCCGAGAATGAGTAGGGAGCTTGCCGAAGGATTTTCGGAAGTTCATCGAAAGGTTTTTTGGAAGTTCGCAGAGCTTGCCAAGAAAGATCGGAGCATACCAATGAAGCTCGTTGGAACTCGCCAAGATTATCGTAAAGTCCAGGAGCTTGCCGGGAGTCCGCAGAATGGTTTTCGAGGGTTCATCGGAAGACCACCGAAAGTTCACCGAAAGCTCGCCAAAAGAAGTCATTTTGTAGACTTTGTAATAGCTTAAAAAATATCTCTAAAATTTGTAGTTAGTACATAATTTGGTTTAGGATTAGGTGTTAATCCTATAAACCAAATTTGGGCCAATTCAGACTTTATTTGGATCGATTTCAGCCAAAACTATTGTGCTGAGTACCACCCAGTGGCTGAGAGCCAGGCAGTAGCACCGCCTGGCTGGGGCGGTAGCACCGCCTAGCACCCGCGGGCACCAGCGGCAGCACCGCTGGATGGGCGGTGGCACCGCCCAGTATTGCCAGCACCGGAAAATTCAAAATGGTTCAAATTTTGACTCCAAGTTTAGGCTCCAAATTTGAATCACTTTGAGGCCTATAAATACCTCTCTCATTCATGGATGAAAGGGTGTCTAGAACTGAGAAAAAAAGGAGGAAACTCTCTTGAAAGTGTGTCAAATCTTTCCTCTAAGTCTTAAGAGTATTCTAGCCCAGTGGCTGAGAGCCAGACGAGCACCGCTGGTCAAGCGGTAGCACCGCCTAGCACCATGGCACACAGTAGTAGCACCATTGGATGGGCGGTGGCATCGCCCAGTATTGCCAGCACCGGAAAATTCAAAATGGTTCAAATTTTGACTCCAAGTTTGGGCTCCAAATTTGAATCACTTTGAGGCCTATAAATACCTCTCTCATTCATGGATGAAAGGGTGTCTAGAACTGAGAAAAAAAGGAGGAAACTCTCTTGAAAGTGTGTCAAATCTTTCCTCTAAGTCTTAAGAGTATTCTAGTCCAAGAGAGGGGTAAGAGTGCTTATAAGGGTTATCTCCTAAGCCCGTCAAAAGGAGAGGTGCTGTGAGGGAGTTCATCCTCGCCCGTTGGAAGGAGGATAGCTAGTGGAAAGCCGGTGGCCTCAAGCAAGAAGAATCGGGAGTGGACGTAGGTCGGATGACCGAACCACTATAAAAATCTGGTTTGCATTTACGTTCTTGCTATTTACTTTGCTGCAAACCATCTTCATTTGCTGCTTTACTTACTCAACTTTCTCTTCATCTTCTTATGTATGCTTTAAAGTTAAAACATAATCTTTTCGGGTTCATACGAAATGAAGTTTTCACCATACAAAGTTTCCAAAACTTGTTCAAATCGTTGAAAATTTATCGTTCCTTACCACTGCACTAATTCACCCCCCCCCCCCCTTTTAGTGCCGCTCGATCCCTAACAATTAGTATCAGAGCCACATTATTTCTCATTCGGATTGACACCCGTAAGAAATGGCTCTTCATGGCTTTCAAGAGGGCTTTTTGGTTTTTCATCCACTGTTCTTTAATGGTTCGGACTACACATATTGGAAAACTCGAATGAGAGTTTTCTTGATTTCTCTCGATTTAAACTTATGGAACATCATTGAAAATGGATTTCAACTTCCCTCTAAACCGATGAACCAATGGTCAGACTTAGAGAAAAAATCCTTTTCTTTGAATGCAAAGGCAATGAATGCCTTATTTTGTGCTTTGGACAAGAATGAGTTTAATCGAATTTCTATGTGCGAAACGGCTTTTGACATTTGGCGAACACTTGAAATCACACACGAGGGAACTAGTAGAGTTAAAGACTTGAAAGTAAATCTCTTATTGCATGATTTTGAGCTCTTCCAAATGACACCATGTGAATCTATCGATGACATGTACACCCGGTTCACGGATGTCGTCAATAGTCTAAGAGCTCTTGGTAAATCTTTTTTAGATTTTGAACTCGTAAGCAAGATCTTAAGATCCCTTTCAAAAAGGTGGGATCCTAAAGTAACCGCAATACAAGAAGTTAGAAATCTAAATGACCTTCCGATTGAAGAACTAATTGACTCACTAATGACATATGAACCACCTTCTAAAGAACAAGAAGGTTTTGGAACTCCGAACTATGAAATACCACTTCAGTGATGACTCAAGTGATGAGGACAATGAAGAGGACATTGAACTTTTAATGAATCTTAATAATTTCATTAAACAAAAATCTAAAATGAACAATGAACTTGAATGGAGGATGAGGCTAAAGAAGAAGAAGGCTTGCAAAGAAAAATCAAGTAAAGAAGAGGCGAAATGGGCTTTAACAGTTTTCGACAATGAGGTAAGAAACTCACCCAAGTTGCTTTTACCTTATTTTAAATTTACATGATGCTTTTCATGAATGCTTAACTTAGTTAGTAGTTTTCTTTTATGTTTTTGGAAATTAAAACAAATTGTTTTAAAAAATTATGCTATGTTTTTTCCTTCTAGCATTTTTGAAAAATTATAAAAATGATCATGAAAAACTATATTGTTAAAGTTTCATGCATGTTATGATTCAAAACTTTGAATAATTATGAATGATGATTGCTTAGTTTATGATTTCTATATCGGAATTTGATGCATGGTTTAACACAAAACTTAATTAGCATGATTATGTTTAATAGGGTTAATCCATGATTGTGTACTTCAGTTTTCATGCAATGAGGATTTGAAGTAATGTTAATTTGAAAATGTCTATCTTGGATTAATGTGTCTTAATCCTTTTTATGATGAAGTTTTTAGATGATACATGTCTTCATGAAATCAATTGCAAAACTAAAAGACCTAACCCATAAATTTTTCAAATGAAAGAAATGTGGTTTTGATGTTGCCTTGTATTATATTTGGACTTGATGATTTTCATGATAAAAATTATTTTTAAAATTTTTAAAATGATGTATGATTTTAGCAAAAGTTTGAGCATTGATCATCTTGTTATAACAAATAAAAGAAAGAATTAAAATGATTCTGATGATGCATTATGAAAACATGCTTAATGATGGTATCATACTTGATGACTTGAAATCTTATATTTTAAAATAATATATTCATAATGAATCCATGAATCTTGATGATTTTCGTATTACTTTTTGGCTTTAAACTTGATACATATCTTTCATGCAAAAAGTTTTTGGGCATGCTTATGTGAAATCTTATTTGATAAATGAAAATGCTCCATATGTATGATCATGATAAATTCATGAATCTTGATGATTTTACATTGCTTTTAATTTCAAACAAGATGCATGATTTTTTATACAAAAAATTAATAGCATGTTTCAAGATAATGCTTGCACACCAAATATGATTAAAAGATAGAAGCAAGCATATTGATAATTTCGTTTTTACATGAAAATTTGAACATGCATATATATAAGATCAACCACATAAAATAAAACACGAAAGTTAAAAATATTTTAATCATGATATTTTATTTTTGATGTGTTTGGTCTTAACGGTCTTTATGACGAAACTTACGTCTTGCTTTGAAAAGTTGATACATGCTCACATGTAATCAATTTATGTTGCTCTTATTAAAATTTTCGAATGAAAGATTTTGATATATTTGATCTTAATGGGTTTAATGACAAACTTGTATTTTGAATTTATACAATGATGGGTTCCATATAAATGTTTGAACATACATTATGAAACCATCATTGAAATGAAAATATTAAAAGTTTATTATCATGCTTAATGACTTTGTGATATCATATCTTGATAACAAACTCATGTTTTGGTCTTAAATTTAATACTCATCTTTTGAAACATGAGCACACTTGTTTGAAATAAAATGAAACACATTATCATGATAAATTGAATCTCATAATGTGTTATATTTTTATCTTGATGAATTTTATGATGAAGTTTGTCTTTCGATATTGAATGTTGATATTTCTATTTTATTTGACATTAAAAGATAAAGGCATGCTCATATGAAATAAATCATAAAATGAAAATGCATGTTTCTTGACATCTTTCTATCTCTAAAGTTTTCGATTTTTGATGAAAGACAAGTGATAAATTCATTTATGATATTTTGTAAATCACTTGAATTATGAATGAGATTTTGATGATACGGTAATGACTTTATTCATGTTATGAATCTCAAAAATGATAATTTGATTATGAGTCTTGAGTTAATGAATTGAACTTGAATGATTTTTCTTTTAATGATTCTTGAATCTTTTGGAATTATGACTTGTTAAGAAGTATTTAATGCTTGAATCAAGTTCTAAAAGATTTTATTTTGCTATAAAGAAATTTTATTGAAATCATGATCTTGACAACTATAACTTGAAGTTCTTTATAAATCAAGATCGTTTACCATGATCCTTCCATTTTATCAAAAGAAAATTCCTTAAATGAAATGTAACTTGTCTTTTGATTTCTCTGAATTCAATACTTGAATTTTTATGAATTCATGTCTTGATTCTTATGAAATGTGATCTTGGTAAAAATTCTTATGTATGAATCAAGATCTTGTGTTTGATCTCCTAAGACTTCCACTTGTTATTTCCTAAAAGGGAGACTTGTCAAAATGATTCATGAACCTTTTGATTTATGACTTTTGGATTCATGACTCAAGATCAAAGATTGAAACATTATATACTAAAATTGATTTTTTTTATTGTTTCAATACTTCCTTGAATGCCTTATGTGATGATTGAAAATTTGATGAAAAAGAAATGTGCTTAATATTTGAATCATTGATTTATTCTTTTATCATGGCTTAAAAATGAATGAAAAGAAAATATGTTAGCACTTATAATCATGACCTGATCCTTGATATTGATATGCTTTTATATATCATGATTCTTGGTTGTATGACATTTATCTTGATATTTGATACTTGAAATTCTTATACATGAATCAAGTTGCTCTTTGTGCTATATCTTTTCAAATGAATCATGATCCTTGATGTCATATATTTCATGATATAGAAATAATAAGATTTCTTTGCCTTGCATGCCTTGTGTGATGATTGAAAATTAAATTTGCCTTATGATGAATCATCGAATCATGACTTGATCTATGAGAACCTTTTTTTTATGTATCATGATTCTTGATTGTATACCCTTTATCATGAATTGGAACTTGATGCTAAAGAAAATATTTGTGAATCATGATTTTGATTTCTCGGAACTATATGCTTAGAATTTGTTTTAAAATCATGATCTTGATCTTGCTAAAATGAAAAGTTATGAATCATAAATGATATCTTTTGGTTTTGATTCTTGTTGAATTTACATATTGATATCCTTCATGATATAATTTCTCATATTTCAATACCATCTTGTATGCTGATAGGACCCTAGCAGGGTTAGGTCCTACTCAACCATGTAATAGCTAATAAAAACTCTGTGAGAATGTAATAAACCCCACCTAGCTGCCTCTATCCTATAAAGAAGAGAGGCTAGGGTTTATATTTGGGTCTTTGGGCTTCTAAGCTGTCGCCCCCCTTGTTACTGGGCCGGCCCGCTAAGGTTGAGGGCAAATTGGGTAGTTCACTTAGGAAGCAACCCCTAGGGTTAGGGTTTGGAGCTCTATATAAGCTTGTAGCCTCCACCTCTTTGGAATAAAAAAGATCAATCTACAATTGCAGCCACCAGGCTACTTGGAGGGTGGAACCCCTATAGCGTTCCAAGGGTTGATCCCCCTCAAAGATCAATCTCGATAGAATTCCTCTGGGGTTCTATCATTTGGTATCAGAACAGCGATCTTGCTGCTTTTGCTGCCATCCCTGCCGCCCACCATTAGCCAAGCAATTCCCACAATTGCTCTTGACGTCGTCGTCTCCACCATCATCTCTTAACGTAGATCAAATCAATCTACAGTCGCCACCTCCAATTGCATCAGAGATCTGGTATTTTTCTACCACCAATACCTTTTGCTGCTGCAATATTTCATCTAAAATATCAAAAAGAAGTTTTTCTATCGATCCCTTGCTACGAATTCCTTGCGTCGCAAAAGTTACCATCTTTGCGAACGAAGGATTGCTGCAAAAAATTTCAGCTGCGTGTTGCTGCCTTTAACCGATCTAATTGTTATCCTTTTTGAATGAAATTTTTTGTGCACCTCATAGATCATCTTGGCTCCCATCCGTGATTGATCTATTGTGGAATTCATCACAAAAACAAATTCGTGTGTTGCTGCAATCTCTCGTCACAAACTGCTGAAATTTTTGATGAGAATTCTACTATCGCAACTTGCACCGATTTCTTTACTGCTTTGCTGCCAAAATTTCTTGATCCAATTTGTTATCCTTGTTGCTATCTAAACTAAGATTCTACCATCAAAACCCCTCCTCAAATCCCTGAGTTTTCGCTGGAAATTTTGTCGAGAAATCGCTATTTCTTCGACGACAATTCTTCTCTTACGAGGCAGCGCACATAGGCAGCAATTGCTACTGATTTTTGTCAAATCTTTGCTGCGATCTACCACAGATCTAAAATCCTCTTCCCTAACCTTTATCCACTACCATCTCAGCCCAAAACTCCATCAAATCGCAGCCCCAAACAGCACCCAAAATAGCCACAAAATAAGCCTAAACCGTAACCTACATCCACCGATCCACAAACCCTTTCAACCACCACTTCCCTCAAACAATTCATGCCTTTAACCCGGCAACAAAAGAGAGATCTTAATATTACAGATCTGGAGTCATATACTATGGCATCCGAGGAGGCGATAAGTGCTAAATTCGAAGCCTTCGAGACGCGAATGGAGGATAAGATTCGGGCTCTCTTTGCTTAGAACTCGCTTTGGTAGAACACCGAGCCCAAAGAAATCTCATCAAGGAGAGAGCTCTGACCGAAGAGATGACTCCCAAGAGAAGGGAGGCTCTATGATCGATCCCTACTATCCACGCATGAGGGTGGACTTCCCTAGATGGGAAGAAGGAGACCCGATTGGTTGGATCTCGCGCTAGCGAGATATATTTTCGGTACCACAAAACCGTAGATGCATCTATGGTAGAAATTGCAGCTATACATCTTGAAGGAGATGCCATACAATGGTTTGATTGGTTTGAACATACTCATGGAATCCTCTCATGGCGACAATTCAAAAGGACTGCTGATCCGTTTCGGACCAACCGATTACGAGAACATCGACGGACAACTAGCAAAGATCCGACAAACCTCCACCATCCAGGAGTATCAAACCAGGTTTGAAAGGTTATCTAATCAAACTCGTGATTGGTCTGAAAAACAATTATTAGGGACATTTATTGAGGGCTTGAAGCCGGAGATCCGGGGAGAAGTTAAAGCGCGACAACCGTACACGCTTATGGCAGCCATCTCTTTCGCATGACTTTAGGAGGAGCGATTGAACCATGAAGCCCGGAGGACTAGGGTCGCTCCCCGACCAGAAATATTGAAGCCCTCAGCCTTGCCTACTATCAGCCGAGCTCCTGCACCAAAAAGGTTGACAAGAGAAGAGCTTCAAGACCGATCTGCTAAGGGGTTATGTTGGCATTGTGACGAGCCGTGGAGCCGCGAGCATCGTTGTAAAAGGGGAGACTTCTTGTGATTGAACCAGTGGAAGAAAAGATCAGTGAACAGCCGAGAAGAGAGTCTTGAACATGAGGATGAAGATGTGGAAGAAGAGCCACGATCAACCAACTTTATGGTACATGCGCTAGCCGGCTACTCAAATCCGCAAACGATGAAAGTTGGAGGCCTGCTCAAACAACAACCAATCACTGTTCTCATCGATACAGGCAGTACTAATAATTTTCTAAATAGTAAGGTTGCTGCTCGGATGGCACTCTATATCGAAGGTTGCAGCAAGTTCGACGTAAAGGTTGCCGACGGCCGAATCCTAAAATGCGACCAAAGATGCCCACAGGTGAAACTATTACTGCAGGGCCAAGAAATTGTTGCCGACTTCTTCCTCCTACCAATTAATGATTATGAGGCTGTCTTTGGGCATAGAATGGCTGACGACACTAGGTGATGTCTCTTGGAACTTTTCCAAATTGATTATGAAATTCTATTGCAAAGGTAAACATGTCACCCTACGCGGGAAGCGTGGAAGCAACGTAACCACCGTTTTAACCCAACGAATGGAGAAAGTTTTACACAAGATAAATGGTGGCTTTCTTATGCATCTCCAGCACCAACCAGAGGGGGAGGAATGGAAGAAGGATCCAGAAACCAGCAACATCATCAAAAAATTAGAGGAGGATCCAAGCGCAATAGCTCACTATACTTGGGATTCGAGGGATCTATGCTATAAAGGTCGTATTGTGCTTATACCAAACTCCCCTTGCATCAAAGTCATTCTGCACGAAATGCACTCCACACCTTTTGTAGGGCACTCCGGATTTCTAAGAACCTACAAAAGAGTGAAGCAAAACTTTTATTGGAAAGGGATGAAAAAAATTATTTCTGAATACGTAGCACAATGTGATGTATGTCAACAAAGAAAAAGGTAAAATAGTGGCGAGTCCAAGGAAACTACAACCACTACCTATACCAGACTCGGTATGGACTGACATCTCCATGGACTTCATCGAAGGGTTGCCACCTTCCAAAGGTAAAAGCACAATCCTTGTGGTGGTTGATCGACTTACGAAATATGCTCATTTTTGTGTCTTTGTCACGCGAAATCCCTACACTTTGCTATTAGTATTGCTCAGATTTTCATAGAAAATATTGTTAAACTACATGGGATGCCAAGGTCCATCGTAAGTGATCGTGACAGGATCTTCACTAGTAAATTTTGGACCGAGTTATTTCAGTTACAGGGCACCAAACTCAAGATGAGCACTGCATATCATCCACAAACTGACGGCCAAACAGAAGTGGTGAACAGATGTTTAGAGACATACCTTCGGTGTTTCGCTAGTGATCGACCAAAGGAGTGGACGAAATGGCTCCCCTGGGCCGAATGGTGGTATAATACTACATATCATTCATCTACAAAATGTACCCCATATGAAGCATTATATGGTCGGCCGGCTCCTGTGATTCTGAAGTATGTAATTGGCTTAGCTAAGGTAGATCAGGTCGACCAAGATTTAATTGACAGGGACAAACTCCTACAGCTGCTAAAGAATAATCTCTCTACCGCTCAAGCTAGAATGAAGCAGCAAGCTGACACACGAAGAAGTGAAAGAGAATTTTTAGTAGGAGACTGGGTTTATCTTCGCCTACAGTCATACAAGCAACTATCCATCAACACACGAGCCTCCATGAAGCTATCTCCACGTTTTTATGGGCCTTATCAGATCATAGAGCGTATTGGAGCTGTGGCGTACAGACTTAAATTACCTAAAGATGTCAAAATTCACCTTGTCTTCCACGTGTCATGCTTGAAGCCCAAGTTGGGAGAACACGAAGTATCCCAGATCCAACTGCCCAACACCACTGATAATGGAAATATTCAAGCCCAACCACAAGCCATCCTCGACCGCAAAGTTGTGATGCGTCGTCAACGTCCCTCTACTGAAGTACTAGTATATTGGACTAATTTACCACTTGAAGATGCCACATGGGAATCATATGAGGAGCTGAAGTCCCGGTTCCCTGAGTTCATGGAACCCCAGCCTTGAGGACAAGGCTAATTTGAAGAGGGCGGGCTTGATAGGACCCTAGCAGGGTTAGGTCCTACTCAACCATGTAATAGCTAATAAAAACTCTGTGAGAATGTAATAAACCCCACCTAGCTGCCTCTATCCTATAAAGAAGAGAGGCTAGGGTTTATATTTGGGTCTTTGGGCTTCTTAGCCGTCGCCCCCCTTGTTACTGGGCCGGCCCGCTAAGGTTGAGGGCAAATTGGGTAGTTCACTTATGAAGCAACCCCTAGGGTTAGGGTTTGGAGCTCTATATAAGCTTGTAGCCTCCACCTCTTTGGAATAAAAAAGATCAATCTACAATTGCAGCCACCAGGCTACTTGGAGGGTGGAACCCCTATAGCGTTCCAAGGGTTGATCCCCCTCAAAGATCAATCTCGATAGAATTCCTCTAGGGTTCTATCATATGCATCATGTGATGATTGATATATTGATTGATGCAAATTTATAATTGATCATTAGTTTCTCCCTTTCTTTCGATAATGATAAAAGGGGGAGTTAAATTGCTAGCTTGTGCATCAAAAGAGAAAATTTTGCTAGCTTAAACATTGAGAAGCAAAAATTTGCTATCTCAAGAGAGGCAAAAATCTTGCTCAACTTCACTTTTTAAACAAAATTGGTTACATTTTTGTTACAAATTATTGTTGAATCTCATGCAAGATTATTTGAAATATTTGATCTTCCCTTTCTTTTTGACATTGATAAAGGGGGAAAAAGCTTATTGCTAGCTTGCATGAAAAATTTGCTAGCTCATTCAAGAGGAAGAAAATTGCTATCTTGCTTGCAACAAAAGAGGAAAAGAACTTGCTATCTTGAAATATCAAAAATTGCTATCATGCAAATTTAAGTAAATCAAAGTGCAAACTTGCACAAGAAGCAAGTGTTCATTTGCTATGCTTGGACATCTTTTAAAATTTTTTTTTGCCATAATGTATGTTGAATATCTTGATTGATAGCTAGTATGAGTGTAAATTTGCATATCCTTGAAAACTAGCTATGATGCAACTTCTCCTTTTTGTTGATGACATAGGGGGAGAAGTAGATTGATGACTTCATGCATTGTCTTGAATATTTTATATATTTGCATGATGGTTTAAATGTATTCTCATAATATTGTGATGAATGTTGCTTAGATTTGGGATAATCCAAGTGTTTTATCAATGGTATATTGATAGGGGGAGTTTAGTTAAACTTCAGGGAGTTATGGTTAACTCCGTTAGTCATCAATTAGTTGTCATCATAAAAAAGGGGGAGATTGTTGAATCTTAGATTTTGATGATGAAACTAATTGATTGTGATTTGTGGTCTAACTGTGTTTTGAGTTACGTAGGTCTACTATCGATCAGGATTGGACAGTTGATGCTGGAGGAATTGACATTGCGCCGGGTGATCATGTCTAGATATTGGATGTCGAGCCGAAGGTTCGATCGACAATCGGTGGAAGGCTTCGTACGTCGGGCATCGGGCCTAGAAGAGTATGTTGCGCCAAGGATATCGGGGTTGCGGAGGTTAACCGCCGATTAGGCAACGGACCGCAAAAGAGGACGATGTGCCGAAGGATCGGATGAAGCGCCGACCAATGACATGCCGGGCAACTGAATGCCAATTCGCGTTGTAATAACTGTCTAGATCGAACTAGAATGTTTATTTGTGTGTGTGCAGGATTAACTACGATAGCGTGTTGGGAAATCCATCATGGGGAGCGACATCACATACGCAGCGGAAGAACAGAAAACAAAACACTCCAGATTTCCCATAGAAAGTTTCCGTCTTCGTGCGAAGATCGGTGCGTCAAAACAAATCCATGAAAACTGTAGGTGTTAAAAGAAGATATCTTAGGAGATCGTATATCCCTGAATTCCTACAGATCTGTGGGAGAGGATGAAGGAAGTCAAGTGTCCTCCTCTCTAGCGGTATCCATACAGTAGGGATTGCGACGATGCACCTCTCTCTCTAGGGAGAGGCGAATAAGAGGTGGCTACTAAAAACCCTCAGCCTATAGAACTCTGGTTCCTTCCTATTTATAGAGGCCCCCTGAAAACCCTAATGGATCTTTTTGCCCTATTGAGTATTCGATCTCCATCCAATTACCCAAGTCTCTAGGATTAGTGGGTTTCTACCTAATAATCTCTTATTAGCAATTATTAGATCTCATCTCAGGATCCAATAATTCAGGGGCTTAATGGATATCCAATAAGATAGGGGGTTCAGCGGATATCTCATATCCGAACCTCTACTCGTCGCAACACCTACCATATGTGTGTGACCCTCTAGGCCCAATATTGAGTTGGCCGTGAGTAATACTTGTCAGAACTCCTTCTGACATAGTGAATTATTATCTCTATAATAATTCACCCAACTCATCGACTGCGGATGTACCAGGCCACTACGCCGCGGCCCCCAGACGATACAGGGGAATCCAATCCTTTGGACCTATCTATTCTCAATTACCATGTATCTATAATCTCTCATCCATCTAATATCTCAGAGACCCTATATCAGGCGTGGTGCTGTCAGGCCCATACGGTTTCTCCTCGAGTCTTGCTCTTGTCGGATTCTCCCGAAGAACTCTTTCTCTCTCAATCCGAATGACCTTGGCCAAGGATTTGTTCGAGCAAGAACACATGGGATATTCCTCTCATGATACCGAGAGCGGATGATCCTCTATTGACACTCAATAGCCCTCGTACGGTTGGCTACCACTCCCAATGACAGGTTGTACTAGATATGGAACTTTCCAAACCTATAAGTCCGATATCAAAGAGTGGAGTACTCATACAAGACATCCTTGGTGTCTCAAGTATAAGGACTAGATACACTACTGGAACTATGGAATCGCTGTCTGATGTGAGGTATCAATAACCATCCAGCATTCCATAGGCAGATCAATCAGTGAACTCATTCTCCAATGAGCACCTGCACTGTACCCTTTGTGTTCCCACACGAGTAGCTATGAAACCAGTTCTCTCCATCATATGAATGGGTATACAGCACACCTGTCTATCTGGTTATCTCGATATCCTTCTCGAGTAACCTATGACCAGGATAATTTAGGGTCTATGTCTAAAGGTGAATCGGTCTCATTATCGTGATCTCATCATGATCCGATTTCCATTGCACAGATCCAAGGACATCACAATATACATCTAGATAATATGAGATAATGCCAATAATCATGAGCAAAGAGATTGACGCAGCATGTTACAGGTGCAATCACTCATGTGATTGGCTTGTAGGGCACCTATAACTAGCAATCTCCCACTTGACCTAAAGCCAATCACCAACATGTCTGATCCCCATCAGACCTTTGTGACGCTCAAAGACAATCTGAGTCAATGACTTTGTCAATGGATCTGTAATGTTATCTTATGATGGAACTTTTTCCACTGCTACATCTTTTCTGGCCATGATCTCTCTAATAAGTTGGAACCTCCTCAGAACACTTCTGATGAGACCCGGGTTCCCTTATTTGAGTAATCATCCTGTATTTGTCGCAATATAAAAGAATTATATCCTCGCTACTCGATATGACTCCTAGGTCTGTGATGAACCTCTTCATCCAGACTCCCTCCTTTGCTGCCTCTATCACAGCAATGTATTCCGCCTCTGTGGTCGAGTCAGCAATAGTGTCTTGCTTGGAACTCTTCCAGCATACTACTCCTCCATTCAGGGTGAACACATACCCTGAATTAGACTTGCTATCATCGACATCAGACTGGAAGCTCGAGTCTTTGTAGCCCTCAACCCTGAGGCTACTACCTCCATATACCAGTAAAAGATCCTTAGTCCTTTTCAAGTACTTAAGGATACATTTTACTGCTTTCTAGTGCTCCAAGCTTGGATCTGCTTGATATCTGCTCGTGACACTTAGAGCATGCGCTATATCAGGCCTGGTACATAGCATAGCATACATGATAGATCCTATCATTGATGCATATGGCATCATATCCATGTGTGCCCTTTCTTTAGGAGTCTTTGGGGACATACTCCTAGAAAGTGATATTCCATGTCTCATTGGTATAAGACCTCTCTTGAAATTTTCTATGCCAAACCTTTTGACAATGGTGTCTATGTACCTGGACTGGGACAAGCCAAGCATCCTCTTGGATCTATCTCTATAGATCTGTATCCCCAATATGTAGGATGCTTGCCCTAAGTCCTTAATGGAGAAGTGCTTAGATAACCAAGTCTTTACTGTGGAGAGCATTCCTACATCATTCCCAATGATCAGGATGTCATCCATATATAATACCAAAAAGGTGATAGTGCTTCCACTTAATTTCCTGTACCCATAAAGTTCATCTTCGTTCTTAACGAAGTCATAAGATCTGATCGCCTCATCAAATCTTATGTTCCAACTTCAAGAAGCTTGCTTTAATCCATAAATGGACCTAAGCAACTTGCACACCTTATCTGGGTTATCCTGAACACGAATCTCTCAGGCTATATCATATACACCTCCTCATCGAGGTTACCATTGAGGAATGCAGTTTTAACGTCCATCTGCCAGATCTCATAATCATAGTGTGCTACAATAGCCAATAGAATTCGAATGGATTTTAGCATGGCTACAGGTGAGAAAGTTTCATCATAGTCAACACCTTGCCTTTGACGATACCCCTTAGCCACTAGCCTTGCTTTATAGGTATCTACTTGTCCATCTACTCCAATCTTCTTTTTGAAGATCCACTTGCAGCCAATGGGTACAATACCCTCGGGTGCATCAACTAGGTTCCAAACCTTGTTGGAGTACATGGAATCCATTTCTGAATTTATGGCTTCTTGCCATTTCCCGGAGTCTATGCTCATAATAGCCTCCTCGTAGGTCTAAGGATCAATATCCTCAACATCCTCTCTTCTGATATATCCCACATATCTCTCAGGAGGATGGGATACTCTATCGGACTTATGTAAAGTTGAAACTTGTGTGTTAGGTATCTGAATAGACTCTGGCTGTGGAATGGTGCTTGAGCTAGGTTCTCCAACCTCACTCAACTCTATCATGCTCCCACTGTCTCCACCAAGAATATGTTCCTTCTTAAGGAACACTACTCTCTTAGCTACAAAGACCTTTCGGTCCTCAAGGTGATAGAAATAATACCCACAAGTTTCTTTGGGGTATCCCACGAACTTGCACCGTTCCGTCCTTGATTCCAACTTGTCAGGGTTGTGTCTCTTAACGTGGGTAGGGCAGCCCCAAATCTTAACAACTTTAAGATCGGGCTTCTTCCCATTCCATATCTCATATAGAGTAGACATCACTGATTTAGTTGGAATTCTATTCAGAAGGTAAGTTGTGGTCTCTAGGGAATGAGATGGGTAGGTCGACGAAACATATCATGGAACGCACCATGTCTAACAGTGTGCGATTCCTTCTTTCTGATACACCATTAAGCTGTGGTGTATAAGGAGGTGTCCATTGGGAAAAAATCCCATAGTCTTTGAGGAACTGGGTGAACTCTGTACTCAAGTACTCACCTCCTCGATTTGATCGAAGAGTTTTAATACTCTTTCATGTCTGGTTCTCCACTTCTCGTTTCCTCTTAGACTCACTTACACTCATGATATGTGGAGTTATATCTAGTATAAATAAACCATTATGCAATGTTCCTCTCATGATGATCTAATCATCTAATATTATTGAACAACCATTGTTCTCAAAAACTAATTTATATCCAATAACTATCAAACATGAAATGGAAATAATGTTTTTGATAATAGAAGGAACATAATAGCATACATCTAATGCAATAATAGGTCCACCAGGCAAATGTAAAGTGACCTTGCCAACAGCCAGTGTAGCAACCTTTGCTCTATTGCCCATCTTAAGGTCCATCTCGCCTCTATTCGATCTCCTAAGTCTAGCCAGAACCTACAACGAATTGCAGATATGATAAGCACTCCCAGTATCCAATACCCATGTGTTATCATAAGATTCTGACAAATGGAGACTGATCATGAATGTACCTGAAGCTTCTCATGTGTTCTCCACTACAGGTTTTGTCGCCAACGATTTTGGCGACAAAACCTGTTCTAAATCACAATCCACGCAGTTTAAGATTCGATCTTCACACGAACAACCTGGCTCTGATACCACTGTTGGGAAATCCATCATTGGGAGTGACATCACATGCGTAGCGGATGAACAGAAAACAAAACACTCCAGATTTCTCGTAGAAAATTTTCGTCATCGTGCGAAGATCGGTGCGTCAAAACAAATCCACGAAAACTACATGTATTAAAAGAAGATACCTTGGGAGATCGTATATCCCTGAATTCCTATAGATCTGTGGGAGAGGATGAAGGAAGTCAAGTGTCCTCCTCTCTAGCGGTATCCATACAGCAGGGATTACGACGATCCACCTCTCTCTCTAGGGAGAGGCGAATAGGAGGTGGCTACCAAAAACCCTCAGCCTATAGAACTCTGGTTCCCTCATATTTATAGAGGCCCCCTGAAAACCCTAATGGATCTTTTTGCCCTATTGGGTATTGGATCTCCATCCAATTACCCAAGCCTCTTGGATTAGTGGGTTTCTACCCAATAATCTCTTATTAGCAATTATTGGATCTCATCTCAAGATCCAATAATTCAGGGGCTTAATGGATATCCAATAAGATAGGGGTTCAGCGGATATCTCATATCTGAACCTCTACTCGTTGCAACACCTACCATATGTGTGTGACCCTCTAGGCCCAATATCGAGCTGGCCGTGAGTAATACTTGTCAGAATTCCTTCTGACATAGTGAATTATTATCTCTATAATAATTCATCCAACTCATCGACTATAGACGTATCTGGCCACTACGCCGCGACCCCCAAACGATACAGGGGAATCCAATCCTTTGGACATATCTGTCCTCAATTATCATGTATCTATAATCTCTCATCCATCTAATATCCCAAAGACCCTATATCAGGCATGGTGCTGTCAGGCCCATATGGTCTCTCCTCGAGTCTTGCTCTTGTCGGATTCTCCCGGAGAACTCTTTCTCTCTCAATCCGAATGACCTTGGCCAAGGATTTGTTCGAGCAAGAACATATGGGATATTCCTCTCATGATACAGAGAGCGGATGATCCTCTATTGACACTCAATAGCCCTCGTAAGGTTGGCTACCACTCTTAATGACTGGCTATACTAGATATGGAACTTTCCAAACCTATAAGTCCGGTATCAAAGAGTGGAGTACTCATACAGGACATCCTTGGTGTCTCAAGTCTAAGGACCAGATACACTACTGGAACTACGGAATCGTTGTCTGACGTGAGGTATCAATAACCATCTAGCATTCCATAGACGGATCAATCAGTGAACTCATTCTCCAATGAGCACCTACACTGTACCCTTAGTGTCCCCACATGAGTAGCTATGAGACCAGCTATCTCTATCATATGAACGGGTATACAGCACACCAGTCTATCCGATTATCTCGATGTCCTTCTCGAGTAACCTATGACCAGGATAATTTATGGTCTGTGTTTAAAGGTAAATCGGTCTCATTATCGTGATCTCATCACGATCTGATTCCCATTGCACAGATCCAAGGACATCACAATATACATCTAGATAATGTGAGATAATGCTAATAATCATAAGGAAAGAGATTGACGCAGCGTGTTACAGGTGCAATCACTCATGTGATTGGCTTGTAGGGCACCTATAACTAGCATAGCGATAAAGACGTAAAGTGAAACAAAGTGCCGAAAGACAAGGGTGATGGATCATTGGGAGTTCGAGAGTTCGACGGAAGTCTGAAGATTCGTTGGGAGTGTTGCCGGAATCGACCGAGAACAAGTAGGGAGCTTACCGAAGGGTTTTCGGAAGTTCACTGAAAGGTTTGTCGAAAGTTTGCGGAGCTTGCCAAGAAAGATCGGAGCTTGCCAATGAAGCTCGTTGGAACTCGCCAAGATCATCGTGAAGTCCGGGAGCTAGCCGGGAGCCCGCAGAATGGTTTCTGAGGGTTCGTCGAAAGACCGCCAGAAGTTCACCGAAAGCTCGCCAAAAGAAGTCTTGTCTTGTAGACTTTGTAATAGCTTAAAAAATATCTTTAAAATTCATAGTTAGTACATAATTTGGTTTAGGATTAGGTGTGAATCCTATAAACCAAATTTGGGCCAATTCGGACTTCATTTGGATCGGTTTCGGTCGAGCTTTCGGGCGAAACTACTATGCTGAAATGACCTGGGCGGTAGTATCGCCCAGGCTGGGTGGTAGTACCGCCCAGTGGCCAAGAGCCAGGCGGTAGCACCACTTGGCTGGGGCGGTAGCACCGCCCAGCACCCGCGGGCACTAGCGGTAGCACCGCTAGATGGGCGGTGGCACCGCCCAGTACTGCCAGCACCGGGAAATTCAAAATGGTTCAAATTTTGGCACCAAGTTTGGGCTCCAAATTTGAATCACTTTGAGGCCTATAAATACCTCTCTCATTCATGGATGAAAGGGTGTTTAGAACTGAAAAAAAAGGGGGAAACTCTCTTGAAAATGTGTCAAATCTTCCCTCTAAGTCTTAAGAGTGTTCTAGTCCAAGAGAGGGGTAAGAGTACTTGTAAGGGTTATCTCCTAAGCCCATTAAAAGGAGAGGTGCTGTGATGGAGTTCATCCTTGCCCATTGGAAGGAGGATAGCTAGTGGAAAGCTGATGGCCTCAAGCAAGAGGAATCGGGAGTGGACATAGGTCGGATGACCGAACCACTATAAAAATCTGGTTTGCATTTACGTTCTTGCTATTTACTTTGCTGCAAACCATCTTCATTTGCTGCCTTACTTACTCAACTTTCTCTTCATCTTCTTATGTATGCTTTAAAGTTAAAACGTAATCTTTCCAAGTTCATACGAAACGAAGTTTTCACCATACGAAGTTTTCGAAACTTGTTCAAATCACTGAAAATTTATCGTTCCTTACCGCTACAATAATTCACCCCCCCCCCTCTTAGTGCCGCTCGATCCTTAACATAAAGACCATCCTTCAAGAGATGCATTCCACACCTATGGCCAGGCACTCCGGGTTCCTTAGAACCAATAAAAGAATTAAGCAAAATTTTTATTTGATAGGGATGAAAAATATTATTGCTGAATTTGTAGCATAATGTGATGTATGTCAACAACACAAAGGTGAGACAGTGGCAAGTCCTGGAAAGTTGTAACCTCTACCCATCCCAGAATCAATATGGACTAATATATCAATGGATTTCATCGAAGGGCTTCCCTCATCATAAGGAAAAGGAATAATTTTTGTCATGGTTGATCGCCTTATAAAGTATGCTCACTTTTGTGCCATCCGTAATCCCTACACTGCTTTGAGTATTGCTCGAATCTTTATGGAGAATATTATAAAATTATATAGGATGCCGAGATCTATTATAAGTGATCATGATAGGGTCTTCACGAGCAAATTTTGGATAGAGTTATTCCAGATACAGGGCACTAAATTAAAGATGAGTTCGGTATATCACCCATAAACCGACGGCCAAACTGAAGTGGTAAACAGGTGTTTAGAGACATACCTTAGATGCTTCACCAGTGACTAACCAAAAAAATGAACAAAGTGGCTTTCCTGGGCTGAGTGGTGGTATAATACAACTTATCATTCCTCCACAAAATGTACTCCCTATGAGGCCATATATGGCCGACCCCCTTATAATTCCAAAATATGTGTTGGGCACCTCTAAAGTAGAACAAGTAGATAGGGAACTATAAGACAGAGACAAAATGTTGAAGTTGCTAAAAGATAATCTCACTGCAGCATAAGCAAGGATGAAACAGTAATATGATCAATACAAAGGCGAAAGAGAATTTTCAGTAGGAGATTGGGTCTTCCTACAGCTCCAGCCATACAAGCAAACATCAATTCAAACCAGAGCATCTATGAAGCTTTCACATCGGTTCTATGGACCCTACTAGATTTTAGAGTGCATCGGAGTAGTAGCATACAGATTGGACTTACCCGCCAACTCTCGAATCCATCCAGTCTTCCATGTATCAAGTTTGAAGCTCAAGTTGGGATAACATGAGGCAGCCCAAAGCCATCTACCAAATATAACTATCTAAGGAGAGCTCCAGACCCAACCAAGTGCCATTATTGATCGACGGATCGTGACTCGACGATGACGACCTGCTACTGAAGTGTTAATATAGTGGGCAAACCTACCCGCAGAAGATGCTACTTGGGAGAACTATGACGACTTGAAGATCAAATTTTCAGAATTCATGGAACGTCAGCCTCGAGGACAAGGCTGATTTAAAGAGGGCGGGTTTGTTAGGACTCTAGCTATGAGAGTCCTAATTTAGTTTCATTGATAAGGGCATTCATGTAAATCCTATCTAGCCGACCCCAATTAAAGAGGTGAAGAGGCTGGCTAGGTTATGGTTAAGTTGCTTTTTAGAAAAGGAGTCCTATTAGAAATAGGAGTCCTATTAGAGAAAGAGTCCTGTTATAAGTAGGAGTCATACTAGAGAGAGACTCCTATTAGAAGCAGGAGTCCTATTAGAGAAAGAGTCCTATTAGAAGTAGAAGTCCTATTAGGGAAAGAGTCATATTAGAATTAGGAGTCCTACTAGCGAAGGAGTCCTAATTAGAAGTAGGAGTTGGTTAGAAGTAGGAGTCTTGAGTAAGAGTCCTATTAGGAGTTGGAGTTTAGAAGCCCTATAAATAGTCATGTATTCACTCTCTTTTTATCATGAATAGATCAATCTTTTAGCAGCCTTTGAGCAGCAACTTGGAGGAAGGAACCCCTATAGAGTTCTAAGGAGGCCGATCCCCTATAGAGATCAACCCCAATCTTAGAATCCGCAAAGGTTCTAACAAGTACATTAGTGCTCCTTCATCCTCTTCATCAGATTTGAAAATTTCAGGGATATACAATCTCCCTAGGTAATGCTTCTAACATGATACGTGCAGTTTTTTGGATTTACAATTTTTTTCATGCACCAATCGTCGCATAATGGCCAAGTACTTAACTATAGGAAATCTATTCTTATTTTTGTTTTCCGCTACGTATGAGATGTCGATTTGCCATTTCCCAATAGAAAGCTCTAACTGACGAGATGACTTCCAAGAGAGGGGAGGCTCTATGATCAATCCCTACTATCTACGCATGAGGGTGGACTTCCCTAGATGGGAAGAAGGAGATCCAATTGGTTGGATCTCGCACACGGAGTGATATTTTTGGTACCACAAAATCGTAGACGCATCTATGGTGAAAATTACGACTATACATCTTGAAGGGGATGCCATGCAATGGTTTGATTGGTTTAAACACACTCATGGAGTCCTCTCATGGTGATAATTCAAAGGATTGATCCACTTCAGACCAACTGATTATGAGAACATTGACGGACAACTAGCAAAGATCCGACAAACCTCCACCATTCAGGAGTATCGAACCAAGTTTGAAAAGTTATCTAATCAAACTTATGATTGGTCTAAAAAATAGCTATTGAGGACCTTTATTGAGGGCTCGAAGCTGGAGATATGGGGAGAAGTTAAAGCGCAATAACCGTACATGCTTATAGCTGCCATCTCTTTCACACGACTTCAAGAGGAACGATTGAACCATGAAGCTTGGAGGACTAGGGTGGCTCCCCGACTAGTAATACTGAAGCTCTCAGCCCCCCCCATTGTTATCTGAGCCCTTGCACTAAAAAAGTTGACAAGAGAAGAGCTTCGGGAGCGATCTGCATAGGGGTTATGTTGGCATTACGATGAGACATGGAGCCGCGAGCATCGCTTTAAAAAGAAAAACTTATTGTGATTGAACTAGTGGAAGAAGAGGTCATTGAATATCTAGAAGAGAGCCTTGAACATGAAGAAGAAGATGCGGAAGAAGAGCCACAACCGACCAACTTTATAGTACACGCACTAACCAGCTACTCAAATCTGCAAATAAAGAAAGTTGGAGGCCTTCTCAAACAACAACCGATCAATGTTCTCATCAACACGTATAGTACTAATAACTTCCTAAATAGTAAGGTTGTTACTCGGATGATACTCCACATTGAAGGCTGTAGTAAGTTTGACATAAAGGTCGTCGAAGGCCAAATCCTAAAGTGCGACCAAAGATACCTATAGGTGAAACTATTACTATAAGACCAAGAAATTATCGCTAACTTCTTCCTCCTACCAATTGATGATTATGAGGCTATGCTTGGCATAGAATGGTTGACGACACTAGGTGATATCTATTGAAACCTTTCAAATTGATTATGAAATTCTACTGCAAAGGCAAATAGGTCACTCTACACGAGAAGCGCGGAAGCAACGTAACTACCATTTCGACCCAACGAATGGAGAAAATTTTACACAAGATAAATGGTGGTTTTTTAATGCAATTCCAGCAGCAACCAGAGGAGAAAAAAAATAAAAATTGAAGATCAAAATGTTGCCCAATTGTTTGCTGAATTTGTCGACTTTTTTGCTAAACCATATGGTCTTCCTACTACTCGACAATATGACCACCAAATTCTAATTTTTTCGGGCAAACCACTAGTGAATACTCGGTCATATCACTATCCTCACTTCCAAAAGGATGAAATTAAAAAGATTGTAAAGGAGATACTTAAAACAAGAGTGATTCAGCCAAGCTGCAGCCCCTATTCCTCACCAATGCTACATGTACGCAAGAAGGATGAAACTTGATGGATGTGCATTGACTACCGAGCTTTAAATGGCATCACCATCAAGGACAAGTACCTAATAGTAGTGGTGGATGAACTTCTTGATGAGTTAAAAGGAGCTCGAGTCTTCACAAAGTTGGACCTCTGATCCGATTACTACCAAATTCTGGTATGTGAAGACGACATTCCAAAAACTGCATTCCACACATATAATGGCCTTTATGAATTCTTGGTAATGCCTTTTGGATCACTAATGCTCCTTCAACCTTCTAAAGTCTCATGAACAATATTTTTTGGAGCTTTCTTCATAAATTTATACTGGTATTTTTTGATGATATTCTTATTTACAACCCTTCTCTGGAGACTCACTTTCAGCACTTGCGGTTTGTTTTGACGATCCTTCGGGAGAATACTCTTTTTGTTAAGCAATCAAAGTGAAGCTTTCTTTAGCAAAAAGTAGAGTATCTTGGGCATATAATATCATCAGGAGTGGTGGTAGACCCAATAAAAATTGAAGCAATATAGGACTGGTCGAAACCTACAAACGTAAAATTACTATGCAGGTTCATTGGACTAACGTGCTACTACTGAAAATTTGTGAAGGACTATGGGAAGATCAGTGCACCCCTCACTTCTCTATTGAAAAAAGATGCCTTCCAATGGTCGGATAAAGCCTCTGCTGCCTTCGACAAACTTAAGGCAGCTATGACAACAACGCTAGTGCTAGCGCCACTATATTTCAACCGACCCTTCATCATTGAGGTCGACGTATCTGGAGTTGGAATTGGAGTCGTTCTCATGCAAGACGGTTGACCACTCACATACACCAGCAAGGCATTGTCTCCCACCCATCAAAAAATGTTAATATAATGATAAGGAGATACTCACCATTGTGCATGCAGTAATAAGGTGGAGGCCCTACCTAATCGATTGATGATTTCAAATTAAAACTGACCATAGAAGCCTCAAGTACTCTATCGAGCAGAAGATATTATCCCTTGAGTAGCAAAAATGGGTAACCAAACTTCTATAATTTGATTATGAAATTATTTACAAAAAGGGGAAAGAAAATATTGTTACAGATGCACTCTCATGGCTACCTGAGCAAGCTAAATTTTCAGCCATCTCTCTTCCTACCACCAGCTTCCTCGAGGACATTAGGAAGGAATGAAAGAAGGATCCAGAGACCAACAATATCATAAAAAAATTGGAGAAAGATCTAAGCATAATAGCCTACTACACTTGGGATTCGAGAGATCTATGCTACAAAGGTCACATTATGTTTATACCCGACTCTCCTTGCATCAAAATCATCCTGCATGAAATGCACTCCACATCTTCAGTAGGGCACTTCGGATTTTTGAGAACCTATAAAAGAGTGAAGCAAATTTTTTATTGGAGAGGGATGAAAAAAATTATTTCTGAATATGTGGCACAATATGATATATGTCAACAGTAAAATGATGAAACAATGACGAGTCCAAGGAAGCTACAACCACTACCCATTCCGAACTTGGTGTGGACTAACATCTCCATGGACTTCATTAAAGGGTTGCCATCTTCCAAAGGTAAAAGCACAACCCTCGTTGTGGTTAATCAACTTACGAAATATGCTTATTTTTGTATTGTGCAAAGTCCCTGCACTGTTGTTAGTATTACTTAGATTTTCATAGAAAATATTATTAAACTACATGGGATACCAAGGTCCATTTTAAGTGATCATGGCAAGGTCTTCACTAGTAAATTTTGGACCGAGTTATTTTAATCATAGGGCACCAAACTCAAGATTAGCATAGTATATCATCCACAAACTAATGGCTAAATAGAGGTGGTGAACAGGTGTTTAGAGATATACCTTCGGTGTTTCGCTAGTGACTGACCAAAGGAGTGTGCGAAATGGCTCCCCTGGGCCGAATGGTGGTATAATACTACATATCATTCATCTATAAAATGTACCCCATATGAAGCACTATATGGTCGACCGACCCTTCTGATTCTAAAGTATATAATTGGCTCAGCCAAAGTAGATCAGGCCGACCAAGATTTAATTGACAGGAACAAACTCCTACAACTACTAAAAGATAATCTCTCTTCCGCTCAAGCCAAAATGAAGCAGCAAGCCGACACACGACGTAGAGAAAGAGAATTTCAGTAGGAGATTAGGTTTATCTTCGCCTACAGCTATACAAGCAATTATCCATTAACACACGAGCCTCTATGAAGCTATCCCAATGGTTTTATGAGTCCTATGAAATCACAGAGCGTATTGGAGCCATGGCGTACAGACTTAAATTGCCTAAGGATGCTAAAATTCACCCTAGCTTCCATGTGTTATGCATGAAGCCCAAGTTGGGAGAACACGAGTCACCCTAGATTCAACTACCCAACACCACTGATGATGGAGATATTCAAGCCCAACCACAAGCTATCCTCGACCATAGAATTATGATGTGTCACTAACGTCTCTCTATTGAAGTACTAGTACATTGGAATAATTTACCACTTGAAGATGCCACATGGAAATCATATGAGGAACTGAAGACCCGGTTCCCTGAGTTCATGGAACCTCAGCCTTGAGGACAAAGTTGATTTGAAGAGGGTGGGCTTGATAGGTCCCTAGTAGGGTTAGGTCCTACTCAACCAAGTAGCAGCTAATAAAAATCCTATGAGATTGCAGTTCATCTTTTAGTGCCCATCTTTGCCACATTGGAGGCACTGGCTTTTGTCCTTTTCCGAGTCTTCTTAGCAACCTTTGCTTTACCTAGTCAGCCTTTGCCCTTCTTAAGGGGCTTCTCTACCTTCATTTTCTTTCTAGTCTTATCAGTATAAAGAACTATGAAAAGGAATCTAGTAGGAACTAAAGCACAAGATCTACACATAGGTTATCCTCTAGGACCATTCCTAGACTTGTGAATTTCTCTATCCGCTCAATTATCTTAGGGACATAGTTCTGAACCAGTGTCCTCTCAGTCATCCTAGCATGGAAAAGACTCTTCAATATCTCATATCGCTAAGTTCTTCCCTATTCCTCAAACAGTTTGTAGAGATGTAGGAGTATGGATCTGACATCCATTTTTTCATATTATCTCTATAACTCAAGAGTCATAGAGTCCAACATGTAACACTGAGCAAGAGTGGAGTTATTTATGTACTTCACGTAACGAGCAATCTCATCCTCACTTACCCCTTCCTTAGGCGTAGACATCACTATATCAAGGATATATGTGGTTTTCTTCATCATGAGAATGATTCTCAGGTTATGGAGCTAATCCACATAATTTGGACTAATGAGGCAGATGGTATCAAGTATGCCACATGGAGAGTCTAATGGCAATATTTTCTAAAAATAAAGATGTAGCAAAAATAAATAACCAGTAGATTTTATAAAATATAAATAATCAAGATATGGACTTCTATCTTGATGTGCTCCCATTATTTTTCTAGCAAGTCATGTGGCACCCTTAGCACGTGAAATGAAAATCTCCAATAGACTTCTAGTGCGGATCGAGATCCAATCAGCATCTTAGTGCAACCTCGAGGGACTCGACCAATCACACAAAGCCCAAAAGGTAAGCAATTCTTGTCGATCATAACTCTTTGTGGTTTCCGTCCTATTCGGCCTTCAAACCACTATGGCCTCGAGGGACTTGACCAACCATGATATTCGGTTAAGTCATCACCATCGTTACAAGATGAGTCTGATTCAATGATATACCCTTGAGGGACTTGACCAAGCATACCATGTCCTCAGGTTACTAGTGACATCTCTATGTCATAGGCATGATAGCGAATCACGATATAGGTGAGTCTCGAGGGACTTGACCAACTCAACCTATACTGGGAATTGATTCCTGCCTATAATGATGGAAGGCTACGTGGGTGATAGAACCCCAGAGGAATTTTATATAGATTGATCTTTGAGGGGGATCAACCCTTGGAACACTATATGGGTTCCACCCTCCAAGTAGCCTGGTGGCTGCAATTATAGATGATTCTTCCTATTCCCAAGAGATGGAGGCTACATGCTTATATAGAGCTCCAAACCCTAGCCCTAGGGGCTGCTTCCTAAGTGAACTACCCAATTTGCCCTCAACCTTAGCAGGCTGGCCCAGTAACAAGGGGGGCGGCGGCTAAGAAGCCCAAAGACCCAAATGTAAACCCTAGCCTCTCTTCTTTATAGGATAGAGGCAGCTAGGTGGGGTTTATTACACTCTCACAAGGTTTCTATTAGCTGCTACATGGTTGAGTAGGACCCAACCCTGCTAGGGTCCTATCAAGCCCGTCCTCTTCAAATCAACCTTGTCCTCAATGTTGGGGTTCCATGAACTTAGGGAACCGAGTCTTCAACTCCTCATATGATACCCATGTGACATCTTCGAGTGGTAAATTAGTCCAATATACTAGTACTTCAGTAGAGGGATGTCAACGATGCATCACGATTCTGTGGTCGAGGATGGCTTATGGTTGGGCTTGAATATTTCCATCATCAGTGGTGTTGGGTAGTTGGATCTGGGGTGACTCGTGTTCTCCCAACTTGAGCTTCAAGCATGACACATGGAAGATAGAGTGAATTTTGGCATCTTCAAGTAATTTAAGTTTGTACGAGATAGCTCCAATATGCTCTATGATCTGTAGGGCCCATAAAAACGTGAAGATAGGTTCATGGAGGCTGGTGTGTTGATGGAGAGCTACTTAGATGGCTGTAGGCAAAGATAAACCAAATCTCCTACTGAAAGTTCTCTTTCGCTTCATCATGTGTCAGCTTGTTGTTTTATTCTGGCTTAAGCGGTAGAGAGATTATCCTTTAATAATTGTAGGAGTTCATCCCTGTTAATTAGATCTTGGTCAACTTGATCTACCTTGGTTGAGCCAATTATATACTTTGGAATCACAAGGGCCGGCCGACCATACAATGCTTCATATGGGGTACATTTTGTAGATAAATGATACGTAGTATTATACCACCATTCGGCCCAGGGGAGCCATTTCCTCTACTCTTTCAGTCGATTACTAGCAAAACACTGAAGGTACGTCTCTAAACACCTGTTCACCACCTCTATTTAGTCGTCAGTTTGTGGATGTTATGCTGTGCTCATCTTGAGTTTGGTGCCCTGCAACTAGAATAACTCGGTCCAAAATTTATTAGTGAAGACCCTGTCACGATCACTTACAATGGACCTTGGCATCACATGTAATTTAATAATATTTTCTATGAAAATCTGAGCAATACTAGTAGCAGTGTAGGGATTTCGTATAGCATAAAAATAAGCATATTTCGTAAATCAATCAACCACCATGAGGGTTGTGCTTTTACCTTTGGAAGGTGGCAGCCCTTCGATGAAATCCATAGAGATGTCAGTCCACACTGAGTCGGGTATGGGTAGCAGTTGTAGTTTCCTTGGACTCGCCACTGTTTCACCCTTTTGCTGTTGACATACATCACAATGTGCCACATATTCAGAAATAAATTTTTTCATCGCTCTCTAATAAAAATTTTGTTTCACTCTTTTGTAGGTTCTTAGAAATCCAGAGTGTCCTGCTAAAGGTGTAGAGTGCATTTCATATAGAATGACTTTGATGCAAGGGGAGTCGGGTGTAAGCACAATACGACCTTTGTAGCGTAGATCCCTCGAATCCCAAGTATAGAGAGCTATTATGCCTGGATCCTCCTCTAATTTTTTTAATGATGTTGCTGGTCTCTAGGTCCTTCTTCCATTCCTCCCTGATGTCCTCAAGGAAGCCGATGGTAGGAAGAGAGGTGGCTGAAAATTCAGCTTGCTTAGGTAGCCGTAAGAGCGCATCTGCAATAATATTTTCTTTCCCCTTTTTGTAAATAATTTCATAATCAAATCTTAGAAGTATGGTTACCCATTTTTACTGTACCGGGGTTGATATCTTCTACTCCAAAAAGTACTTGAGGCTTCTATGCTCGGTTTTAATCTGAAATCACTGGCCGATTAGGTAAGGTCTCCACTTTGTTACTACATTCATAATGGCAAGCATCTCCTTATCATAGATAGACATTTTTTTATGGGAGGGAGACAATGCCTTGCTGGTGTATGTGAGCGGTCAACCCTCTTGCATGAGAACAGCCCCAATTCTGACTCCAGATACGCCGGCCTCAATGATGAAAGGTCGACTGAAATCTGGTAATGCTAGCACTAACGTCGTCATTATGGCTATCTTAAGTTTATCGAAGGCAGCGGAAGCTTCGCCCGACCATTGGAAGGCATCTTTTTTTAGTAGAGAAGTGAGAGGTGCACTGATTTTCTTATAGTTTTTCATGAATTTTCGGTAGTAGCCCATTAGTCCAAGGAACCCATGCAGCAATTTCACATTTGTAGGTTTCGGAGCTCTATATTACCTCGATTTTTGTTGGGTCTACTACCACTCCTTCTAATATTATGTACTCTAGTTTTTCCTGGAGAAAGTTGCACTTTGATAGTTTAACAAAAAGAGTATTCTCCCGAAGGATCATTAGAACAAACCATAAATGCTGAAAGTAAGTCTCAAGAGAAGGGCTGTAAATGAGAATATCATCAAAAAATATCAGCACAAAATTACGAAGAAAGCTCTAAAAAATATCGTTCATGAGACTTTAGAAAGTTGAAGGAGCATTAGTGAGTCCAAAAGGTATTACCAAGAATTCATAGTGGCCGTTATGAGTGCAGAAAGTTATTTTTGGGATGTCATCTTCACATAACCGAATTTGGTGGTAACCGGATCGAAGGTCCAACTTCGTGAAGACTCGAGCTCCTCTTAACTCATCAAGAAGTTCATCCACCACTGGTATTGGGTACTTATCCTTGATGATGATGCCATTTAGAGCTCGGTAGTCGATGCACATCCGCCAAGTTTCATCCTTCTTGCGTACAAGTAGTACCGGTGAGAATAGGGGCTATAGCTTGGCCGAATCACCCCTGTTTCAAGCATCTCCTTTACGATCTTTGTCATGCCCGGCCCGTTGGCTCCAAGGCCAAAGGCCTTAGGAGGTCAGGTGGGGTGCATTAATCCCACATCGGAAAGGATGGGGGGAGGTCTTGGGCTTATAAGCGGGGGCGGCAACACATCTGGCGAACCGGTTTTCCGGGTGTGGGTTAAGGCCTTACGCAAGTATGGTATCAGAGCACCCCTGACCTTTACCGACTTACGCCAAGCGCCCCGGGTCAACACTTTGGGGGTAGGCAGGGTGGTCAATCCGTGACGAGGACGTCACGTGATTGAGTGGGGGAGAATGTCATGCCCGGCCCGTTGGCTCCAAGGCCAAAGGCCTTAGGAGGTCAGGTGGGGTGCATTAATCCCACATCGGAAAGGATGGGGAGGTCTTGGGCTTATAAGCGGGGGCAACACATCTGGCGAACCGATTTTTCGGGTGTGGGTTAAGGCCTTACGCGAGTATGGTATTCTCCCCCACTCAATCACGTGACGTCCTCGTCACGGATTGACCACCCTGCCTACCCCCAAAGTGTTGACCCGGGGCGCTTGGCGTGAGTCGGTAAAGGTCAGGGGTGGCTCTGATACCATACTCGCGTAAGGCCTTAACCCACACCCGGAAAACCGGTTCACCAGATGTGTTGCCGCCCCCGCTTATAAGCCCAAGACCTCCCCCCATCCTTTCCGATGTGGGATTAATGCACCCCACCTGACCTCCTAAGGCCTTTGGCCTTGGAGCCAATGGGCCGGGCATGACAATCTTCTCAATCTCATCCTTCTAGAGGTGAGGATAGCGGTATGGCCAAGTGTTCACTGGTGGTTTTCCTGGAAGAATTGGAATTCAGTGGTCTTGTTGCCAAGTAGGAGGAAGACAGTGCGGTTCGGTAAAAACATCATCAAATTCAGCAAACAATTGGGTGAGATTTTGATCTTCAATTTCTATTTTCTTCCCCTCTGGTTGCTACTGGAGATGCATCAAAAAGCCACCATTTATTGTATGTAAAACTTTCTCCATTCGTTGGGTCGAAACAGTGGTTACGTTGCTTCCGCACTTCCCGCGTAGGGTGACCTGTTTTCCCTTGCAATAGAATTTCATAATTAATTTAGAAAAGTTCTAGGAGATGTAACCTAGGGTTGTTAGCCATTCTATGCCCAGCACAGCCTCATAATCATCAATTGGTAGGAGGAAGGAGTCGACGATAATTTCTTGGCCTTGCAATAATAGTTTCACCTGCGAGCATCTTTGGTCGCACTTTAGGATTCGACCGTCGGTGACCTTTACGTCGAACTTGCTGCAGCCTTCAATATGGAGCACCATCTGAGCAGCGACCTTACTATTTAGGAAGTTATTTGTGCTGCCCGTGTTGATGAGAACGGTGATCGGTTGTTGTTTGAGAAGGCCTCCAACTTTCATCGTTTGCGGATTTGAGTAGCCTGCTAACGTGTGTATCATAAAGTCGGTTGATTATGGCTCTTCTTCCACATCTCCTTCCTCATGTTCAAGGCTCTCTTCTAGCTATTCAATGACCTATTCTTCCACTGGTTCGATCACAAGAATTCTCTCCTTTTTACAGCGATGCTCGCAGCTCCATGGCTCATCGCAATGCCAACATAACCCCTTTATAGATCGCTCCCGGAGCTCTTCTCTTATCAACTTTTTTGGTGCAGGAGCTCAGCTGATAGTAGGGGGGGCTGAGGGCTTTGGTACTACTAGTCAAGGAGTGACCCTAGTCCTCCGAGCTTCGTGGTTCAATCGCTCCTCTTGAGGTCGTGCAAAAGAGATGGCTGACATAAGTGTGTACGGCTGTCGCACTTTAACTACTCAGATTTCCAACTTCAAGCCCTCAATAAATGTTCCCAATAGCTATTTTTTAGACCAATCATGAGTTTGATTATATAACCATTCAAACCTGGTTTGATACTCCTGAATGGTGGAGGTTTGTCGGATCTTCGCTAGTTGTCCGTCGATGTTCTCGTAATCGGTTGATCTGAAGCGGATCAGTAGTCCTTCTTTGAATTGTCACCATAAGAGGACTCCATGAGTATGTTCAAACTAATCAAACCACTGTATGGTATTCCCTTCAAGATGTATAGCTGTAATTTCCACCATAGATGCGTCCGTGGTTTTGTGGTACCGAAAATATCACTCCGCGCACGAGATCCACCTAATCGGGTCTCCTTCTTCCCATCTAGGGAAGTCCATCCTCATGCATGGGTAGTAGGGATCGGTTATAAAGCTTCCCCTCTCCTAGAAGTCATCTCTTTGATCAGATCTCTCTCCTTGATGTGATTTCTTTGGGCTCGGTGGTTGACCCAAACTGAGTTCGGCAAAGAGGGTCCGAATCTTCTCCTCCATCCGCTTCTCGAAGGCTTCGAACTTAGCATTGATTGCCTCCTCAGATGCAATAGTATATGCCTCCAGATCTATAATATTAAGATCTCTCTTTTGTTGTCAGGTTAAAGGCATGTATTATTTGAGGGAAGTGGTGGCCGAAAGTGTTTGTGGATTGGTGGATGTAGGCTGTGGTTTAGGCTTGTTTTATGGGTGCTTTGGATGCAGTTTGGGGCTGCAATTTGATGGAGTTTTGGGCTAAGATGATAGTGGATGAAGGTTAGGGTAGAGGGTTTTAGATCTATAGTAGATGGCAGTAGAGATTTGATAGAATTCAGTGGAAGTTGCTGCCAATATGCGCTATCTCGTAAGAGCAGAATTATCGTCAAAGAAACAACGATTTCTCGACAAAATTTCCAACGAGAACCTAGAAATTTGAGGATGGGATTTGACAACAGAATCTTAGTTTAAATAATAGCAAGGTTGACAACTTGGATCAAGAAAATTTTGGTAGCATAACAACAAAGAATTCAGTGCAATTTGCGATAGCAGAATTCTCATCGAAAAATTTTAGTGGATTGCGATGAAAACTTGCAGCAACACAGTAATGTTTTAGAGATGAATTCCATAATAGATCAATCCCAAATGAAAGCCAAGATGATCTATGAGGTGCTCAAGAAATTTCATTCAAAAAGGATAGCAATAGATCGGTTTAAAGGCAACAATATGCGACTGAAATTTTCTGTAGCAATCCTTCGTTCGTAAAGATGATAACTTTTGTGACAAAAGGAATTCGCAGCAAGGAATAGATAGTAAGACCTTTTTTTGGTATTTTGAATGGCAAATTGCAGCAGCAAAAGGTATTAGTGATAGGAGAATACCATATCTCTGATGCAATTGGAATCAGCGGCAGTAGATTGATTTGATCTACGGTAGAAGATGAAGGTGGAGACGGCGACGTCAAGAGCACTTGTGAGAATTTCTTAGTTGATGGTGAGCGGTAGGGATGGTAGCAAAAGCAACAAGATCACTACTCTGATATCAGATGATAGAACCCTAGAGGAATTCTATGTAGATTGATCTTTGAGGGGGATCAACCCTTGGAACACTATAGGGGTTCCACCCTCCAAGTAGTCTGGTGGCTGCAATTGTAGATGATTCTTCCTATTCCCAAAAGATTGAGGCTATATGTTTATATAGAGCTCTAAATCCTAGCCCCAAGGGTTGCTTCCTAAGTGAACTACCCAATTTGCCCTCAACCTTAGCGGGTCGGCCCAGTAACAAGGGGGGCGATGGCTAAGAAGCCCAAAGACCCAAATGTAAACCCTAGCCTCTCTTCTTTATAGGATAGAGGTGGTTAGGTGGGGTTTATTATACTCTTATAGGGTTTTTATTAGCTACTACATGGTTGAGTATGACCTAACCCTACTAGGGTCCTATCAGTGGGCCAATCTAATTGCCTCATGTTTACCGATTTAATATTATTGAGAGAGGGGATTTTTAATTTGGTATCCTAATATGACATGTCACACAACTACATATTTAATATATATCTACATTACATGCATATATATATATATATACGTATCTAGTAGGTTTATAATCAATCACATATCACATGAGCAATCACACCAGATGATCATGGATCACATCCTAATATGATCAAGCTCGAGCTAGTAGGCTCAATCACTCACATCAAGATCTATATGTGTAGTGGTGCATCTCCATCTCATCTTTGTTGGTTCTATCGGCATCTCGATGCATCTCCATATGTCACGATCATCTATCTTAGCCTCATGGGTCTTACTATTGCTTCCACGCTTCCGCTGCGCCTCTTCATATAATTACAACATAATTATAGGCACACAAGCCCGATAATAAATGAGAAAAATTAAGGCTCGTAGGCTACAATAATAATAATCACATGTACACACACATCATATGGTCTATGATCATCCGTCCATATCATACATCATATGTACACATCATCATCATGTAGGACTACTAGATAAATAATAATAGTTAATTAAACCTTTTAATTAACTAATTTTTTTTAAATTAGGGACATGCAAAAAAAATTTTGAATTCTGAAGGGTATTTTGGTAATTTGGATAAAAGGATATGCCTTGAAAATTTTGAAATTCTAAGGAGCAGAACTATCTTTTGATCAAAAAACCTAATCCTTTCCTCTATCGCCTGCTACATTGCGATCGTCACCACCTTGCCGACGGTGGCCTCTACGCGGGGGGCACGGCGGTGGCGCTACCCTTGCCCGTGGGTAGCTCGCATGCGAGTGTCGCCACCGCAGCAAGCGGGCGCCACGTCTGTAGGCGCTACCCCTATGGGGGCAGTGTCCGTAACAGGGCCGATGCCCCTTGTGTGGGCGAGCGCCACTATGGGCGTCGGCCCTAGTGGGCCTAGTGCCCGTAGGCGTCGCCCCTTGCAGGCTAGCCGCCGCGGGCCTAGCACCCACAGGCTCCACCCTTGCTTGGGCAATGCCGGTAGGCGACGTTGCCTCTGTGGGCGCTGCCCACCCCTGCATCCCTACTGGCAGGCATAGTGCCCGTGCGCAGGTAGGCCACAAGCTGCGGATGCTGCCTGCCTACGGCCCTTGGCCATCGGCCCTACTACTACCTACATGTGCCCTGTAGGCCGTCGACCACCTGAATGCATATGGCAGCCAAGGGCAGTAAGGGCAGCAACAGTTGTTGCCCTTTCTCGCTTTTACGTCAATGATTTCGACATCAAAAGTGCATCCAAAAACACAACACATGTAATTAAAATCCGATCTTCACACGAACAACTTGGCTCTGATGCCACTATTAGGAAATCCAAGGGGAGACATCACATGAGCAATGGAAGAATGAAAATAAAACATCCTAGATTTTCATGAAAAAAGTTTCATCATCGTGTGAAGATCGGTGCGTAAAAATAAATCTGCAAATCTAAAACTACATGTATTAGAAAGATAGTAACTAGGAGATCATATATCCTTGTGATTTTTATAGATCCATAGGGAGGATGAAGAAGGTCAAGCGTCCTCCTCTCTAGTGGTGATCCATATGGTAGGAGCTGCGAAGATGCTTCTCTATAAGGAGAGGAGAATATGAGGTAGCCACCAAAAACCCTAGCCTATGGACTTTTGGTTCCCTCCTATTTATAGAGGCCCATTGTAAACCCTAATAGATCCTGCCCTATTGGGTATTGGATCTTCATCTAATTACCTAAGCCCCATAGATTAATTGATCTCTACCTAATAATCTCTTATTAGCTCTTATTGGATCTTATCTATGAGATCCAATAATTCAGGAGCTTATTAGATATCTAATAAGATAGGAGCTCTGGTAGATATCTCATATCTGAACCTCTACTTGTAGCAACGCCTACCATATTTCTGTGACCCTCTAAGTCTAATTTCGAGGTGGTCATGAGCCATACTTATCAGAACTCCTGACTCAGTGAATTATTATCTCTATAATAATTCACTCGACTCATCGATTGCGGACATACTAGGCTACTATGCAATAGTCCTTAAATGATACAGGGAAATCCAATCTTTTGGACCTATCTACCCTTAGTTACAATGTACCTATAGTCCCTCATCCATCTAATATCCCAGAGATCATATATCGGGTATGGTGTTGTCAGGCCCATACAGTTTTCAATAGAGTTTCGCTCTAATTGGGTTCTCCCAAAGAACTCTTTCTCTCTTAATCTGAATAAGCTTGACCAGGGATTTGTTTGAGCAAGAATACATGGGATATTTCTCTCATAATACTGAGAGTGGATGATCCTCTATTGATACTCAATAGCCCTCGTAAGATTGGCTATCATCCCAATAAACGACTGTACTAAATTTGAAACTTCCAAACCTATAAGTCTGATATCAAAGAGTGGAGTACTCATACAGAATATCCTTGATGTCTCAAGTCTAAGAACTAGATACACTACTTGGACTACGGAATCATTGTCTAACATGAGGTATCAATAACCATCCAACATTCCATAAGTGGATCAATTAATGAACTCAATCTCCAATGAGCACCTGCACTATATCCTTAGTATCCCCATACAAGTAGCTATGATACCAGCCACCTCCATCATATGGACAGGTATATAGCACACTAGTCTGTCTAGTTATCTCGATATCCCTCTCAAGTAACCTATGACCAAGATTATTTAGAATCTGTGTTTAAAGGTGAATCGATCTTACTATCATGATCTCATCATAATCCAATTCCCATTACACAGATCTAAGGACATCATAATATATATCCAGATAATGTGAGAAAATACCAATAATCATGAGCAAAGAGATTGATATAGCATGTTATAGGTGCCATCACTCATGTGATTGGCTTGTAGGGCACCTATAACAAACAAAAAGGAGAAGAGATCTGTAAAAGGGGTGATTAATCTTCACCCATTGAAGGTATTAGGATCAAGGTCAGCACTAAGAGAGGGGTGTGAATTAGTGTAGTGGTAAAACCATCATTGTTTCAGAAAACCATTTCGTACGAAGAGTTTCGGTCAATGAAAATACTTTTCGGTAAAGGCGTTTAACTTCAAAAACAATCGTAGAAGAGTGGAGAGGAAGTAGAGCAGTTTGTAGTTAAGTAAAAGATAAATGAAGATAAATAGCAAAGCACAGAAAGGAAAGAATACACCAGATTTTTATAGTGGTTCGATCATCCGACCTACGTCCACTCCCAATTCCTCCTTCGTTGAGGCCACCGACATCCACTAATGGTCTTCCTTTAACGAGCGAAGACCAATTGCCCTTCTTACAACCTTCTTTTACAAGACTTCCCTCACACTCTCCCTTAGAATTCTCTCTATGCTTAAGGAGGAGGGACTTTATACTTTTACAAAGGTTTTAACTTCATATTCATAGAATTTTGCTCTCTTTTCTTTCATAATTCTTGCTCTCCTATGCGAGAATAGCTAGGGTATTTATAAACCCCAAATGGCTTCAAAACTTGGAGCCAAAATTCAAACACCTCAAGATTTTGGGGTATTGACACTAGGCGATACTACAGCCCAATCTAGCGGTACCATCGCCTGACATGGTCTCGGAGACTATCTTAGAGACCGAGCCACCAGCGCTTCCACTGCCTGTTCTGGTGGTGTCACCGCCTAACCCACTTCTTGGGTCACTGTTTGGGACTTTCACTTGGCCCAACACAGCCCAAACTTGGGCCCAATTGGACCCTAATTAAGTTGGCCTAGTTCTAACTCAATTACACCTTAATCCTACTTCGATCTAGATAATTATTATAAAGCATGATCGAATGTTGTCCAGCGTATCATTAGTTCATCCGATGCTTCATCCGATTCTTCAGCATATTATCCTCTCTTGTGGCCTATTGCCCAATCGGCAGTTGACCTCTGCAACTCTAATCTCCTTGGAGCAATTTCGCTCTTCTTGGCCCGATGCACGAATCCATCATCTAAAGCTTTTTGCTGATACGTCGATCAATCCTTCGGCTTAACGTCCAATCTTCTCACATGTTCTCCTTTGGCCCAATATCAATTCTTCCTGTGTTAATTGTCTATTCATGATTGAAGCTTCTTGCATCACTCAAAATGTAGATTAGATCTTAATCACTATCAATTGGTTTATTATCAAAATCTGAGATTCAAGAATCTTTCCCTTTTTGATGATGACAACCAATTGATGACGGAGTTAACCTTAACTCCCCTTATCAATATTGCCATATTGATAGAACTTTTGAATTCAAAAATTCAAGCAACATGCCATCATAAAAGTCATGCATAATAATAATTTCAATACATCAAAGTTTATGCATGATCATCTTCATACTTCTCCCCCTTTATCATCAATAAAAAGGAGAAGTACATCGAGCTACTTTTAAGGATATGCAAGTTTTACAATATACTAGCAAGATTTACATCACTTTACAACATTTATGATCACAAAATCATCAAGTTTTAAAGATGTGCAATTTTACACTTTTACTTCTTAAGATAGGCAAGATAGCACTTTGCTTCTCTTGCGATTGCTTGCTTGCAATTTTTGGTGGTGTTCACGGTAGGAAGTTATTTCTTCTCTTTTGAGGAGTGCAAGCTAGCAAGTTTTGTCTTTCAAGCAATTTTGGTTCCTTTGCAATATATGAGCTAGCAAGTTTTTCTCCCCCTTTGTCATTGTCAAAAAGAAGAGAAGACTAATTTTTCTTTTACATCAATGCTCTAATCATGACAAAAATTAATCATATCATGAGGTATCAAGAAAGATTGCATAAATATTTCAATCATAAAAATCAAGTCATGAACTCCAATTTATCATTCAAGCTACAATATTTTCTCTCTCCCTTTTATCATCAAAAAGAAGAAAAGAATACAATAATGTTCCAAACATCACATGAGATATACAACCATCAATACAAGGAAGTCATATGAGAGTCATGACATAAAAGATATAAAATCAAAAATCATGAAAGATTAAGTTGTGAATACCAAAAGATCATGTTCGATAAATCGCCTCATTTATAAATACCAAAGAGAAATCTTAGGAGATCAAAAAAATTTGATTCACACAAAGAATTTGAGTTGTAAATCCAAGAATCAATAGATAAGTCATATTTAATTTGGTTAATTCTCTTTTGATAAAATGAAAGAATCATGGTGTACGATCTTGATTTATAAAAGTTTCAAGTTATAATTATCAAGATCATGAATCGTAAATATTTTCTTTTACAAAAATTCATGCATAATATATCTCAATTCATCATGATTCATTAAAAAAATTCAAGTGTCAAGTTTAAGATTCAGATTAAGCTCATTTAAATTTAAATTAAATAATCAAAATCACTTTCTAGAGATTTAAAAATAACAAACATAGATTCATCATTAAGGATCTCTTTTGATAAAAACTCTATAAGATAGAGATTGAGAAAATGCATTCCTTTTTTATGTGTTTTAATTCAGGTGATTTATTTTATATAAGCATGCCTTTGTCTTTTTATGCCAAATCAAAATATGCATTGTTGTATAAATCCAAAATGCAAGTTTCATCATAAAAACCATCAAGACAAAAGATATAACACATTATTTCAAAACATAAGATTTCAAGTCATCAAATCTTTATGCATAATATAAAATCATCAAGCATCATGTTTAAAACCGAAAAGTAATTCATATGATTGCTTCTATCTTTTAAGCCAAATCCATACATTATGTTTGAAACAGAAAAGCGATATGAAAATCATCATGATAAATATACATGAAATTAATCTTACTAGGTGTATAAGCATTAGATCAACATTTTTTTTCTAAAACATACAATTATCATGATCAATAATTTTTAATTTTTAAAAATCACTCGAAAGAAAAGCATAATAATTTTTTTAACTAATTCAAATCATGAAAAAAACACTAAGTAACTTCATGGTAAGGTAAAAAATATTGGATTGAGTCACTTACCTTGTTGCCGAAAGCCGTCAAGGCATAGTTTGCCACTTCGTCTGCACTAGTTTGTTCCTCATCTTTGGAAGCTCTCGATTTGTCCTTAAGTTCTTTCTTTTTCTTTAGCACCTTCTTCTTTTTAAGTTCATTTTTATTCTTAATTTCATGGTTTATGAATTTTTAAATTTTATAGTGATAAGTTCAAGGTCATCCTCATCATCATCAGCATAATCACTTGAGTTATCACTCAAGTTATATTCTATTGTTCGAAGTCCCAAATCCTTCTTATTTTTTAGAAGGTTGTTCTCATGTGCATATTGTGCCAAGAAAGTCATTTTGTAGGTCATCAAAGACCCAATAAGTTCTTCGAGTAATAAGTTGTTCAAGTTCTTGGCTTCTTGTATCGCCATTACTTTCAGATCCAAACTTTTTGAAAGGGATCTTAAAATCTTGTTTGCAAGCTCAAATTAGAAAAAACATTTATCAAGACTTTTTAAACTATTGATGACATCTGTAAAATGGGTGTACATGTCACCAATAGTTTCACTTAGTGCCATTCAAAAAAGTTCAAAATCATGCATCAAAAGATTAATTTTAAAATTTTTGACTCTACTAGTGCCTTTATGTGTGACTTCAAGAGTATGTCAAATGTCATAAGCCATTTCACAAATAGAAATCCAATTAAACTCATTTTTGTCCAAGGCACAAAACAAGGCATTCATAGCCTTTGCATTTAACGTAAATGATTTTTTCACAAAATTATTCCATTCATTCATGGGTTTAGAGAGTGTTTGAAAACCATTTTCAATGATGTTCCATAAATCTAAATCTAAAGAAAGCAAGAAAACTCTCATTCAAGTTTTTCAATAAATGTAGTCTGTCCCATTGAACATGGGAGAACGAACGATAGAAAAACCCTTTTGAAAACTGAAAAGAGTCATTTCTCTTAAGTGTTAATCCAAATGAGATATAACGAGGCTCTGATACCAACTATTAGGATCAAGTTCGGCACTAAGAGGGGGTACGGGTGAATTAGTGTAGCGATAAAAACATTGATGTTTTAGAAACCATTTCATACGAAGAGTTTCATTCAATGAAAATATATTTTGGCAAAGATGTTTAACTTCGAAAACAATCGTAGAAGAGTAGAGAGGAAGTAGAGCAGTTTGTAGTTAAGTAAAAGACCAATGAAGATAAACAGCAAAGCACAGAAAGGAAAGAACACACTAGATTTTTATAATGGTTCAGTCATCTAACCTATGTCCACTCCCAATTCCTCCTTCGTTGAGGCTACCAGTAACTACTAATGGTCTTCTTTTAATAGGCAAAGACCAATCACCCTTCTTATAACCCTTTTTTACAAGGCTTCTCTCACACTCTCCCTTAGAATTCTCTCTATGCTTAAGGAGGAGGGACTCTATACTTTTACAAGGATTTTAATTTCGGATTCACAGAATTTTGCTCTCTTTTCTTTTACAATTCTTACTCTCCTAAGTAAGAATAGCTAGGGTATTTATAGACCCCAAATGGCTTCAAAACTTAGAGTCAAAATTTAAACACTTTGAGATTTCGGGGTATTAGCGATACCACCACCTAACATAATATCGGAGATTGTCTTAGAGACCGAGCCATCGGCGATTCCACCACTTATTTTGGTAGTGCCACCGCCTGACCCACTTCTTGGGTCACTGGTTGGGCCTTTCACTTGGCCCAACATATCCCAAACTTGGGCCTAGTTGGCCACTAATTGAGTTGGCCTAGTTCCAACTCAATTACACCTTAATCCTACTTCGCTCTAGACAATTATTATAAAGCATGATCGAATGTTATCCCGCATATCATTGGTTCATCCGATGCTTCATCTGATTCTTCAGCGTATCATCCTCTCTTGTGACCTATTGCCCAATCAACAGTTGACCTCTGTAACTTCGATCTCTTTGGAGCAATTCCGTTCTTCTCAGTTCTTATCACTTTCGAGTGCTGGCGGTACCACTGCTTGTCACTATAGATTTTCGGGTGCATGCGGTACCATCGCTTGTCAATTAACCCTGACATAGTGCGATACCACCAGACCACCATAGCAGAGCTTCAGGTTCTATGGTGGGGCAGTACCACTGCCTGACAGGAAGTATCACAACTTGGCAGTTAATAACTACAAACGGTACCATTGCCTAACTTGGGCGGTACCACCACCCAAGCACTTAGGAATCCACACCCTGGGTAGTTCCACCACCCCAATCTGGCAGTGCCATCACTAGACAAGGTTCAGCACTTCTGGATGGATCTTAAATCCAACCCAATCCAGTTTATTTATGGGCCTAGTTGGCCCCTAACAGGGTTAATGGGATTAACACATAATCTTAACCCTAATTACATGCTAATTTTAAAATTGAAGATATTTTCTAAGTAAAACTACACCTGGCATGTCAAGTCTTCTTTCGGTAAACTTCCGATAGTCTTCTGACGAACCCTCGGACACCTTCCAGCAGACTCCCGATAAGCTCCTGGACTTTACGATGATCTTGGCGAGTTCCAATGAGTCTTCTTTGGCAAGCTTCGATCTTTCCTGACGAGCTCCGTGAACTTCCGATGAACCTTTCAGTGAACTTTCGACAACCCTTGGCAAGCCCCTAATTCATTCTCGGCTAATTTCGGTAGCACTTTCGACGAATCTTTGGACTTCTGGTGGGCTCTTGAACTTCTAACGATTCGATCATACTTGACGATGGCACTTCGTATTGCTTTATGTCTTCATCGTTATCATAGTTAAATCCTACACACTTTTCTCAACATATGGATTAGATCAAATAACTTATCAATTGACTTCATCATCAAAATCTAAGATTCAACAATCTCTCCCTTTTTGATGATAATAATCAATTGATGACGGAGGTAACCTTAACTCCCCCTATCTATATGCCATACTTAAGAAAAGAGATACTTGAATTCAGATCCTTTGAATTCAAGCACAAACTGATAAATTACATACAACAAACACTACTTCGATTAGATCAAATAACTTATCAATTGACTTTATCATCAAAATCTGAGATTCAACAAACACTACTTCAATCTAGACAATTATTATAAAGCTTGAATCAATTATTGTCCGGCATGTCATTGGTTCATCAGCACTTCATCCGATTCTTTAGTGCATCATTCTCTCTTGCGGCCTATTGCGCAATCGACCAGTTAACCTCCGTAACTCTGATCTCCTTGGTGTAATTTTCACTCTTCTTAGTTGATGCCCGAACCTATGGCACGAAGCCTTCTATCAATATATCGATCGACCCTCCAACTCGATATCCAATCTTCTGACATGTTCCACTTTGACCCAACTTTCAATTCCTCCTACTTTAATTGTCTCTTCCTGATCGAAGCTAGTCCTGTGTCACTCAAAATACAGATCAGATTATAAACACTATTAATTGGTTTTATCATCAAAATTTGAGATTCAATAATCTTCTCCTTTTTGATGATGATAACCAATTGATGATGGAGTTTAAACAAACTCCCTCTATCAATATTGTCATATTGATAGATCCTTTGAAAATCAAGAAATCATGTAATATTTCATTCATCATTGCATATCTTTGTATACATCATTCTATTGAATCTTGGATTTTGATAATGAAACCAATTAATAGTATTTATGATTTAATCTATGTTTTGAGTGACGTAGGATTAGCATCGATCAGAAAGAGACAATTAAAGTAGAAGGAATTGGAAGTTGGGCTGAAGTGAAACATGTTAGAAGATTAGATGTCGAGCTAGAGGGTTAGTCGATGTATCGGCAAAAGGCTTCGGACGATGAGTTCGGGCATCTAGCGAAGAAGAACAAAATTACATTAAGGAAATTAGAGTTATAGAGATCAATTGGCCGATTGGGTAATAGACTATAAGAGAGGACGATGCGCTAAAGAATTAGACGAAGTACCGATAAACCAATGACATGCCAGACAACAAATTGATTCACGCTTTATAATAATTATCTAGATCGAAGTAGGTTTAAAGTGTAATTGGGTTAGAATTGGGCTAACTTAATTAGGAGCCAACTGGGCCCAAGTTTGGGCTGTATTAGGCTAAGTGAAAGGCTCAAACAATGACCCAACATGAGGGTTAGGCGATGGCATTGTCAAAACAAGCGGTGGCACTATCAGAACAGACAGTGAAATAATCGGTGGCTTGGTCTCTAAGACAGTTTCTGATACTATGTCAGGTAGTGGTACCGACAAATTAGGTGGTGGTACCATCTAGTGTCAAGGCAGACTTGTAACATCTCTCATTTTTAAAAATTTTATAAGGGCTTGTTTGTAATGTGAGGACTTATATGTAAATATGAGGAATTATTTAAATTTTTAGACTAAATAATTTTATATTAAAAGTTTATTGCTAGGGACCAAAGTATGAATCTTAGCAATTGGATATGATTTATGAAAGATTCAAATTAAGTTTAAAAAAATGAAGGATATGTGTCACTAGCTAACCTAAGAATGGTGCCACTTATGTTTATCCTATGGATGACACATAAGCTTCCATCAAGCATGCTTACCACCTTACTATTTTATATTAACTAAACCTAAGCTATTAGATCAGAAACTAAAGAAAAACTTAACAAAGGAGGGAGATTTGCTACAACTTAGACTTAAGAAGAGAAGGAAAAAGGAATTGAAGGAGGAGAAGAAGTTTTGCTTTGGTTTGAAGCTTTGCATCAATTCCCCACATTTGATAATCAAAATTTTCTAAGACAAGTGTTCTAACCCCATCCTATGATAATCTTGAACTCTGATTTCATCTCAATTCTAAAAAAAATATGAAAGATTTTGGCTTTGTATATGGCATCTCTCCCATTTAGGAATAAACTATGAATCTAAATTTTTTTGAGATTTTAACCTTTCTTCATTTTTCTAGTCATAACTTTTTGTACAACGCTTTGATTTTATCAAAACTAAATTCATCTAGAAATAGACTCAAATATCTTTCTTTTGATACTAAGACTGATAAATTTTGAGTCTAAATGCCTATCCAAACTGTTATTTTAACTGACCCTATAAAATATATAAAATAAAGACTATCGATTCTAATCTTTTAATACTTTTTTATTTTTAACTCTTTGCCTAAGAATCTAATTATTACAAATCTTATTTTATGAGAAACTAGACTCATAGATCTTTCTTTTGATACCAATATTGAAAGATTTGAGATACATATGCCTATTGAAACATCTGTTCTAATCATCTCTATAAATTTTGCCAAACAGAGATGATGTTCTCTGATCTTTGGATATTAATCTACTTATAACTCCTTGATGGAAATCTAGTTCATACAAAACTTAATGTATCTGAAACTAGATTGATGTATCTATCAAATGACACCTATTCTAAGCAAATTGGAGCATATTTGGTTATTCAAATAATTTATACAATGCGCCTTTCAAATTCTATCATAATCAAGCTTTTGTTGATATTGCCTATTGTTGTTTCATCCCTTTGGAAATTGATTTCAGCTAAAATCCTTCCTTCAATTTGGACTTTATGTTATTATTTTGAATTCTTGTATACTCTTGGCCTTCAATTATTTGTATACCTGAATCTATTATGTAAAGGTTCTATTTGTATCGAATTGTTTTGTATACGCGCATGTATGTTTCGTTATTCTGCATTTGCTTCCGATATATGCCAATTTTATTGCTCACCTATCCTTTTGTACTCTGGTGGCTATGAAATTTTCTGGCCCTTTATCAAAAATGGTAAAAGGTATATGCTTAGAGCTTGTGATGCTGTGCTGGCCCCCTTCTGACTTCACTTAGACATGGGTGGATGGAGCTCCCAGACATGGGAGACTTCTGTCTGGTGGTCCATGCTCTGGATGGACCATATTCTGTTCGAGAGTCCACTGTACCCTCTATGTTTTTGATATCATATCCAAAGTATTACTTATATGTTTATATGTGTGCTTTGGATGAAAATGAAATGAATGTAATGTCAGATATGACATTTGAGCTTTTGTTTATTATTCGTTATACTGATATACTCTGAGATATCTCATATGCCATTGTTATATTTTAAAATATATTTTGAATCATTTCATATACTATCGATATACTCTGAAATGCTTCTTATGCTCTTACTATGCTCCGAAGCATTTCATACGTCATTGATATATTTTGAAATGTTTTAATTGCCCTTGATATGCTTCAAAATATTTCATCTGCCATTGATATATTCCAAAATATTTTATATATCGTTGATATATTCTAAAATATTTTATATATTATTGATAAGTCCAAAATATTTTATTTGCCCTTGATATACTTTAAAATATTTCATACATCATTGATATGCTTTGAAATGTCCTATGCGCCATTGATATGCTCCGAAATGCTTCTTCTGCCATTGATATGCTTTGAAATGTTTCATATGCCATTGATATATTCTAAAACATTTTATATGCCCTTGATACACTCCAAAATATCCAATGTGCCATTGATATACTTTGAAATACTTTTTATGCCCTTGATATGCTCTGAAACATTTTACACTTCATTAATATGCTCTGAAATGCTTCTTATACCTCGATATACTCTGAAATATTTTATACATCATTGATATGCTCCGAAAAGTTTTGTATGTCATGGATATACTCCTAAACATTCTTACGCCTTTGATATATGCCTAAATACTTCATATGTCATTTGATACATGCCTAAATACTTCATATGCTAATGATATACTCTAATTTCCTCTCCTCCATTGTTATGAATAAAGTATGATTTGAATGAAATGGCCGTTGTCTAATGAGATACTACCTATGAACTCTTGTATTCTTGCCTCACATTTTGATATCAAGTTTGTTTGAAAACTATCCTCTTTTGCTATGGATATGTTAGTCACTTGCTGAGTTCTTTATGCTCACTTCGTTGCTATATAAATTTTTTAGGTTAGCTTGTCACTCACTGAAAAGCTAGATTTGGGCTGAAATAATCAAAAGCTAGAAGATTTTGGGAAAATCTTTATTGGTTGATAGGTTTTTTTGTTGTATAAGTATACTTTACATTTGATGAAATGTTAAGGATAAATCTAAACTTATGTGTTGTAAAAGTTTAAAGGACCTCTTATGTTCAGGATTTTGAAATGATAAATTTAACTAGTATAATGATACGAACTTATGGTGAATGTTGGTTTTGTGATTGCATGTATTCCCACACTTATGGATTTGTGATGTGGTTAATGCTTAGTTGAGTTGGCTTTGAATTTTATGAATCATTGAGTGAAGTGGTGTATGATTATAAATTACACAAGTTTTATAAATATGAATTATGACTAGAATAATTCTCAATATCCTCAAATGTTAGTTTGGATCCTAAGATTGGATTATTGTTGAATCATAATATTATCGATTTAAGATAGGGTCACACCTCCTGAATGCGATAAATTTGGGGGGCGTGACAAGACTGGGTGGTGGTACCACCCAGTTCCCTAAAGGCTTAGGGTGATTTAAATTTTGGCTCCAAGTTTAAATCCACTTGAGGCCTATAAATACCCCTCTCATCCCTAATTAGTATACACACCAACTGAGAATAAAAAAAGAAAAAACTCTATTGTAATTGTGTGAAAAATTCCTCCCCTCTAACTTTGAGTTTTGGTTAAGTCTAAAAGAGAGGTGAGTGGGGTTGTAAAAGTTATCTCCTAAATCTGTAAAAAGGAGAAAGGGCTATAAAAGGTAGTTGATCTTCACCCATTGAAAAAAGATCGATTAGTGGATGTTAATGGCCTTGACGAAGGAGGAATCGAGAGTGGACATAGGTTGGATGATCGAACCACTATAAAACTCTAGTGTGATCTCCTCTTTGCTTGTTTACTTATTTTGCAAGTGTTCTACCTGCTTATTCCATCTTGCACTCACTTTAAGTTCAAGCACAATCGATATTGTTTTCATTGAAAGAAGCTTTGAATCGAACAAAGTTTTCTGCAACCATAATTTTTTATCGTTGCGCTAATTCACATCCCCCCCTCTAGTACCAATATGATCCTAATAGTTGGTATTAAAGCCACGTTATTCCTTATTTGGTTTAACACCCAAGAGAAATGGCTCTTTTTGGCTTTCAAGAGGGTCACTCTATCATTCGTCCTCCCATGTTCAATGGGATGGACTACACATATTGGAAAACTCGAATAAGAGTTTTCTTATTTTCTTTGGACTTCAACTTATGGAATATTATCAAAAATGATTTTCAAAAGTCTTTTAAACTAATAAATGATTTGAATAATTTGGAGAAGACTTTTTTGTTAAAAGTCAAAGTGATAAACGCTTTGTTTTGTGTTCTTGATAAGAATGAGTTTAATCATGTCTCAATTTGTGAAACTACGTATGACATTTGACACACACTTGAAATCACTCATGAAGGTACCAGTAAAGTTAAAAATTATAAAATAAATCTTTTGATGCATAATTTTGAATTATTTCGAATGGCACTAAGCAAAACTATTGGTGACATGTAGATCCTTTTTACGAATGTCGTCAATAGTTTAAAAAGTCTTGGTAAAGGATTTTCTAATTTTAAATTTATGAACAAGATTTTAAGATCCCTTCTAAAAAGTTAGGATCCGAGAGTAATAGCTATACAAGAGACAAAAGATTTGAATAATTTTTTTATTAAAGAACTTATCGAGTCATTAATGACTTATGAAATAACATGCTTAGAATATAATGAACATGAGAACCACTATCCAAAGAACAAGAAGGATTTGACACTTCGAACTATAGAAGACCACTCAAGCGAAAGCTCAAGTGATGATGACATAGAACTTTTGATGAGAAAATTTAAAAAATTTATAAAACAAGAAACTAAAAACACAAATGAACTTAAAAAGAACACTAATACTTGTTATGAATGCAAGAAGCCGAGGCACTTTAAAAGCAAATGTCTACAACAAAAGAAGAAGAAGGCAGTCAAGGCGACTTGGGACAAATCAAGTACATCCAAAGATAAGGAGCAAATCAACAATGAGGTAAGTGATTCAATCCAATCTTTTTTCCCTTACCATGAAATAACTTAGTGCTTTTCATGATTTGATTTAAATTAGTTAGTAAAAATTTATATGTATAATTTTTTTTTAAAAATTATTGATCATGATAATTGCACGTTTTATGATAAAGAAACAAAATGTTGATTTAATGCTTGTATACCTAATAAGATTAATTCCATGTATATTTATCTTTATGATTTCCATATCGCATTTCCATTTCAAACATAATGCATGGATTTGGCTTAAAAGAAAGAAGCAATCATGTGTATCTTGATGATTTTGAATTACTTTTCAGTTTTAAACATGATGCTTGGCTTTTGTATGGAAAACTTGAGCATATGAGATCAATCACATAAAACGAAACACATAAAAAAAATGTATTATCATGATAAATCGAAGATGTCTTATGTTTAATGTGCTATATTTTTGGTCTTGGTAGTTTTTATGATGAAACTTATTTTTTGAATTTATATGATAATGCATGGTTTTGGCATAAAAACTTGGGCATGTTTATATGAAATCAATTGCATGAATTGATACAACTAAAAAGAGGAAAGTATTTTTTTAAATTTCTTTATCTCTATCTTTTTGATTTTTCAATAATCTTAGTGCTGAATCTATTTTATGAATCTCATGAACTATGAAAATAATTTTGATGATTTGAATTTGAATGAGTTTTATCGAAATCATGATCTTGATTTTTTCAAGACTTATAACCTGAAATATTTTATGAATCAAGATCTCTTATTATGTGTTCATGTATCATTCCTTAATATCATTTAAAAAGGAGAATTATACAAACAAACCTTGATATTGATAATTATAATTTGAAACTTTCGTAAATCAATATCGTATACTATGATTCTTCCATTTTATCTAAAGAGGAGAATTTTCCAAATGAATCATGATTTTTTTAAATTATAATTTTTTTGTGATTCATGATAAATTGAGACATATTATACATGAATCGAGGTCCTTTACTTGTTCTTTCATGACTTTTTTTGCTATAGAGAAGTTTTAATCTATATCATAATCTTGAATTCTCAGAATTATAACTTGGAATTTTCTTTATGAATCAAGTTCCTTAATCTCCTAAGATTTTTTTTATTATTTGCTAAAAATGAGATTTGTCAAAATGATTTATGGACTTTTCATATTCATGACTTGATTTTGATGATTGAAATATTAATGGAATTTTTGGATATCTTTCATGTGATGATTAAAGTATTGTTGTAAAAAAAAATTATATCATTCTATTCCTCTCTTCTTTTTTATAATGACTAAGGGGGAGAAAGTTTTGCTAGCTTGTGCATCGCAAATGAAAGCAAAGTTTGATAGCTTGGACATTTCAAGGAAGTTTAAAAACTTGCTAGCTTGCAAATCTCAAAAGAAGAAGCAAAATCACTAGCTTGCACTTCTCAAAAGAGAAGAAAAGATATTACTAGTCTGTACATCTCAAGAAAAGCAAGAATTGCAAACTTACATATTTTTAAAACTTGTTAGCTTACATGTTTAAAGTGATATAAATCTTGCTAAATTGCTAGCTAGTATATTGTAAAACTTGTGTATCTCAAAAACTAGCTAGATGCACTTCTCCTTTTTGTTGATAACAAAGGAGGAGAAGCATGATAATAATTTCATGCATTGTATGATATATTGAACATTTTGAGTATGCATGATTTTTATGATGACATGTTACTTGGATTCATAATTTATTTATGAATTCATGTTTCTATCAATATAGCATAATGATAGGGGGAGTTTGTCTAAACTCCGTCATTAATTAGTTATCATCATCAAAAAGGAAAAGATAATGTTGAATCTTATATTTTAATGATAAAACAAATTGATAGTCGTTATAATTTAATCTACGTTTTTAGTAAAGTAGGAGTAGCTTCAAATAGGAAGAGATAATTAAAGCAGGAGGAATCGAAAGTTAGGCCGGAGTGGAACATGTCAAAAGATTGGACGTCAAGCCGAAGGGTTGATTGACGTATCGACAGAAGGCTTCGGACGATGAGTTCAAGCATCGGACAAAGAAGAGTAGAATTATGCCATGAAGATCAGAGTTACAGAGGTCAATTGGTCGATTGGGTAATAGGCCATAAGAGAGGACGATGCACCAAAGAATCAGACGAAGTGCCGATAAACCAATGACATGCTAAACAACAAATTGATCTACCCTTTGTAATAATTATTTAGATTGAAGTAGGTTTAAAGTGTAGTTGGGTTGAAATTGAGCCAACTCAATTAAGGGCCAACTTGGCCCCAGTTTGGGCTGTATTGGGCCAAATGAAAGGCCCAAATAGTGACCCAACAAGAAGGTTAAGCAGTGGCACAGCTAGAACATGTGGTGGAATCGCTGATAGCTCAGTCTCTAAGATATAGTCTTTGAGACTATGTCAGGCGGTGGTACCATAATAGAACCCTAGAGGAATTCTATATAGATTGATCTTTGAGGAGGATCAACCCTTGGAACACTATAGGGGTTCCACCCTCTAAGAAGCCTGGTGGTTGTAATTGTAGATGATTCTTCTTATCCCCAAGAGATGGAGGCTACATGCTTATATAGAGCTCCAAACCCTAGCCCTAGGGGTTGTTTCCTAAGTGAACTACCCAATCTGCCCTCAACCTTAGCAGGTCGGCCTAGTAACAAGGGGGGTGACAGTTAAGAAGCCCAAAGACCCAAATGTAAACCCTAGCCTCTCTTCTTTATAGGATAGAGGTGGCTAGATGGGGTTTAGTACACTCTCATAGAGTTTTTATCAACTGTTACATAGTTGAGTAGGACCCAATCCTGCTAGGGTCCTATCAAGCCCGCCCTCTTCAAATCAGCTTTGTCTTCAAGGCTGGGGTTCCATGAACTCAGGGAACTGGGTCTTCAGCTCCTCATATGATTCCCATGTGACATCTTCGAGTGGTAAATTAGTCCAATGTACTAGTACTTCAGTAGAGGGACATCGACACTACATCATAATTCTACGGTCGAGGATGGCTTGTGGTTGGGCTTGAATATTTTCATCATTAGTAGTGTTAGGCAGTTGGATCTGGGGTGACTCGTGTTCTCCCAACTTGGGCTTCAAGCATGACACGTGGAAGACATGGTGAATTTTGGCATCTTCAGGTAATTTAAGTTTGTACGCCACAACTCCAATACTCTCTATGATCTGATAGGGCCCATAAAAACATGAAGATAGCTTCATGGAGGCTCGTGCGTTGATGGAGAGCTGCTTGTATGTCTGTAGGCTAAGATAAACCTAATCTCATATTGAAAATTCTCTTTCGCTTCATCGTGTGTCAGCTTGCCGTTTTATTCTAGCTTGAGCGGTAGAGAGATTATCCTTTAGCAATTGTAGGAGTTCGTCCCTGTCAATTAGATCTTGGTCGACCTGATCTACCTTGGCTGAGCCAATTACATACTTTGAAATAACAAGGGCCGACCAATCATACAAAGCTTCATATAAGGTACATTTTGTAGATAAATGATACGTAGTATTATACCACTATTCGGCCTAGGGGAGCCATTTCGTTCACTCTTTCGGTCGATCACTGGTGAAACACTGAAGGTACGTCTCTAAACACCTGTTCACTACCTTTGTTTGGCCGTCAATTTATGGATGATATGCTATGCCCATCTTGAGTTTGGTGCCCTACAACTGGAATAACTCAATCCAAAATTTACTAGTGAAGACCCTGTCATAATCACTTACAATGGACCTTGGCATCCCATGCAATTTAACAATATTTTCTATGAAAATCTGAGCAATACTACCAGCAGTGTAGGGATTTCGTACAGCACAAAAATGAGCATATTTTGTAAGTCGATCAACCACCATGTGGATTGTGCTTTTACCTTTGGAAGGTGGTAGCCCTTCGATGAAATCCATGGAGATGTCAGTCCACACTGAGTCCGGTATGGGTAGCGGTTGTAGTTTCCCTGGACTCGCCACTATTTCATCCTTTTGCTGTTGACATACATCACATTGTGCCACGTATTCAGAAATAAATTTTTTTATCTCTCTCCAATAAAAATTTTGTTTCACTCTTTTGTAGGTTCTCAGAAATCTAGAGTGTCCTGTTGAAGGTGTGGAGTGCATTTCGTATAGAATGACTTTGATGCAATGGGAGTCGAGTGTAAGCACAATACGACCTTTGTAGCGTAGATACCTCAAATCCCAAGTAGAGTGAGCTATTGTGTCTGGATCCCCCTCCAATTTTTTAATGATGTTGCTGGTCTCCGGATCCTTCTTCCATTCCTCCCTAATGTTCTCAAGGAAGCTGGTGGTAGGAAGAGAGACGGTTGAAAATTCAGCTTGCTTAGGTAGCTATGAGAGTGCATCGGCAACAATATTTTCTTTCCCCTTTTTGTAAATAATTTCATAATCAAATCCTAAAAGTTTGGTTACCCATTTTTGCTATTGTGGAAATAATATCTTCTGCTCCAAAAAGTACTTGAGGCTTCTATGGTCGATTTTTATCTAAAATCGCTGGCCGATTAGGTAGGGTCTCCACTTTGTTACTACGTGCATAATGGGAAGCATCTCCTTATCATAGATAGACATTTTTTAGTGGAAGGGAGACAACGTCTTGCTGGTGTATGTGAGCGGTCGACCCTCTTGTATGAGAATAACCCTAATTTCGACTCCAGATGCATCGGCCTCAATGATGAAGGGTCGGCTGAAATCTGGTAACGCTAGCACTAGCATCGTTGTCATGGCTGTCTTAAGTTTATCGAAGGTAGTGGAAGCTTTGTCCAACCATTGGAAGGCATCTTTTTTCAGTAGAGAAGTGAAGGGTGCACTGATCTTCCCATAGTTCTTCATGAATTTTCGGTAGTAGCCCATTAGTCCAAGGAACTCACGTAGCAATTTCATATTTGTAGGTTTCGGCTAGCTCTGCATTGCCTCAATTTTTGTTGGGTCTACTGCCACTCCTTCTTTTGATATTATGTGCCTAAGGTACTCTACTTTTTCTTGGAGAAAACTACACTTTGATAGTTTAACAAAAAGAGTATTCTCCCGAAGGATCATCAAAATAGACCACAAATGCTGAAAGTGAGTCTTAAGAGAAAGGCTGTAAATGAGAATATCATCAAAAAATACCACACAAATTTATGAAGAAAGCTTCGAAAAATATTATTCATGAGACTTTGGAAATTTGAAGGAGAATTAGTGAGTCCAAAAGGCATTACCAAGAATTCATAGTGGCCATTATGAGTGCAAAATACTATTTTTGGGATGTCATCCTCACATAACCAAATTTGGTGGTAACCAGATCGGAGATCCAACTTCGTGAAAACTCAAGCTCCTCTTAGCTCATCAAGAAGTTTATCTACTATTGGTATTGGGTACTTATCCTTGATGAAGATGCCATTTAGAACTCGGTAGTCAATGCACATCTACCAAGTTCCGTCCTTCTTGCGTACAAGTAGTACCGGTAAGGAATAGGGGCTGCAGCTTAACCGAATCACCCCTGTTTCAAGCATCTCCTTTACGATCTTCTCAATCTCATCCTTCTGGAGGTGAGGATAGCGGTATGGCCGAGTGTTTGCTGGTGGTTTACCCGAAAGAATTGGAATTCGGTAGTCATGTTGCAGAGTAGGAGGAAGACCGTACAGTTTGGTAAAAACATAATCAAATTCAGCAAGTAATTGGGTGAGATTTTGATCTTCAATTTCTATTTTCTTCCGCTCTGGTTACTGTTGGACATGTATCAAAAAGCCACCATTTATCTTGTGTAAAACTTTCTCCATTCGTTGGGTCGAAATGGTGATTACGTTGCTTCCCGCTTCCCGTGTAGGGTGACCTGTTTGTGTTGGGAAATCCGTCAGGGGAGCGACATTACATGCGTAGTGGAAGAACAGAAAACAAAAACCCCAGATTTCTAGTAGAAAGTTTTCGTCGTCGTGTGAAGATCAGTGCATCAAAACAAATACGCGAAAAACTGTATGTGTAAAAGAAGATACCTAGGGAGATCGTATATCCCTGAATTCCTACAGATCTGTAGGAGAGGATGAAGGAGGTCAAGCATCCTCCTCTCTAGCAATATCCACACGGCAGGGATTGCAACAATATACCTCTCTCTATGGGGAGAGGAGTACAGGAGATGGCTACCAAAAGAAACCCTCAGTATATAGAGCTTTGGTTCTCTCCTATTTATAGAGGCCCCCTGAAAACCCTAATAGATCTTTTGCACTATTGGGTATTGGATCTCTATCCAATTACCCAAGCCTCTTGGATTAGTGGGTCTTTACCCAATAATCTCTTATTAGCAATTATTGGATCTCATCTCAGGATCTAATAATTCAAGGGCTTAATGGATATCCAATAAGATTGGGGGTTCAGCGGATATCTCATATCCAAACCTCTACTCGTCGCAACACCTACCATATGTGTGTGACACTCTAGGCCCAATATCGAGCTGGCTGTGAGTCATACTTGTCAGAACTTCTTCTGACTTAGTGAATTATTATCTCTATAATAATTCACCTAACTCATCGACTATGAACGTACCAGGCCACTACGCAGTAGCCCTTAGATGATACAGGGGAATCCAATCCTTTGGACCTATCTGTCCTCAATTATCATATATCTATAGTCCTTCATCCATCTAATATCCCAAAGACCCTATACCGGGCATGGTACTGTCAGGCCTATACGGTCTCTTCTCGAGTCTTGCTCTTGTCGAATTCTCCCGAAGAACTCTTTCTCTCTCAATCCGAATAACCTTGGCCAAGGATTTGTTCGAGCAAGAACACATGAAATATTTCTTTTATAATACCGAGAGCGAATGATCCTCTATTGACACTCAATAGCCCTCGTAAGGTTGGCTACCACTCCTAATAACCGGTTGTACTAGATCTGGAACTTTCCAAACCTATAAGTCTGGTATCAAAGAGTGGAATACTCATGTAGGACATCCTTGGTGTCTCAAGTCTAAGGACCAGATATACTACTAGGACTACGAAATCACTGTCTGACGTGAGGTATCAATAACCATCCAGTATTCCATAGACGGATCAATCAGTGAACTCATTCCCCAATGAGCACTTGCACTATACTCTTAGTGTCCCCACATGAGTAGCTATGAGACCAGATATCTCCATCATATGGATGGGTATACAGTACACCAGTCTATCCGGTTATCTCGATATCCTTCTCGAGTAACCTATCACCAGGATAATTCAGAGTCTGTGTTTAAAGGTAATCGATCTCATTATCATGATCTCATCATGATCCGATTCCCATTGCATAGATCCAAGGACATCATAATATATGCAACAAGCTAGATAAAGTGATAAAATGCTTAATAATAAGCAAAGAGAAAAAATGCATATCAAGTCACAAGTGTCATCACTCATGTGATTGGCTTGTAGGGCACATATGACTAGCAATCTCCCACTTGACCTAAAGCCAATCACCAACATGTTTGATCCCCATCAGACCTCTGTGACGCTCAAAGACAATCTAAGTCAATGGCTTTGTCAGTGAATCTGCAATGTTATCTTCGGATGGAATTCTTTCCATTGCCACATCTCTTCGGGCCAAGATCTCTCTAATAAGTTGGAACCTCCTCAGAACACTTCTAATGAGACCCGGGTTCCCTTATTTGAGTAATCATCCCATATTTGTCACAATATAAAGGAATCAGCTCCTCGCTGCTCGGGATGACTCCTAGATCTGTGATGAATTTCTTCATCCAGGCTCCCTCCTTTGCTGCCTCTGCCGCAGCAATGTATTCCGCCTCTATGGTCGAGTCAGCAGTAGTGTCTTACTTGGAACTCTTCCAGCATACTACTCCTCCATTCAAGGTAAACACATACCTTGAATTAGACTTGCTATCATCGATATCGGACTGGAAGCTCGAGTTCGTGTAGCCCTCAACCCTGACGCTACTACCTCCATATACCAATAAAAGATCGTTAGTCCTTCTCAAGTACTTAAGGATACTTTTTACTGCTTTTCAGTACTCCAAGCCTAGATCTGCCTGATATCTACTTGTGACACTCAAAGCATGCGCTATATCAGGCCTGGTACATAGCATAACATACATGATAGATCCTATCGCTGATGCATATGGTATCATATCCATATGTGTCCTTTCTTTAGGAGTTTTTGGGGACATACTCCTAGAAAGTGATATTCCATGTCTCATTAGTATGAGACCTCTCTTGGAATTTTTCATGCCAAACCTTTTGACAATAGTGTCTATGTACCTTGATTGGGACAAGCCAAGCAACCTCTTGGATCTATCTCTATAGATCCGTATCCCCAATATGTAGGATGCTTCCCCTAAGTCCTTCATGGAGAAGTGCCTAGATAACCAAGTCTTTACTGTGGAGAACATTCCTACATCATTCCCGATGATCAGGATGTCATCCACATATAATACCAAAAAGCTGATAGTGCTCCCACTTACTTTCTTGTACACACAAGGCTCATCTTCATTCTTAACGAAGTCATAAGATTTGATCGCCTCATCAAATCTTATGTTCCAACTTCGGGAAGCTTGCTTCAAACCATAAATGGACCTAAGCAACCTGCACACCTTATCTGGGTTATCCCTGGATACGAATCTCTCAAGCTGTATCATATACACCTCCTCCTCAAGGTTACCATTGAGGAATGCAGTTTTGACGTCCATCTGCCTGATCTCATAATCATAGTGTGCTGCAATAGCCAATAGAATTCAAATGGATTTTAGCATGGCTATAGGTGAGAAAGTTTCGTCATAGTCAATACCTTGCCTTTGACGATACCCCTTAGCCACTAGCCTTGCTTTATAGGTCTCTACCTTTCCATCTACTCCAATCTTCTTTTTGAAGATCCACTTGCAGCCAATGGATACATTACCCTTGGGTGCATTAATTAGGTTCCAAACCTTGTTGGAGTACATGGAATCCATTTCTGAATTCATGGCTTCTTGCCATTTCCCGGAGTCTATGCTTATAATAGTCTCCTTATAGGTCTGAGGATCAATATCCTCAACATCCTCTCTTCTGATATATCCCACATATCTCTCAGGAGGATGGGATACTCTATCGGACCTACGTAAAGTTGGAACTTGTGTGTTAGGTATCTGAACAGATTCTTGAATGGTGCTTGAGCTTGGTTCTCTAACCTTGCTTAACTCTATTATACTCCCACTATCTTCACCAAGAATGTGTTCCTTCTCAAGGAATACTGCTCTCTTGGCTACAAAGACCTTTTGGTCCTCAGGGTGATAGAAATAATACCCACAAGTTTCCTTGGGGTATCCCACGAACTTGCACCATTCCGTTCGGAATCCAACTTGTCAATGTTGTGTCTCTTAACGTGGCGGGCAGCCCAAATCTTAACAATCTTAAGATCAGGCATCTTCCCATTCCATATCTCATATGGAGTACACATCACTGACTTGGTTGGAATTCTGTTCAGAAGGTAAGCTGCGGTCTCTAAGGCATATCCCTAGAATGAGATGGGTAGGTCAACGAAGCACATCATGGAATGCAACATGTATAACAGTGTGCGATTCCTCCTTTCTGATACACCATTAAGCTATGGTGTATAAGGAGGTGTCCAATTGGGATAAGATCCCATAGTCTTTAAGGAACTGGGTGAACTCTGTACTCAAGTACTCACCTCCTCGATCTGATCGAAGGGTTTTAATACTCTTTCCTGTTTGGTTCTCCACTTCATTTTTATATTCTCTGAATTTCTTAAAAGCTTCAGACTTGTACTTCATCAAGTACACATGTCCATATCTTGAGAAATCATCAATGAAAGTAATGAAGTAGGAGTAACCACCTATGGCATGAGTCGACATGGGACCACATACATCACTATGTATGAGTTCTAGTAACTCAGTGGCTCTCTCTCTAGTTCCACTAAATGGAGAGTTGGTCATCTTTCCCCGAAGGCAAGGTTCATATGTCTCATATAACTCATAGTCAAATGGATCTAGATATCTATCTTTTAGCAACTTTTGAATCCTTCCCTCGTGGATGTGGCCTAGCCTGCAATGCCAAAGATATGCTTTGTTCATCTCTTCTCGTTTCCTCTTAGACTCACTTACACTCATAATATATGGAGCTGTATCTAGCATAAATAAACCATTATGCAATGTTCCTCTCATGATGATCTGATCATCTAATATTATTGAACAACCATTGTTCTCAAAAACTAATTTATATCCAATATCTGTTAAACATGAGATAAAAATAATATTTTTGATAATAGAAGGAACATAATAGCATGCATCTAATGCAATAATAGCTTCGCCAAGCAGATGTAAGGTGACCTTGCCAACATCCACTGCAACAACCTTTGCTCCATTGTCCATCTTAAGGTCCATCTCACCTCTGTTCAATCTCCTAGGTCCCGCCAAAACCTACAACGAATTACAAATATGATAAGTACTCCCGGTATCCAATACCCATGTGTTATCAAAAGATTCTGACAAATTGAGACTGATCATGAATGTACCTGAAGCTTCTGCAAGCTTCTGTTTCGCCCTCTCTGCAAGGTACTCTTTGCAGTTCCTCTTCCAGTGCCCATCTTTGCCATAGTGGAAGCACTAGCCTTGGTCCTTTGTTGGGTCTTTCTTGGCAACCTTTGCCTTACCCATTTTGCCCTTGCTCTTGCCCTTCTTAAGGGTCTTCTCAGCCTTTCTTTTCTTTTTGGTCTCACCAGCATAGAGAACTAGCTTCTCTTTCTTGATGGTGCTCTCTGCTTCTCTCAACATATTGAGGAGCTCTGGGAGGGTCACCTCAAGTTTGTTCATATTAAAATTCATTATGAATTGAGAAAAAGAATTTGGTAGGGACTGAAGCACAAGATCCACACATAGGTTATCCTTTAGGATCATTCCCAGACCTATGAGTTTCTTGATCCACTCAATCATCCTAAGGACATGGTTCTGAACTGGTGTCCCCTCAATCATCCTGGCACGGAAAAGACTCTTTGATATCTCATATCGCTGAATTCTTCCCTGTTCCTCAAACAGTTTGTGGAGATGCAGGAGTATGGAATTAGCATCTATATTTTCATGCTGTCTCTATAACTCAGTAGTCATAGAGACCAACATATAACACTGAGCAAGAGTGGAATCATCTAAGTACTTCACATAACGAGTGATCTCATTGTCGCTTGCCCCTTCGTCGGGCGTAGGGATCACTGTATAAAGGACATACGTGATTTTCTCCACCGTGAGAATGATTCTCAGATTGCAAAGTCAATCCATATAATTTGGACCAATGAGGCGATTGGCATCAAGTATGCCACGTAAAGGATTTGAAAGCAACATTTTCTGAAATTTAAAATATAACAGAAATAAATAACATGCAGACTTTATAAAAATTAAACAGTTAAGATAAGGATTTCTATCTTAATGTACTCCCACTAATTTTTCATGAGACACACAACACCCTTCGGTATGTGAATCGAAGACCTCCGGCGGATCTCTAGTGGGGATCGGGATCCAATCGGCATCTTAACATAACCTCGAGGGACTCTACCAATCACGTTAAGCCCATAAAGATAGGCAACTCTTGCCAATCACAACTCCTTGTGATTCCCGTCCTGTTCGGCCTCCGAACCACCATGGCCTCGAGGGACTCGACCAACCATGATGTTCGGTTAAGTCATCACCATCGTTACAAGATGAGTCTGATTCGGTGATATACTCTCGAGGGACTCGACCAAGCATACCATGTCCTCAGGTTACCGGTGATATCTCTATGTCGTAGATAAGATAGCGAGACGTGATATAGGTGAGTCTCAAGGGACTCGACCAACTCAACCTACACCAAGAATCAGTTCCTAGCTATAACGATGGAAGGCCACGTGAGTCAATCTAATTGCCTCATGTTTACCGACTTAATATTATTAATGGAGAGGATTTTTGATTTGGTCTCCTAACATAATGTGTCACACACATACGTATTTAATATATATATCTACATCGCATGTAAATATATATATATACATATCTAGTAGGCGTATATCTAATCACACATCACATGAGTAATCACACCAGATGATCATGGACCACATCCTAATGTGATCAGGCCCGAGCCAATGGGCCCAATCACTCACATCAAGATCTATGTGTACTTCGGCGCATCTCTATGCCCTATGATCGTCCATCTCGCTTCGTCGGATTCGTCGGCATCTCAACACATCTCCATGCGTCGGATCGTCCGTCTCGACCTCATGGGTCCCGCTACCACTACACCTCCTCATGTAATTACAACATAATTACAAGCACGTAGGCCTGATAATAAACAAAAAAAATAAAGCCTCGCAGGCTCCAATAATAATAATCACATATACACACATCACATCACAGGTCCATGATCATATGTCCACATCATACATCACATTGTTAGGACTCTAGCTATGAGAGTCCTAATTTAGTTTCATTGATAAGGGCATTCATGTAAATCCTATCTAGCCGACCCCTATTAAAGAGGTGAAGAGGCCGGCTAGGTTAGGGTTAGGTTGCTTCTTAGGAAAGGAGTCCTATTATAAATAGGAGTTCTATTAGGAAAAGAGTCCTATTAGAAGTAGAAGTCCTATTAGGAAAGGAGTCCTATTATAAGTAGGAGTTTTATTAGGAAAAGAGTCCTATTAGAAGTAGAAGTCCTATTAGGAAGAGAGTCCTATTAGAAGTAGAAGTCCTATTAGGAAGAGTCCTATTAGAAGTAGAAGTCCTACTAGAGAAGGAGTCCTAATTAGAAGTTGGTTAGAAGTAGCAGTCTTAAGTAAGAGTCCTATTAGGAGTTGGGGCTTAGAAGCCCTATAAATAGCCATGTATTCATCCTCTTTTAACAAATGAATAGATCAATATTTTTGCAGCCTTTGTGCAGCAACTTGGAGGAAGGAACCCCTATAGAGTTCCAAGGAGGCCGATCCCCTATAGAGATCAACCCCAAGCTTAGAATCTGCGGAGGGTTCTAACACTTGGTATCAGAGCAGCGTTCTTGGTGTCTCGCTGCCCTTCCACAGCCATCCACCAGCCCTCCACAACCGCGCAAAGCAATTCCCACAATTGCTTAGAAGATCATCGCTGAATTCCGCTGTCATCTCCACCATCGTAGATCATCCTTTGATCTTCCCGTGAATTGCAACAGGTTCTTTATCTACCCTACTGCTGCTGCAATTTAGTTATCCTTATTCAAAAAATCCAAAAAAATTCGTTCCTATAATTGCTGCATAAACTTTTCGTCGCAAAGTTTTCATCTCTACAACGAAAGTCGCACTGCAGAATTTCAGCCACATAGCACTGCCTTTTTGATCTTGCTACTGCATTTTTTCTATCCAAATATCTATGGAATTTTTATGGCGGCTTTGACACTTCCTAACAGTGGTTTTCCCTTTGGTTTTGTCGAAAAATTCTCAATAAAAACCACTTATCTTTTACATCCAATCTGCTGCACTTTAGACGTAAAAATCTGCTATAATACCTCTCCGTGATTCTCAATTTTGCCAAACCTCTTGCTGTCGTTTCTTCCTACGAAATTTTTTACAGTATTAGCTCTTCCTTATCAGTAGATCCCCTTTGAGTTTTACTTGAATCTCTTTTGAAAATTTCTGAAAAAATTACATATTTACTGCTGGAATTTTTTCGGCGAAAAATCTGGTATTGCACCTTGGTCCTTTTTTCTTCTTCGTAACCTACCAAACCCTAGCCACCTTGCTGCCACAAACCAAGACGTCTTTAGGGCATCCATCTAGCCTCAAGATGCAGCTATCATAACCTAGTTTCATAACCCTAACAGCTTCAAAAACCACAGCCCAAAACATTAAACCATTATAGCTGAACCCTTCAATCACCAATCTATTGTCCGAACCTTCCACCACCCCATGCCATTAACCCGTCAACAGAAAAAAGACAAGGGCATCTCTGATCTACAGACATATGCTATGGCTTCCCAAGATCCAATTGATGCCAAATTTGAAGCATGGGAATCTCGGATTGAATCACGGCTTGAATCGCGCTTGGAAGACAAATTGCGCGCTTTGTTTGCAGAATTCAGAATTGGACAACCATCGAGTCCAACCAAACTGCAACAAGGAGAGAATTTAGAAAGGACCCCAGAGAAGGAGGGACAGCCCTCGGACGTGCTTCAGCCACGCATGAGGGTGGACTTCCCACGATGGGAAGAAGGAGACCCAGCGGGGTGGATTTCGCACGCAGAACGTTACTTTCGCTACTACCGAACGTCGGATAATGCTATGGTGGAGATTGCTGTCATCCACCTTGAAGGAGATGCTATTCAATGGTATAATTGGCTAGAATATAATCATGGGGCTCCGACATGGAATCAATTTAAGAATGCACTGCTGAACCATTTTGGACCTACGGAGTATGAAAATATCGACGGCCAACTCGTAAAGATTCGACAAACCTCTACGATTCAAGAGTACCAAACCAGGTTTGAGAAGCTATCTTACCTTGCTTGTGATTGGACTGACCGTCAATTGTTAGGAACATTTATCGAAGGACTCAAGCCAGAGATAAAAGGGGAAGTTAAGGCACGACAGCCCCGTACCGTGATGGCTGCGATTTCTTTTGCCCGAATACAAGAAGAACGACTCAACCAAGATTCTCGGAGGATGGGAACCACTCCTAGAACCTCAACATATAAACCCCCTTCTGCTTTCAGCCATCCTTCGCTGCCCAAAAAATTGACAAGAGAAGAACTACGTGATCGATCAGCAAAGGGTCTTTGTTGGCATTGCGATGAGCCGTGGAACCGCGAACATCGCTGCAAAAGGGGCTGCCTCCTATTGATTGAACCTCTTGAAGACATGAAGGAGGAGGTCCAGGAGCATGAGGAAGAGGTCATGGATGAAGAACAGCAGCCAATTGATATTATGATGCATGCCCTTGCCGGTTACGCAAACCCGCAAACAATGAAAGTGGGAGGATTTCTGATGGAACAACCAATCACCGTTCTTATTGACACCGGGAGCACTAATAATTTTATGAACAGTAAGGTTGCTGTCCGGATGGCCTTACCTATTGAGAATTGCAGCAGGTTCGATGTTAAAGTCGCAGATGGACGAATTTTGAAGTGTGATCGTAAATGCCCATGGGTGAAATTGTTGCTGCAGGACCAAGAGATAATTACAGATTTTTTCCTCCTCTCCCTCGATGATTATGAGGCCGTGCTTGGCATCGAATGGTTGACGACATTAGGTGATGTTTCCTGGAATTTTTTGAAATTAATTATGAAATTTTACAGTAAGGGGAAACAGGTGATACTGCACGGGAAACGTGGGGGCGACGTAACGACAATTTGCACACAACGAATGGAGAAAGTTTTGCACAAAGCATGCAGCAGCTTTTTGGTACAACTTGAGCAGCAATCTAAGGGAGAGCCAATCAAATTTAAAGATCCAAACCTACTTCCCTTGCTTGCTGAATTTTCAGATATATTTGATGAACCACGCGGGCTACCTCCTAACCGCCGGCACAATCATCGTATACCAATTCTTCCAGGGAAACCTCCAGCAAATACTCGACCATATCAGTATCCACATCTCCAAAAAGATGAAATAGAAAGGATTGTAAAAGAGATGCCTGAAATAGAAATTATTCGGCCAAGTTGCAGCCCCTACTCTTCACCAAAGCTCCTCGTACGAAAGAAAGACGGAACATGGCGAATGTGCGTTGATTACCGAGCTCTCAACGACATAACCGTCAAGGACAAGTATCCTATTCCAGTAGTAGATGAATTACTTGATGAATTAAAGGGAGCACGAGTCTTCACAAATTTAGACCTTCGATCCGGATATCATCAAATACGAGTGTGCGAAGAAGACATACCGAAAACTGCATTTCGAATGCACAACGGTCACTATGAATTTCTGTGTAGCTTTCTTCAACAAAAAGTGGAATATCTTAGGCATATCATATCAGAGGAAGGGGTGGCAGTGGACCCCTCCAAAATTGAAGCAATGCAGAATCAAGCCAACCCCGAGGAACATAAAATCACTGCGGCTTTCTTGGTTTAACAGTTACTACCGTAAGTTCGTGAAAGACTATGGAAAGATCAGTGCACCCTTACTTCCTTGTTGAAAAAGATGCTTTCCAGTGGTCGGACAAAGCCACCACCGCCTTCGAGGAACTTAAAGTCGCAATGATAACAACGCCAGTACTAGCATTACCCGACTTCGATAAGACTATTATTATTGAAGCTGATGCCTCCGGAGCAGGAATTGGTGCTGTATTAATGCAAGATGGCCGACCCCTCGCTTATACTAGTAAGGCATTATCTCCTTCCCACCTCAAGATGACTATTTACGATAAGGAGATGCTCGCGATTGTGCATGCGGTGTCCAAATGGAGACCATACTTAATTGGGCGATGCTTTCACATCAAGACCGACCATAAAAGCCTAAAATATTTCTTGGAGTGCATCGGAGAAGTAGCATACAGATTGGACTTACCCGCCAGCTCCCGAATCCATCCAGTCTTCCATGTATCATGTTTGAAGCTCAGGTTGGGACAACACGAGACAGCCCAAAGCCATCTACCAAATATAACTACCCAAGGAGAGCTCCAGACCCAACCAAGTGCCATTATTGATCGACGAATCATGACTCGACGACGACGACCAGCTACTAAAGTGTTAATACAGTGGGCAAACCTACCAACAGAAGATGCCACTTAGGAGAACTACGACGACTTGAAGATCAAATCCCCAGAAGTCATGGAACGTCAGCCTCAAGGACAAGGCTGATTTGAAGAGGGCGGGTCTGTTAGGACTCTAGCTATGAGAGTCCTAATTTAGTTTCATTGATAAGGGCATTCATGTAAATCCTATCTAGCCGACCCCTATTAAAGGGTGAAGAGGCCCGGCTAGGTTAGGGTTAGGTTGCTTCTTAGGAAAGGAGTCCTATTATAAGTAGGAGTTCTATTAGGAAAAGAGTCCTATTAGAAGTAGAAGTCCTATTAGGAAAGGAGTCCTATTATAAGTAGGAGTTTTATTAGGAAAAGAGTCCTACTAGAAGTAGAAGTCCTATTAGGAAGAGAGTCCTATTAGAAGTAGAAGTCCTATTAGGAAGAGAGTCCTATTAGAAGTAGAAGTCCTACTAGAGAAGGAGTCCTAATTAGAAGTTGGTTAGAAGTAGCAGTCTTAAGTAAGAGTCCTATTAGGAGTTGGGGATTAGAAGCCCTATAAATAGCCATGTATTCATCCTCTTTTAACAAATGAATAGATCAATATTTTTGCAGCCTTTGTGCAGCAACTTGGAGGAAGGAACCCCTATAGAGTTCCAAGGAGGCCGATCCCCTATAGAGATCAACCCCAAGCTTAGAATCCGCGGAGGGTTCTAACACACATGTATATGTTATTTTATAGGACTACTAGACAAAAATAATAGTTAATTAAACTATTTAATTAACATATTTAATTTTTTGAAATTAGGGATATAAAGGGAATTTTTAAATTCCCAAGGGTATTTTGGTCATTCGGCCAAAAGGACAAATTTTAGAATATTTGAAATACCAAGGGGTATTTTGGTAATTTTATCAAAATAGAATATGGAGTTTTTGAAATTCTGAAGGGTATTTTGGTAATTCTATCAAATGGGAGAGAATATGGAATTTCTGAAATCCCGAGGGGCAAAACCATCTTTTGCCCTTAAAAACCCTAACCCCTTTCTTGCATTCACCAGCTGCTGCGACCACCACCACCACTGCCAAGGCCCCCTGTACGGGCAGCGGCGGCGGCACCGCCATTGCCCCATGGTGCTGTCTTGTGGGCGTAGTGCTCGCAGGCGCTACCTCGTGGGCATCTTGTGGCGCGCCCCCTCTGACGCCACCAGGTGCCCTGCGCCAAGCAGCCGCGCCTTACGCCCCTACTGGGCGGGCAGCGCAGGCCGTAGGCCGCTTTACTGCGCCAGCAACCGCTTCTTCGCTTGCGTGCGGGCAAGCCGCAGAGCCGCTTTGCTGGGCGATGTCACGCCGCCATTGGCGGCTACTACTGTCGCGGCGCAGCAAGAAGGCTACAAGTAGCCTTGCGGCCGTTGCACGAACACAGCAAGGGCACCAATAGTTGCTGCACTTCTTGGCCCTTTTGCACCAACGATTTTGGCGTCAAAAGCAGATCCAAAATACCACATGCAGTTTAAGATCCGATCTTCGCACGAACAACCTAGCTCTGATACCACTATTAGGAAATCCGTCAGGGGAGCGACATCACATGCGCAGTGGAAGAATAGAAAATAAAAAACCCTAGATTTCCCGTAGAAAGTTTTCATCGTCATGCAAAGATCGATGCGTCAAAACAAATCCACAAAAAACTGCACGTGTAAAAGAAGATACCTAGGGAGATCGTATATCCCTGAATTCCTACAGATTTGTGGGAGAGGATGAAGGAGGTCAAGCATCCTCCTCTCTAACGGTATCCACATGGCAGGGATTGCAACGATGCACCTCTCTCTCTAGGGAGAGGAGAACAGGAGGTGGCTACCAAGAGAAACCCTCAACCTATAGAGCTTTTGTTCCCTCCTATTTATATAGGCCCTTGAAAACCCTAATGGATCTTTTGCCCTATTGGGTATTGGATCTCCATCGAATTACCCAAGCCTCTTGGATTAGTGGGTCTCTACCCAATAATCTCTTATTAGCAATTATTGGATCTCATCTCAGGATCCAATAATTCAGGGGCTTAATGGATATCCAATAAGATAGGGGGTTCTACGAATATCTCATATCCAAACTTCTACTCGTCGCAACACCTACCATATGTGTATAAATGACCCTCTATGCCTAATATCGAGCTGGCCGTGAGTCATACTTGTCAGAACTCCTTCTGACTTAGTGAATTATTATCTCTATAATAATTCACCCAACTCATTGACTGCGGACGTACTAGGCCACTACACTACGGCCCCCAGACGATACAGGGAAATCCAATCCTTTGGACCTATCTATCCTCAGTTACCATGTATCTATAGTCCCTCATCCATCTAATATCCCAGAGACCCTATACCGGGCATGGTGTTGTCAGGCCCATACGGTCTCTCCTCGAGTTTTGCTCTTGTCGGATCTCCTAGAGAACTTTTTCTTTCTCAATCCGAATAACCTTGGCCAAGGATTTATTCGAGCAAGAACACATGGGATATTCCTCTCATGATACCGAGACCGGATGATCCTCTATTGACACTCAATAGCCCTCGTAAGGTTGGCTACCACTCCCTATAACCGACTGTACTAGATCTAGAACTTTCCAAACCTATAAGTCCGATATCAAAGAGTGGAGTACTCATACAGGACATCTTTGGTGTCTCAAGTCTAAGGACCAGATGCACTATTGGGACTACGGAATTACTGTATGACGTGAGGTATCAATAACTATCTAGTATTCCATAGGCGAATCATTCAGTGAACTCATTCCCCAATGAGCACCTGCACTGTACCCTTAGTATCCTCATACGAGTAGCTATGAGACTAGCTACCTCCATCATATGGATGGGTATACAGCACACCAGTCTATCCAGTTATCTTGATGTCCTTCTCGAGTAACCTATGACCAAGATAATTCAGGATCCGTGTTTAAAGGTGAATCGGTCTCATTATCGTGATCTCATCACGATCCGATTCCCATTATACAAATCCAAGGACATCACAATACATACAACACATAAGATAAAGTGATAAAATGCCTAATAATAAGCAAAGAGAAAAAGTACATATCAAGTCACAAGTGTCATCACTTATGTGATTGGCTTGCAGGGCACATATGACTAGCAGTTTACTCTTACAGTAGAATTTCATAATTAATTTGAAAAAGTTTTAGGAGACATCACCTAGTGTTGTCAGCCATTCTATGCCTAGCACAGCCTCATAATCATCAATTGGTAGGAGGAAGAAGTCGATGATAATTTCTTGGTTTTGCAATAATAGTTTCACCTGCGGGTATCTTTGGTCGCACTTTAGGATTCGGCCGTCAGAAACCTTTACATCAAACTTGCTGCAGCTTTCGATGTGGAGCGCCATCTGAGCAATGACCTTACTATTTAGGAAGTTATTTGTGCTGCCCGTGTCGATGAGAATGGTGATCGGTTGTTGTTTGAGAAGGCCTCCAACTTTCATCGTTTGCGGATTTGAGTAGCCTACTAACGCGTGTACCATAAAGTTAGTTGATTGTGGCTCTTCTTCCATTTCTCCTTCCTCATGTTCAAAGCTCTCTTTTGGCTATTCAATGACTTATTCTTCCACTAGTTCGATAATAAGAATTCTCCCCTTTTTACAGCGATGCTCACGGCTCCATGGCTCATCGCAATGCCAACATAACCCCTTTGTAGATCGCTCTAGAAGCTCTTCTCTTGTCAACTATTTTGGTGCAGAAGCTTGGCTGACAGTAGAGGGGGCTGAGGACTTTGGTACTACTAGTCGGGGAGCGACCCTAGTCCTAAGGTCTTCATGGTTCAATCGCTCCTCTTGAAGTCATGCGAAAGAGATGACTGCCATAAGCGTGTACGGCTATCGCGCTTTAACTTCTCCCCGGATTTCCAACTTCAAGCCCTCAATAAACATTCCCAATAGCTATTTTTCAAACCAATCATGAGTTTGACTAGATAACCATTCAAACCTAGTTTGATACCCCTGAATGGTGGAGGTTTATCGGATCTTCGCTAGTTGTCCGTCGATGTTCTCGTAATCGGATGGTCCAAAGTGGATCGACAGTCCTTCTTTGAATTGTCACCATGAGAGGACTCCATAAGTGTGTTTAAACCAATCGAACCATTGTATGACATCCCCTTCAAGATATATAGTTGCAATTTCTACCATAGATACGTCCGTGGTTTTGTAGTACCGAAAATATCACTCCGCACGTGAGATCCACCCAATCGGGTCTCCTTCATCCCATCTAGGGAAGTCCATACTCATGCGTGGGTAGTAGGAATCAGTCATAGAGCTTCCCCTATCCTGGAAGTCATCTCTTCGATCAGAGCTCTCTCCTTGATGTGATTTCTTTGGGCTCAGTGGTCGACCCAAACTGAGTTCGACAAAGAGGGTCCGAATCTTCTCCTCCATCCGTGTCTCGAAGGCTTCAAACTTAGCATTGATTGCCTCCTCAGATGCAATAGTATATGCCTCCAAATCTGTAATATTAAGGTCTCTCTTTTGTTGTTGGGTTAAAGGCATGTATTATTTGAAGTAAGTGGTGGCCGAAAGGGTTTGTGGATTGGTGGATGTAGGCTTGTTTTGTGGCTGTTTTGGGTGTGGTTTGGGGCTGAGATTTGATAGAGTTTTGGGCTGAGATGCTAGTGGATGAAGGTTAGAGAAGATGGTTTTAGATCTATGGTACATGGCAGTAGAGATTTGATAGAATTCAGTTGAAGTTGCTACCGATATGCGCTGTCTTGTAAGAGTAGAATTATCATCGAAGAAACAACAGTTTCTCGATAAAATTTCCAGCGAGAACCCAGAAATTTGAGGAGGGGATTTGACAGTAGAATCTCAGTTTAAATAACAGCAAGGATGACAACTTGGATCAAGAAAATTTCGGCAGCCTAACAGCAAAGAATTCGGTGCAAGTTGCAATAGCAGAATTCTCATCGAAAAATTTTGACGGTTTGCGACGAAAACTTGCAATAACATAGTAATGTTTCAGAGATGAATTCCATAATAGATCAATCCCAGATGAAAGCCAAAATGATCTATGAGGTGCTCAAGAAATTTTGTTCAAAAAGGATAGCAATAGATCGGTTTAAAGGCAGCAATATGCAGCTGAAATTTTCTGCAGCAATCCTTTGTTCGCAAAGATGATAACTTTTGCGACGAAAGGAATTCGTAGCAAGGGATAGATAGTAAGACCTTTTTTTAGTATTTTGAATAGCAAATTGCAGCAGCAAAAGGTATTAGTGATAGGAGAATACTAGATCTCTGATGTAATTGGAAGCAGCGGCAATAGATTGATTTGATCTACGGCGGAAGATGAAGGTGGAGACGATGACGTCAAGAGAAATTGTGGGAATTGCTTGGTTGATGGTGGGCGGCAGGGATGGCAGCAAAAGCAGCAAGTTCGCTGCTCTGATACTAGATGATAGAACCTGATAGGAATTCTATGTAGATTGATCTTTAAGGGGGATCAACCCTTGGAACACTATAGGGGTTCCACCCTCCAAGTAGCCTAGTGGCTACAATTGTAGATGATTCTTCTTATTCCCAAGAGATGGAGGCTACATACTTATATAGAGCTCCAAACCCTAGCCCTAGGGGCTGCTTCCTAAGTGAACTACCTAATTTGCCCTTAACCTTAGCGGGCCGGCCTAGTAACAAGGGGGGCGACGGTTAAGAAGCCCAAAGACCCAAATGTAAACCCTAGCCTCTCTTCTTTATAGGATAAAGGCAGCTAGGTGAGGTTTATTACACTCTCACATAGTTTTTATTAGCTGCTACATAGTTAGGTAGGACCCAACCCTGCTAGGGTCCTATCATACCACTGAACTGGGCAGTGGTATTGTCTAATGTCAAGGCAGACTGGGCGGTGGTACCATTAGTACCCTGAAGACTCGGGATAATTCAAATTTTGGCTCCAAGTTTGAATCCACTTAAGGCCTATAAATACCCCTCTCATCCCTAGTTAGCATACACACCAACTGAGAACAAAAAGAGGAAAAACTCTATTGTAATTATATGAAAAAATTTTCTCCTCTAGCTTCAAGTTTTAGTTAAGTCTAAGAGAGGGGTGAGTGGGGTTGTAAAGGTTATCTCCTAAACCTGTAAAAAGGAGAAAAGGCTGTAAAGGATAGTTGATCTTCGCCCATTGAAAGAAGATCGGTTAGTGGATGTTGGTGACCTTGACAAAGGAGGAATCTGGAGTGGACGTAGGTCAGATGACCGAACCACTATAAAACTCTAGTGTGATCTCTTCTTTGCTTGTTTACTTATTTTGTAAGCATTCTACCTGCTTATTCCATCTTTCACTTGCTTTAAGTTCAAGCACAATCGATATCATTTTCATTGAATGAAGCTTTGAATCGAATGAAGTTTTTTGCAATTGTATTTTATTTATCATTGCACTAATTCAACACCCCACCCCCACCCACACACACACACTCTCTTAGTGCCGACTCAATCCTAACACATTCAAAATTTCAAATCATAATTTAAAGTGCATCACAACATGCCTGAAATTTTAGCATCGTCATCATACTTCTCCTCCTTTGTCATCAACAAAAAGAAGAAGTGTATCTAGTAAATTTTTAAGATATGCAAGTTTTATAACATACAAGCTAGTAAATATTTTATCACTTTACAACATGCAGGAGCACCAAATCATCATTAATTTTAAAGATGTGCAAGATTGCAAATTTTGCAAGTTTGCACTTTTGCTTCTTGAGATAGCAACTCTTTGCTTCTCTTTGTGATATTCCAAGCTAGCAACTTTTGTTTCTTCTCGTTTGAAAAGTGTAAGCAAGTTTTGCCTTTGCAAGCTAGCAAATTTTTTGGTAATGTTCGAGATACTAAGTTCTTTCTTCTCTTTTTAGAAGTGCAAGCTAGCAAATTTTTGCTTCCTTGAAATGTGCAAGCTAGCAAACTTTGTGATACATAAGCTAGCAATTTTTGCTTCCTTTTGTAAAGTGCAAGCTAGTAAATTCTTCTCCCCCTTTGCTATTGTCAAAAAGAAGGGAAGAGTACAATTGTTCTTTTACATCAATGCTCTAATCATGACAAAGATAAATCAATGAATCAATCATATCATGAGGTATATAAACCGTAAATACAAAGGAATCATGTCATGAAGAATCAATAAAGATCAATTTGTGAATATCAAATGATCATGAATCATGTTGATAAATTTCTTCTTTTGTAAAAGGCAAAAAGGACACAATCTTGATTTTGAAAGAAAACTTATGTCATATAAATCGAGTAATCAAGATAATGATCTGAAAAATATATAAGAAGAATTTATGCATTTGTGAGATTTAACATGCCTAAGTTTAACATTCAAGCTAGTACTTAAGGTTCTCTTTGAGAAGCTAGCAAATAGCAAAAGGAAATCTCAAGTTCATGATTCATGAAAAGTCAAGTTATGATTCCAAAAACAAATCATACTCATTTTGAGACATCCCATTTAGTTCATCAACTCCAAACTCATCATCAAAATCACTTTCATAGATTTATAAATAACATAAATAGATTTTGAATAAAAACTTTTTATCAATTCATCAAAATTACTTTCATAATTCAAGAGGTTCACAAAAGGTAATATATATGGATTCATTAATCTTTTATTGAAAAATCAAAAAGCTTTAGAGATAAAGAAAATGTATTTTCTTTTTAGTCTTTATTTATGTGATTGATTTCATACAAGCATGCCTTTGTCTTTTATGCCAAATCAAAGCATGCATCAACATTTAAAATCGAAACACAAGTTTCATCATAAAAATCATCAAAATAAAAAATATAACATATTATTTCAAAACATAAGATTTCAAGTCATCATTACTTCAAATCCTCATACATAATATAAAATCATCAAGCATGATACCATAACTTTTAACATTTTCATTACATCATCAAAATTATCAAGTATGATTCCATAAAGCATCTTCAAAATTATTTTATTTCCAATGATCTTTTTTTTATCATTGTTAGTTGTAATGAGACATTTTCCTTCTTCAATAAATCTAGCATAGTACGAGAAGTTAACATGCAATTGTCATTTACATTTTTTTTATGTCAAAATCATGCATCATGTTTGACACCAAAAAGTGATATGGAAATCATCAAAATAAACATATATGGAATTATATTTGGTGTATAATCATTATCATAAAACATGCCATTGTCATGATAATAATTTTTTTAATTAATTTAAATTTATCATAAAAAGTACTAAGTAATTTCATGATAAGGTAAAAACATTTTGGGTGAGTTACTTACCTCAATTTCAGATGTACTTGATTTATCCTTGAGTGCTTTAAACACCTTCTTTTTCATTTATGCAAGCTCCTACTTCTTTAGTTGCGGACAATCGCTTTTGTAGTGCCCAAATCGATTGCATCAATAGCAAGTTATGGTGTTCTTTTTAAGTTCATTTGTGTTTTTAGTTTTTTTTTAAATGAATTTTTTGAATTTTCTTGTCAAAAGTTTTATGTCATATATTGGGAAATCCTATAGGGTGACATTTCATGCGTAGCGGAAGAACAAAAAACAAAACCATAGATTTTCCATAGAAAGGTTCCGTCATTGTGCGAAGATCGATGCGTCAAAAACAAATCCACGAAAACTGCATGTGTAAAAGAAAATACCTAGAGAGATTGTATATCCCTGAATCCCTACAGATCTGTAGGAAGGATGAAGGAGGTCAAGCATCCTCCTCTCTAGTGGTATCCACACGGCAGGGACTACGACGATGCTCCTCTTTGGAGAGAGGAGAACAGAAGGTGGCTACCAAAAGAACCCTCAGCCTATAGAGCTTTGGTTCCCTCTTATTTATAGAGGCCCCCTATAAACCCTAATGGATCTTGCCCTGTTGGGTATTAGATCTCCATCCAATTACCCAAGCCTCTTGGATTAGTGGGTCTCTACCTAATAATATCTTATTAGCAATTATTGGATCTCATCTTAGGATCCAATAATTCAGGGGCTTAATGGATATCCAATAAGATAGGGGCTCTAGCGGATATCTCATATCGGAACCTCTACTCATCGCAACACCTACCATATGTGTGTGACTCTCTAGGCCCAATATCGAGCTAGCCGTGAGTCATTCTTGTCAAAACTCCTTCTGACTTAATGAATTATTATCTCTATAATAATTCACCCAACTCATCGACTACGGACGTACTAGGCCACTACACCGTAGCCCCTAGACGATATAAGGGAATCCAATCCTTTGGACCTATCTATCTTTAGTTACCATGCATCTATAGTCTCTCATTCAACTAATATCCCAAAGACCCTATATCGGGCATGGTGCTGTCAGACCCATACGGTCTCTCCTCGAGTCTTGCTCTTGTTAGATTCTCCTGCATAACTCTTTCTCTCTCAATCCGAATAACCTTGGCCAAGGATTTATTCGAGCAAGAACACATGGGATATTCCTCTCATGATATCGAGAGTGGATGATCCTCTATTGACACTTAATAGCCCTCGTAAGGTTAACTACCACGCCGGATGTACTAGATCTAGAACTTTCCAAACCTATAAGTCTGGTATCAAAGAGTGGAGTACTCATACAGGACATCCTTGGTATCTCATGTCTAAGGACCAGATACACTACTGGGACTACGGAATCGTTGTCTGATGTGAGGTATCAAAAACCATCCAGCATTCCGTAAGTGGATCAATCAGTGAACTCATTCCCCAATGAGCACCTACATTGTACCCTTAGTGTCCCCACATGAGTAGCTATGAGACCAGCCACCTCCATCATATGGATGGGTATACAGCACACCAGTCTATCTGGTTGTCTCGATGTCCCTCTTAAGTAACCTATGACTGGATTTTTTAGGGTCTATGTTTAAAGGGGAATCGGTCTCATTATCATGATCTCATCACGATCTGATTCCCATTGCGTAGATCCAAGGACATTACAATATATGCAATATAAGGGATCGAGCGGCACTAAGAGGGGGGTGAATTAGTGCAGTGGTAAGGAACGAGAAATTTTCAGCGATTAAAACAAGTTTGGAAACTTCGTACGAATGAATGCAGCATTTCGTTTGAACCCAGAAAGATTGCATTTTAACTTTAAAGTATACGTAATAAGATGAAGATGAAGTTGAGTAAATAAGGCAGCAAGTGGAAAGGGTTTGCAGCAAAGTAAATAGCAAGAACGTAAATGCAAACCAGATTTATATAGTGGTTCGGTCATCCGACTTACATCCACTCCCGATTCCTCTTCACTTGAGGCCACTGGCTTCTCCACTAGCTATCCTCCTTCCAACGGGCGAGGATGAACTCCCTTACAACACTTCTCCTTTTGATGGGCTTAGGAGATAACCCTTACAAGCACTGTTACCCCTCTCTTGGACTAGAACACTCTTAAGACTTAGAGAGAAGATTTGACATACTTTCAAGAGAGTTTCCCCTTTCTTTTTTTCAGTTCTAGACCCCTTTCATCCAAGAATGTGAGGGGTATTTATAGGCCTCAAAGTGATTCAAATTTGAGCTCCAAATTTGAATTCATTTTGAGTTTCCCGGTGTCAAGCGGTGCTACACTGTCGAGGCAAGGTGCTCACTTTGCACAAGGTGTCGATCGACACAAAGCCAGGGGGCGATACTACCACCCCAGCCAGGCGGTGCTACCGCCTCGCTTTCCAAGCACTGGGCGGTGTTACCGCCTAGCACATGGCTGCTGGGCAATGCTACGGCCTAGCTGCTGGTTCGGTTTGGGCCAAAAATTTTTGGCCCAACCTTGTTCAAATCAAGGCCCAATGGCCCCTACTTTGGGTTTATAGGATTAACACCTAATCCTAACCCAAATTAATATGCTAACTACGAAATTAAAGACATTCCTAAGCTATTACAAAGTCCGCAAGTCAAGTCTTATTCCGGTGAACTTCCGGCGAACTTTCGGCGGTCTTCCGACGATCCCTCGGAAACCATCCTGCGGACTCCTAGCAAGCTCTCGGACTCCACGATGATTTTGGCGAGTTCCCCCGAGTTTCTTTGACAAGCTCCGATCTTTCTTGGCAAGCTCCGTGAACTTCCGACGAACCTTCTAGCGAACTTCCGAAAACCCTTCGGCAAGCTCCCTACTCATTCTCGGCCGGTTCTGGCAGCACTCCCAATGAATCTTCGGACTTCCATCGATCACTCGAACTCCCAACGATCCATCGCACTTGACTTCGACCTTTTGTTTCGCTTTACGTCTTCATCCTTATCGTAGTTACTCCTACACAAACAAACACCAAACACCCTACTTCGATCTAGACAGTTACTATAACACGAATTGACATTCAGTTGCCCGGCACGTCATTGGTCGGTGCTTCGTCCGATCCTTCAGCACATCACCCTCTCTTGCGGCTTATTGCCCAATCGATGGTTGACCTCCGCAACCCCGATATCCATAGCGCAACTTCGCACTTCTTGGCCCGATGCCCGAAGTCCGAAGCCACCTACCGATAGTCGATCGAACCTCCGGCTCGACATCCAATATCCTGACGTGATCACCTCCGACGCAACGTCAATTCCTCCAGCGTCAACTGTCTAATCCTGATAGATAGTAGACCTGCGTAACTCAACACGCAGTTAAACAACAAAACACACTCAATTAGTTTCATCATCAAAATCCGAGATTCAACAATCTCTCCCTTTTTTATGATGACAACTAATTGATGACTGACGGAGTTAACCATAACTCCCCGGAGTTTAACACAAACTCCCCCTATCAATATGTCATTGATAGAACCCTTGGATTATCCCAAATCCAAGTAACATGTATCATTCATGTAGTGAGAAATGTAAATCCATCATGCAAATATATAAGATATTCAAGCATCATTACATTGCATGAAGTCATCAATCTACTTCTCCCCCTATGTCATCAACAAAAAGGAGAAGTAGCATCATAGCCATTTTAAAAGATATGCAAATTTTTACAACACACTAGCTATTTATCACATCATACAATATTTTGCAGTACAACACCAAATAATACCATTCAATCATAGCAAGTTTCAAGGATGGGCAATGATGGTAATTTTCACTTGCTTCTTGAGATGTGCAAGTTTGCACCTTGTTTCTTACGATAGCAATATTTGCATCCTTTGATATAACAATTCTTAGCTTCTCATGAAGTTGCAAAATAGGAATCAAGATGGCAAAATTTGCAATATTCGAGCTAAAAACTTTCTCCCCCTTTGTTAGCATAAAAAAGAAAGGGAGGATCAAATACTTCAAATAATCTTGCATGAGATTCAACAATAATTTGTAACAAAAATGCAAGCAATTTTGAAGAAGTGAAATTGAGCAAGATTTTTGCCTCTCTTGAGATAGCAACTTTTTGCTTCTCAATACTCAAGCTAGCAAAATTTTCTCTTTTGATGCACAAGCTAGCAATTTTCTTCCTCTTGAATGAACTAGCAAATTAATCATGCAAGCTAGCAATAAATCTTCTCCCCCTTTGATTTTGTCAAAAAGAAGGGAAGAATATAATTCTTTTCCCTTTACATGAATGCTTCCATCATGACAAAATAACAAATTTCCATCATGAATTTTTAACATATCAAGTCATGAATTCAAGGAAGTCATAAACAAATCATGGTATGAGGGAAATTTATAACAAGTGATAGAACCCTAGAGGAATTCTATGGAGATTGATCTTTGAGGGGGATCAACCCTTGGAACGCTATAGGGGTTCCACCCTCCAAGTAGCCTAGTGGCTGTAATTGTAGATTGATCTTTCTTATTCCAAAGAGGTGGAGGCTACAAGCTTATATAGAGCTCCAAACCCTAACCCTAGGGGCTGCTTCCTAAGTGAACTACCTAATTTGCCCTCAACCTTAGCGGGCCGGGCCAGTAACAAGGGGGGGCGGCGGCTAAGAAGCCCAAAGACCCAAATATAAACCCTAGCCTCTCTTCTTTATAGGATAGAGACGGCTAGGTGGGGTTTATTATATTCTCACAGGGTTTTTATTAGCTGCTACATGGTTGAGTAGGACCTAACCCTGCTAGGGTCCTATCACAAGCAAGCAATAATGATAAGCTAGCATACTTTGCGATACGCAAACTAGCTTCCTTTCAATTTTTCTCTTTTGTAACTAAGTTTCTCTTTTGCAAGCCATCAACTTTTTGTTTGTTATGAGCTAGTAATTTTTGTAAAATTTATAACATTTTAAACATGCAAGCTCATGAGTTAAAAAATAATGCAACTTTACAATTTCTTTCTTCTCATTTTGAGAAGTGCAAGTTTTACCTTTTGCAAGTTCTAGCTAGCTATGTTTGTCATTTTCACTTGTGATACATAAGCTAGCAAGCTAACTCCCCCTTTGTCACTATCGAAAAGAAGGGATGAATAATATTTCAATGAAATAATTTAGCACCAATCAATATTTCAATTTTTTCATGATGCATACAAAACATAGATGCAAAGAATTCATGAAAGATATCAATATGAAATATCAACAAGGATCAACACCAAAAGACATCATTCATGATTCATCATAAAGCAAATTTCATTTATGTCAAATGTTCAATTTACCACACAAGGCAAAGAAATCATGTCACTTTTAGAGTCATGAAATATATGACATCAAGGCTCATGATTCATTTAAAAAGATATAGCACAAAAAGTAACTTGATTCATGCATAAGAATTCCAAGTATCAAGTATTAAGATATCAAGACTTGGATTGTGATAAAGCTCATTCAAGTTTGAATCATCAAAATCATTAACATAGTTTATGAGATTCACAAAAAAACATAAACTTGAATTGTTCTCCGCTTTGGTAAATGATAAAAAGAAACAATCATTTTCGAGATTCAAAATGCTAGCAATTTGCATTAATCATGACAAGTGATACATCAAAAGTCTATATCATTATTTCAATCAACAAGTCATGAAGCATACAAAGTAGTATTGAAACATGAGAGAAAAGTTCAAATTATCAAATCATAATCAATTCATCGAAATCACTTCTATAATTTATGAGATTCTTAAGATATCATGAAATCATTAATCTCGATAAGATAGTAAATATAATTTCTTTATGTTTCATCATATAAGTATGTCTTTTGCCTTTATATGCCAAATCAAAATATTCAAAACTGGAAGACAAACTTCATTATAAACATTGTCAAAACAACACATTATTTCAAGACGAGATTTAATTTATCATGATAATGTGTTTCATTTTATTTCAAACAAGTGTGCTCATGTTTCAAAAGATGAGTATCAAATTTAAGACTAAAACATGAGTTTGTCATCAAGATATGATATCACAAAGTCATTATGCATGATAACAAACTTTTAGTATTTTCATTTCAATGATGATTTCATAATGTATGTTTCAACATTTATATGGAACCCATCATTGTAGAAATTCAAAACATAACTTTGTCATTAAATCCATCAAGATCATATGCATCAAACATCATGATAGTACATTTTCTCATCTTTATGAGTTTCAATTTAAGTGATTTGATCTTTCATAAGAATGTTCAAATTTTTTATATGAAAATATCATGCATCATATTCAAAAACAAAAATATCATCAAAATCATTTTAATTCTTTCTTACATTAGTTATAATAAGATGATCGATGCTCAAATTTTTTGGTAAAATCATGCATCATTTTATAAATCTGAAAAATAATTTTCGTCATGAAAATCATCAAGTCCAAATGTAATACAAGGCAACATTAAAATCACATTTCTTTCATTTGAAAAATTTATGGGTTAGGTCTTTATAATTGATTTCATGAAGACATATATCATCTAAAAATTTCATCATAAAAAGGGTCAAGACCTATTAATCCAAGATAGAAGTTTTTTTAAATCAACATCACTTCAACAACTCATGCATGATATAAAATCATCAAGCATCATGTTTAGAGACAATGTAAACCATCAAGATACTCATGCATGGGTTGATTCTATTAGGTGTCTAAATATTATTACAAATCATACAATCATCATTCATATTTTTACTTTTCAAAAATACTATAAAGAAAAGCATAGTATAATTTTTAAAATATTTTTTTTAATTTCTAAAAACACAAGAAAAGCATGAAAAAAAAATTCCTACTAACTAAGTTAAGCATTCATGGAAAGCATCATGTAATTTCAAAATAAGGTAGAAGCAACTTGGGTGAGTTTCTTACCTCATTGTTGAAAATCATCAAAGCCCATTTTGCCTCTTCTCTACTTGATTCTTCTTTGCAAGCCTTCTTCATCTTCTTTGGCCTCTTCCTCCGTTCAAGTTCATTGTCTATTTTAGATTTTTATTTAATGAACTTATTAAGATTCATTAAAAGTTCAATGTCCTCATTGTCCTCATCACTTGAGTCATCACTCAAGTGGCATTCATTTATCCGATGTTCCAAATCCTTCTTGTTCTTTAGAAGGTGGTTCATATGTTCATCATGTTCTAAATGTTCAAAGAAACTCATTTCATATGTCATTAGTGAACCGATTAGTTCTTCCAATGAAAAATCATTTAAATTTTTAGTCTCTTGTATTGCGGTTACTTTTGGATCCCAACTCTTTGGGAGGGATCTTAAAATCTTGTTAGTGAGTTCAAAATTCAAAAAATATTTTCTAGGACTTTTCAAGCTATTGACGATATCCGTGAAGCGGGTGTACATATCGCCGATAGTTTCGCTTGGTGTCATTCGGAATAGCTCAAAATCATGCAATAAAAGGTTTACTTTCGAGTCTTTAACTCTACTAGTTCCCTCGTGCGTGATTTCAAGTGTTCGCCAAATATCGAAAGCCATTTCGCATATTGAAATCCGATTGAACTCGTTCTTGTCTAAAGCGCAAAATAAGGCATTCATAGCCTTTGCATTTAAAGAAAAAGACCTTTTCTCCAAATCCGACCATTCGTTTGCTGGTTTAGAGGAAGGTTGAAAGCCATTTTCGATGATGTTCCACAAATCCAAATTCATTGAAAGCATGAAAACTCTCATTCGAGTTTTCCAATATGTGTAGTCCAAACCGTTAAAGAACGGTGGACGAAAAATCGAAAAGCCCTCTTAAAAACCATTTAGAGCCATTTCTCACGGGTGTAAATCCGAAAGAAAAAGAACGTGGCTCTGATACCAATTGTTAGGGATCGAGCGGCACTAAGGAGGGGGGGGGGTGAATTAGTGCAGCGGTAAGGAACGAGAAATTTTCAGTGATTAAAACAAGTTTGGAAACTTCGTACGAATGAATGCAGTGTTTCGTTTGAACCCGAAAAGATTGTGTTTTAACTTTAAAGCATACATAATAAGATGAAGATGAAGTTGAGTAAATAAGACAGCAAGTGGAAAGGGTTTGAAGCAAAGTAAATAGCAAGAATGTAAATACAAACCAGATTTTTATAGTGGTTCGAGCATCCGACCTACGTCCACTCCCGATTCCTCTTCACTTGAGGCCACTGGCTTCTCCACTAGCTATCCTCCTTCCAACGGGTGAGGATGAACTCCCTTACAGTACTTCTCCTTTTGATGGGCTTAGGAGATAACCCTTACAAGCACTCTTACCCCTCTCTTGGACTAGAACACTCTTAAGACTTAGAGGGAAGATTTGACACACTTTCAAGAGAGTTTCCCCCTTCTTTTTTTCAGTTCTAGACCCCTTTCATCCAAGAATGTGAGGGGCATTTATAGGCCTCAAAGTAATTCAAATTTGGGCTCTAAATTTGAATTCATTTTGAGTTTCCTGTGTCGAATGGGTGCTACACGCTGTCGAGAAGCATGCTACCGCACTTTGCAAGTCGATCCCGACACAGCGAGGAGGTACTACCGCCCCAGCCAAGCGATGCTACTGCCTGAGCCAGGCGGTGCTACCGCCTGGCTTTCCAAGCACTGGGCGGTGCTACCGCCCAATTGCTGGTTCGGTTTGGGCCAAAAAATTTTGCCCCAACCTTGTCCAAATTAAGGCCCAATGGCCCCTACTTTAGGTTTATAGGATTAACACCTAATCCTAACCTAAATTAATATGCTAACTACGAAATTAAAGACATTCCTAAGCTATTACAAAGTCCGCAAGTCAAGTCTTCTTCCGATGAGCTTCCGGTGAACTTCCGGCGGTCTTTCGACGATCCCTCGGAAACCATCCTGCGGGCTCCCAGCAAGCTCTCGAACTCCACAATGATTTTGGCGAGTTCCCCCAAGTTTCTTTGACAAGCTCCGATCTTTCTTGGCAAGCTCCGCGAACTTTCGACGAACCTTCCGGCGAACTTTCGAAAACCCTTCGGCAAGCTCCCTACTCATTCTCGGTCGGTTTCGGCAGCACTCCCAACGAATCTTCGGACTTCCATTGAATACTCGAACTCCCAACGATCCATAGCACTTGACTTCGACCCTTTGTTTCGCTTTACGTCTTCATCCTTATCGTAGTTTCTCCTGCACAAACAAATACCAAACACCCTACTTCGATCTAGACAGTTACTACAACATGAATTGACATTCAGTTGCCTGGCACGTCATTGGTCGGCCTTCGTCCGATCCTTCGGCACATCGCCCTCTCTTGCGGCTTGTTGCCCAATCGACGGTTGACCTCCACAACCCCGATATCCATGGTGCAACTCCACACTTCTTGGCCCGATGCCCGACGTCTGAAGCCTCCTGCTGATAGTCGACCGAACCTCCGACTCAACATCCAATATCCTGACGTGATCACATCTGGCGGAACGTCAATTCCTCCAGCATCAATTGTCTAATCCTGATTGATAGTAGACCTGTGTAACTCAACACGTAGTTAAACAACAAAACACACTCAATTAGTTTCATCATCAAAATCCGAGATTCAACATGCAACACGCAAGATAAAGTGATAAAATGCCTAATAATAAGCAAAGAGAAAAAATGCATATCAAATCACAAGTGTCATCACTCATGTGATTGGCTTGCAGGGCATATATAACTAGTGATCTCTCATTTGACCTAAAGCCAATCACCAACATGTTTGATCCCCATCAGACCTTTGTGATGCTCAAAGATAATTTGAGTCAATGACTTTGTCAATGGATCTGTAATGTTATCTTCGGATGGAACTATTTCCACTAGTACATCTCTTCGGGCCACGATCTCTCTAATAAGCTAGAACCTCCTCAGAACACTTCTGATGAGACCCGGGTTCCCTTATTTGAGTAATCACCCCATAGTTGTTACAATATAAGGGAATCAGATCCTCGCTGCTCGATAGGACTCCCAAGTCTGTGATGAACTTCTTCATCCAGACTCCCTCTTTTGCTGCCTCTGCCACAGCAATGTATTTCGCCTCTGTGGTCGAGTCAGTAGTAGTGTCTTGCTTGGAACTCTTCCAGCATACTGCTTCTCCATTCAGGGTGAACACATACCCTGAATTAGACTTGCTATCATCGATATTGGACTAGAAGCCCGAGTCCATATAGCCCTTAACCCTGAGGCCACTACCTTCATATACCAGTAAAAGATCCTTAGTCCTTCTCAACTCTTTAAGGATACATTTTACTATTTTCCAATGCTCCAAGCCTGGATCTGCCTGATATCTGCTTGTGACACTTAGAGCATGCACTATATCAGGCCTGGTACATAGCATAGAATACATGATAGATCCTATCGCTAAGACATATAGTATCATATCCATGTGTGCCCTTTCTTCAGAAGTCTTTGGGGATATAGTCCTAGAAAGTGATAATCCATGTCTCATTGGTATGAGACCTCTCTTGAAATTTTTCATGCCAAAACTTTTGACAACGGTGTCTATGTACCTAGACTAGGATAAGCCAAGCATCCTTTTAGATCTATCTCTATAGATTCATATCCCCAATATACATGATGCTTTCCCTAAGTTCTTCATGGAGAAGTGCATAGATAGCCAAGTCTTTACTGTAGAGAGCATTCCTACATCATTCCCAATGATCAGGATGTCATCCACATATAATACCAAAAAGGTGTTAGTGCTCCCACTTACCTTCCTATACACACAAGGCTTATCTTCATTCTTAACGAAGTTATAAGATCTGATCGCCTAATCAAATCTTATGTTCCAACTTCAAGAAGCTTGCTTTAGTCGATAAATAGACCTAAGCAATTGCACATCTTATCTGGGTTATCCCTGGACACGAATCCTTCAAGCTGTATCATATACACCTCCTCCTCGAGGTTGCCATTGAGGACTGCGGTTTTGATATCCATCTGCTAGATCTCATATCATAGTGTGCTGCAATAGCCAATAGAATTTGAATGGATTTTAGCATGGCTACAGGTGAGAAAGATTCGTCATAGTCAATACTTTGCCTTTGATGATACCCCTTAGCCACTAGCCTTGCTTTATAGGTCTCTATCTTTCCATCTACTCCAATCTTCTTTTTGAAGATCCACTTGCAGCCAATGGGTACAATACCCTCGGGTGCATCAACTAGGTTCCAAACCTTATTAGAGTTTATGGAATCCATTTCTGAATTCATGACTTCTTGCCATTTCCCAGAGTCTATGCTTATAATAGCCTCCTCATAGGTTTGAGGATCAATATCCTCAACATCCTCTCCTCTAATATGTCCCACATATCTCTCAGGAGGATGGGATACTCTACTAGACCTACGTAAAGTTAGAACTTGTATGCTAGGTATCTGAATAGATTCTGGCTGTGGAATGGTGCTTAAGCTAGGTTCTCCAACCTCGCGGAACTCTATCATGCTCCCACTATCTCCACCAAGAATGTGTTCCTTCTGAAGGAACACTGCTCTCATGGCTACAAAGACCTTTTGGTCCTCATGGTGATAGAAATAATACCCACAAGTTTCCTTAGGGTATCCCACGAACTTACACCGTTCCGCCCTAGATTCTAACTTGTCGAGGTTGTGTCTCTTAACGTGGGCAAGGCAGTCCCAAATCTTAACAACCTTAAGATCGGGCTTCTTCCCATTCCATATCTCATATGGAGTAGATATTACTGACTTACTTGGAATTCTATTCAGAAGGTAAGCTGTGGTCTCTAGGGCATATCCCTAGAATGAGATGGGTAGGTTGACGAAACTCAATATGGAATGCACCATGTCAAACAGTGTGCAATTCCTCCTTTTTGATATACCATTAAGCTATGGTGTATAAGGAGGTGTCCATTAGGATAGAATCCTATGGTCTTTGAGGAACTAGGTGAACTCTGTACTCAAGTACTCACCTCCTCGATCTGATCGAAGGGTTTTAATATTCTTTCTTGTTTGGTTCTCCACTTCATTCTTATATTTCCTGAATTTCTCAAAAGTCTCAGACTTGCACTTCAAGTACACATGTTCGTATCTTGAGAAATCATCAGTGAAAGTAATGAAATAGGAGTAACCAACTATGGCATGAGTCGACATGGGACCACATATATCACTATGTATGAGTTTTAGTAACTCAGTGGCTCTCTCTCTAATTCCACTAAATAGAGAGTTGGTCATCTTTCCCCGAAGGCAAGGTTCATAAGTCACATATGACTCATAGTTAAATGGATCTAGATATCCATTCTTCAGTAACTTAAAGTTAAAGGCAACATCCTCTCTTCTGATATATCCCACATATCTCTCAGGAGGATGGGATACTCTATCGGACCTACGTAAAGTTGGAACTTGTGTGTTAGGTATCTGAACAGATTCTAGAATGGTGCTTGAGCTTGGTTCTCTAACCTTGCTTAACTCTATTATACTCCCACTATCTTCACCAAGAATGTGTTCCTTCTCAAGGAATACTGCTCTCTTGGCTACAAAGACCTTTTGGTCCTCAGGGTGATAGAAATAATACCCACAAGTTTCCTTGGGGTATCCCACGAACTTGCACCATTCCGTTCTGGAATCCAACTTGTCAATGTTGTGTCTCTTAACGTAGGCAGGGCAGCCCCAAATCTTAACAATCTTAAGATCAGGCATCTTCCCATTCCATATCTCATATGGAGTACACATCACTGACTTGGTTGGAATTCTGTTCAGAAGGTAAGCTGCGGTCTCTAAGGCATATCCCTAGAATGAGATGGGTAGGTCAACGAAGCACATCATGGAATGCAACATGTATAACAGTGTGCGATTCCTCCTTTCTGATACACCATTAAGCTATGGTGTATAAAGAGGTGTCCAATTGGGATAAGATCCCATAGTCTTTAAGGAACTGGGTGAACTCTGTACTCAAGTACTCACCTCCTCGATCTGATCAAAGGGTTTTAATACTCTTTCCTGTTTGGTTCTCCACTTCATTTTTATATTCTCTGAATTTCTTAAAAGCTTCAGACTTGTACTTCATCAAGTACACATGTCCATATCTTGAGAAATCATCAATGAAAGTAATGAAGTAGGAGTAACCACCTATGGCATGAGTCGACATGGGACCACATACATCACTATGTATGAGTTTTAGTAACTCAGTGGCTCTCTCTCCAATTCCACTAAATAGAGAGTTGGTCATCTTTCCCCGAAGGCAAGGTTCATAAGTCACATATGACTCATAGTTAAATGGATCTAGATATCCATTCTTCAGTAACTTTTGAATCCTTCTATCATGGATGTGACCTAGTGTTAGAACCCTTGCGGATTCTAAGCTTGGGGTTGATCTCTATAGGGGATCGGCCTCCTTGGAACTCTATAGGGATTCTTTCCTCCAAGTTGCTGCTCAAAGGCTGCTAAAAGATTAATCTATTCCTTTATGAAAAGAGGGTGAATACATGGCTATTTATAGGGCTTCTAAACCTCAACTCCTAATATGATTCTTACTCAAGACTCCTACTTCTAACCAACTCCTACTTCTAATTAGGACTCCTTCTCTAATAGGACTCCTAATTCTAATAGGACTCTTTCCCTAATATGACTCTTACTTCTAATAGGACTCTTTCTCTAATAGGACTCCTACTTCTAATAGGACACCTTCTCTAAGAAGCAACCTAACCCTAACCTAGCCAACTTCTTTATCTCTTTAATACGGGTCAGCTAGATAGGATTTACATGAATGCCCATATCAATTAGGACTCTCATAGCTAGAGTCCTAACAGACCTGCCCTCTTCAAATCAGCCTTGTCCTCGAGGCTGACATTCCATGAATTCTGGGAATTTGATCTTCAAGTCATCATAGTTCTCCCAAGTGGCATCTTTTGCTGGTAGGTTCGCCCACTATATTAACACTTCAGTAGTAAGTCGTCATCGTCGAGTCACGATCCATCGATCAATAATGGCACTTGGTTGGGTCTGGAGCTCTCATTGGGTAGTTATATTTGGTAGATGGCTTTGGGCTGTCTTATGTTGTCCCAACTTGAGCTTCAAACATGATACATGGAAGACTGAATAGATTTGGGAGCTGGCGGGTAAGTCCAATCTATATGCTACTGCTCTGATGCACTCCAAAATCTGATAGGGTCCATAGAATTAAGGTGAAAGCTTCATAGATGCTCTGGTTTGGATTGATGTTTGCTTGTATGGCTAGAGCCGTAGGAAGACCCAATCTCCTACTGAAAATTCTCTTTCGCCTTTGTGTTGATCATATTGTTGTTTCATCCTTGCTTGTGCTGTAGTGAGATTATCTTTTAGCAACTTCAACATTTTGTCTCTGTCCTATAGTTCCCTGTCTATTTGTTCTACTTTAGATGTGCCCAACATATATTTTGGAATTACAGGGGGGGTCGACTATACATGGCCTCATAGGGAGTACATTTTATGGATGAATGATAAGTTGTATTATACCACCACTCGGCCCAGGAAAGCCGCTTTGTCCATTCTTTTAGTCGGTCACTAGTGAGGCATCTGAGATATGTCTCCAAACACCTATTCACCACTTCAGTTTGGCCATCGATTTATGGGTGATATGTTGTACTCATCTTTAATTTAGTGTCTTGCATCTGGAATAACTCTATCCAAAATTTGCTCATAAAGACCCAATCACAATCACTTACAATAGATCTTGGCATCCCATGTAATTTTATAATATTCTCCATAAAGATTCGAGCAATACTAGAAGTAGTGTAAGGATTACGAATGGCACAAAAGTGAGCATACTTTGTAAGGCGATCAACCATGACAAAAATTGTATCTTTTCCTTGTGATGAGGGAAGCCCTTCAATGAAATCCATTGATATATCAATCCATATTGATTCTGGGATGGGTAGAGGTTGCAACTTTCTGGGACTTGCCACTGTCTCACCTTTATGTCGTTAACATACATCACATTGTGCTATAAATTCAGCAATAATATTTTTCATCTCAATCCTATAAAAATTTTGCTTAATTCTTTTATAGGTTCTAAGGAACCCGGAGTGCCCAACCGTAGGTGTGGAATGCATCTCTTGAAGGATGGTCTTTATGTAAGTAGAATTTAGTACAAGCACAATGTGTCCCTTATATCGCAAGTCCTTTGAGTCCCAATTGTAATGAGCCACGGAGCTTGGTGCTTCCTTAATTTTTTTTATGATTTTACTCATTTCTAGATTATCTTGCTATTCCCTCCTAATATTCTCAAGGAAGTCGCTGGTCAGAAGTAAAATAATCGAAAATTCAACTTGCTCGAGTAGTCATGAAAGCGCATCTGCAACAATATTATCTTTCCCCTTTTGTAAGTTATTTCATAATCAAATCCAAGAAGCTTTGTTACCCATTTTTGCTGCTCGAGGGAAGATATCTTCCGCTCCAAGAAATATTTTAGGCTTTTATGGTCGGTCTTAATTTGAAAGCATCACCCGATCAAGTACGATCTCCATTTGGATACCGTATGCATAATCGTGAGCATCTCCTTATCGTAAATAGTCATCTTGAGATGGGAAGGAGATAACACCTTATTGGTATAAGCAAGAGGGTGGCCATCTTGCATCAGTGCAGCACCAATTCCGACTCTGGAGGTATCGGCTTCAATAATAAAAGTCTTACCGAAGTCGGGTAATGCAAGCACGGGAATTATTATCATTGCGACTTTAAGTTCATCGAAGGTGGTGGTGGCTTTGTCCGACCACTGGAAAGTATCTTTTTTTAGTAAGGAAATAAGGGGTGTACTAATCTTTCCATAGTTTTTCATGAACTTACGATAGTAACCTGTTAAATCGAGAAAGCTGCACAACGATTTTATGTTCCTCGGGGTCGGCCAATTCTGCATTGCTTCAATTTTGGAGGGGTCCACTGCCACCTCTTCCTCTGATATGATATGCCTAAGATATTCCACCTTTTGTTGAAGAAAGCTGTACTTCATTTTTTTAATGAAAAGAACATATTCTCACAAAATTATCAAAACAAGTCATAAGTGCTGAATATGACTTTCAAAAGAAGGGTTGTAAATAAGGATATCGTCAAAGAAAACCAGCACAAACTTATGAAGATAACTCTGAAAAATATCATTCATAAGACTCTAGAAGGTGGAGAGAGCATTGGTGAGACCAAAGGGCATTACCAAAAATTCGTAGTGATCTTTGTGCATTCGAAAGGCAGTTTTTGGTATGTCTTCTTCGCACACTCGTATTTGATGATACCCAGATCAAAGGTCCAGCTTTGTGAAGACTCATGCTCCCTTTAATTCATCAAGCAATTCATCTACTACTGGATTAGGGTACTTGTCCTTGACGGTTATGCCGTTGAGAGCTCGGTAATCAATGCACATTCGCCATGTTCCGTTTTTCTTTCGTACGAGGAGCACCAATGAAGAGTAGGGGTTGCAACTTGGCTGAATAACTCCTGTTTCAAGCATCTCTTTTACAATCCTTTCTATTTCATCTTTTTAGAGATGTGGATAATGATATGGCTGAGTATTTGCTGGAGGTTAGCCTGGAAGAATCGATATATGATGATCATGCTGATGGTTAGGAGGTAGGCTGTGTGGTTCATCAAATATATCTGAAAATTCAGCAAACAAGGGAAGTAGGTTTGGATCTTCAAATTCGGTTGGCTCTCCATTAGATTGCTGCTCTAGTTGTACTAAAAAGCAACTGCATACTTTGTGCAAAACTTTCTCCATTCGTTGTGTGCAAATTGTCGTTACATCGCCCCCATGTTTCCCGCACAGTGTCACCTGTTTCCCCTTACTATAAAATTTCATAATTAATTTTAAAAAATTCTAGGAAACATCACCTAATGTCATTAACCATTCAATGCTAAGCACGGCCTCATAATCATTGAGAGGGAGGAGGAAAAAATATGCAATTATCTCTTGGTCCTGCAGTAACAATTTCACCCGTGGGCACCTATGATCACACTTCAAAATTCATCCATCTGCGACCTTAACATTGAACCTGCTGTAATTCTTAATAGGTAAGGCCATCTGAACAGCAACCTTTCTGTTCATAAAATTATTAGTGCTCCCGGTGTCAATAAGAACGGTGATCGATTGTTGCTTCAGAAATCCTCCCACTTTCATTGTTTGCGGGTTCGCGTAACGGGCAAGGGCATGCATCATAATATCAATTGACTGCTATTCTTCATCCGTGACCTCTTCCTTATGCTCCTAGACCTCCTCCTCTATGTCTTCAAGAGGTTCACTTAGTAGGATGCGGCCCCTTTTGCAGCAATGATCGCGGTTCCACGGCTCATCGCAATGCCAACAAAGACCCTTTACTGATCGGTCACATAGTTCTTCTCTTGTCAATTTTTTTGGCAGCGAAGGATGGCTGGGAGTAGAAGGGGGTTTAGATGCTGAGGTTCTAGGAGTGGTTCTCATCCTCTGAGCATCTTGGCTAAGTCATTCTTCTTGTATTCGGGCAAAAGAAATCGCAGCCATCACGGTACGGGGCTGTCGCGCCTTAACTTCATCTTTTATCTCTGGCTTGAGTCCTTCGATGAATGTTCCTAACAATTGATGGTTAGTCCAATCATGAGTAAGGTAGGATAGCTTCTCAAACCTGGTTTGGTACTCTTGAATTGTAGAGGTTTGTCGAATCTTTGCGAGTTAGCCGTCAATATTTTCATACTCCATAGGTCCGAAATGGTTCAGCAGTGCGTTCTTAAATTGATTCCATGTCAGAGCCTCATAATTATATTCTAGCTAATTGTACCATTGAATAGCATCTCCTTCAAGGTGGATGACAGCAATCTCCACCATAGCATTATCCGACGTTTGGTAGTAGCCAAAGTAACGTTCAGTGCGCGAAATCCACCCTGCCAGGTCTCCTTCTTCCCATCGTGAGAAGTCTACTCTCATGCATAGTTGAAGCATGTCCAAGGGCTGTCGCTCCTTCTCTGGGGTCCTTTCTGAATTCTCTCCTTGCTGTAATTTGGTTGGACTCGGTGGTTGTCCAATTCTGAATTCTGTAAACAAAGCACGCAATTTGTCTTCCAAGCGTGATTCAAGCCGTGATTCAATCTAAGATTCTCATGCTTCAAATTTGGCATCATTTAGATCTTGAGAAGCCATAGCATATGCCTATAGATCATAGATGCCCTTGTCTTTTTTTTGTTGATGGGTTAATGGCATGGGGTGGTGGAAGGCTTGGACAATAGATCGGTGATAGAAGGGTTCGGCTGTAATGGTTTACTATTTTGGGCTGCATATTTTGATGCTGTTAGGGTTATGAAACTAGGTTATGATGGCTGAATCTTATAGCTAGATGGATGCCCTAAAGATGTCTTGGTTGGTGGTGGTAAGGTGGCTAGGGTTTGGTAGGTTACGGAGGAGAAAAAGGACAAAGGTGCAGCACCAGAATTTTTTGTCGAATAAATTTCAGTAGTAAAGACGTAATTTTTTTCAAAAATTTTCAATAGAGATTCAAGCAAAACTTAAAGGGAGTCTACTAGTAAGGGAGAGGCAATACTGTTAAAAATTTCATAGAAAGAAATGACAGCAAGAGGTTTGGAAAAATTGAGGATCACGGAGAGGTACTATAGTAGATTTTTACATCTAAAGTGCAGTAGCTTGGACGTAAAAGATAAATGGTTTATATTGAGAATTTTTTGATAAAACTAAAGGGAAAACTACTATTATGAAGTGTCAAAGCCATTGTAAAAATTTCGTAGAGATTTGGATAGAAAAAATACAGTAGCAAGATCAAAAAAATAGTGCTATGCGGCTAAAATTCTGCAGTGCAACTTTCATTGTAGAGATGAAAACTTTACGACGAAAAGTTTATGCAGCAATATAGGAATGAATTTTTTGGATTTTTTTGAATAAGGATAACTAAATTACAGTATTAGTAAGGTAGATAACTAAAACCTATTACAATTTATGGGAAGATCAAAGGATGATCTGTGGTGGTGGAGATGATGGTGGAATTCGACGATGATCTTCTAAGCAATTGTGGGAATTGCTTTGGGTGATTGTAGAGGGCCAGTGGATGGCTGTGGAAGGGCAATGAGATGCCAAGAACATTGCTCTGATACCAAGTGTTAGAACCTTTGTGGATTCTAAGCTTAGGGTTAATCTCTATAGGAGATCGGCCTCCTTGGAACTCTATAGGGGTTCCTTCCTCTAAGTTGCTGCTCAAAGGCTGCTAAAAGATTGATCTATTCCTTTATGAAAAGAGGGTGAATACATGACTATTTATAAGGCTTCTAAACCTCAACTCCTAATAGGACTCTTACTCAAGACTCCTACATCTAACCAACTCCTACTTCTAATTAGGACTCCTTCTCTAGTAGGACTCCTAATTCTAATAAGACTCTTTCCCTAATAGGACTCCTACTTCTAATAGGACTCCTTCTCTAAGAAGCAACCTAACCCTAACCTAGTTAGCCTCTTCACTTCTTTAATAGGGGTCGGCTAGATAGGATTTACATGAATGCCCTTATCAATTAGGACTCTCATAGCTAGAGTCCTAACACTTAGCCTACAATGCCACAGATATGCATTGTTCATCTCTTCTCATTTCCTCTTAGACTCACTTACACTCATGATATGTGGAGTTGTATCTAGTATAAATAAACCATTATGCAATGTTCCTCTCGTGATAATCTCATCATTTAATATTATTGAACAACCATTGTTCTCAAAAACTAATTTATATCCACTAACTATCAAATATGAAATTAAAATAATATTTTTGATAATAGAAGGAATATAATAGCATGTATCTAATGCAATAATAGCTCCACCAGGCAAATGTAAGGTGACCATGCCAATAGCCACTGTAGCAATCTTTGCTCCATTATCCATCTTAAGGTCCATCTCGCCTCTCTTCAATCTCTTAGGTCCTGCCAGAACCTGCAACGAATTGCAAATTTGATAAGCACTCCCGGTATCCAATACCCATGTATTATCATAAGATTCTGACAAATGGAGACTGATTATGAATGTACCTGAAGCTTCTCCAAGCTTCTGTTTCGCCCTCTCTGTAAGGTACTCTTTGCATCATCATCACTTGAGCTTTCACTCAAGTGGTTTTCTATAGTTCGAAGTGTCAAATCTTTCTTATTCTTTAGAAGATAGTTCTCATATTTGTCATATATCAAATAAGTCATTTCATACGTCATCAAGGACCCAATATGTTTTTCGAGAGAATAACAATTAAAGTTTTTTGACTCTTGTATAGCCGTTACTTTCGGATCCCAACTTTTTAGAAGGGATCATAATATTTTGTTAACGAGATCAAAATTAGAAAAATATTTACTAAGACTTTGTAAACTATTAATGACATCCATAAAATAGGTGTACATGTTACTAATAGTTTCACTTAGTTCCATTTGAAATAATTCAAAATCATGCATCATAAGATTAATTTTTAAATCTTTAACTTTACTAGTGCCTTTGTGTGTGATTTCAAGTATGTGCCAACTGTTGTATGTAGTTTCGCAAATCGAAATCTAATTAAATTTGTTTTTGTCCAAGGCACAAAACAAAGTGTTCATCGCTTTGGCATTCAAAGAAAATAATTTTTTTCTCAAAATCATTCCATTCATCTATAGGTTTAGAGGATTGTTGAAAACCATATTCAATAATATTCCATAAATCAAAATTCAAAGAAAGTAAGAAAACTCTCATTCGAGTTTTCTAATATGTGAAGTCCGTCCCATTGAACAAAGGGGGATGAATGGTAAAAAGACCCTCTTGAAAGCCAAAAAAAGTCATCTCTCTTGGGTGTTAAACCAACAGAGACAAACGTAGCTCTGATACCAACTATTAGGATCATAATCGGCACTAAGAGGGGGGGGGGGTGGGTGAATTAGAGCAACGATAAAATCATTCGATTTATGAAAACTTTCAATGATTTGAAGATCTGTTTTGATTACAAGTCGTATTGGAAAGATGTTTAACTTGAAAGTGTTTGCAAGTGAATGATATGGTAGCAGAGTAGTTACAAAATAAGTAAATAAGTAGAGAAGATGTGCAAACTGATTTTATAGTGGTTCAGTCATCCCGACCTACATCCACTCCGTATTCCTCTTCACTTGAGGCTACCGGCTTCCACTATTTGATCTTCTTTCAATGGGTGAAGATCAACTACCCTTACAACTCTATTCTTCTTTTGACCAGCTCATGAGAGAACCTTTACACCCCCACTCACCCCTCTCTTAACTGAAATCAATACTAGACTAGAGGAGGGGAATTCTCACATGATCATAATAAAGTTTTCCCTTATTTTTATTTTCAGTTTTATGTGTATACTAACCAAGGATGAGAAAAGTATTTATAGGCCCCAAGTGGATTCAAACATGGAGCCAAAATTTGAATCACACCGAGTCTTCAAGGTGCTGGTGGTACCACCGCTAGTGCTGGGTAGTACCATCACTCAATCTACCCTGACATTGGGTGGTACCATCACCTAGTCTGGCAGTGCTACCACCTGACATAGTCTTGAAGACTGTATCTTGGAGACCGAGCCATCGACGGGTCCACCGCTTGTTCTAGCGGTGCCACCGCCTGACTCACCTGTTGGGTCACTATTTGGGCCTTTCACTTGGCCCAACACAACCCAAACTTAGGTCCATTAGGCTCCTAATTGAGTTGGCTCAATTCTAATCCAATTACACATAAACACTACTTCGATCTAGACAATTATTATAAAACTTTGAATCAATTATTATCCAGCATATCAATGGTTCATCGGTGCTTCATCCAATTCTTTGATGCATCATCCTCTCTTATGACCTATTGCCCAATCAGCCATTTGACCTCCGTAACTTTGATATCCTAAGTGTAATTTTTACTCTTCTTGACTCGATGCCCGAACGAATGGCATGAAGCCTTTTGTTGATATATCGATCGATCCTCTAGCTCGACGTCTAATCTTCTGATATGTTTCACTCTAGCCCAACTTCCAATTCCTCCTACTTTAATTGTCTCTTCCTAATTGAAGCTAGTTCTGTGCCACTCAAAATATAGATTAGATCATAAACACTATTAATTAGTTTCATCATCAAAATCTGAGATTCAACAATGGGCCCCTAATTAAGTTGGCCTAATTCCAACCCAATTACAACTAAAACTACTTCAATCTAGACAATTATTATAAAGCATGAATCATATATTGTTCGACATGTCATTGGTTCACCGGTGCTTCGTCTGATCCTTCGACGTATCATCCTCTCTTACGACCTATTACCCAATCAGTATATTAACCTCCAAAACTCTGATCTCCTTGGTGTAATGTCTGCTCTTCTTGGCTTGATACTCGAACTCATGACATGAAGCCTTCTACCGATACGTCGATCGATCCTTCGGCTCGACGCCCAATTTTCTAACATGTTTCACTCTAGCCCAATGTTTAATTCCTCTTACTTTAAACATCTCTCTATGATCGAAGCTAGTCCTACATCACTCAAAATACAGATTAGATCATAAACTCATCAATTAATTTTATCATCAAAATTCGAGATTCAACACCTTTTATAAGTCTCACACCTCCCTTAGAATGACTCTAAACTTTTAAAGAGGAGGGGAACACTCAAGACTTTTCAAGTTTTTACAACTCTAGAATCATAAGCCTTTTCATTTTTTTTTCTTCTCAATTCTTGCTATCTCAAGTAAGAAAGAGTAGGGTATTTATAGGCTCCAAATAGCTTCAAAAATAGAGCTAAAATTTAAATTTTTGGATCTTTCAAGTATGGGCGATACCATTACCTGCATTAGGTGATACTACCACTTGTAGAGCCTCAAAGAAGGGACTCTAGTGGTACCACCACCAGCTTGGGTGATACCACTACCTACCAACTTTAATGCTAGTGGTACCATCGCCCAGTCTAGGCAGTACCACTAGTTGATAGCTTGGAAAAGTGTGTATTTGACTTTACCTACTCATAGGCGATCCCACCATCAATTTGGCAGTGCGACCGCCTAACCCAATCTATGGTCACCAAATGGGCCTTTCAACAGGCCCAAATTAGCCCTGACTTAGGCCCAATGGGCCTCTAAATGAGTTTGTATGGTTACACCCAAAGCTAACTCAATTATAACCTAAACTATTTCTATCAAGACACGATCAATTACAAGATAAGAATACTATGTTGTCTGACATGTCATTGATTCATCCGGTGCTTCGTCCAAACCTTCGGCACATCATCCTCTCTTTTGGTGTATTGCCCGATTGGCATGTTAGCCTCCCACAACATCCAATTTTCTTGGCACAACGTCCGATTCTTCTGGTACGATGCCCAATCTCTGACTACAACCCAATGTCTAATTCTCCTGCTTTAATCATTCTACCTTTTCATGATCGAAGATAGTCCTATAACATTTTTCTCAAAATATAGATTAGATCATAAACTTATCAATTGATTTCTATTGAATCTTAGATTTTGATGATGAAATCAATTGGTAAATTGTTTGATCTAATCTATATGTTAAGAAAAGTGTACAAGATTAACTACGATAGTGATCAATGTATAAAAGAAATGAAGTACCGGAGTCAAGCACGATTGACTCATTGGGAGTTCGAGAGTTCACCGGGAGTCCAAAGATTCATCGAGAATGCTGCGGAAATTGATCGAGAATATGTTGAGAGCTGTCGAAGGGTTCGTAAGAAGTTCGCTGAAAAGTTCATTGAAAGTTCATGGAGCTCGTCGAAAAGATTAGAGCTCGCTAAAGAAGCTCGTCGGAACTTGCCAAGTTCATTGTGAAGTTTAGGAGCTTGTCGGGAGCCCGTTGGAAAATGTCCAAGAGTTCGTCAGAAGTCCACCAAAAGAAGCCTTGACTTGCCAAATTTTATTTTATTTAAAAAATATCTTAATTATCATAATTAGCACATAATTAGGGTTAAGTTTGGGAGATAATCTCACTAACCCTAATAGGGGCCAACTGGGCCCGTAGTTGGATAGGTTGGGCTAGATTCAAGGCCTAAACCACTAGTTGAACCTTGTTTGGCGGTGGCACCGCCTAGGGTTCGGTCTCCTAGAAGCCTTGGTGGTGGTACCGCACAAGTCAAGCGGTGGTACTGCCAGTAGTTAATAACTATCAGGTGGTGGTACCGCCCCAGGTCAGTACCCAAGACTCTATCTGATGGTAGTACCGTCAAATTGGGCAGTGGTACCGCCCAGTTTTAGGGTCAACTAGTGGTAGTACCGCCAGGGACAGGCGATGGTACCACCAGTACCCAAAAATCCAGGATGGGAGTTTTTTTTTGCTCCAATTTTGAAGCCAATTGAGACCTATAAATACCCCCTATTTCTCAGCTAGTTTAGCATAGAGAAGTGATAAGAACTGAACCAAAACTATAGTGAAATAGCTTTCAAAAGTTGAGTGTTCACCTCCACCATTCTCTAAGTGTAAAGTTTGTAAAAGGAGAGTGAGCCACTTGTAAAGTTTTGTAAAGGGGTGATTGATCTTTTCCCTTCAAGAAAGATCGATAGTAGAAGCCAATGACCTTATCGGAGGAGGTATTGGAAGTGGATATAGGTCGGACCATCGAACCATTATAAAATTAGTGTGTTCTTCTCTTAGTGCGTAATTTACTTTTGTTGTACTCAATTTATACCTCATTGCAACTATCCAATTGGCTCTTCTCTACCCTCTTACAAATTCACTCGAGTCAACGTCTTTCCGAAATGATTTTCATCAAACGAAAAATTTACATCGTACGGAGTTTTTTGAAATTGTTTAAATCGTCGAGTTTTAGTGTCGTTCTTGATCCTAACAGTTGGTATCAGAGTGAGGTCACTCTCATTTTAGTTTAAAATCCAAGAGAGATAGCATTTGCTGACATCCAAGAGGGTCACTCGATCACACATCCACCCATGTTCAATGGGATAGAATAGGCCTATTAGAAAACTCGGATGAGAATTTTTCAAATGCCTTATTTTGTGCTTCATATAAGAATGAGTTCAATCGTATTTCTATTTGTGAAATGACTTTCGATATTTGGCACACACTTGAAGTCACACACGAAGGTACTAGTAGAGTAAAGGAGTCTAAAATAAATCTTTTAGTTCATGCTTATGAATTATTTCGGATGAAACCAATTGAGTCCATTAGAAACATATACACCCAATTTACGAATGTCGTCAATAGACTAAAAGCGCTTGGTAAAAGTTTTCTAACTTTGAACTTGTAAATAAAATCTTAAGATCCCTTCCAAAGAGTTGGGATCCTAAAGTAATGGCCATTCAAGAGGCCAAGGACTTGAATAATTTTCCTCTCAAAGAACTAATTGGGTCTTTAACGACCTATGAGATAACATGCAACACTCATGAAGAGCTTGAGAACTCCCTTCTAAAGAATAGAAAGGATATGGCACTAAGAACTCATGAAGACCACCTAAAAGATAGTTCAAGTGATGAGGACTATGATGATGATTTGGCACTCTTAACACGAAAGTTCAAAAAATTCATAAGAAGAAATAAAGCTAAAAATGACTTTAAAAATAAACTTAAACCTAAGAAAGAATAAGTCATATGTTACGAATGCAAGAAACCATGACATTTCAAAAGCGAATGTCCCCAAGTAAAGAAGAAATAACCGAAGAAGAAGAATGCGCTCAAAGCAATGTGGAATGATTCGAGCGACTCCGAAGACAAAGAACAATGCAATAAGGAGATTGCCAACTATGCTCTAATGACTATCAAAGAAAAGGTAAGTAATTTATTAGTTGAAAATTTAACTTTTGATGAGCTTTTGAATGCTTTCATGATTTGTTTGATAAGTGTAGAATAATTAGTAAGAAGTTTAATTCATTAAAAAAGGAGCATGCCCTTTTAATCAATGAATTTGAAAATTTTAAACATGACACTCCTTCATTGCCTCCATGCACTAAGTGAACACTTAGAGGCACTTGAGAAGGAAAACTTGCTACTCAAAGAAACTATAGAAAAATTTAAGGTTGGTAGCAAGTCTTTGAATATGATCCTTGCAAATAAGGGTCACATTCATCGAAGAGATGGAATCAAATTTATGAGTAGCTCTCATTGAAATACAACCACTTTTGTTAAAGGCCCTATCTTACACGTATCACCTCACACCAAATGCAACTTTTATTGTAAACCCGAACATTTCACTTATAAATGTTCATTTAGAAAGTATAGGCCATACAAATTGATTTGGGTTCCTAAAGGAACCATAAAGAGCTCTATGTAAAATGACAATTTAAGTAGATCAATTTTTGAGGCACCCAAGTTCAAGTGGGTACCTAAAAACCATCCTTTTTTATAGACATATTCACATTCATAAGCTAGGAGCAAGAGATGGTAACTTGATAGTGGATGCTCAAGACACATGACCGAAGATCCATCTCAATTATCTAAGCTCACTAGCCAAGACGTAGGGTATGTCACCTTCGGAGACAACAATAAAGGTAAAATCATTGACAAAGGAACCATATGTAATAAATCCAACTTTTTGATTGAAGATGTGTTGTTGGTTGATGGCTTAAAGCATAATCTTTTGAGCATTAGTTAATTGTGTGATAAAGGATACATCATTAGATTTGAATCCAATACTTGCATTATTGAAAAAACCTCATAAAAACACATCTATGATTGTCCTAAAATAATATAATGTATACACTATTGACATTAATGATCTTTGTAAAGAAATATATTTTTCGATTTTGAATGACGATGCTTGGCTTTGGCATAAGAGATTAGGTCATGCTAGCATGAAACTAATCTCTCAAATCTTATCTAGAGGATGAGTAAGAGGTATTCCTAACATTATATTTATTAAAGACAAAGTGTGTGATGCATGTCAACTAGGAAAACAAATGAAAGGTAGTTTCATATCAAAGAATCAACTAAGCACCTCTAGACCATTGCAATTGATCCACATGGATTTGTTTGGACCAATTGAAACAACAAACCTAGAAAGTAGCAAATACATCTTTGTAATTGTAGATGACTATAGTAGATACACTTTGGCATATTTCTTAGCACACAAAAGTGATTGCTTTAAATATTTTTTAAAATTTTGTAAACTTTTTCAAAATGAAAAAGGCTTTATGATTTCATCAATTCGGAGTGATCATGGTGGTGACTTTTAAAACCATGATTTTTAAAACTTTTGTGAATCTAATGGATACAACTACAATTTCTCTACTCCGAGGAATCCTCAACAAAATGTAGTAGAAAGAAAGAATAGGAGTTTATAAGAAATAGCAAGAACCATGTTGAATGAACATAGCCTACCCAAATATTTTTGGGCCGAAGCCATTAATAAAGCATGCTGTCATGAATAGGATTCTAGTAAGTCCATTACTCTTCAAAACTCTTTATGAATTGTGGAACAATAAAAAACTCAATGTTTCATATTTTAAAGTTTTCGGTTATAAGCATTTTATCTTGAATGAAAAAGATACCTTAGGAAAGTTTAATGCAAAATCCAATAAAGGTATTTTTCTTAGTTATTCTTCTAATTCTAAGGTCTTTCATGTCCTTAATAAAAGAACTTTGGTTATAGAAGAATCTATTCATATTATTTTCAATGAAGTTTTTGAATTTAAGAAAAATAATTTTGATGATGAGCTTGATTTTAATGGTTTGAATTTGAATGAAACCTCTCCTCCAAATAGCAATTTGGATACATCTTCTTCTGAAACTTCTTTACCTAAGGAATGAAAGTATGTAGATGCTCATCCTAAGGAGCTAATTATAGGAGACACATCAAAGGGAGTTCAAACTCGTTCTTGTATTGAAAATTTTTATGCCAACATCGCTTTTCTTTCTCAAATTGAATCTAAATACATTGACGAGGCCAAGAATGATTCTTGGGTTATCATAATGCAAGAGGAATTGAACCAATTTGAGAGAAATGAGGTGTGGAAGCTTGTTCCTAGACCTAGTGACCATTTAGTTATTTGTACTAAATGGGTCTTTAGAAATAAGCAAGATGAATTTGGTCTCATGGTTGGAAACAAGGCTAGATTAGTGGCCAAGGATTTTAATCAAGAAGAATGTATTAATTATGAAAAAACCTTCGCTCCTATGGCAAGATTAGAAACCATAAGGATGCTCCTTGCCTATGCTAGTAGTAATAATTTGAAGCTATTTCAAATGGATGTCAAAAGTGCTTTCTTAAATGGCTTCATTTCTGAAGAAGTGTATGTTGAACAACCTCCCAGATTTGAGAACTCTCTTTTTCCTAATCATGTATTTAAGTTAACTAAGACTCTCTATGGATTAAAACAAGCCCCACGGGTTTGGTATGAGAGACTTAACTCTTTTCTTATTCAAAATAATTTCTCTAAAGGCAAGGTCGATACTATATTGTTTATTAAAAATTTTAAAAATAATTTTCTTGTTTTTCAAATTTATGTTGACGATATTGTTTTTGGTTTTACTAATGAGTCCTTATGCGAATCATTTGCCAAGAGTATGAGCCAAGAGTTTGAAATGAGTTTAATGGATGAACTAACCTTCTTTTTAGGATTACAAATCAAACAACTAAGTGATGGTATATTTCTTAATCAAACCAAATATATATTAGAATTGCTAAAATGGTTTAATATGGATAGTTCAAAGGCTATCAATACTCCTTTGAGTACCTCCACCAAGTTAGATATAGACGAAAGTGGAGAAAACTTTAATCAAAAAATTTATAGAGGTATGATAGGTAGTTTACTATATCTTATCGCAACTAGACCTAACATCATATTTAGTGTAGGATTTTGTACTAGATTTCAAGCAATCCTAAGTTATCTCCTCTTAAAGCCATTAAATGAGTTCTTAGATATCTTAATGAAACCCCTAACCTAGGATTATAGTATCCAAAATCCGAAACTTTGAATTAATTGCTTATGCGGATGTGGATTTTGTCGAATATAGAATAGATAGAAAAAGCACATCCAGAACATAACAATTTTTAGGATATGCACTTGTCTCTTGGTCTTCCAAGAAACAAAACTTGATTACACTATTTACGACTGAAGCCGAATACATAGCCATAAGTGCATATTGTGCACAAGTTGTATAGATGAAAAATACATTAGAAGATTACAAAATTTATTTAAAGAATATTCTCATAAAATGTGATAACACAAGTGTTATATGTTTAACTAAAAATCTTATTTAACACTCTAGAACTAAACATATTGACATTAGGCATCACTTTATACGAGATCATGTCGATAACAATGATGTAACTATAGAATTTATTGATAAAAAACACCAATTAACGGATATCTTCATAAAACCTTTAAATGAAGAACAATTTAACTTTATTAGAAGGGAATTAGGCATGCTAAATGGTCCTAATGCATGAGTTTGTTGTATGTGTTTTCTGAAATTTTTTGATTTCGTATCATCTTTTCGATTTTGTAAATGGAGTCTTCATGAACTTATTTTTCTATCTTCCTCCTTTCTCGATATCAAATTTATTTCATGAATGTTTGATACTCTTGCTACATTGTTTGATGACTTTTTGAATTGGTATCGAACTCGATTTTATCATTTCATAACTTTTAACATTTTTTGAATCCTCCCTTTGTTTACAAATTTTCACTCATGAATCCTTATATTTCACTCTTGTGAAGTTTTGATAAGAAATGGATTTTAATGACTTGCAAATTTTGCAAAAATAAGAAATGGCATTCGCGGATTTTTTATAAAGTCAACGAATCTTATTAAAGTGACATTCATGGATTTTATGGAAATATCATTTACATCATGAAGTGATACACTTCTCTCTTGTATGAATTCTTATGTCTCAGACTTTCATCTCTTTAATCAATTTTTTATATCATGAGCTCTTTATGAAAAGAAGAAGCTTTTATGGATTTTTAATAGCTTAAATGCTCTCTTTTTCTTGAATTTAATACGGACTCCATTCACTTCTCTAAATGTGAATTTAATGTTATGATAAAAGTGATGTTTGAATTTTTAAGAAACATCATTTACATCATTCATGAACGAACATTCATGAACGAACATTCATGACTCTTGTATAAATTTTTGTGTCGAGCTTTTATGAATTTTTGATAGCTTGAATGATTCATTTTTTCCACTTCATGAATTTTATAGAAATGTCGAGTTAGATCTTATTGTGAATCTTTTTCTTGTGTGAATTTTTAAATAGCACAAACAAATTATTTTCCATTGTATTATTCACAAAAATTTAATATCTCGGTTCTTCTTGATGGTATCATGGACTTTTTCCTTTTCCCTTTCAAGAAGAATCAAAGTCAAATTTTGGGTATCGTAACAATTAGTATCGTAATAATTGGTATCAATGTCAAATTTTACTTGCTTAAACAATGGCCCAATTCCTTTTTGTTGATGACAAAGGGGGAGAAATGTGACAAATTGATGACAACTTGGCATGCTTTGTATCGTAAAATGCTTGGTATCATCAAAAGCATCGTAAATACTTGAAGTGTATTGCAATGTATCACAAATGTATGAAATGTATCGTATGCATCGCAAATGATTAAGATGAATCATGTATGCTTAAAATGATAATTTTTCTATGCTCCTTATCGTATCATGCTTAATTATCCTACTTGAAATTGGTATCATGGCTTGATACGATAAATTATCATTTAGTTTCATATTTGAAATTTGTATCATGCTATTGACAATTGAATGATAAATTATCAATTAATATCATGCCTCAGAATGGTGAATTATCATTTGATTCTTGCTATATTTCATAATTGAAGTTTGCATCATGTGTTGAATAATGTTTGTCTATCATCATTCGATATTAGACTTGAAAATGGATGTCATGCTTTGACATTATTTTTGTATTGTAAAAAATACATGGTATCATGTTTTGGGATGAAAAATCATGCTTAATAGCATGTTGAGCATGTCGATAAATGCGTGTAACTTATTGGTTTGGTGCTTGAATTCAAAGGGTTTGAATTGAAGTATGGCATATAGATAAGGCGAGTTAAGGTTAATTTCGTCATCAATTGATTGTCATCATCAAAAAGAGGAGATTATTGAATCTTGGATTTTGATGATAAAATTAATTGGTAAATTATTTGATCTAATCTATATGTTGAGAAAAGGGTGCAGGATTAACTACGATAGTGATCAAAGCATAAAATGAAATGAAGTACTGGAGTCAAGCACGATCGACTCGTTGGGAGTTCGAGAGTTCGTCGGGAGTCCGAAGATTTGCCAGGAATGCTGCCAAAATTGGCCAAGAATGCATCGGGAACTTGCCGAAAGGTTCATCGAAAGTTCACCGGAAAGTTCATCAAAAGTTCGTAGAGTTCTTCAAGAATATCGAAGCTCACCAAAAAAGCACATCAGAACTCGCCAAGATCGTCATGAAATCCAGGAGCTTGTCGGGAGTCCGTTGGAAAATGTCCGAGAGTTTATCAAAAGTCTGCCAGAAGTTCGTCGGAAGCTCGCTGAAAGAAGTCTTAACTTGTCGGATTTTATTTTATTTAAAAAATATCTTAATTATCATAGTTAATACATAATTAGGGTTAAGTTTAGGAGGTAATCCCACTAACCTTGAGAGGGGCCAACTAGGCTCGTAGTTGGATAGGGTTGGGGTGGATTCAAGGCCCAAACAACTTGCTGAACCCTATTTGGTGGTGTCACCATCAGATTAGGGTAGTGGAACACCTTAGGGTTCGGTCTCCTAGAAGCCTGGGCAGTGGTACTACCGGTAGTTAATAACTACCAAGTAGTGGTACCACCTGTCAAGCAGTGGTACCACCCTAGGTCAGTACCCAAGGCTCTATCTAGTGGTAGTACCGTAAGACTAGACGGTAGTACCACCTAGTGTCAAGATCAACTAGCAATAGTACTGCTAGGGATAGGCGATGGTACCGCCAATATTTGAAAATCCAGGATGGGACCTTTTTTTGCTCCAATTTTGAAGCCAATTGAGGCCATAAATATCCCTTACTTCTTAGTTGGTTTAGCATAGAAAAGTGATAAGAACTGAACCAAAATTATAGTGAAATAGCTTTCAAAATTTGAGTGTTCACCTCCACCATTCTTTAAGTGTAAAGTTTATAAAAAGAGAGTGAGCCACTTGTAAAATTCTATAAAGGGGTGATTAATCTTTTCTCTTCAAGAAAGATCGATAGTGGAAGCCGGTGACCTCATCGAAGGAGGTATCAGAAGTGGACGTAGGTCGAATGACCGAATCACTATAAAATTGGCGCATTCTTCTCTTGGTGCATAATTTACTTTTGCTGCATTCAATTTATACCTCATTACAACTATCCAATCTCCTCTTCTCTACTCTCTTACAAATTCACTCGAGTCAACATTTTTCCAAAGTTTTTTGAAATCGTTTAAATCATCGAGTTTTATCTGTTGCACTAATTCACCCCCTCCAAATCATCATATAAAAGATCAAGTCATGAAAACCTAAAGCCCATAAATCAAATCTCTTCTTTTGTAAATAGAAAGAGGAAGGAATCATAGGAAATGATCATCTCATGAAAAATAAAAGATCAAGTCATGAATACCTAAAGCCCATGAATCAAATCTCTTCATTTGTAAATAGCAAGAGGACGGAATCATAGTAAGTGATCTTGATTCAAGAGAAAACTCAAGTCAAGAATATCAAGAAAAGGATCATGATTTGTTTGAAAGAAAATATTCTCTTTAACAGAAAGAAGAGTCATAGGAAACGATCTTGATTCAAAAGAAAAACTTAAGTCATGAAAACCGAGAAACCAAGATAACAATCCGAAAAATATATAAGAAGAATTCATGCATCTAAAAATTTGAACATGCCTAATTCTCTTCTAACAAAATTGAATTGTTTCTCATTCAATGGTTTAGTAAAAATATCTACTAATTGATGTTTTGTGCCAATAAATTCTAAATATATATCATCATTATTAATATGATCCCTAATAAAATGATGTCTAATATCAATGTGTTTATTTCTAGAGTGTTGAATGAGATTCTCAGTTATATAAATAGCACTAGTATTATCATATTTTATAAAATATTTTTCAAGTAAAGTTCATAATCTTCTAAAGTATTTTTCATCTAAATGACTTGTGCACAATATGCATGTGCTACTATCTACTTAGCTTCGCCTATAGATAATGCAACTGAATTTTACTTTTCAGAAGACTAAGAGATAAGTGCATGGCCTAAAAGTTGACATATTCCAAATGTGCTTTTTCTATCTATGCTACATCTTGTAAAGTCTACATCGGCATATGTAATTAAATCAAAATTTTTTGATTTTAGATATCATAATCTTAGATTGGGAGTTCCTTTTAGCTATCTAAAAATTCTCTTAACTATTTTATAATGAAATAATTTAGGGTTAAATTAAAATCTAGTACAAAGTCTAACACTAAACATAATATCGGGTCTAGTTGTAGTAAGATATAGTAAACTATCTATCATACCTCTATAAGTTTTTTTATCAAAGTACTCTCCCTCATTGTCCATATCTAATTTTATAGAAGTGGTATGTTAATAGCCTTAGCACTATCTATATTAAATCATTTTAATAGAACTAAAGCATACTTAGTCAGACTAATAAAAGTTTCATCATTAAGTTGCTTAAACTCATTTCAAATTCTTGGCTCATACTTTTAGCAAAAGACACATAAAGACTCATTTATAGAACCAAAAATAATATCATTAATATAAATTTAAATAATAAAAAAATTATTTTTGAAATATTTAATAAATAATATGGTATCGACCTTGCCTTTCAAAAAGTTATTCTTAATAAGAAATAAACTAAGTCTCTCATATCAAGCCCTTGGCACTTACTTTAATCCATAGAGAGCCTTAGATAATTTGTAAACATGATTTGAAAAATAAATATTTTCAAATCTGGGTGGTTATTCAACATAAATTTCTTCAGAAATAAAGCCATTTAGAAAAGTAGTTTTGACATCCATTTGAAATAACTTAAAATTATAATAACATGCATAGGCAAGGAGTATCCTTATGACTTCAAGTCTTGCCATAGGAGTAAAGGTTTCTTCATAGTCAATACGTTCTTCTTGGTTGAAACCTTTGGCTACTAATCTAGCCTTATTTTGAACTACGATACCAAGTTCATCTTGCTTGCTTCTAAAGACCCATTTAGTGCTAATTACTAGATGGTCATTAGGTCTAGGAATAAGCTTCTACACATCATGTCTCTCAAATTAATTTAACTCCTCATGCATTGGAAAATCTCATGAATCATCTTTTAGAGTATCGTCAATGTATTTCAGTTCAATTTGAGACAAAAAGACCATATTCACATAAAAAATTTAAAAAAAAGAAGTTTGAATACCTTTTGATATATCTCCAATTATTAGCTCCTTAGAATAAGCATCTACATACTTCTATTCCTTAGGTAAGGATTTCTTGGAAGTAGATGCATCCAAGTTGCTTAGGAGAGGAGAATTTTCATTCAAATTTAAAGTATCAAAATCAAAATCATCATCAAAATCATTTTTCTTAAATTTGAGAAACTCATTAAAAATAACATGAATAGATTCTTTTATAACCAAAGTTTTTTTATTAAAGACACGAAAAGCTTTAGAAATAGAGGAATATCTAAGAAAAATACTTTCGAATTTCGCATCAAATTTTCATAAGACATCCTTTTCATTTAAAATAAAATATTTATAATAAAAGATTTTAAAATATAAAATATTAGGTCTTTTTTTATTCCACAATTCATATAGAGTTTTAGATAGAAGAGGTCATATGAGAACCCTATTCATGACATAGCATGTTGTGTTAACGGCTTCGGTCCAAAAGTATTTGAGTAGAATATGTTCATTAAGCATGATTTTTGTCAACTCTTGTAAACTCCTATTTTTTTCTCTTAACAACTCCATTTTGTTATGGATTTCTTGGAGTAGAGAAATTATGGTCATACCCATTTAGCTCACAAAAATCTTGAAAATCATGGTTTTTAAATTCAGCACCATGATCACTATGAATAGATGAAATAATAAAACTATTTTTATTTTGAACTAGTATACAAAATTTTGTAAAACTTTTAAAGGTATCACTTATATGTGCCAAGAAGTATGTCCAAGTGTATCTACTATAGTCATCAATAATTACAAAAATATATTTACTACCTTCTAGACTGTTGTATCAATTAGTCCAAATAAATCCATATGGATTAATTGTAGTGGCCTAGAGGTGTTTATTTGATTCTTTGATTTAAAACTACTCTTTGTTTATTTTCTTAGTTAGATGTATCATAAACTTTATCTTTGATAAATTTAATTTTAGTCATACCTCTTATGAGTTCTTTAGTTACAATTTGTGAGATTAGTTTTATGCTAGTATGACTTAGTCTCCTATGCCAAAGCCATGCATCATCGTTTAAAGCCGAAAAATAAGTTTCATCACAAAAATCGTCAAGATCAATAGTATACATATTATAACTTCTTAAGGTTATCATAGATTTATTTTTGTGTGATATTTCTATAATACAAGCATTAGATTCAAATTTGATGCTATATCCTTTATCACACAATTGATTTATGCTTAGTAGGTTATGTTTTAAACCATATACTAATAAGGCATCTTCAATCAAAAATTTTGATTTGTTATTTATATTTTCTTTGTCAATAATTTTTCTTTTGTTGTTGTCTCCGAAAGTGACATATTCTTCATATGCTTTAAGAATCGACATAGAGAATTATGTTAGATCTCCGGTCATATGCTTTAAGAATCGACTATCAAGGTACCATCTCTTGCTCTTAGCTTTCTATTGTAGACATATCTACAAGAAAGGGGGTTTACTTTTAGGTACCCATTTAATTTTGGGTCCCTTATGTATAGATCTACCTATCTTGACTATTGGCATTGAGTTATTTATGATTCTTTTATGAACCCAAACTAACTTATGTGAATTGTACCTTTTAAATGCACATTTGTAGGCATAATGATCACATCTCCCACAAAAATTATATTTATTTTTAAGAGAAACATGTAATATGGGTCCTTTAACAAATATAGTCAGCTTTTGTTGAGTGTTGCTACTCACAAAACTGATTCCTACTTTTCTATATATGTGACTTTTGTTAGCAAGGATTATGTTTAAAGATTTATTACTAATTTTAAATTTTTCTAATGTTTGTTACAGTAATATATTTTTCTTCTTAAGTAAATCTAACACTTCACATTTAGTACAAGGAGTTAATATGCAATTATCATACTCATTTTTTAATTTTTTAATTTTACTAAAGAGAGAAGCATGATCCTTTTTTAATAATTTATAATTTTTATCAATTAATTTAAATTCATCATACAAGTCGTGAAAAGTGTCAACTAATTTATTGTAAGATAAAGGGGCTTCAGTTGAGTCACTTACCTAATCATTAAGAGACATCAATGTGTAGTTTGCCACCTTGCCTTTATTGGATTGCTTCTTATCTTCGGATGCACTTAATTCGTCCCAAGTTGCCTTGAATGCTTTCTTCTTCTTTGGTAGCTTCTTCTTCTTCAGTAGAGGACATTCACTTTTGAAGTATCCCGGCTTCTTGCATTCATAGCAGATAATTATGTCCTTTTTTAGTTTATTTTTGTTCTTGGTATCTTATTTTACAAGATTTATTTTGCTTCTTCTTATGAATTTTTTAAATCTTCTTATTATGAGTGCCAAGTCCTCATCATCACTTGAGCTTTCGTTCGAGTAATCTTCTTTCATTCTAAGTGTCATATCTTTCATGTTCTATGGAAGGATGTTCTCATGTTCATCATGTTGAATCTTGGATTTTGATGATGAAATTAATTAATGAGTTTGTAATCTAATCTGCATTTTAAGTGATGCAAGATTAGCTTCAATCATGGAGAGACAATTTGATTAAAGCAAGAAGAATCAATGTTGGGTCAGGGTAGAACATGTCAAAAGATTGAATGTCTAGTCGGAGGATCGGTCGACGTGTCGCCAGAAGGTTTCGTGCCATGAGTTTGGGCATCAGGCCAAGAAGATTAGACATTTCGCTAAGGAGATCGAATATTGTAAGAAGACAACATGCTAATTGGATAATATGCCGAAGGAGAGGATGATGCGCCGAAGGGTTGGACGAAGCGCTGGATGAACCAATGATATGTTGGGCAACATTTGATTAATACTTTATAATAATTATCTAGATTGAAGTAGTTTTAATTCTAGTTGGGTTTGTTTAAAATGTAATTAGGTCAACTCAATTAGGAGCCTATTGGGCCTAAGTTGGGGCTATTTTGGGTCAAGAGAAAGGCTCAATCAGTGACCTAAATGGTGGGTCAGGTGGTGGCACTACTAGAACAAGTGGTGGAACCACTAGTGGCTCAGTCTCTAAGACACAATCTCTGAGACTATGTTAGGCAATGGTACCGCTAGACTGGATGGTGGTACCACTTAGTGTCAGGCTATGGTACTGCCAGACTAGGCGGTGGTATCGCCTAGTGATAGTGTGTCAGGCGATGTTACCATTAGACTGAGCGATGGTACTATCCAATGTCAATGCTACAGGTGATGGTACCACCTAGCACAAGTGGTGGTACCACTAATACCCGAAGACTTGGGATGAGACTATTTTTGGCTCCAAGCTTAAATCTATTTAGGGCCTATAAATACCCCCGTCATCTTTGCTCAGAACACACAAAAACTGAGAATAAAAACAAGGAAAAGCTCTGTTGTAATCTTGTGAGAATTCTCCTCCTCTAGCCTAAGTGTTGATTTCAGTTAAGAGGGGTGAGTGGGGGTGTAAAGGTTCTCTCTTGAGCCTGTCAAAATGAGAAAGTGTTGTAAGGGTAGTTGATCTTCACTCATTGAAGGAAGATCATTAATGGATGTTGATGGCCTCGACGAAAGAGGAATCGGGAGTGGATGTAGGTCATGACGATCGAACCACTATAAATTTGATGTGTCTTCTCTTCTTGCAAATTGCTTAACTTACTCTTTACATTCTTATGAACACTTTTGAGTTAAACATATTTTCGATATAAGCTTTCATCGAAATGAAATTTTCAAGCCGACATTTTTATCATAAGCACAAATTAACACCCCCCCCCTCCTCCTCAAGTGTCAATTTTAGTCCTAACACATCATACAAGTCATACAAGTCATATCATAAGTCATTAAAGACCCGATAAGTTCTTCAAGTAAAAAATTATTCAAGTCCTTTGCTTCTTGTATTGCCATTGTTTTTGGATCCCAATTTTTTAGAAGGGATCTTATTATTTTGTTTATAAGTTCAAGGTTAATAAAACTTATACCAAGTGCTTTTAAACTATTGATGACATTCATAAAACAAAATAGGTGTATATGTGTCTAACGGTTTTGCTTGGTTTCATTCAAAACAACTCAAAACTATATATCAAAAGATTGATTTTAGACTCTTTATCTCTACTTGTACTTTCATGTGTGACTTCGAGTGTATGTCAAATATCATATGCAATTTTACATATAGAAACATGATTAAATTTATTTTTATCTAAAACATAAAACAAAGTATTCCATTCATTCATTGGTTTAGAAGACTTTTGAAAAGCACTTTCAACCATATTCCATAAATCAAAATTTATGAAAATCAAGAAAATCTGCATACGAGTTTTTCAATAAGTGTAGTTCGTCTCATTGAACATATGAGAACAAGTAATAGAGTCACCCTCTTGATTGTCAGATAAAGTCATTTCTCTTAAGTGTTAAATCAAAATAAAAAAAACTTAGCTCTGATATCAATTGTTAGGACCGTATTAGCACCAGGGGGGCACTAGGGGGGGTGGGGGTGGGGGGGCGTAGAGGGGGGGGAGGTGAATTAGTACGTTTGTAAAACTTTAATGATTTTAAAAATTTTGTTAGATGAAATCATATCAAAAATGATATCAAAAGTGTGCTTAACTTAGAGTAAGTATAATAAGTAATTAAAATAGAAAACAATAGCAATGAAGAGTAAAAAGAAAGTGCACACCAAATTTATAGTGGTTCGATCGTCATGACCTATGTCCACTCCCAATTCCTCTTTCATCGAGGCCACCGGCATTCATTAATAGTCATTGAGTCCAACTATCCTTTTTACAACTTTTTCTCCTTTTCACAAGTTTAGGAGAAAACCTTTTACAAGTCTCATACCTCTCTTAGAATGGCTCTAAACTTTTAAAGAGGAGAGGAATACGTAAGACTTTTTAAGTTTTTATAACTCTGGAATCACAAGCCTTTTTATTTCTTTTCTTCTCAATTCTTGTATCTCAAGCAAGAAAGAGTGGGATATTTATAGGCCTCAAATGGCTTTAAAATAGAGCCAAACTTTAAATTTTTGGGTCTTCCGCGTATGAGAGGTACTACCGCCTATACTGAGTAGTACTATCGTATGCAGAGCCTCGAAGAAGGAGCTTTGGTAGTACTATCGCTAGCCTAGATAGTACCACCACCTACCAGCTTTAATGTTGGTGGTGCCACCACCCAATCTAAGTGGTACCACCACTTGATAGCCTGAAAAAGTGTGCTTTGGCCTTTTCTAGCTCATAGGCGGTTCCATTGCTAGTTTGGCGGTGCCACCACCTGATCCAATCTGTAGATCACTAGATAGGCCTTCCAATAGGCCTAAATCAGCCCTGACTCGGGTCCAATAGGCCCCTAATTGAGTTGGCATAACTACACCCAAAACTAACTCAATTACAATTGAAACTACTTTGATCAAGCCATGATCGATTACAAGACAATAATACTATATTGTCCGGCATGTCATTGGTTCATCCGGCACTTCGTCCGAACCTTTGGCACATTGTCCTCTCCTTTAGCATATTGCCCGATCAGTATGTTGACATCCCGCAACATCTGATTTCCTTGGTGCAATGTCTTATCCTTTCAGTGCGATGCACGATCTCTAACTCCGGCCCAACATCTGATTCTCCTGTTTTAATCGTTCTACCTTTTCATGATCGAAGATAGTCCTACAATACTATTCATAAAATACAGATTACATCATAAACTTATTAATAAATTTCATCATCAAAATCCGAGATTCAACATGAGCAAGAGTGGAGTCATCTATGTATTTCACATAGCGAGTGATCTCATCCTTGCTTGCCCCTTCCTCGGGCATATGCACTATTGTATCTAGGATGTACATGATTTTCTTTGCCATGAGAATGATTCTTAGGTTGTAGAGCTAATCCATGTAATTTGGACTAGTGAGGCAGTTGACATCAAGTATGCCACATGAGGGATTTGAAAGCGATATTTTCTGAAAATAAAGATGTAGTAGAAATAAATAACATGTAGATTTTATAGAAATAAACAATCAAGATAAGGACTTCTATCTTAATCTACTTCCGCTATTTTCTCATGAAACACACAACTACCTCTGGTATATAAATCAGAGTCCCCCGACGAATCTTTAGTGGGGATCGGGATCTAATCAGCATCTTAACATAATCTCGAGGGACTCGGCCAAACACGCTAAGCCCGAAAAGGTAGGCAACTCTTGCTAATCATAACTCCTTATGATTCTCGTCCTGTTCGGCCTTTGAGCCATTATAGCCTCGAGGGACTCGACCAACCATAATGTTCGGTTAAGTCATCACCATCATTACAAGATGAGTCTGATTCAATGATATTCCCTCGAGAGACTTGACCAAGTATACCACATCCTCATGTTACGATGACATCTCTATGTCATAGGCAAGATATCGAATCGTGATATAGGTGAGCCTCAAGGGACTCGACTAACTCAACCTATATCAAGAATTGATTCCTACCGATAACGATGGAAAGCCACGTAAGTCAATCTTAATTACCTCATATTTACTAACTTAATATTATTGAGAGAGAGGATTTTATTTGGCCTCCTATGACGTGTTACACATATACATATTTAATATATATATATATATATACATCACATGCAAATGCATATACATAATTAGTAGGTATATAAGCAATCACACATCAAATGAGCAATCACACCAAATGATCATGGATCATATCCTAATGTGATTTAGCCTGAGCCAGTGGGCCCAATAACTCACATCAAGATCTATATGTGTAGGGGCGTATCTCCATACCCTATGATCATCAATCTTGTCCTCGTTAGTTTCATCAGCATCTCGGCGCATCTCCATGCATCACGATTATTCGTCTCGACCTCGTGGGTCCCACTATTGCTTCCATGCTCTTGTTGCACCTCTTCATGTAATTATAATATAATCACAAGCATACAGGACTAACAATAAACAAGAAAAATAAAGGCTCGTAGGCCCCAATAATAATAATAATTATTATAATACACACATATATCACATCACATGGTCCATAATCATCCATCCATATCACACATCATATGTATACATCATTATATAGGACTATTAGATGATAATAATAATAATTAATTAAGTCTTTCAATTAAATATTCTATAGCCCTTTGGGGTACGCTACTCTAGGGTGCCCCATGTGGCTAGGAAACCTTGGCCGTAGGACAACCTTGGGTGGTAAGGGATCCCTAGCCCTAAGGTTGCCTCTGCAGCTAGGAAACCCTAGCTGTAGAGGAAGCATGGGTAGTTAAGAAACCCTAGCTGCCACCTTGCCCCATGCTGCTAGGAGTCTTGGCCGCTAGGGACTATTTCTAGTCACCTAAGGTGCTCCTTAAAGCCAAGAATCCTTGGCTGCAAGTCGAGAGCACTCTTGCTACTCTCGACTCTATTGCTTTTCGCTAAGCCGAGAGTAGCAAATTGTGCTCTCGACCAAGGATGCAAGTAACCTTCAGCCAAAATTGTAGGGCAACAACAATTGCTACCCTTTCTCCCTAATTCTACGACAACTATTTTGATGACAAAACGCTGATCTAAAACACCTTTTAGTGGGGAGAAGATGTGCAGTCCAGATCTCAAAACTGTGACAAAATTACAGTAATCGTGCAAAAATAATTCTACACGATTGAACATAACACAGTTTAAAAACCAATCTTTGCACAAGCAACCTGGCTCTGACACCAAAATTAAAAAATTCGATATGACATCACATGTGCAGCAGAAGAACCAAAAAATAAAATCCCAAAATTTTTTGTAGAAAAGAAGGTTTCATCATCATGCAAAAGATTGGTGTACAAAAACCCGCAAAATCGAAAAAATGCACGTATAAGAGAATTATGTTTCCTAGGGAGATCGTATATCTCTGAATTCCTATAGATCTATGGGAGAGGATAAAGGAGGTCTACTATCCTCCTCTCTACCAATGATCTACATGGCAAGGGCTGTAAAGATTCTCCTCAAATAGCTGCATCAATCTCCTCTTCACGCGTACCACACAATCAAGAAGGGGCTGGCCCTTCTTATTATCCACATACCCCAAATAGGGGCTACTAGCTGAGGACAAGAAAGGGAGAGGAAAATAGGAGGTGGTAGCTAAGAGAGCCTTAGCCTATGGGCCTTTGGTTTCCTCCTATTTATAGAGATCCTCTATCAACTTAACCCTAATAGATCCTACCCTATTTGGTACTAGATCTCCATCTAACTATCCAAGCCTCTTAGATTAGTAGATCTCTACCCAATAATCTCTTATTAGCTCTTATTGGATCTCATCCATGGAATCTAATAATTCAGGGGCTTATTGGATATCCAATAAGATATAGGCTCCAACAAATATCTTATATTCAAACCTCTATTCGTCACAGTACCTACCAAATGTGTATTACCCTATAGGTCCAACATCAAGCTGGCCATGAGTCATACCTGTCAAAACTCCTTCTAGCTCAGTGAATTATTATCTTCATAATAATTCACTCAACTCATTGACTGCAGACACACTAGGCCACTGTACCTTAGTTCCCAAATGATACAGGGGAATCCAATCCTTCAGACCTATCTATCCTCAGTTACTATGTATCGATAGTCCCTCATCAATCTAATATCCTAGATACCGTATATCGAGCATGGTGCTATCAGGCTCATATAGTTCTCTACTCAGGTCTCGCTCTAATCGAATTCTCCCAAAGAACTCTATTTCTCTAAATTCAAATGACTCTAATGTTGAATCTCGAATTTTGATGATGAAACTAATTGATAGAGTTTATGATCTAATCTATAATTTGAGTGAAACAGGACTAGCTTCAATCATGGAGAGACAATTAAAATAGGAGAAATCAGACGTTGGGCTAGAGTGAAACATATTAGATGATTGGATGTCGAACATGAGGATGGTCGACGTATCAGCAAAAGACTTTATGCCATGAGTTCAGGCATCAGGCTAAGAAGAGCAAAAATTGTGCCAAGGAGATCAGAGTTGCAGGGTCAATATATCGTTTGGGTAATAAACCACAAGAGAGAACGATGTACCGAAGGATCGGACGAAGTGTCGATGAACCAATGATATGTCGGACAACAAATGATTCAAGCTTTATAATAATTATCTAAATCAAAGTAGTATTAAGTTATAATTGGATTGAAATTAGGCCAACTCAATTAGAGACCAATTGGGCCCAAGTTTGGGCTGTGTTGGGCCAAGTAAAAGGCCCAAATAGTGATTCAAGAGGTAGGTCAAGCAGTGGCACCGCCAGAATAGGTGGTGGAACCATTAGTGGCTTAGTCTTCAAGACATAGTCTCCAAGACTATGTCAGGAAGTGGTACCACTAGTACCCGGAAGACTCGAGATGAGACTAGTTTTGGCTCCATGTTTGAATCTATTTGGAGCCTATAAATACTCCTCTCATCCCTGCTTAGAACACATAAGCATTGAGAACTAATAGTGGAAAAATACTATTGTAAAAACATGAAAGATCCCCTCCTTTTATTCTAGTTTAGAATTCTATTTAGAGAGTGAGTGCTTAAAAAGGTTATCTCCTATACTTGAGAAAAGGAAAAGAGAACTGTAAGAGGATAGTTGATCTTCGCCTATTGAAGAAAGACCATTAGTAGACGCCGGTGGCCTCGAATAAAGAGGAATCGGTAGTAGACGTAGGTTGGATGACTATACCACTATAAATTTAGTATGCACTCTCTTTCTTCTCCTCTATGCTATTTAGTTATACTATATACTGCCTTACTTGCTTTACAAAAGTTTTAAGTTTAAATAATTTTTGATACGAGCTTTTTATCGAACGAATTTTTTGAATCAACGAATTATTTTATTACAGCACTAATTCACCCCCTCCCCCTAGTGCCGACTCAGTCCTAACAATTGATATCAGAGCCACATTATTTCTCGTTTGATTTAACACCCAAGAGAAATAGCTCTTTTTGACTTTTAAGAGAGTCTTTCTATCATTCGTCCTCTTATGTCCAATGGATGGACTACACGTATTGGAAAACTCGAATGAGAGTTTTCTTGCTTTTTTTAGATTTGAACTTATGGAATATTATCAAAAATGGTTTTCAAAAGTCTTCCAAACCAATGAATAATTGGAATGATTTGGAGAAGAAGATTTTTTCGTTAAATGCCAAAACAATGAATGCTTTGTTTGTGCTCTTAATAAGAATGAGTTTAATCATATTTTGATTTATAAAACTATATATGACATTTGGCACACTCTTGAAATCACACACAAAGGCACAAGTAGAGTAAAAGATTCTAAAATAAATCTTTTGATATATGATTTTGAATTATTTCAAATGAAACTAAGTGAAACCATTGGAGACATGCACACCCATTTCACGGATATCTCAATAGTTTAAAAGCACTTGGCAAAAGTTTTTTTAATTTTAAACTTGTTAACAAAGTACTAAGATCCCTTCTAAAAAGTTGAGATCCAAAAATAACGGCTATACAAGAGTCAAAGGACTTAAAATATTTACCTCTTGAAGAACTTATCGGGTCATTAATGACCTATGAGATGACATGTTTAGAACATAATAAACTTTAGAACAACCCTCCAAAGAACAGGAAGGACTTGGCAATGAGAACCAAAGAATACCACTTGAGTGATAACTCAAGTGATGATCATGATGATGATGACTTTGAACTCCTCACAATAAAATTTAAAAAATTCATAAAACAAGAAATTAAGAACTAAAATGAACCTAAAAAGAAGCTACTAAAAAGAAAGAAAGCACTCAAGGATGAATCGAGTGCATCCAAAGATGAAGTGGCGAACTACGCCTTGACAACTTTCGACAACAAGGTAAGTGACTAAATCAACTTTTTTTTCTTTACTATGAAATTACTTAGTGCTTTTTATGATTTTATTATTTAAAAAAAATCTATCATGATAATTGTATGCTTTTTGATAATGCTTGCACACCAAATAAAATTAACTCTATATAAGTTTTAAGAATCAATTATGTATATCTTGATGATTTTGTATTGCTTTTTGGTTTTAAACATGATGCTTGGCTTTTATATGAAAAACTTGAGTATGCCTATATGAAATCAATCACATGAATTGAAACTAAAAAGAAGAAAGTATTTTTCTTGAAAATTTTGCTATATTGAAAGCTTTTGAATTTTTCAATAAAAGATTAATGAATCCATGTATATTATCTTTTGTAAATCTCCTGATTTATAAAAGTGATTTTGTTGATTTAAATATGAATGAGTTTTATCCGTATCTTACACTTGATACTTGAAATTTTTGTTTATGAATCATGATGAATTGAGATATATATAATGCATGAATCAAGTTCTCAAATGTTTTATTTTGCTATAAAGAAGTTTTATTAAAATCATGATCTTGATTCTTGAAATTGTAACTTGAAATTTTTTAAAATTAAGATCGTACACCATGATTCTTCCATTTTATTAAAGAGAATGTTTATCCAATTGAATCATGATTGTGCTAGTTGTAGGTGCCCTACAAGCCAATCACGTGAGTGATGGCACCTGTAACACGTTGCGTCAATCTCTTTGCTTATGATTATTGTCATTTTCTCACATTATCTAGATGTATATTGTGATATCCTTGGATTTGTGCAATAGGAATCAGATCGTGAGTAATCATAGCCATAGGTTACTCGAGAGGGACATCAAGATAATCGGACAGACTAGTGTGTTGTATACCCGTCAATATGATAGAGGTGGCTGATCTCATAGCTACTCATATGGGGACACTAAGGGTATAGTATAGGTGCTCATTGGAGAATGAGTTCACTGATTGATTCGGTTACGGAATGTTGGATGGTTATTGATATCTCACGTCAAATAGCGATTCTGTAGTCCTAGTAGTGTATCTGGTCCTTAGAGTTGAGACACCGAGGATGTCATGTATGAGTACTCCACTCTTTGATATTGGACTTATAGGTTTGGAAGTTCCAAATCTAGTACAACTAGTTATTGGGAGTGGCAGCTAATATTACGAGGACTATTGAGTATCAATAGAGGATCATCCACTCTTGGTATCATGAGAGGAATATCCCATGTGTTCTTACTTAGGAAAATCCCTGGCCAGGGTCATTCGGATTCAGAGAGAAAGAGTTCTCCGGGAGAATCCGATTAGAGCGAGACTCGATTGGAAACCATATGGGCTTGATAGCACCATGCTCGATATACAGTCTCTAGGATATTAAATGGATGAGGGACTATAGGTACATGGTAACTGAGGACAAATAAGTCCAAAGGATTGGATTCCCCTATATCGTCTAGGGACTACGGCGTAGTGACTTAGTACGTCCGTAGTCGATGAGTCGAGTAAATTATTATAGAGATAATAATTCACTGAGTCAAAGGGAGTTCTGATAGGTATGACTTACGGCCAACTCGATATTGGGTCTAGAGGGTCACACACATATGGTAGGTGTTGCGACGAGTAGAGGTTCGGATATGAGATATCCGTTGGAGCCTCTATCTTATTGGATATCCAATAAGCCCCTGAATTATTGGATCTCATAGATGAGATCCAATAAGAGCTAGATTATTGAGTATAGACCCATTAATCTAAGAGGCTTGGGTAATTGGATGGAGATCCAATACCCAATATGGTAGGATCCATTAGGGTTTACAGGGGGCCTCTGTAAATAGGAGGGAACCAAAGGTCCATAAGCTGGGGTCTTCTTGGTAGTCACCTTTTATTCTCCTCTCCCTAGAGAGGAGCATCATCGTAACTCCTGTCATGTAGATCACTGCTAGAGAGGAGGATGCTTGACCTTTTTCATCCTCCCCACGGATCTCTAGGAATTCAGGGATATACGATCTCCCTAGGTACTATCTTTCTTACATACGTAGTTTTTGGATTCACGAATTTATTTTTACGCACCGATCTTCACATGATGACGAAACCTTTTCATGAAAATCTAAGATATTTTATTTTTTCGTTCTTCCGCTGCGCATGAGATGTCGTACCTAGATTTTCCAATAGTGGTATCAGAGCTAGGTTATTCATGCGAAGATCAGATTTTAAACTACGTTTGTTGTGATTTAGAATAGCTTTTGACTTTAAAATTTTTAACGCAATAGCAAGAACGGGTAGTAATTGTTGCTGCCCTCGAAGAATGAGCTGTTGCCCTCGTAGAATGGCCAAAGGCTGCTTGTAGCCTTGGCCGCCATTGGCAGTCTGTATGTAATCGAACGACAGGCTGCAGGTCACAAGCAGGCAGCGCCTATAGGTTGCCTGCACAAGTGGCTTGCCCGCATGGGCAGGGGGTACCGACGGGGGCAATGGTGCCCACTTGCACGTGGCCTGCCCGCATACGCAGGGGCGCCGGCAATCGCTACACCCACGGGTGCAACAGCACCTATGAGCGTCCTGCCCGTAAGGAGGGCGGCGCCTGCAAGGGGGGGCGTCAGCCCACGGACAATGCTGCTTGCGGGGGAAGCATCGCTTGCGGGCAACCTGCTCACAAGGGTAGGCGGTGCCCATAGCAGCTCCTGGACATGCGACGATCACCCGCAAGGGATGGTGCTGCATGCGAGCTGCCCGCAGTAAGGGCAGCACCTACGGGCGCTATGCCCTCCTGCTGTGGCGGCATTGCTCGCGGGCAAGGGTGGCACCCCCCACGTAGAGGTCGCCGCCAATGGGGTGGCAATGGCCGCACTATAGTGCAAGCAGTAAAGGGAGCTAGGGCTTTTGGGGGCAAAAGATAGTTTTGCCCCTCAGAATTTTAAAAATTCCAATATATGCCCCTTTTGGTCGAATGACCAAAATACCCTTCAGAATTCTAAAAATTTCCTGTACGTCCCTATTTTTAAAAAAAAATTAGTAAATTAAAAAGTCTAATTAACAATTATTATTTATCTAATAGTCCTACATGATGATGATGTGTACATGTGATATATGATGTGAACGGATGATCATGGACCATGTGATGTGTGTGTACATGTGATTATTATTATTGGGGCTTGTGAGCCTCTATTTTTCTCATTTATTGTCGGGTCTACATACCTGTAATTATGTTGTAATTATACGAGAAGGCATAGTGGGAGAGTGGAAGCAATAGCGGGACCCATGAGGCCGAGACGGACGATCGCGACACATGGACATGCGCCGAGATGTTGACGGACCGACGAGGATGAGATGGACGATCACAGGGCATGGAGATGCACCGCTACACATATAGATCTTGATGTGAGTGATTGGGCCCACTGGCTCGGGCTTGATCATATTAGGATGCGGTCCATGATCATCTGGTGTGATTGCTATGTGATGTGTGATTGATTATACACCTACTAGATATGTATATATATTTGTATGCGATGTAGATATATATTAAATATGTATGTGTGTGACACATCATATTAGGAGATCGAATAAAAAAATCTCATCTCTCGATAATATTAAGTCGATAAATATGAGGCAATTAGATTGACCCACATGACCTTCCATCATTATAGGTAGGAACTGATTCCCAATGTAGGTTGAGTTGGTCGAGTCCCTCGAGACTCACTTATATCGTGATTTGCTATCTTATCTATGACATAGAGATGTCACCAGTGACCTAAGAAATGGTATACTTGGTCGAGTTCCTCAAGGGTATATCATTGAATCAGACTTTTCTTTTAACAATGGTGATAACTTGATCGAACATCATGGTTGGTCGAGCCCCTCGAGGCTATGGTGGTTCGGAGGCCGAATAGGATGGAAATCATAAAGAGTTGTGATCAGCAAGAGTTATCTACCTTTTGGGCTTAATGTGATTGGTTGAGTCCCTCGAGGTTACACTAAGATGTTGATTGGATCTCGATCTCTACTAGAAGTCTACCGGAGACTTTCGTTCTATGTGTTGAGGGTGTCACGTGACTCGTTAGAAAAATAGTGGGAGCATGCCAAGATAGAAGTCCTTATCTTAATTGTTTATATTTCTATAAAATCTACATGTTATTTATTTCTACTGCATCTTTATTTTATTGCTATTAGACCCTTTACGTGACATACTTGATGCCAACCGCCTCACTGGTCAAAACTATGTGGATTGGCTCCATAACCTGAGAATAGTTCTTATAGTAGAGAAAGTTATGTATGTCCTTGATATAGTGATACCTATGCCTAAGGAAGGGGCAAGCGAGGATGAGATCACTCACTACATGAAGTACACAAATGACTCCACTCTTGCTCAGTGTTGGGCTCTATGACTCCTGAGTTACAGAGACAACATGAAAAAATAGATGTCAGATCCATACTCCTACATCTCTGCAAATTATTTAAGGAACAGGGAAGAACCCAATGATATGAGATATCGAAGAGTCTCTTCCATGCCATGATGATTAAGGGGACACCAGTTCAGAACCATGTCCATAAGATGATTGAGTGGATAGAGAAACTCACAAGTCTAGGAATGGTCCTAGAGGATAACCTGTGTATGGATCTTGTACTTCAGTCCCTACCATATTCCTTTTCATAGTCCTCTATACTGGTCAGACCAAAAAGAAAAGGAAGATAGAGAAGTCCATTGAGAAGGGCAAGGGCAAGGGCAGGCTAGGTAAAGCAAAGGTTGCTAAGAAAGACCCAGCAAATGACAAAGGTCAATGCTTTCACTATGGCAAAGACGGGCATTAGAAGAGGAACTGCAAGGAGTATCTTACAGAAAAGGTGAAACAGAAGCTTAGAGAAGCTTCGAGTGCATTCATGATCAATCTTTATTTATCAGACTCATATGATAACATATGAGTATTGAATACCGATAGTGTTTATCATATCTGCAATTCGTTGTAGGTTCTAGCAAGACCTAGGAGATTGATGAGAGGTAAGATTGACCTCAAGATAGGCAATGGAGTAAGAGTTGTTACTATTGGTGAGGTCACCTTACATTTACTTGGTAGAGCTACTATTACATTTAATGCCTGCTATTTTGTTCCCTTTATTATCAAAAACATTATTTTCATTTCATGTTTGACATTAAATTATTATAAAGTAATTTTTTAGAACAATAGTTGTTCAATTATTGAGGATGATAAGATCATTACGAGAGGAACATTGCATAATAGTTTGATTATGGTAAACACTACTCCACATATCATGAATATAAGTGAGTCTAGGAGGAAACGAGATGAGGTGAACAATGTATACCTATGGCATTATAGGCTGGGTCATATCTATGAGGGAAGAATTCAAAAGTTACTAATAGATGGATACATAGATTCATTTGATTATAAGTCATATACGACTTACGAACCTTGCCTTTATGGAAAGATGACTAACTCTCCATTTAGTGGAACTAGAAAGAGAGCCACTGAGTGTTGAATCTCAGATTTTGATGATGAAACTAATTAAGTGTGATTTGTGGTCTAACTATGTGTTGAGTTACGCAGGTCTACTATCGATCAGGATTAGACAGTTGACGCTGGAGGAATTGACGTTGCGCCGGAGGTGATCACGTTAGGATATTGGATGTCGAGCTGGAGGTTCGGTCGACTATCGGTAGGAGGCTTCATACGTCGGGCATCGGGCCAAGAAGTGCAGAGTTGCGCCATGGATATCGAGGTTGCGGAGGTCAACCGTCGATTGGGCAACAAGCCGCTAGAGAGGGCGATGTGCCGAAGGATCGGACGAAGCACCGACCAATGATGTGCCGGACAACTGAATGTCAATTCGCGTTGTAATAACTGTCTAGATCGAAGTAGAGTGTCTGTTGTTTATGTGCAGGAGTAACTACGAAATGGATGAAGATGTAAAGTGAAACCAAGGGCCGAAGTCAAGTGCGATGGATTGTTAGGAGTTTGACAGTTTGACGGAAGTCCGAAGATTCGTCGGAAGTTCACGGAGCTTGCCAAGAAAGATCGGAGCTTGCCAAAGAAGCTCGGGGGAACTCGCCAAAATCATCGTGGAGTCCGAGAGGTTGCCGGGAGTCTGCAGGATGGTTTCTGAGGGATCATCGGAAGACCGCCGGAAGTTCGCCGGAAGCTCGCCGGAAGAAGACTTGACTTGCGGACTTTGTAATAGCTCAAGAATGTCTTTAATTTCGTAGTTAGCACATCAATTTGGGTTAGGATTATGGGTTAATCCTTTAACCTAGGTAGGGGCCAACCGGGCCCTTACTGGGCCTTTTCGGCCTTGAACAAGGCCCATTCAGCAAAGCTAAATGGGCCAGGCGGTAGCACCGCCTGGTAGCCGTGTGCTGGGCGGTGCTACCGCCCAGCCTGGAGCGGTAGTACCGCTTGGCCACTTTGGTCAGCGGTGGTAGTATCCTTTTGCTCAGCGGTAGTACCGCTTTGCTCCAGCGGTAGCACCGCTTTGACAAAGTCGATCAAGCTCACTCTTGACAAGCGGTAGTATCTTGCCTCGATAGGCGGTAGTACCGCCTGATTCGAATTTCAAATTTGATTTCAAATTTGGAGCCTAATTTTGAATCCATTTTGGATCTATAAATACCCCCCCTTTCTCAGCTGAAAGGGAACCCTTTTGAGAAGTTAGAATCTTAGTTTTAAGTCTTGAAAAGTCTTATTCTTGCTAAGTGTTCACCTCATTCTTCTTGTGAAATCTTGTAAGAGTGTGAACCACTTGTAAAGGGTTGTAAGAGGGGTATTTGATCCTTCCCCTTCAAAAGGATTTGGTAGTGGAAGAAGGGAGCCTCATCGGAGAAGGCTTCGGAAGTGGATGTAGGTCACTTTGACCGAACCACTATACATCGCTGCGTCTTGATTGTGTGAGTGTTTAAATTTCTGTTTTATCTTTTTACTTTGTTGCAAGCTTTTACTTTACTTACTCTACTTCCTTTTCATCTTCGTACGCATGCTTTAAAGTTAAAACGCAATCTTTCCGGATTCAAAAGAAACGTTGCTTTCATCGTACGAAGTTTCCGAAGCTTGTTTTAAATCGCTGAAAAATCTATCGTTTTATCCACTGCACTAATTCACCCCCTCTTAGTGCCGCTCGATCCCTAACAATTGGTATCAGAGCCACGTTCTTTCTCTTTCGGATTTACACCCATGAGAAATGGCTCTAAATGGTTTTCAAGAGGGCTTTTCAGTTTTTCGTCCACCGTTCTTTAACAGTTCGGACTACACATATTGGAAAACTCGAATGAGAGTTTTCATGCTTTTAATGGATTTGGATTTATGGAACATCATCGAAAATGGTTTTCAACCTTCCTCTAAACCGACGAACGAATGGTCGGTTTTGGAGAAAAGGTCGTTTTCTTTAAACGCAAAGGCTATGAATGCCTTATTTTGCACTTTGAACAAGAACGAGTTCAATCGGATTTCTATGTGCGAAATGGCTTTTGACATTTGGCGAACTCTTGAAATCACGCATGAGGGAACTAGTAGAGTTAAAGACTCGAAAGTAAACCTCTTGTTGCATGATTTTTAGCTCTTCCAAATGACACCAAGCGAATCTATCGACGACATGTACACCCGCTTCACGGATGTCGTCAATAGCTTGAAAAGTCTTGGTAAAAGTTTTTCAGATTTTGAACTCACTAATAAGATCTTAAGATCCCTTTCAAAATGGTGGGATCCTAAAATAACGGTGATTCAAGAATCAAAGGATCTAAATAATTATTCTATTGATGAACTCATTGGGTCTTTAAAGACCTATGAAATGAAACATGATGAATATAATGAACATGATGAACACATGAACCACCTTCTAAAGAACAAGAAGATTTTTGAACTCCGAACTATGAAATACCACTTGAGTAATGACTCAAGTGATGAGGACAATGAAGACATTGAACACATAACAATGAATGTTAACAAGTTCATTAAGCAAAAATTAAAAAACACAAATGAACTTGAACGGAGGAAGAGACCAATGAAGAAGAAGAAGACTCACCAAGAAGAATCAAGGAAAGAAGAAGCAAACTACGCTTTAATGGGCTTCGACAATGAGGTAAGTAACTTAACTTCCTTAAATTATTTTGAAATTACTTGATGATTTCCATGAATGCTTAACTTAGTTAGTAGGAATTTTTTTTAATGCTTTTCTTATGTTTTTAGAAATTAAAAAAAATTCAAAATTATATTATGTTTTTCTTTATAGTATTTTTGAAAAGTAAACATATGAATGATGCAAGATTTGTGATAATGCTTAGGATTAATCCATGCATGTATATCCTGATGGTTTACATTATCTCCAAATATGATGCTTGACGATTTTATATCATGTATGAGCTTTTAAAGTAATAAAGTGTCATATTGTGATGATGAAACATATTTTTCGAATTTATAAATAGATGCATGATTTTGGCAAAAATTTGAACATGGCCTTTTAACATAAAAATTAAAAGTGTGCTATCATTTTTACATATTTGGTCTTGACGATTTTATGACTAAGCTTGTGCTTTATTTTGATACATGTTTTCATAAAAATTTTGAATATGCTCACATCAAATTGCTTAAAATGAAAATATCATTTTTATTCTATTGAGATGAATGAATTCATGTTCTGAGTCTTGTGAATCTCATGAAAATAAACATGATGAATATTTTAAAAAAAATGTGCTTCATGTTTTCGGTCTTAATGATTTCTCTTGAAACTTGTTCTTTGGATCTATATGAAAAATATGAGTATACTCATATGAACGTCAAATCACTTGAAATGGAACACAAAAATGAGAAATTGTACTATCATGATGCTTTACGTGTAATGCTTTTGATCTTAATGGACTACATGACAACTTGTATTTCAAAGTAATACAATGATGATTTTCATATATATTAATTGGACATACCTTATGTAATCATCATTGATAATGATAGTTGGTTGTCATGCTTAATGATTTTATGATATCATGAGTATTTAAAGACATTATATCTTGATGACAAACTCATGTTTTGGTCTTAAATTTGATACTCATTTTAGAAACATGAGCATACTTGTATGAAACAAACAACTTAAAAAGAAGATATTTTTCCTATCTTATCGAGATTAATGATTTCATGATATTTTGTGAATCTCAATTTTGATGATTCGATTATGAGTTCCAAGTTAATAATTTGATTTGAATGAGCTTAAACTACATTGTGATCTTGAGTCTTTCTCCCATGTTGTTGAAAAATAAATAAATAAATTATTTTCTCTTAACTTATTGATACTAAATTTGAGAAAATATGTTTTGATGATTGAAACATTGTACATGAACAATTTGATTTTTCTCCTATGTTTCAATACACATGACTTGATGATTGAAATATAAATGCAAATGTTTGATATATCACTTGTCATGATTTGAATATCGATGTACAAGAAATGTTGCTCTTCTTGATATCTTTTATGAATTTGAATAAGTCTTGTTAAAGATTCTTGATTCATCTCTTAATCTCTTGGAATCATAACTTGACTTGTGTGAATCAAGATGCATGAAATAAATAGTTCTCTTTGCAATTTGCTATCCAATGAATCATGATTGATATTATTGCTATTTTACCTCCTATGATTCACATTGTAAAATTTTATAAATCATGATGCAATAAAATTATTTATGCAACAATCAAGTGCTCATGTGATTCTTTGCTAATGAAAATACTTTAGTGAAATTATGATCTTGCAAATTATAACTTGAAGTTCTTTATAAATCAAGATCGTTTGTATCTTGTCTTTTGATTTCTCGGAATTCAATACTTGAATTTTTATGAATTTGTGATCTTGATATCTTGATTCTTATGAAATGTGATCTTGATGAAAAATCTTATACATGAATCAAGTTACTCTTTATGCTATATCTTTTCAAATGGATCATGAGCCTTGATGTCATATATTTCATGATCCTAGAAGTGATATGATTTCTTTGCCTTGTACAATGATTGAAAATTAATTTTCTTTATGATAAATTATGAATCATGACTTGATCTATGATTTTGATATACTTTTATATATCATGATTCTTGGTTGTATGATATTTATCTTGAATTAAAAAATTAATAAATATGAATTTTGATCTTGCTAAAAAGAAAATTATGAATCATTAATGATATCTTTTGGTTGTGATCATTGTTGAATTTATATATTGATATCCGTCATGACATGATTTCTTTGCATTGTTGTCTTATTTGCATCATGTAATGATTGAACAATTGATATATATTTTTATTGATGCAAATTTATAATTGATATGAAAAATGGCTTGTATAATGATTAAAATTTTTAGCCATTTTGTCCTCCCTTCTTTTTGACAAAGACAAAGGGGGAGAAAAATTGCTACCTTGCAATTTCATAAGAAGAAGAAGGATTGCTATTTCAAAGGATGCAAATATTGCTATCGTGACTATATCAAAAGAAGCAAATGCAAAACTTCAAAAATTTGAAATGTTACATGCCTTTATGTTTGTATGTTTAAATGAAAAGTTAGCATATATGTTTAAAGTGATCATATATAATTGCTAGCTCATTGCAAATAAAAGTTGATAGCTTGCAAAGGTGAAACTTAGTTACAAAAGAAAAGAATTGAAAGGAAGCTAACTTGCGTGTCGCAAAGGATGTTAGCTTGCTTATCATTATTGATTGCTTGCTTATCATCTTTTTATCTCATATCTTGATTTTTGACTCCCTTGAATTCATGACTTAATATGCTAAAAATTCATATTGTAAATTTGTTATTTTGTCATGATCAAAGCATTGGCTAATTGTACTCCATTTTTTGACAAAACAAAGGGAGAGAAGAATTATTGCTAGCTTATGTATTGCAAAGAAAAATTTTGCTAGCTAGAACATGCAAAGGAAGCAAAGAAAGTGCAACTTGCACATCTCAAGAAGCAAGTAAAAATTACCATCATTGCCCATCCTTGAAACTTACTATGATTGAATGGTATGATTGGATGTTGTAATGCAAAGCTTTGCAAAAATGTTGTATGATATGATTGATAGCTAGTATGTTGTAAAAACTTGCATATCTTTTAAACTATCTATGATGCAACTTCTCCTTTTTGTTGATGACATAGGGGGAGAAGTAGATTGATGATTTCATGCATTGATTGAATATTTTATATATTTACATGATGGTTTGTTATTTTCTCACTACATAAATGATACATGTTACTTGGATTTGGGATAATCCAAGGATTCTATCAATGGCATATTGATAGGGGGAGTTTGTGTTAAACTCCGGGGAGTTTTGGTTAACTCCGTCAGTCATCAATTAGTTATCATCATCAAAAAGGGGGAGATTGTTGAATCTCGGATTTTGATGATGAAACTAATTGAGTGTGATTTGTGGTCTAACTACGTGTTGAGTTACGCAAGTCTACTATCGATCAGGATTAGACAGTTGACACTGGAGGAATTGACGTTGTGTCGGAGGTGATCACGTCAGGATATTGGATGTCGAGCCGGAGGTTCGGTCAACTATCGGCAGGAGGCTTCGTACGTCGGGCATCGGGCCAAGAAGTGCGGAGTTGCGCCATGGATATCGAGGTTGCGGAGGTCAACCGTCGATTGGGTAATAAGCCGCTAGAGAGGGCGATGTGCCGAAGGATCGGACGAAGCGCCACCAATGATGTGCTCGGGCAACATCGAATGTCAATTCACGTTGTAATAACTGTCTAGATCGGGTAGAGTGTCTCGTTGTTTGTGTGCAGGAGTAACTACGAAAGGGATGAAGACGTAAAGCGAAACCAAGGGTCGAAGTCAAGTGCGATGGATCGTTGGGAGTTTGAGAGTTTGACGGAAGTCCGAAGATTCGTCGGAAGTTCACAGAGCTTGCCAAGAAAGATCGGAGCTTGCCAAAGAAGCTCGGGGGAACTCGCCAAAATTATCATGGAGTCCGAGAGGTTGCCAGGAGTCCGCAGGATGGTTTCTAAGGGATCGTCGGAAGACCGCCGGAAGTTCGCCGGAAGCTCGCCGGAAGAAGACTTGACTTGCGGACTTTGTAATAGCTCAAGAATGTCTTTAATTTCGTAGTTAGCACATCAATTTGGGTTAGGATTATGGGTTAATCCTTTAACCCAGGTAGGGGCCAACCGGGCCCTTACCGGGCCTTTGGGCCTTGAACAAGGCCCATTCAAAGAAAGCCCCGAATGTGCCAGCGGTAGCACCGCCTGCAGTGCACGTAGCACCGCCCGGGCAGTGTCTTGGGTGGTGCTACCGCCTAGCCTGGAGTGGTAGTACCGCTTGGCCACTTTGGTCAGCGATAGTAGTACCGCTTTGCTCAAGCGGTAGCACTGCGCAGACAAAGGTCGGGTCAAGGATCGACAGTGTAGTACCGCCTGCACTCGAGAATTTCAAATTTGATTTCAAATTTGGAGCCCAATTTTGAATCCATTTTGGATCTATAAATACCCCCCCTTTCTCAGCTGAAAGGGAACCTTTTGAGAAGTTAGAATCTTAGTTTTAAGTCTTGAAAAGTCTTATTCTTGCTAAGTGTTCACCTCATTCTTCTTGTGAAATCTTGTAAGAGTGTGAACCACTTATAAAGGGTTGTAAGAGGGGTATTTGATCCTTCCCCTTCAAAAGGATTTGGTAGTGGAAGAAGGGAGCCTCATCGGAGAAGGCTTCGGAAGTGGATGTAGGTCACTTTGACCGAACCACTATACATCGCTGCGTCTTGATTGTGTAAGTGTTTAAATTTCTGTTTTATCTCTTTACTTTGCTCCAAGCCTTTACTTTACTTACTCTACTTTTCATCTTCGTACGCATGCTTTAAAGTTAAAATGCAATCTTCTTGGGTTCAAACGAAACGTTGCTTTCATCGTACGAAGTTTCCGAAGCTTGTTTTAAATCGCTGAAAAATCTATCGTTTTATCCGCTGCACTAATTCACCCCCCCCCCTCTTAGTGCCCGCTCGATCCCTAACACTAAGTTGTTGGAACTCATACATAGTGATGTATGTGGCTATAGGTGGTTATTCCTCCTTCATTACTTTCATTGATGATTTCTCTAGGTATGGACACATGTACTTGATGAAGTACAAGTCCAAAGCCTTCAAGAAATTCAGGGAGTATAAGAATGAAGTAGAGGTTCAGATTGGAAAGAGTATCAAGATTCTTCGATCGGATTGAGGAGGTGAGTACTTGAGTATAGAGTTCACCCAGTTCCTCAAGGACCATGGGATTCTATCCCAATAGACACCTCCTTATACACCCTAGCTTAATAGTATATAAGAAAGGAGGAATCGCATACTCTTAGATATGGTGCAGTCGATGATGAGTTTCACTCACCTACCCATCTTATTTTGGAGATATGTCCTAGAGTCCATAGCTTATCTTCTGAACGGAGTTCTAACTAAGTCGGTAGTATCTTCACCATATGAGATATGGAAAAGAAAGCCCAATCTTAAAGTTATTAAGATTTAGAGCTGTCTTGCCTACGTTAAAAGACACAAGCCCGACATAATCCAAGACAGAACGGTGCAAGTTTATAGGACACCCTAAGAAAACTCGTGGGTATTATTTATACCATCCGGAGGACCAAAAGGTCTTTGTAGCTAAGAGAGTAGTATTCCTCGAGAAGGAATATATTCTTAGTGGAGATAGTGGGAGCGTGATAGAGTTGAGCGACGTTGAAGAACCTAGCTCAAGCACCATTCCATAGCCAGAGATTATTCAAGTGCTTAGCACACAAGTTCTAATTTTATGTAGGTACGGTAGAGTATCACATCTTCTAAGAGTATGTGGGACATATCAGAGGAGTGGATGTTGAGGATATTGATCCTCAAACCTATGAGGAGTCTATTACGAGTATAGACTTCGGAAAGTAGCAAGAAGCCATGAATTCAAAGATGAATTTCATATAGTGCAACAAGGTTTGGAACCTAGTTAATACACCTGAGGGTATCGTACCCATTGGTTGTAAGTGGATCTTCAAGAAGAAGATCGGAGTAGATGAAAAGGTAGAGACCTATACAACAAGACTAGTGGCTAAGGGGTATCATCAAAGCTAAGGTGTTGACTATAATGAAACCTTCTCACCCATAGCTATGCTAAAATTTATCTGAATTCTATTGGCTATTATAGCATACTATGATTATGAGATCTAGCATATGGATGTGAAAACTGCATTCCTCAATGGCAACTTCAAGGAGAAGATATATGATACAGCTTGAGGGATTTGTGTCCAATGATAGTCCAAATAGGGTGTCCAAGTTGCTTAAGTCCATGTGTGGACTGAAGCAAGCTTCCTAAAGTTAGAACATAAGATTTGATGAAGTGATCAAATCTACCGGCCTCCATGTTCGAACATAAAAAAATTAAATGCCACTAAAACCTTGCTCTGATACTAGTTGATGGGATAAAAAAAAGAACTTTAAACATGAACAAATACAAGCAAGCCGTTGTTAGGATCACAGTCGGTACTAAGAGGGGGGGTGAATTAGTGCAGCGATAAAAATTACATCGATTCGAAAAACTTCATTCAATTCAAAGATTCATTCGATCAAAACACATTTCAAAAATGATGTTTAACTTTAAAAATATTCGTAAAGAATGTAATGAGGGTAGTGAGCAAGTAAAGCAGTTTGCAATAAGAGTAAATAGTAAGGAAAGGTAGCAAACTAATTTTATAGTTGTTCAGTCGTCCGACCTACGTCTACTCCCGATTCCTTCTTCATCAAGGCCACCAACATCCACTAACGATCTTCCTTCAATAAGTGAAGACCAACTACCCTTACAGCCCTCTTCTCCTTTTTCACAGGTTTAGGAGACAACCTTTTACAAGTACTCACTCCTCTCTTAAATTGAAATATTAACAAAAACAAGAGGAGGGGATCTCTCAAGTGATTGCAATAGCGTTTTCCTAATATTATGTTCTTAGTGCTTATGTATGCTAACCAAGGATGAGAGATATATTTATAGGCTCTAAATGGATTCAAACTTGGAGCCAAAACCAATCTTATCCCGAGTCTTCTAGGTACTGGCGGTACCACCACCGGTGTTGGGCGGTACCACCATTAGTACTGTTTGACACTAGGCAGTACCACCATCCAATCTAGCGATACCATCACCTAACATTGGACGATACCACCGCCCAGTCTGACGGTACTATCACATGACATAGTCTCGGAGACTATCTTGGAGACTAAGTCATCGGTGGTTCCATCACCTATTATGGCGGTGCCACCGTCTGACCCACCTATTAGGTCATTGTTTAGGCCTTTCACTTAGCCCAACATAGCCCAATTAGCCCCTAATTGAGTTGGCCCAATTCCAACCCAATTACACCTAAAACTACTTCGATCTAGACAATTATTACAAAGCTTTAAATCAATTATTGTCTGACATGTCATTGGTCCATCGGTGCTTCATCCGATTCTTCAGCACATTATCATCTCTTACAGCCTATTGCCCAATCGGCTAGTTGACCTCCGCAACTCCGATTTTCTTGGCATAATTTTCATTCTTCTTGGCCCGATGCCCAAACCCATAGTACGAAGCCTTCTATAGATATATCGACCGATCCTTCAGCTCAACATCCAATCATCTGACATGTTTCACTCCGGCCCAACATCCGATTCCTCATGCTTTAATTGTCTCTTCTTGATCAAAGCTAGTCCTACATCACTCAAAACAAAGATTAAATCATAAACACTATCAATTAGTTTCAGCATCAAAATCCAAGATTCAATAATCGTACCACAATGCAATTGAATAGAAATTATAATTAAATAGGACACCAAGATTTATGTAGAAAACCCTTCCAACGTGAAGGGTAAAAATCATAGAGCAAGCCAGAGAAAATCCACTATAAGAATAATGAATATATATAAATATCAAAATCTCTTGCCCAAACCTAAGAAACAATCACAAGAGAATTACTGGGATATAAGGATTATGTCACTGTGCATAATATCTAAAATCTCCCCAAGTAATCACAACAAGAGTTTACTATAAATCTGATCTAACCTGAGGTGATAACAATACCTAGATGATTGAGAATTGTTGAGAAATCCAAGAGCGGCATCATATGCACAGCGGAAGAATGAAAAAATAAAAATTTTAGATTTCCATGAAAGGTTCCATAGTCGTGCGAAGATCGATGCATCAAAAATAAATCCATGAATCCAAAAATTGCATGTGTAAAAAGAAAGTACCTAGGGAGATCTAAGTTCTTGTAGATCCATGGGGGAGGATGAAGGAGGTCAAGCATCCTCCTCTCTAGCAGTATCCACATAGCCAAGACTACAACGATGCTCCTCTCTTGGGGAAAGGAGAATAGAAGGTGGCTACCAAAAAATCCCTAGCCTATGGACCTTTAGTTCCCTCCTATTTATAGAAACCCCCTGTAAACCCTAATGGATCCTATCCTATTGAGTATTGGATCTCCGTCCAATTACCCAAGCCTCTTAAATTAATGGGTCTCTACCTAATAATCTAACTCTTATTGGATCTCATTCATGGGATCAATAATACAGGGGCTTATTGGATATCCAATAAGATAAGGGCTCCGATGGATATCTTATATTCGAACCTCTACTCGTCACCACCTACCAGATGTGTGTGACCCTCTAGGTCCAATATTAAGCTGACCGTGAGTCATACCTATCTGAACTCCTTCTAACTTAGTAAATTATTATCTCCATAATAATTCACTCGACTCATCAACTATGGACGTACTAGACCACTATGCTGTAGTCTCTAGACGATATAGGGGAATCCAATCCTTTGGACCTATATGCCCCCAGTTACCATGTACCTATAGTCCCTCATCCATCTAATATCCTAGAGACCGTATATCGGGCATGGTGCTATCAAGCCCATATGGTTTCCAATCGAGTCTCGCTCTAATCGGATTCTCCCGGAGAACTCTTTCTCTCTGAATCCGAATGACCCTGGCCAAGGATTTGCCTAAGTAAGAATACATGGGATATTCTTCTCATGATACTGAGAGTGGATGATCCTCTATTGACACTCAATAGCCCTTGTAAGATAGCCCTCGTAAGGTTAGTGGATAATCCTCTAGATCTGAAACTTCCAAACCTATAAGTCCAGTATTAAAGAGTGAAATACTTATATATACCATCCTTAGTGTCTCAAGTTTAAGGACCAGATATACTACTGGTACTATGAAATCACTATCTGATGTGAGGTATCAATAACCATCCAGTATTTCGTAAGCGGATCAATCAGTGAACTCATTCTCCAATGAGCATCTGCACTGTATCGTTAGTGTCCCCACACAAGTAACTATGAGACCAGCCACCTCCATCATATGGACGGGTATACAGCAAACTAGTTTATCCAGTTATATCGATGTCCCTCTCGAGTAATCTATAATCAGGATTATTTACGGTCTATGTTTAAAGGTGAATCGATCTCATTATTATGATCTCATCACGATCCGATTCCCATTGCACAGATCTAAGGACATCACAATATACATTCAAATAATATAAGAAAATGATAATAATCATAAGCAAAGAGATTAACGTAGCATATTACAAGTGTCATCACTCACATGATTAGCTTGTAGGACACCTATAACTAGCAATCTCCCACTTAACCTAAAGTCAATCACCTATGTGTCTGATCTCCATCAGATCTCTATGATGGTCAAAGATAAACTGAGTCAATGGCTTTGTTAGTGGATCTACAATATTATCTTCAGATGGAACTCTTTCCACTTCAACATCTCTTCAGGCCATGATCTCTCTAATAAGCTAGAACCTCCTCAGAACACTTTTAATGAGACTCGAGTTCCCTTATTTGAGTAATCACCCCATAATTGTCGTAATATAAGGGAATCAGCTCCTCGCTACTTGGCACAACTCCCAAATCTGTGACGAACTGCTTCATCCAGACTCCCTCCTTTACTACCTCTACTACAATAATGTACTCTACCTCTATAGTCGATTTAGTAGTAGTATCTTGCTTGGAACTCTTCCAGCATACTGCTCCTCTATTTAGGGGGAACACATATCTTGAATTAGACTTGCTATCATTGACATCGGACTGGAAGTTCGAGTCTATATAGCCCTCAATCCTAATGCTACTTTCTCCATAAACTAATAAAAGATCCTTAGTTTTTTTCAAATACCTAAAGATATACTTTACTGCTTTCTAGTGCTCCAAGCCTAGATTCGCTTGATACTTGCTCGTGATACTCAGAGCATACGCTATATCAAGCCTAGTATATAGCATAGTATATATGATAGACCCTATTGCTAAGGAATAGTTATTCTATCCATATGTGTCCTTTCTTTAGGAGTCTTTAGGGACATACTCCTAGAAAGTGATAGTCTATGTCTCATCGGTATGAGACCTCTCTTGAAATTTTTCATGTCAAACCTTTTGATAATAATGTCAATGTACTTGGATTAGGATAAGCCAAGCATATACTTGGATCTATCTCTATAGATCTGAATCCCTAATAAGTAGGATGCTTTCCTTAAGTCCTTCATAGAGAAGTGTCTAGATAACCAAGCCTTTAGCGTAGAGAGCATTCCTACATCATTCTTAATGATTAGTATGTCATCCACATAAAGCACCAAAAAAATTATAGCACTCTCACTTACCTTCCTATATATACAAGGCTCATCTTCGTTCTTAACGAACTCATAGAATCTGCTCGTCTCATCAAATCTTCTGTTTGAACTTTAGGAAGCTTGCTTTAGTCCATAGATAGACTTAAGCAACCTGCACACCTTATCTGGACTATCCTTGGATATGAATCTCTTATGTTGTATCATATACACCTCCTCCTCGAGGTTGCCATTAAGGAACACAATTTTCATGTCCATCTGCCCGATCTCATAATCAAGGTATGCTACAATAGCCAATAGAATTTGGATGGATTTTAGCATGACTATAAGTGAGAAGGTTTCGTCATAGTCAACACCTTGGCTTTGACGAGAACCCCTGGCCACTAGCCTTGCTTTATAGATCTCTACCTTTTTATTTACTCCAATCTTCTTCTTGAAGATCCACTTGCAGCCAATGGGTACGATACCCTCGGGTGCATTAACTAGGTTCCAAACCTAGTTGGAGTACATGGAATCCATTTTTGAATTCATAGTTTCTTACCACTTCCCATAGTCTATACTCGTAATAAGCTCCTTGTAGGTTTGAGGATCAATATCCTCAACACCTGCTCCTTTGATATGTCCCACATGCTCTTATGAGGATGGGATACTCTATCGCACCTATGTAAAGTCAGAACTTTTGTGCTAGGTACCTGAACATATTCTAACTATGGCATGGTGCTTGAGCTGGGTTCTCTAACCTCACTTAACTCTATCATGCTCCTACTATCTCCACCAAGAATGTGTTCCTTCTCAAGGAACACTACTCTCTTGGCTACAAATACCTTTTGGTCTTTGGGGTGATAGAAATAATACTCACAAGCTTTCTTAGGATACCCCATGAACTTGCATCGTTCTATTCTGAATTCTAACTTATCGAGCATGTGTCTTTTAACATGGGCAAGACAGCCCCAAATCTTAACAACCTTAAGATCGAGCTTCCCTTTCCATATCTCATATGGTGTAAACACTACCGATTTAGTTAGAACTCTGTTCATAAGGTAAGCTGTGGACTCTAGGGCATATTCCCAGAATGAGACGAGTAGGTCGGCAAAACTCATTATGGACTGCACCATATCTAACAATGTGCGATTCCTCTTTTCGGATACACCATTGAGCTAGGGTGTATAAGGAGGTGTCCATTGGGACAGAATCACCCAGTCTTTGAGGAACTAGGTGAACTCTATACTCAAGTACTCACCTCCTCGATCTGATTGAAGAGTCTTGATACTCTTTCTAGTCTGAACCTCTATTTCATTCTTATACTCCCTGAATTTCTCGAAGCGACTTATACTTCATCAAGTACACATGTCCGTACCAAGAGAAATCGTTAGTGAAAATAATGAAGTAGAAATAACCACTAATGGCCTGAGTTGACATGGGACCACATACATCACTATGTATTCGTACCAACAACTCAGTGGCTCTCTCTCTAGTTCTACTAAATTGAAAGTTGATCATCTTTCTATGAAAGCAAGGTTAGCAAGTCACATATGACTCATAGTCAAATGGATCTAAGTATCCATCTGTCAGTAACTTATGAATCCTTACCTCATGGATATGACCTAGCCTACAATGCCTATAGGTATGCACTATTCACCTCATCTCATTTCCTCTTAGACTCACTCATACTCATAATATATAGAGTAGTTTCTAGCATAATTAAACCATTATACAATGTTCCTCTTATGATGATCTTATCATCCTCAATAGTTGAACAATTATTGTTCTCCAAAACTACTTTATAACCATTCAATGTCAAACATAAAATGAAAATAACGTTATTGATGATAGAGAAAATAAAATAAGATGCATCTAATGCAATAGTAGCTCTATCAAGAAAATGTAGGGTGACCTCGCTAATAGCAACAGTAATAACTCTTGCTCTATTACTTATCTTGAGGTTCATCTTGCCTCTTATCAATCTCCTAGGTCTTGCCAAAACTTACAACAAATTATAAACATGATAAACACTATCGGTATGTTAGGACTCTAGCTATGAGAGTCCTAATTTAGTTTCATTGATAAGGGCATTCATGTAAATCCTATCTAACTGACCCCAATTAAAGAGATGAAGAGGCCGGCTAGGTTAGGGTTAGGTTGTTTCTTAGAAAAGAAGTCCTATTAGAAATATGAGTCCTATTAGAGAAAGAGTCCTATTAGAAGTATGAGTTCTATTAGAGAGAGACTCCTATTAGAAGTAGGAGTCCTATTAGAGAAAGAGTCCTATTAGAAGTAGGAGTCCTATTAGGGAAAGAGTCCTACTAGAGAAGGAGTCCTAATTAGAAGTAGGAGTTGATTAGAAGTAGGAGTCTTGAGTAAGAGTCCTATTAGGAGTTAGGGTTTAGAAGCCCTATAAATAGCCATATATTCACCCTCTTTTCATTATGAATAAATCAATATTTTAGCAGCCTTTGAGCAGCAACTTGGAGGAAGGAACCCCTATAAAGTTCCAAGGAGGCTGATCCCCTATAGAGATCAACCCCAAGCTTAGAATCCGCAAGGGTTCTAACACTTGGTATTAGAGCCAAGTTCTTGGCATCTTGCTGCCCTTCCACAGCCATCCACCAGCCCTCCACAACCGCCCAAAGCAATTCCCACAATTGCTTAGAAGATCATCACCAAATTCCGTCGTCATCTCCACCACCGTAGATCATCCTTTGATCTTCCCGTGAATTGCAACAGGTTCTGGTTATCTACCTTACTACTACTGCAATTTAGTTATCTTTATTCAAAAAATATAAAAAATTCGTTCCTATATTATTGCATAAACTTTTCGTCGCCAAGTTTTCATCTCTACAATGAAAGTTGCACTACAGAATTTCAGCCGCATAGCATTGGCTTTTTGATCTTGCTACTGCATTTTTTCTATCCAAATCTCTATGAAATTTTTATGACGGCTTTAACACTTCCTAACAGTGGTTTTCCCTTTAGTTTTGTCGAAAAATTCTCAATATAAACCACTTATCTTTTATGTCCAAACTGCTGCACTTTAGACGTAAAAATCTACTATAGTACCTCTCCATGATCCTCAATTTTGCCGAACCTCTTGCTATCATTTCTATCTACAAAATTTTTAACAGCATTACCTCTCCCTTATCAGTAGATTCCCTTTGAGTTTTACTTGAATCTCTTTTAAAAAATTTTGGAAAAAATTACATCTTTACTACTGGAATTTTTTCGACAAAAAATCTGGTGTTGCACCTTTGTCCTTTTTTCTTTTCCGTAGCCTACCAAACCCTAGCCACCTTTCTGCCACAAACTAAGATATCTTTAGAGCATCCCTCTAGCCTTAAGATGCAGCCATCATATCCTAGTTTCATAACCCTAACAGTATCAAAAACCATAGCCCAAAACAGTAAACCATTACAATCGAACCCTTCTATCACCAATCTATTGTCCGAACTTTCCACCACCCCATGCCATTAACCCATCAACAAAAAAAAGATAAGGGCATCTCTAATCTATAGGCATATGCTATGGCTTCTCAAGATCCAATTGATGCCAAATATGAAGCATGGGAATCTCGGATTGAATCACGGCTTGAATCGTGATTAGAAGACAAATTACGTGCTTTGTTTGCAGAATTCAGAATTGGACAACCACTGAGTCTAACCAAATTGCAGTAAGGAGAGAATTTAGAAAGGACCCCAGAGAAGGAGGGACAGCCCTTGGACATACTTCAACCATGCATGAGGGTGGACTTTCCACAATGGGAAGAAGGAGACCCGGTGGGGTGGATTTCACGCGTCGAACGTTACTTTCACTACTACCGAACGTCGGATAATGCTATGGTGGAGATTGCTATCATCCACCTTGAAGGAGATACTATTCAATGGTACAACTAGCTGGAATATAATCATGGGGCTTCGACATGGAATCAATTTAAGAACGCACTGCTGAACCATTTTAGACCTATGGAGTATGAAAATATGGACGGCCAACTCGCAAAGATTCGACAAACCTCTACGATTCAAGAGTACCAAACTAGGTTTGAGAAGCTATCCTACCTTGCTCGTGATTGAACTGACTATCAATTATTAAGAACATTCATCGAAGGACTCAAGCCAAAGATAAAAGGGAAAGTTAAGGCGCGACAGCCCCATACCGTGATGGCTATGATTTCTTTTGCCCGAATACAAGAAGAACGGCTTAGCCAAGATGCTTGGAGGATGAGAACCACTCCTAGAACCTCAGCATATAAACCCCCTTCTACTCCCAGCCATCCTTCACTACCAAAAAAATTGACAAGACAAGAACTATGTGACTGATTAGCAAGGGGTCTTTGTTGGCATTGTGACGAGCCGTGGAACCACGATCATCGCTGCAAAAGGGGCCGCCTCCTATTGATTGAACCTCTTGAAGATATAGAAGAGGAGGTCCAAGAGCATGAGGAAGAGGTCATGGATGAAGAATAGCAGCCAATTGATATTACAATGCATGCCCTTGCCGGTTACACGAACCCGCAAACAATAAAATTAGGAGGATTTCTGAAGCAACAACCGATCCCCATTCTTATTAACACCGAGATCACTAATAATTTTATGAACAGCAAGGTTGCTGTTCAGATGGCCTTACCTATTGAGAATTGTAGTAGGTTTGATGTTAAGGTCACAGATGAACAAATTTTGAAGCGTGATCGTAGGTGCCCACGGGTGAAACTATTGCTACAGGACCAAGAGATAATTGTAGATTTTTTTCCTCCTCCCTCTCGATGATTATAAGGCCATGCTTGGCATCGAATGGCTGATGATATTGGGTGATGTTTCTTGGAATTTTTTAAAATTAATTATAAAATTTACAGTAAGCAGAAACAAGTGATACTGTGCGAGAAATGTGGGGGCGACGTAATAATGATTTGCACACAACGAATGGAGAAAGTTTTGCATAAAGCATGCAGCGGCTTTTTGGTACAACTTGAGCAGCAATCTAAGGGAGAGCCAACCAAATTTAAAGATCCAAACCTACTTCCCTTGCTTGCTAAATTTTTAGATATATTTGACGAACCACGCAGTGTTGGGAAATCTGTCAAGGGAGCGACATCACATGCGCAGCGGAAGAACAAAAAACAAAACCCCAAATTTTCTATAGAAAGTTTCCATCGTCATGCGAAGATCGGTGCGTTAAAAACAAATCCGCCAAACTACACGTGTAAAAGAAGATACCTAGGGAGATTGTATATCCATGAATTTTTGCAAATCTGTGGGAGAGGATGAAGGAGGTCAAGCGTCCTCCTCTCTAGCGGTATCCACACGGTAGAGATTACGACGATGCACCTCTCTCTCTCTAGAGAGAAGAGAATAGAAGGTGGCTACCAAAAGAAACCCTCAGCCTATAGAGCTTTGGTTCCCTCCTATTTATAGAGGCCCCTTGAAAACCCTAATGGATCTTTTGCCCTATTGGGTATTGGATCTCCATCCAATTACCCAAGCCTCTTGGATTAGTGGGTCTCTACCCAATAATCTCTTATTAGCAATTATTGGATCTCATCTCAGGATCCAATAATTCAGGAGCTTAATGGATATCCAATAAGATAGGGAGTTCAGCAGATATCTCATATCCGGACCTCTACTCGTCGCAAAACCTACCATATGTATGTGACCCTCTAGGCCCAATATCGAGCTGGCCATGAATCATACTTGTCAGAACTTCTTCTGACTTAGTGAATTATTATCTCTATAATAATTCACCCAACTCATCGACTGCGGACGTTCCAGGCCACTACGCCGCGGCCCCCAGACGATACAGGAGAATCCAATCCTTTAGACCTATCTGTCCTCAGTTACCATGTCTCTATAGTCCCTCATCCATCTAATATCTCAGAGACCCTATACCAGGCATGGTGCTGTCAGGCCCATACGGTCTCTCCTCGAGTTTTGCTCTTGTCAGATTCTCTCGGAGAACCCTTTCTCTCTCAATTCGAATAACCTTGGCCAAGGATTTGTTCGAGCAAGAACACATGAGATATTTCTCTCATGATACCGAGAGCGGATGATCCTCTATTGACACTCAATAGCCATCATAAGGTTGGCTACCACTCCCAATAACTGACTGTACTAGATTTGGAACTTTCCAAACCTATAAGTCCAGTATCAAAGAGTGGAGTACTCATATATGACATTCTTGGTGTCTCAAGTCTAAGGACCAGATACACTATTGGGACTACAGAATCGCTGTCTGACGTGAGGTATCAATAACCATCCAGTATTCCGTATGCGGATCAATCAGTGAACTCATTCTCCAATGAGCACCTGCATTGTACCCTTATTGTCCCCACATGAGTAGCTATGAGACCAGCTACCTCCATCATATGAACGGGTATATAGCATACCAGTCTATCTAGTTATCTCGATGTCCTTCTCAAGTAACCTATAACTAGGATAATTTAGGGTTTGTGTTTAAAGGTGAATTAGTTTCATTATCATGATCTCATCACGATCTGATTCCCATTGCATAGATCCAAGGACATCACAATATATGTAACACACAAGATAAAGTGATAAAACACCTAATAATAAGCAAAGAGAAAAAGTGCATATCAAGTCACAAGTGCCATCACTCATGTGATTGGCTTGCAGGGCACATATGACTAGTAATCTCCCACTTGACCTAAAGCCAATCACCAACATGTCCGATCCCCATCAGACCTCTACGATGCTCAAAGACAATCTGAGTCAATGGCTTTATCAGTGGATCTGCAATGTTATCTTCTGATGGAACTCTTTCCATTACTATATCTTTTCGAGCCACGATCTCTCTAATAAGTTGGAACCTCCTCAGAACACTTCTGATGAGACCCGGGTTCCCTTATTTGAGTAATCGCCCTGTAGTTATCGCAATATAGGGGAATCAGCTCTTCGCTACTCGACATGACTCCTTAATCTGTGATGAACTTCTTCATCCAGACTCCCTCCTTTGTTGCCTCTGCCATAGTACTGTATTCCGCCTCTGTGGTCGAGTCAACAATAGTGTCTTGCTTGGAACTCTTCCAGCATACTGCTCCTCCATTCAGGGTAAACACATATCCTGAATTAGACTTGCTATCATCGACATCAGACTGGAAGCTCGAGTCCGTGTAGCCCTCAACCCTGAGGCTACTACCTCCATATACCAGTAAAAGATCCTTAGACCTTCTCAAGTACTTAAGGATACTTTTTACTGCTTTTCAGTGCTCCAAGCTTGGATCTACCTGATATCTGCTCGTGACACTCAGAACATGCGTTATATCAGGCCTGGTACATAGCATAGCATACATGATAGATCCTATCGCAGATGCATATATATAGTATCATATCCATGTGTGCCCTTTCTTTTGGAGTCTTTGGGGACATACTCCTAGAAAGTGATATTCCATATCTCATTGGTATGAAACCTCTCTTGAAATTTTTCATGCTAAACCTTTTGACAATGGTGTCTATGTACCTTGATTGGGACAAGCCAAGCAAACTCTTGGATCTATCTCTATAGATCCGTATCTCCAATATGTAGGATGCTTCCCCTAATTCTTTCATGGATAAGTGCCTAGATAACTAAGTCTTTACTGTGAAGAGCATTCCTACATCATTCCCAATGATCAGGATGTCATCCACATATAATACCAAAAAGGTGATGTGCTCCCACTTACTTTCCTATACACACAAGGTTCATCTTCGTTCTTAAGATCTGATCGCCTCATCAAATCTTATGTTCTAACTTCGAAAAGCTTGCTTCAATCCATAAATGGATCTAAGCAACTTGCACACTTTATCTGGGTTATCCCTAGACACGAATCCCTCAGGCTGTATCATATACACCTCCTCCTCGAGGTTTCCATTGAGGAATATGATTTTGACGTCCATCTGCCAGATCTCATAATCATATTTACTGCATTAGCCAATAGAATTCGAATGAATTTTAGCATGGCTACAGGTGAGAAAGTTTCGTCATAGTCAACACCTTGCCTTTGACGATACCCCTTAGCCACTAGCCTTGCTTTATAGGTCTCTACCTTTCCATCTACTCCAATCTTTTTTTTGAAGATCCACTTGCAACCAATGGGTGCAATACCCTCAAGTGCATCAACTAGGTTCCAAACCTTGTTGGAGTACATGGAATCCATTTCTGAATCCATGGCTTCTTGCCATTTCCTAGAGTCTATGCTCATAATAGCCTCCTCGTAGGTCTGAGGATCAATATCCTTAACATCCTCTCCTCTGATATGTCCCACGTATCTCTCAGGAGGATGGGATACTCTATCAGACCTACATAAAGTTGGAACTTGTGTGTTAGGTATCTGAATAGATTCTGGAATGGTGCTTGAGCTAGGTTCTCCAACCTCGCTCAACTCTATCATGCTCCCACTATCTCCACCAAGAATGTGTTCCTTCTCAAGGAACACTGCTCTCTTGGCATATAAAGACCTTTCGGTCCTCAGGGTGATAGAAATAATACCCATAAGTTTCTTTGGGGTATCCCACGAACTTGCACCATTCCATCCTAAATTCTAACTTGTCAGGGTTGTCTCTTAACGTGGGCAGGGCAGCCCCAACTCTTAACAATCTTAAGATCAAGCATCTTCCCATTCCATATCTCATATGGAGTAGACATCACTGACTTAGTTGGAATTCTGTTCAGAAGGTAAGCTGCGGTCTCTAGGGCATATCCCTAGAATAAGATGGGTAGGTCGGCGAAACACATCATGGAACGCACCATGTCTAACAGTGTACGATTTCTCCTTTCTGATACACCATTAAGCTGTGGTGTATAAGGAGGTGTCTATTGGGATAAGATCCCATAGTCTTTGAGGAACTGGGTGAACTCTATACTCAAGTACTCACCTCCTCGATCTGATCGAAGGATTTTAATACTCTTTCCTATCTGGTTCTCCACTTTTCGTTTCCTCTTAGACTCACTTACACTCATGATATGTGGAGCTATTTCTAGCATAAATAAACCATTATGCATTGTTCCTCTCATGATGATCTCATCATCTAATATTATTGAACAACCATTGTTCTCAAAAACTAATTTATATCCATTAACTGTCAAACATGAAATGGAAATAATGTTTTTGATAATAGAAGGAACATAATAGCATGCATCTAATGCAATAATAGCTCCGCCAGGTAGATGTAAGGTGACCTTGCCAATAGCCACTGCAGCAACCTTTGCTCCATTGCCCATCTTAAGGTCTATCTCACCTCTGTTCAATCTCCTAGGTCCTGTTAGAACCTACAACGAATTACAAATATGATAAGCACTCTCAGTATCTAGTACCCATGTGTTATCATAAGATTTTGATAAATGGAGACTGATCATGAATGTACCTGAAGCTTCCCCAAGCTTCTGTTTCACCCTTTCGGCAAGGTACTCTTTGCAGTTCCTCTTCCAGTGCCCATCTTTATCGTAGTGGAAGCACTGGCCTTTGTCCTTTGTTGGGTCTTTCTTGGCAACCTTTGCCTTACCCATTTTGTCGTTGCCCTTGCCCTTCTTAAGGGTCTTCTCAGCCTTTCTTTTCTTTCTGGTCTCACCAACGTAGAGAACCGGCTTCTCTTTCTTGATGATGCTCTCTGCTTCTCTCAACATATTGAGGAGCTCTGGAAGGGTCACCTCAAATTTGTTCATATTAAAATTTATTATGAATTGAGAAAAGGAATCTAGTAGGGACTGAAGTACAAGATCCACACACAGGTTATCCTCTAGGACCATTCCTAGACCTATGAGTTTCTTGATCCACTCAATCATCTTAAGGACATGGTTCTGAACCGGTGTCCCCTCAATCATCTTGGCACAGAAAAGACTCTTTGATATCTCATATCGCTGAGTTCTTCTCTGTTCCTCAAACAGTTTGTGGAGATGCAGGAGTATGGAATTAGCATCCATATTTTCATGCTGTCTTTGTAACTCAGTAGTCATAGAGGCCAACATATAACACTGAGCAAGAGTAGAATCATCTAAGTACTTCACATAACGAGCGATCTCATCCTTGCTTGCCCCTTTATCGGGCGTAGGGATCACTGTATCAAGGACATATACAATTTTCTCTGCCATGAGAACGATTCTCAGATTGCGAAGCCAATCCATATAATTTGGACCAGTGAGGCGGTTGGCATCAAGTATGCCACGTAAAGGATTTGAAAGCGATATTTTTCTGAAATAAAAGATGTAGCAGAAATAAATAACATGCAGAATTTACATAAATTTAAATAATTAAGATAAGGACTTATATCTTAATGTATTCCCACTAATTTTTTGCGAGACACACAACACCCTCTGGTATGTGAATTGGAGACCCCCGACGAATCTTTAGTGGGCATCAGGATCCAATCAGCATCTTAACGTAACCTCGAGGGACTCGACCAATCACGTTAAGCCCGTAAAGGTAGGCAACTCTTGCCAATCACAACTCCTTGTGATTCCCGTCCTGTTCGGCCTCTGAACCACCATGGCCTTGAGGGACTCGACCAACCATGATGTTCGGTTAAGTCATCACCATCGTTACCAGATAAGTCTGATTTGGTGATATACTCTCGAGGGACTCGACCAAGCTTACCATGTCCTCAGGTCACCAATGACATCTCTGTCATAGATAAGATAGCGAAACGCGATATAGGTGAGTCTCGATGGACTCGACCAACTCAACCTATACCAGGAATCGGTTCCTACCTATAACGATAGAAGGCCACGTGGGTCAATCTAATTGCCTCACGTTTACCGACTTAATATTATTAATAGAGGGGATTTTGGTTTGGTCTCCTAATATAATGTGTCACACACATACATATACGTATTTAATATATATATCTACATCGCATGTATATATATATAGTAGGTGTATAACAAATCACATATCACATGAGCAATCACACCAGATGATCATGGACCACATCCTAATATGATCAGGCCCGAGCTAGTGGGCTCAATCACTCACATCAAGATCTATGTGTGCTTCGACGCATCTCCATGCCCTGTGATCGCCCTTCTCGCTTCGTCGGTTCCGTCGGCATCTCAACGCATCTTTATGCGTCGGATCATCCGTCTCGGCCTCGTGAGTCACGTTACCACTGCACCTCCTCATGTAATTATAACATAATTACAGGCACGCAGGCCCAATAATAAATGAGAAAAGAATAGAGGCTCGTAGGCCCCAATAATAATAATCACATGTACACACATCACATCATAGGTCCATAATCATCTGTTCACATCATACATCACATGTATATGTTATTTTATAGGACTACTAGACAAAAAAATAATAGTTAATTAAACTATTTAATTAACATATTTAATTTTCTGAAATCAGGGATATAAAGAGAATTTTCTGAATTTCTAGGGGTATTTTGGTAATTCGGCCAAAAGTATTTTGATAATTCTATCAAAAGGGATAGAATCTAGAATTTCTAAAATTCTGAGGGGTATTTTGGTAATTCTATCAAAGGGGACAAAATCTAGAATTTCTAAAATTCTGAGGGGTATTTTGGTAATTCTATCAAAGGGGATAGAATCTAGAATTTCTAAAATTCTGAGGGGTATTTTGGTAATTTTATCAAAGGGGATAGAATCTGAAATTTTTGAAATTCCAAGGGGTAAAATCATCTTTTGCCCTAAAACCATAATCCCTCACCCTTATTGCACCTGTGGCCACTGCCACCCGGCCGGATGCCCCAAGCGCCTGAGCGAGGGCACCAATGCCTGCCGCCGCTGTTCCAGCGCGCGCTATCCAGCGGGTGGAGCGCCCGCCGGCGCCCCTGGGGCGCTGCCCGGGTGCCGCTGCCCCACGCGCAACGCCGGTGCCCCACGGCACTGTCCCGTGGGCACAACGCCAGCGCCCCTACGGGCTAGCCCGCGGTGACCCTACGAGCAGGCCGGCGCGAGCAGTACCGCTACTACCTGCTTGGGCTGCGGCCCATCGGCGGCGGCTACTGCTGTAGCAGAAGGCAAGGCACAGCGACCTTGCGGCAGATTGCGAGCGCAGCAAGGGCAGCAACAGTTGCTGCCCTTCCTAGCCCTTTTGCGCCAACGATTTTGGCGTCAAAAGCATATCTAAAACACAACACACGCAGTTTAAGATCCGATCTTTGCACGAATAACCTGGCTCTGATACCACTGTTGGGAAATCCATCAGGGGAGCGACATCACATGCACAGCAGAAGAACAAAAAACAAAACCCCAGATTTCCCGTAGAAAGTTTCCGTCGTCGTGCGAAGATCGGTGCGTTAAAAACAAATCCGCAAAACTGCACGTGTAAAAGAAGATACCTAGGGAGATCGTATATCCCTGAATTCCTGCAGATCTGTGGGAAAGGATGAAGGAGGTCAAGTGTCCTCCTCTCTAGCGGTATCCACATGATAGGGATTGCGACGATGCACCTCTCTCTCTCTGGGGAGAGGAAAACAAAAGGTGGCTACCAAAAGAAACCCTCAGCCTATAGAGCTTTGGTTCTCTCCTATTTATAGAGGCCCCCTAAAAACCCTAATGGATCTTTTGCCCTATTGGGTATTGGATCTCCATCCAATTACCCAAGCCTCTTGGATTAGTGGGTCTCTACCCAATAATCTCTTATTAGCAATTATTGGATCTCATCTCAGGATCCAATAATTCAAGGACTTAGTGGATATCCAATAAGATAGGGGATTCAGCGGATATCTCATATCCGAACCTCAACTCATCGCAACACCTACCATATGTGTGTGACCCTCTAGGCCCAATATCGAGTTACCCGTGAGTTATACTTATCAGAACTCCTTCTGACTTAGTGAATTATTAGCTCTATAATAATTCACCCAACTCATCGATTGCGGACGTACCAGGCCACTACACCGTAGCCCCCAAACGATACAGGGGATCCCAATCCTTTGGACCTATTTGTCCTTAGTTACCATGTATCTATAGTCCCTCATCCATCCAATATCCCAGAGACCCTATACCGAGCATGGTGCTGTCAGGCCCATACGGTCTCTCCTCGAGTCTTGCTCTTATCGGATTCTCCCGGAGAACCCTTTCTCTCGCAATCCGAATAACCTTGACCAAGGATTTGTTTGAGCAAGAACACATGGGATATTCCTCTCTTGATACCGAGAGTGGATGATCCTCTATTGACACTCAATAGCCCTCGTAAGGTTGGCTATCACTCCCAATGACCGACTGTACTAGATCTAGAACTTTCCAAACCTATAAGTCTGATATCAAAGAGTGGAGTACTCATACAGGACATCCTTGATGTCTCAAGTCTAAGGACCAGATACACTACTAGGACTATGGAATCACTATCTGACGTAAGATATCAATAACCATTCAGTATTCCGTAGGAGGATCAATCAGTGAACTCATTCTCCAATAAGCACCTGCACTGTACCCTTAGTGTCCCTACATGAGTAGCTATGAGACCAGCTACCTCATTCATAATATGAACAGGTGTACAGCACACAAGTCTATCCGGTTATCTCGATGTCCTTCTCGAGTAACCTATGACCAGAATAATTTAGTGTCTGTGTTTAAAGGTGAATCGGTCTCATTATCGTGATCTCATCACGATCCGATTCTCATTGCACAAATCCAAGGACATCGCAATATATGCAATACGCAAGATAAAGTGATAAAACGTCTAATAATAAGCAAAGAGAAAAAGTGCATATCAAGTCACAAGTGCCATCACTCATATGATTGGCTTGCAGGGCACATATGACTAGCACGTAGCCTTCCTCATAACCGTCGGCATGATCATCGTATACCAATTTTTCCAGGCAAACCTTCAGCAAATACTCGACCATATCGGTATTCACATCTCCAAAAAGATGAAATAGAAATGATTGTAAAAGAGATGCTTGAAACAAAAGTTATTTAGCCAAGTTGCAGCCCCTACTCTTCACCGGTGCTCCTCGTACGAAAGAAAGACGGAACATGGCGAATGTGCATTGATTACCGAGCTCTCAATGGCATAACCGTCAAGGACAAGTACATTATTCTAGTAGTAGATGAATTGCTTGATGAATTAAAGGGAGCACGAGTCTTCACAAAGCTGGACCTTCAATCCGGGTATCATCAAATACGAGTGTGCAAAGAAGACATACCGAAAACTGCCTTTCGAACGTACAACGGTCACTACGAATTTCTGGTAATGCCCTTTGGTCTCACCAATGCTCCCTCCACCTTCCAGAGCCTTATGAATGATATTTTCCGGAGTTATTTTCAAAAGTTTGTGCTAGTTTTCTTCGATGATATCCTTATTTACAACCCTTCTCTAGAAAGTCATATTCAGCACTTACGACTTGTTTTGACAATTTTGTGAGAACATGTTCTTTTTGTCAAAAAAAATGAAGTGCAGCTTTCTTCCATAAAAGGTGAAATATCTTGGGCATATCATATCAGAGGAAGTGGTGGCAGTGGACCCCTCTAAAATTGAAACAATGCAGAACTGGCCGACCCCGAGGAACATAAAATCGTTACGCGACTTTCTTGATTTAACAGGTTACTACCGTAAGTTCATGAAAAACTATAGAAAGATCAGTGCACCCCTTACTTCCTTACTGAAAAAAGATGCTTTCCAATGGTCGAACAAAGTCACCACTACCTTCGACGAACTTAAAGTCGCAATGATAACAACACTAGTACTAGCGTTACCCGACTTCGGCAAGACATTTATTATTGAAGCTGATGCCTCCAGAGTATGAATTGGTGTTGTACTAATGCAAGATGGCCACCCCCTCACTTATACTAGTAAGGCGTTATCTCGTTCCCATCTCAAGATGACTATTTACGACAAGGAGATGCTCACGATTATGCATGCAGTGTCCAAATGAAGACCGTACTTGATCGTGCGACGCTTTCAAATCAAGATCGACCATAAAAGCCTAAAATATTTCTTGAAGCAGAAGATATCTTCCCCTGAGCAGCAAAAATGGGTAACAAAACTTCTTAGATATGATTATAAAATAACTTACAGAAAGGGAAAAAATAATATTGTTGCAGATACGCTTTCGCGGCTACCCGAGCAAGCTGAATTTTCGGCTGTTTCACTTCCGACCAGTGACTTCCTTGAGGATATTGGAGGGAATGGCAAGATAATCCGGAAATGAGTAAAATCATAAAAAAATTAGAGGAAGCACCAAGCTCCATAACTCATTATAGTTGGGACTCAAAGGACTTGCGATATGAAGGATGCATTGTGCTTGTGCCAAATTCTACTTGCAGAAAGACTATCCTTCAAGAGATGCATTCCACACCTACAACCGGGCACTCCGGGTTCCTTAGAACCTATAAAAGAATTAAGCAAAATTTTTATTAGATAGGAATGAAAAATATTATCGCTGAATTTGTAGCACAATGTGATGTATGTCAATGACACAAAGGTGAGACAGTGGCAAGTCCCGGAAAGTTGTAACCTCTATGTATCCCAGAATCAATATGGACTAATATATCAATGGATTTCATCGAAGGGCTTCCCTCATCACAAGGAAAAGGTATAATTTTTGTCGTGGTTGATCACCTTACAAAGTATGCTCACTTTTGTGCCATCCATAATCCCTACACTGCTTCTAGTATTGCTCGAATCTTTATGGAGAATATTGTAAAATTACATGGGATGTCGAGATCATTATAAGTGATCATGATAGGGTCTTCACGAGCAAATTTTGGACAGAGTTATTCCAGATGCAGGGCACTAAATTAAAGATGAGTACGGCATATCACCCACAAACCGACGGCCAAACTGAAGTAGTGAACAGGTGTTTAGAGACATACCTTAGATGCTTCACCGGTGACCGACCAAAAAAATGGACAAAGTGGCTTCCCTAGGCCGAGTGGTGGTATAATACAACTTATCATTCCTCCACAAAATGTACTCCCTATGAGGCCATGTATGGCCGACCCCCCTCCCCCTCCTTTTGTAATTCCAAAATATGTGTTGGGCACCTCTAAAGTAGAACAAGTAGATAAGAAACTACAAGACAAAGACAAAATGCTGAAGTTGCTAAAAGATAATCTTATTACAGCACAAGCAAGGATGAAATAACAATATGATCAACACAAAGGCGAAAGAGAATTTTCAGTAGGAGATTGGGTCTTCCTACGGCTCCAGCCATACAAGAAAACATCAATCCAAACCAAAGCATCTATGAAGCTTTCACCTTGGTTCTATGGACCCTACCAGATTTTGGAGCGCATCGGAGTAGTAGCATACAGATTGGACTTACCCGCTAGCTCCTGAATCCATCCAGTCTTCCATGTATCATGTTTAAAGCTCAAGTTGGGACAACATGAGATAGCCCAAAGCCATCTACCAAATATAACTATCCAAGGAGAGCTTCAAACCCAACCAAGTGCCATTATTGATCGACGGATTATGACTCAATGACGACGACCTGCTACTGAAGTGTTAATATAGTGGGCAAACCTACCAGCAGAAGATGCCACTTGGGAGAACTATGACGACTTGAAGATCAAATTCCCAGAATTCATGGAACGTCAGCCTCAAGGACAAGGCTGATTTAAAGAGGGTGGGTCTGTTAGGACTCTAGCTATGAGAATCCTAATTTAGTTTCATTAATAAGGGTATTCATATAAATCCTATCTAATCGGACCCTATTAAAGAGGTGAAGAGACCGGCTAAGTTAGGGTTAGGTTGCTTCTTAGAAAAGGAGTCCTATTAGAAATAGAAGTCCTATTAGAGAAAGAGTCCTATTAGAAGTATAAGTCCTATTAGAGAGAGACTCCTATTAGAAGTAGGAGTCCTATTAGAGAATGAGTCCTATTAGAAGTAGGAGTCTTATTAGGGAAAGAGTCCTATTAGAATTATGAGTCCTACTAGAGAAGGAGTCCTAATTAGAAGTAGGAGTCTTGAGTAAGAGTCCTATTAGGAGTTAGGGTTTAGAAGCCCTATAAATAGCCATGTATTCACCCTCTTTTCATCATGAATAGATCAATCTTTTAGCAGCCTTTGAGCAGCAACTTGGAGGAAGGAATCCCTATAGAGTTCCAAGGAGGCCGATCCCCTATAGAGATCAACCCCAAGCTTAGAATCAGCAAGGGTTCTAACACGGTATCTAATAATTCTGTGTTATCATATGAGTCTGACATATAAAGACTAATCATGAATGTATATCTGAAGCTTCTCTAAGCTTTTATTTCGCCTTCTCTACAATGAACTCTTTGCAGTTCCTCTTTCAGTACTCATTTTTGCTATAGTGGAAGCACTAGCTTTTGTCCTTTTTTGAGTCTTCTTAGCAACCTTTGTTTTACCCAATCTGCCCTTGCCCTTACCCTTCTTAAGGGACTTATCTATCTTCCTTTTCTTTCTAATCTTACCAGTATAGAAAACTGTGAAAAGAAATCTAAAAGGGACTATATCACAAGATCTACACATAGGTTATCTTCTAGGACCATTCCTAGACTTGTGAGTTTCTCTATTCACTTAATCATCTTAAAGACATAGTTTTGAACTGACGTCCCCTTAGTAATCCTAGTACGGAAGAGACTCTTCGATATCTCATATCGTTGAGTTCTTCCCTATTCCTCAAACGATTTATGGAGATGTAAGGTATGGATCTGACATCTATCTTTTCATGTTGTCTTTGTAACTCGAGAGTCATGGAGCCCAACATGTAACACTAAGCAAGAGTGAAGTTATTTGTGTACTTCACGTAGCGAGCGATCTCATCCTCGCTTGCCCCTTTCTTGGGCTTAGGCATCACTATATGAAGAACATACATGATTTTCTCTATTGTAAGAACTATTCTCAAGTTACGGAGCCAATACGTATAATTTAGACCAATGAGGCGGTTGGCATTAAGTATGCCACATAGAGAGTCTAATAGCAACATTTTTCAAAAAAATAGAGATGCAGTAATAAATAAATAACATGAAGATTTTACAAAAATATAAATAATCAAGATATAGACTTCTATCTTGATGTGCTCCCATTATTTTTCTAACGAGTCACGCGACACCCTTAGTACGTGAAATGAAAATCTCCGGCAGACTTCTAGTGGGGATCAAGATCCAATCAGCATCTTAGTATAATTTCAAGGGACTCGACCAATCACACTAAACCCAAAAGGTAGGCAACTCTTACTAATCACAACTCCTTGTGATTCTCATCCTATTCAGCCTCCGAACCACCATGGCCTCGAGGGACTCGACTAACCATGATATTCGATTAAGTCATTACCATCATTACAAGATGAGTCTGATTCGATGATATACCCTCGAGGGACTTGACCAAGCATTCTATGTCCTCAAGTCACCGGTGACATTTCTATGTCATAGATAAGATAGCGAATCGCGATATAGGTGAGTCTTGAGGGACTCGACTAACTTAACCTACACCAGGGAATCGGTTCCTACTTATAACGATGAAAGGCCATGTGGGTCAATCTAATTACCTCACGTTTACCGACTTAATATTATCGAGAGAGGGGATTTTAGATTCGGTCTCCTAATATGATGTGTCACACACATATATATTTAATATATATCTATATCGTATGTTAATATATATAATTATATATCTAGTAGGTGTATAAGCAATCACACATCACGTGAGCAATCACACTAGATGTGTTGAATCTCAGATTTTGATGATGAAACTAATTGATTGTGTTTTGTGATCTAATTATGTTTTGAGTGACGCAGGTCTACTATCGATTAGGATTAGACAGTTGACACTGGAGGAATTGACGTTGCACCGGGTGATTACGTCAGGATATTGGATGTCGAGCCGGAGGTTCGGTCGATAATCGGTAGAAGGCTTCAGACGTCGGGCATCGGGCTAAGAAGAGCATGTTGCGTCAAGGATATCGGGGTTACGGAGGTCAACCGTCGATTGGGTAACAAAACGCAAGAGAGGACGATGCGCTGAAGAATCGAACGAAGCACCGACCAATGACGTGCCGGGCAATGGAATGTCAATTCGCGTTGTAATAATTGTTTAGATCGAAGTAGACTTTTTGTTTGTATGTATGCAAGATTGACTATGATAACGATGAAGACGTAAAATAAAACAAAGTGCCAGAAGATAAGTGTGATGGATCGTTAGGAGTTCGAGAGTTTAACGGAAGTTCAAAGATTCGTTGGGAGTGCTACCGGAACTGGTCGAGAACGAGTAAGGAGCTTGCCGAAGGGTTTTCAAAAGTTCGCCGGAGGGTTCATCGAAAGTTCATGGAGCTTGCCAAGAAAGATCGAAGCTGATCAAAGAAGCTCGTTGGAACTCACCAGGATCATCGTGAAGTCCAGGAGCTTGTCGGGAGCCCACGGAATGGTTTTCGAGGGTTCGTCGGAAGACCATCGAAAGTTCGTCAGAAGCTCGCCAGAAGAAGTCTTTGAAAGGATCAAAAGGCACTAAGAGGGGGGGGGTGAATTAGTGCAGCGGATTAAACTTGTATTCTTGAAAACGATTTCGCAAAGAAACACAAGTTCGTAGGAAGATTTCGATTCGACGAAAGAGAACTTAAAAGTAATTGCTTGTGAAAAGGAACTAACTATGAACTTGCAGCCAAGAAATAAAATTATTCAGAAATATAAACACTCACACATTTAAGGACACAATGATGTATAGTGGTTCGGTCAAATGACCTACATCCACTCTTGAAGCCTTTGCGATGAGGCTCCGCTCTTCCACTAGCAAGTCCTTTGAAGGGGAAGGATCAAACACCCCTTTTTACAACCCTTTACAAGATGTTCACACTTGTACAAGATCTCTCAAGAAGAAGAAGAAGGTGAACACTTAGCAAAAAAACAACACTTTTCAAAACTCTTCAAAAGCTCAAGACTCAAACTTTTTCTTGCTCAAAGGGTGCCCTTTCAACCGAGAAAGGGGGTATTTATAGATCCAAAGTGGATTCAAAATTGGGCTCCAAATTCCAAGTGAATTTGGAGTTCCCATGTTCTGTGGTCAAGGCGGTGCCACACTGTCGAAGCGTGCCACCGCTTTGTGTCGATCTTTGATCGACGTCAGAAGCGGTGCCACCACCCCAGACAGCGGTGCTACCGCTCGATCCGGTGATCAAGGCGGTGCCACCGCCCAGCCAGCGTTCCACTGTCGTCGGTGTATGCAGGGCGGTGCTACGCCCCATACAGCGTTCCACCGCTTGTGTGTGTCTTGGCGGTGCTACCGCTTCAGGCTAAGCGGTTCCACCGCCAGGCTTAGCGGTTCCACCGCCCAGGCTTGGGCGGTTCCACGCTTGCCCCATTCGACAGAGCCGAATGGGGCCTGTTTAGATCTCAACTTGACACAAGTGGCCCGGTTGGCTCCTCTTGAATTTTGGGCAGGATTTATTTCTTAAATCCTTGCTCTACTCATGTGCAAATTATGAACATAACTTAACGTGATTTGATCGAACACCCTTCAAGTCGACTTCCGGCGAGTTCTACTGGCGAGATTCCGGCAGCCTCGATGCTTCTCTTGGATTGCTACCGGTGGTCTCCCAAAGATACTCCGGCGAGCTCAACTAGTCTTGGCTGGTTTCCGAATCTTCCTAAAGTTCCGCGAACCTTCGACGATCTTTGAAATGGACTTTCAAAACTTCGACAAGTCCCCGATTTGATCTTGGATGGTTCCGGCAACTCTTCCGAAAATCTCTCGGACTTAGATGAACTCTTGAACCCCGACGGACTTGGCCTCGTAAATCACGTTATGTTTTCTTTCCATCGTAGTTATTCCTGCACACTCATCTCAACAAAGAGATTAGTACAAATATTTCACCAATTGATTTCATCATCAAAATCCGAGATTTAACAATCTCCCCTTTTTGATGATGACAATCAATTGGTGATGGAGTTATTCTTAACTCCCCTATGTATATGCCATAAAGAAAAATTGCTTGAATTCAATTTTGAATTCAACACAATTAATTTTAATTTCAAGATTTCAAAATAGATATCAAGGATATCAATGAAGTATACATAATCAAAAAAAACATGATATCAAGAACCCAACTAAGTTTATGTTGGACAACGCATATCATATGGAAATACACATATCATTTCTCCCCCTTTGTCATCAACAAAAGAAAACGAGGGAATCATAACAATAAGGAGGGTCGGAAAACATCACAAATGTGGAAAAGGAAATCGAAAACCGAAAACCATTCCACGGTGGCGAAAAGATGTAAGATAACACAAAGATGAAGTTAAGACAACATAGATGTCAACAAGAAGATGTCACGATGTAAGGAATACAACATAAATGTCAACATACAACACAAGTTTACATCGTTCAAAAAGAAAACACAGCAAGCTACTCCTCAGGAGGAATGCCAAGATGCCTATACATGTAATCGATCTTTAAGTTCATCTTCCGCATTTCCTTCAAAATTTCAATTTGCTGTAGTTTTACTTCATTTAACTCTCTCATGATCGGATCAGTAGAAGATGGAGCAGAAAATGTCACTGATGTAGCTGCAACAAAAGGATTAGGAGGAGGAGATTCATTTCCCCTAAGGACTGGTGTTTCATGATGGTCTACGGCTGGGGGAGGTATATCACATCTCCTAGGTTGCCTAACCCCTATTCCATGCTCGAAAGTACATCTAAGTCGTCTAAGTAGTTTAACGTCAATAATATTAAATCTTTCGACTTGTATTGCTTCTTCATCTGGTGGAATGCAGATGTTATGGGCATGCAATAGTCTAGTTATTAAACCTCCATATGGTAACATTGATCCTTTAGAAAGGACCTCTATCATGTGCTGCCTGATTAGGTAACCAAAACAGAAATGTTGTCTAGTCATGATCCAATATAAGGTACCTAATTCAAGAAACCGATCTCATCATGATGAAACCGCTTAGGAATAACAATGCTTATTAGAATGTGATGCAAAATTTTAGAGTTAAAAGGTAATAAATGTTCACAACTCTTGGGAATTATTCCTAAATTTGGGTTTGCAAACACAGTTTCTAAAGCTTGAGTGAGTGGCACCAATCGTGTCCATATCCCATTTTCCTCGAAAATAACACCCTAGCTCTCTTTCAACAATTCCAATTAATGAGCATATAGTATTATCACATATTTGAATAGCATTACCTAGAAGATAAGTTGACAAGCCATCATCATTCACAGTTAAATTAGCATAGAACAACTTAACTAAACATGGATAAATAGGTTCAATAATTTGCAGAATAGGTAAAGCCTCTAAGTCTGCAAACCACATGATAGGTTCTAAGTTTCCTAATTGATTCAAATCAACATACTTTCCTTTATGAATGGGTCTAGAACCAAATTCAGAAAATCTAAGGGAGGCTTCTTGTGATTTAAACAAGGATTGGTCAAATGAATCTACCTCCATCCTTTTCCTTTGTCTCTTGATGTTCTTCTAGGAGCCATTTCTATTCAGAATGATCAAAAATCAATTGAAGAAAGGAATGAAACTTCAGAAAGAAAGGAAGAGAAATAATTCTGTTTTTACCTTAGATTGGTTCTTTGAGATGTAGGAAGCTTGAATCAAGATAAAATCTCCTCCTTAGGCTTCTAGATGGGAAGAAATGACACCAATTTGAAGTTTGGAAGAGTTTGGAAGAGTGAGGAGAGGCGGTTCACAGATTAGGGGCGGTTCTACCGCCGGCCCTAACACACTTTATAGCGGGGTGTTCAGCGGTACTACCGCCCTTTAGTAAGGCGATTCCACCGCCTTGGTGACTACCTGTAAGGGTTCCACCGCCAAGATCTGGCTGGCTATGCTACCGTCGGTAGCACAAAAACAAATTCGGATTTCATGTTTTTCCTTTTTTTTAAAAAAAAAAAAAAATCTCAGAGATGGGATGAAGTCAAAAGGAATAAATCCATGGGAAAATCCGAATCAAATCGATGGAAATCATAGTTTAAACATAATTTCAAGAAAAGACATCATAAAAAAAACTTACTTACTTGGACAGTTTAGCATGCCTAATTCCCTTCTAATAAAATTAAATTGTTCCTCATTTAAAGGTTTCGTAAAAATGTCCGCTAATTGATGATTTGTATCAACAAAATCAAGAGTGACATTTCTACTACTTACATGATCACGTATAAAGTGATGCCTGATGTCAATGTGCTTAGTGCGAGAGTGTTGGATTGGATTTTTAGTTAGACAAATTGCACTCGTGTTATCACACTTTATAGGAATATTTTTTAAGTAGATTCCATAGTCCTCAGATTCCATAGTCCTCTAGTGTATTTTTCATCCAGATAACTTGTGCACAGCATGCACTAGCAGCTATATATTCAGCTTCTGCTATAGATAGTGCAACCGAATTTTGTTTCTTGGAAGTCCAAGAAACAAGTGCATGTCCTAGAAATTGGCATGTTCCGGATGTGCTTTTTCTATCTATTTTACATCCACCAAAATCCGCATCTGCATAAGCTTTCAAACTAAAATTTTCAGATTTTGGATACCATAATCCAAGATTAGGGGTCCCTTTAAGATATCTAAGAATCCTCTTGACAGACTTTCAAGTGAGATAGCTTAGGATTAGCTTGGAATCTTGCACATAGCCCTACACGAACATGATGTCGTGTCAGTTGCGTGAGATAAAGCAGGCTACCTATCATGCCCCTATAAGTTTTTTATCAAAACTTTCTTCATTTTCATCCATATCTAATTTAGTGGAGGTGCTCATAGGAGTGCTAATTTCTTTTGATCCATCTATATTAAATCGTTTTAACAATTCCAATATGTATTTTGATTGATTTAGAAATATACCATCACTTAGTTGCTTGATTTGAAGTCCTAAAAAGAAATTTAGTTCTCCTATTAGACTCATCTCAAATTCATCACTCATATCCATAGCAAATAATTCACATAGTGATTTATTACAAGATCCGAAAATAATATCATCAACATAAATTTGAACAATAAGAAAATTGTTTTCAAAATGTTTAATAAACAATGTAGTATCAACCTTGCCTTTAGTGAAATTATTTGAAATCAAGAAGGAACTAAGCCTCTCATACCAAGCCCTAGGGGCTTGTTTAAGACCATATAAGGCCTTAGTTAGCTTAAACACATGGTTAGGAAATAGAGAGTTTTCGAATCCAGGTGGTTGTTCAACATAAACTTCTTCGGAAATAAAACCATTTAAGAATGCACTTTTGACATCCATTTGAAATAATTTAAAATCTTTACTACTAGCATAGGCAAGGAGCATCCTAATGGCTTCCAATCTTGCCACCGGAGCGAAGGTTTCTTCATAATCGATACCTTCTTCTTGGTTGAAACCTTTGGCCACTAGTCTAGCCTTGTTTCTAACCACGATACCGCATTCATCTTACTTGTTTCTAAAGACCCACTTAGTACCAATAACTAAGTGGTCATTAGGTCTAGGAACAAGCTTCCATACCTCATTCCTCTCAAATTGATTCAATTCTTCTTGCATTGCGATAACCCAAGAATCATCTTTTAGGGCATCAACAATGCATTTTGGTTCAACTTGAGAAAGAAAGGCAGCATGGGCACAAAAATTTTTGAAAGAAGAGCGAGTTTGAACCCCTTTCGATGCATCTCCTATAATTAACTCCTTGGGATGAGCATCTACATACTTCCATTCCTTTGGTAAGGAAGTTTGGGAAGAAGATGCATCCAAGATGTTATTTTGAGAGAGGGTTCATTCAAATTCAAATCATCAAGACCAAAATCATCATCAAAATCTTTTTCTTAAATTCGAAACTTCATTAAAAACCACATGAATAGATTCTTCTATAAGTAAGGTTCTCTTGTTGAAAACACTAAAAAGCCTTAGAAACGGAAGAATAACCAAGAAATATGCCTTCATTGGATTTTGCATCGAATTTTCCTAAGGCATCCTTTTCATTCAAAATAAAGCATTTGCAACCAAAAACTTTAAAGTAAGAAACATTGGGTTTTTTATCATTCCATAATTCATATGGAGTTTTGGATAGGGATGGTCTCACTAGAACTCTATTCATCACATAGCAAGCCGTATTCACGGCTTCGGCCCAAAAATATTTTGGTAAATTATATTCATTTAACATGGTTCTAGCCATTTCTTGCAAACTTCTATTTTTCCTTTCTACTACTCCATTTTGTTGTGGATTTCTTAGAGTAGAGAAGTTATGATTGTATCCGTTTGTTTCACAAAAATTTTGGAAGTCATGATTTTGAAATTCACCTCCATGATCACTTTGAATTGATGAGATCATAAAGCCTTTTTCATTTTGAGTGAGTTTACAAAATTTAGAGAAACATTTGAAGCAATCACTTTTATGAGCCAAAAAATAGGTCCAAGTGTATCTACTATAGTCATCCACAATTACAAAGGCATAATTGCTACCTCCTAGGCTTGTTATGTCAATTGGTCCAAATAAGTCCAAGTGGATCAATTGCAATGGTCTAGTGGTGCTAATGTGATTTTTTGATTTGAAACTAGTCTTTATTTGTTTTCCTAGTTGACATGCATCACATACCTTATCCTTAACAAATTTCGTGTTTAGGATACCTCTTACTAAATCTCTAGATGAAATCTTAGAGATTAGTTTCATGCTTGCATGGCCTAGCCTCCTATGCCAAAGCCAAGCGTCATCATTCAAAATCGAAAAACACATTTCATTACTTAATTTATCAATATTTATGGTGTAGACATTGTTTTGTTTTAAAGCAATCATGGATATGTTGTTGTTGGGTTTTTCAATAATGCAAACATTGGATTCAAATCTAACAACATAACCTTTATCACATAGTTGACTAATACTTAAAAGATTATGTTTTAAACCATCAACTAGTAACACATCATCAATTGAAAAACTCGATTTGTTACCTATGGTTCCCTTGCCAATGATTTTACCCTTGTTGTTGTCTCCGAAAGTGACATATCCTTCTTCTTTGCTAGAGAGCATAGAGAAATGAGATGGATCTCCGGTCATGTGCCTTGAGCATCCACTATCAAGATATCATTTCTTGCTCCTAGCTTGTGAGTTTGTCTACAAAGAGGATTGTTTTTAGGTACCCATTTGATTTTGGGTGCCTTACAAATTGATCTACTTACTTTGTAATTTATCATTGAATTGTTTATGGTTCCTTTAGGAACCCATATCAACTTTTGTGGACTAATTTTCTTGAATGGACATTTGTAGGTAACATGTCCCGTTTGCAACAAAAATTACATTTCAAATGGGGTGATACATGCAATGTAGGCCCTTTAACAAAGGTGGTGGGATTTTGGTGAGAACCTCTCACAAATCCGATACCACTTCTATTTCCGACATGACCTTTGTTAGCAAGAATCATGTCTAAGCCCTTGCTACCAACCTTAAACTTGTTTAGGGTCTCTTTGAGTAGCAAGTTCTCCCTTTTTGTTGCATCTAAGTCTTCACACTTAGAGCATGGGGGTAGAGAAGGGTTTTGAAGACTATTGAATTTACTTTGTAATAAAGCATGCTCTTTCTTAAGCAAATTGAACTTCTTACTAATAGTTCTACATTCATCAAACAACTCATGAAAAGCCATAGAAAGTTCATCGAAAGATAACTCTTCATTAAGTAACTCACTAACCTCTTCTCCAAATGCCATTAGAGCGAAGTTTGCCTCCTCTTTGTTGCTAGCCTCTTCAACCTCGGAGTCACTTGAATCATCCCACGTGGCCTTCAAGGCTTTTTTCTTCTTGAATTGCTTCTTCTTGGCTTGAGGGCATTCATTCTTGAAGTGTCCCGGCTTCTTGCATTCGTAGCAAATGACTTGGTCCTTTTGTGTTCAAATTTGCTTTTGTGTCATTTTTGAATTTGTTCTTTCTTATGAATTTCTTAAACTTTCGAGTTAGAAGTGCAATGTCATTGTCACTATCCTCATCACTTGATGTTCCTTTCAAGTGGTCTTCTTGTGTTCTAAGTGTCATATCCTTCCTGTTCTTTGGAAGGGGGTTCTCAAGCTCTTCATGAGCATGGCACGTCATCTCGTAAGTCATTAGAGATCCAATAAGTTCTTCAATGGGAAATACTTTAAGATCCTTGGCCTCTTGAATGGCCGTGACCTTTGGATCCCAACACTTTGGAAGGGATCTTAAAATCTTAGTTACCAATTCAAAATTCGAAAAGCCTTTACCAAGAGCTTTAAGTCCATTGATGACATCCGTAAAGCGGGTGTACATGTCTCCAATGGACTCATTTGGTTTCATCCGAAAGAGTTCGTAGGAATGCACAAGAATGTTGATTTTGGACTCCTTCACTCGGCTAGTGCCTTCATGAGTGATTTCAAGAGTGCGCCAAATATCAAAAGCTGATTCACAAACAGAAACCCGATTAAACTCATTCTTATCAAGTGCACAAAATAAGGCATTCATAGCCTTTGCATTGAGAGCGAAAATCTTCCTCTCCAACTCATTCCATTCACTCATCGGAAGAGAAGATTTTGTGAAGCCATTTTCGACAATGTTCCAAAGTTCGAAGTCCATGGAAATAAGAAAAATCCTCATACGAGTCTTCCAATACGTATAATCCGACCCATTGAACATAGGTGGACGAGTAATGGAGAGACCCTCTTGCATACCGGAGTAGGCCATCTCTCTTGGGTTTTAAACCAATATGAGAGCAAACCTTGCTCTGATACCAATTGAAAGGATCAAAAGGCACTAAGAGGGGGGGGTGAATTAGTGCAACGGATTAAACTTGTATTCTTGAAAACGATTTCGCAAAGAAACACAAGTTCGTAGGAAGATTTCGATTCAACGAAAGAGAACTTGAAAGTAATTGCTTGTGAAAAGGAACTAACTATGAACTTGCAGCCAAGAAATGAAATTATTCAGAAATATAAACACTCACACATTTAAGGACACAATGATGTATAGTGGTTCGGTCAAATGACCTACATCCACTCTTGAAGCCTTTGCGATGAGGCTCCGCTCTTCCACTAGCAAGTCCTTTGAAGGGGAAGGATCAAACACCCCTTTTTACAACCCTTTACAAGATGTTCACACTTGTACAAGATCTCTCAAGAAGAAGAAGAAGGTGAACACTTAGCAAAGAAAACAACACTTTTCAAAACTCTTCAAAAGCTCAAGACTCAAACTTTTTCTTGCTCAAAAGGGTGCCCTTTTAGTTGAGAAAGGGGGTATTTATAGATCCAAAGTGGATTCAAATTGGGCTCCAAATTCCAAGTGAATTTGGAGTTCCCATGTTTCTGTGGTCAAGGCGGTGCCACACTTGTCGAAGCGATGCCACACGCTTTGTGTCGATCTTTGATCGACGTGCGAAGCGGTGCCACCGCCCAGCAAAGCGGTGCTACCGCTCGATCCTGGTGGATCGAAGCGGTGCCACCGCCACCAAGCGGTTCCACCGCCGTCGATGTCTGGCGGTGCTACGCATGCATGAGACGGCGGTTTCCACCGCCCGTCGATGTACTGGCGGTGCTACGCTTGCATAAAGCGATTCCACCGCTGTGTGTGTGTGCGGGGGTGGTGCTACGCCCGCTCAGGCAAGCGGTTCCACCGCCCCAGAGCTTAGCGGTTCCACCGCCCTAGGCTTGGCGGTTCCGCTTGCCCCATTCTGACGAGCCGAATGGGGCCTGTTTAGATCTCAACTTGACACATGTAGTGGCCCTGGTTGGCTCCTCTGAATTTTGGGCAGGATTTATTTCTTAAATCCTTGCTCTACTCATGTGCAAATTACTTACGAACATAACTTAACGTGATTTGATCGGACACCCTTCAAGTCGACTTCCGACGAGTTCTCTGGCGAGATTCCGACAGCCTCCGATGCTTCCCTCGGTTGCTACCGGTGGTCTCCCAAAGATACTCGGCGAGCTCAACTAGTCTTCGGCTGGTTTCCGAATCTTCCCGGAAGTTCCGCGAACCTTCGACGATCTTTGAAATGGACTTTCAAAACTTCGACAAGTCCCTGATTTGATCTTGGATGGTTCCGGCAACTCTTTCAAAAATCTCTCGGACTTCCGATGAACTCTTGAACCCCCGACGGACTTGGCCTCGGTAAATCACGTTATGTTTTCTTTCCATCGTAGTTATTCCTGCACACTCATCTCAACAAAGAGATTAGTACAAATATTTCACCAATTGATTTCATCATCAAAATCTGAGATTTAACAGTCTTGACTTATCGGACTTTGTAATAGCTTAGGAAATGTCTTTAATTTCATAGTTAGTACATTAATTTGAGTTAGGATTAGGTATTAATCGTATAACCCAAGTAGGGGCCAATTGGGCCTTGTTTTGGACTAGTTTGAGCCGAGTTTAAGGCCCGAACTAATGTGCTGAAAAGGCTGAGCGGTGGTACCGCCACTGGGTAGCAAGCCCAAGCAGTGGCACCACCGAGCTAGGCGGTGGTACCGCCATTGGGCAGCAAGCCCAGGCAATGGCTGCTAGTCATATATGCCCTGCAAGCCAATCACATGAGTGATGGCACTTGTGACTTGATATGCACTTTTTCTCTTTGCTTATTATTAGGTGTTTTATCACTTTATCTTGTGTGTTGCATATATTGTGATATCCTTGGATCTGTGCAATAGGAATCGGATCGTGATGAGATCACGATAATGAGACCGATTCACCTTTAAACATGGACCCTGAATTATCCTGGTCATAGGTTACTCGAGAAGGATATCGAGATAACTGGATAGACTGGTGTGTTGTATACCCGTCCATATGATGGAGGTAGCTGGTCTTATAGCTACTCATGTGGGGACACTAAGGGTACAGTGCAGGTGCTCATTGGGGAATGAGTTCACTGATTGGTCCACTTACGGAATGCTGGATGGTTATTGATATCTCACGTCAGACAACGATTCCGTAGTCCCAGTAGTATATCTGGTTCTTAGACTTGAGACACCAAGGATGTCCTGTATGAGTACTCCACTCTTTGATACTAGACTTATAGGTTTGGAAAGTTCCAGATCTAGTACAACCGGTTATTGGGAGTGGTAGCCAACCTTACGAGGGCTATTGAGTATCAATAGAGGATCATTCGCTCTCGGTATCATGAGAGGAATATCCCATGTGTTCTTGCTTGAACAAATCCTTGGCCAAGGTTATTTGGATTGAGAGAAAAAGAGTTCTCCGGGAGAATCAAACAAGAGCAAGACTCGAGGAGAGACCGTATGGGCTTGATAGCACTATGCCTGGTATAGGGCCTCTAGAATATTGGATGGATGAGGGATTATAGATACATGGTAACTGAGGATAGATAGGTCTAAAGGATTAGATTCCCCTGTATCATCTAGGGGCCGTGACGTAGTGGCCTGGTACGTCCGCAGTCAATGAGTTGGGTGAATTATTATAGAGATAATAATTCACTAAGTTAGAAGGAGTTCTAACAAGTGTGACTCATGGCCAGCTCGATATTGGGCCTAAAGGGTCACACACATATGGTAGGTGTTGCGACGAGTAGAGGTTCGGATATGAGATATCCGCTGAACCCCCTATCTTATTGGATATCCATTAAGCCCCTGAATTATTAGATCCTGAGATGAAATCCAATAATTGCTAATAAAAGATTATTAGGTAGAGACCCACTAATCCAAGAGGCTTGGGTAATTTGATGGAGATCCAATACCCAATAGGGCAAAAGATCCATTAGGGTTTTCAGGGGCCCTCTATAAATAGGAGGGAACCAAATCACTATAGGCTGAGGGTTTCTTTTGGTAGCCACCTCCTGTTCTCCTCTCCCTAGAGAGAGAGGTGCATCGTTGCAATCCCTGCTGTATAGATACCGCTAGAGAGGAGGACATTTGACCTCCTTCATCCTCTCGCACAGATCTGCAGGAATTCAAAGATATACGATCTCCTTAGGCATCTTCTTTTACACATGCAGTTTTACGGATTTGTTTTTGATGCACCGATCTTGGCATGATGATGAAAACTTTCTATGAGAAATCTGGGGTTTTTTGTTTTCTATTCTTCTGCTGCGCATGTGATATCGCTCCCCTAACAGATTTCCCAACAGTGGCACCGTCGGGCTAGGCGATAGCACCGCCTGATACATTGACTGTGTCAGTGTTAGACTGGTGATGGTACAGCCAGTGTCAGGCGGTGGTACCGCCAATTTTATGCGGTGGTACTGCCAGAATGACAAAGTCCAAGGTAATTCAAATTTGGGCTCCAAATTTAAATCCTCTTAGGGTCTATAAATACCCCAGATGTTCTTGCTAAGAGAGCAAGAAGAGTGCAAGAAAACTAAGAAGAAACTCTATCATTTGAAGTAGAAATCCCTCCTCCGAAAGTTTAGAAGTATTCTTAAGAGAGGTGTTGAGGGAAGTTTTATAAACAGAGTTTGTAAAAGGGAGTTTGTCTTCGCCCGTTGGAAGGAAGGCAGCTAGTGGAAAGTCGGTAGCCTCAAGCAAAGAGGAATCGGGAGTGGATGTAGGTCGGATGACCGAATCACTATAAAAACAATTTGTGTTTATGTTCTTGCATTTACCTTTCTACAAATCGTCTTTTCTTCACTGCTCAACTTACTCATCACTACCTTCTTCCTCTCTAAACACTCCCTACTTTAAGTAATTTTCATTATGCTTTAATCGAAATCGATTTTAGTCAAAAATGTGATTTCTATCATACAAAGTTCCGAAACTTGTTTAAAATTATAGAAATTTATCGTTCTTTACCGCTGCACTAATTCACCCCCCCCCCCTTAGTGCCACTCGATCCCTAACAGGATGATTATGGATCACATCCTAATGTGATCAAGCCTGAGCTAGTGGGTCCAATCACTCACATGAAGATCTATGTATGCATCGACGCATCTCCATGCCCTGTGATCATCTATCTTGCTTCGTCGGTTCCGTCAGCATCTCAATGCATCTTCATGTGTCGGATCGTCTGTCTCGGCCTCGTGTGTCCTGCTATCACTTCTATGCTCTGGTTGTGCCTCCTCGTGTAATTACAACATAAATACAAACACACAAGCCCAATAATAAATGAGAAAAATAGAGGCTCGCAGGCCCTAATAATAATGATCACATCATATACATACATCACATCACACGGTTCATGATCATCTGTCCACATCATACATCACATGTACATGTTATTATATCAGACAATAAGATAAATAATAATAGTTAATTAAATATTTTAATTAACTAATATTTTTCAGAAAACAAGGATATACAGGGAATTTTTTAAATTTTAAAGGGCATTTTGGTCATTTGACCAGAAAGGACAAAATTGAAATTTTTAAAATTCCTAGGGGCAAAACTCTCTTTTGTCTGTAAACCCTAATCCTTCACTTGCTGCATGCGTTGTGGCTGCCGTCGCCGCCACCCTACCAACGACGACACTTAGGGGGAGCGCTGCCCCTACCCACGGGCCTACGGGCGCCATCGCTCACGGGCAGAAGCGCCCACCCAATGGCACTAGCCCTACGGGGCAATGCCTGCAGTGGGCCGATGCCCCTATGCGAGTGTCGCCCTCCCTTATGGGCAGGGCCCATGGGTGGCTCTACCGCTCGCCCGCAAGCGTAGTGCCCACGCGCAAGCAAGCCGCCCCTGCGGTAGGCGTAGTGCCCTGTGCACAAGCAGGCTGCCCAACAGCCACTGGCTGCCCCTACGGTGGGCGCAGTGCTTGTGCACAGGTAGGCCGCCTGTTGCGACCTTGCCTACGGGCGACCTTCACGCAAGCGGACAGTGCTACTGCTACGGGTAGACAGCCACCGCTCGCCGACCGCTGGCAGCCCCTTATGCACACGGCCATGGCTGCAAGTAGCCTAGGCCAAACTACGAGGGTAGTAACTATGAGTCGCTGCCCTCTCTCATCTTTTGTGTCAATGATTTTAGCGTCAAAAGCACATCCAAAACATAACACACGCAATTAAAATTCAATTTTCGCACAAACAACCTGGCTCTGATACCGCTGTTGGAAAATCCAAGGATGACATCATATGTGTAGCGGAAGAATAAAAATAAATCTTGGATTTTCATGAAAGGTTCCATCATCGTGAGAAGATCAATGCATCAAATATAAATCTACGTATCCAAAAACTGCGTGTGTAAAAAAAAAGTACCTAAGGAGATCGTATATCCCTAAGTTTCTACAAATTCATGGGGGACGATGAAGGAGGTCAAGCATCCTCCTCTCTAGTGGTATCCACACGGTAGAGACTGCAATGATGCTCCTCTCTTGGGGAGAGGAGAACAAGAGGTAGCTACCAAAAAATCCCTAGCCTATGGACCTTTGGTTCCCTCCTATTTATAGAGGCCCCCTGTAAACTCTAATGGATCCTACCCTATTGGGTATTGGATCTCTATCCAATTACCTAAGCCTCTTAGATTAATGAGTCTCTACCTAATAATCTAGCTCTTATTGGATCTCATCCATAGGATCTAATAATACAGGGGCTTATTGGATATCCAATAAGATAGAGACTCCGATGGATATCTCATATCTGAACCTCTACTCATTGCAATACCAACTATATGTGTGTGACCCTTTAGGCCCAATATCGAACTAGTTATGAGTCATACCTATTAGAACTCCTTCTGACTCAGTGAATTATTATATCCATAATAATTCACTTGACTCATCAACTACAAACGTACTAGGCCACTACGCCGTAGTCCCTAGACGGTATAGGGGAATCCAATCCTTTGAACCTATATGCCCTCAGTTAGTATGTACCTATAATCCCTTATCCATCTAATATCCCAAAGATCATATATCGAGCATGGTACTATCAAACCCATATAATTTCCAATCGAGCCTCGCTCTAATCGGATTCTCCCGGAGAACTCTTTCTCTCTCAATCTGAATGACCCTAGCCAGGGATTTGCCTAAGCAAGAACACATAGGATATTCCTCTCATGATACCGAGAGCAGATGATCTTTTATTGACACTCAATAGCCCTTGTAAGATAGCCCTCATAAGGTTGGTGAATAATCCTCTAGATCTGAAACTTCCAAACCTACAAGTCTAGTATCAAAGAGTGGAGTACTCATACAGGACATCCTTGGTGTCTCAGGTCTAAGAACCAGATACACTACTAGGACTACGGAATCGTTGTCTAACGTGAGGTATTAATAACCATCCAGCATTCCATAAGTGGATCAATTAGTGAACTCATTCTCCAATGAGTACCTACACTGTATCCTTAGTGTCCCCACACAAGTAGCTATGAGACCAACCACCTCCATCATATGGATAGGGATACGGCACACTAGTCTGTCCGGTTATCTCGATGTCCCTCTCGAGTAACCTATGACCGAGATTATTTAGGATCTGTATTTAAAGGTGAATCGGTCTCATTATCGTGATCTCATCACGATCCGATTCCCATTGCACAGATCCAAGAACATCATAATATAAATCTAGATAATGTAAGAAAATACCAATAATCATAAGCAAAGAGATTGATGTAACGTATTACAAGTGTCATCACTCACGTGATTTGCTTGTAGGGCACCTATAATTAGCAAGAATAGCCTCTACGTTATCCTTGTCTTCTTCCCTTTCCTTCTTCTCTTATTTTTCTACCCTTTTCCTCACTTTTTCTAAATCACGTTGATCTATTTTTTGCCCCTATTCGTAGCCATCACTTACCCCCTTTTAGATCTAGGTTTAGGTTAAAAGAGAAGAGAGAGTTAGGGCTAAAGTGAGCTGTGAGCTGTTAAAGCCCATTATGGGCTGAACTAATGGACTATCTACCCAACACTAGAAGTATTAACACCATCCAAAACCTCCCCAAGCATAAGCATTGTGAAGTTGTTAGCACAAGCAAAGTCTGAGAACTTTTCGACACTAATCAATCGTATTAGTTTAGAAACATTGTTGCCTAATACACATTTTTAATTTTAAATATGCAATGGTGTTTGATATATTTTTTTAAAATCATATTGGGTATTAGTATTATATTGTAAATTCCAAAATATTAATAGTATGAATATTTCAGTATTTATGGGATGTTAATAATTTTTTAAAATTATCTAAGATACCTTATGATTTTCTCTAGAATCATAAGATTATCACTATATAATTAACATCTTGACCCTTATTTTCTCTAAAATCATAACTGGTTTTGCAAGATTATATATATTTATTAATTTAAATAAATATATATATTTATTTATTTATTTTTAAAATAAATATTAAAAATATTAGAATGGTAAATTTGTCGCATAATATTCAATGAAGTTTTCAAATATAATTTTACCCAATAACACTTATGTTAATAAGTATTTAAAATATAATACATTCATTATCACTTTCTTTATTATACATTCATTATCACTGATCCAACCTAGTCCACTCCATGTACCACTATTATTCATTAAACTCAAAGAAATTATTGTAAGCATAAAAATTATAATCATACTTTCTATAATGTGAAAAACTTTTATGCTAGGATTGAAATCAAATAATAATATATCAGTTTTATGATGTGTACCTTTTGATGCCATCTGAAAAAGAAGGGAAAAGATCTTTGTATGATCTGGGTACCTTCTTTAGATCTAATATCATTGTCAATCTACAAGAGGAACTAGACTTCTTCTCTTCTCTTCCTATCCTTTCACATGACCACTAGATTGATGACTTAGGGAGGTTAAGAGAAAAACTGTAATATCTCAACTAATGCTTGTGAGATGCTTTTCTTTGATGCAACTCTTTAATGCATCTGTATATAGATCCTTAGAAGTCCTGTCTATTTATAGGCGAGAGCAAAGGGTCTAGGATAAGTTATCATGGGAGTTTCTTCCATCAAGGATATCCCCTAAGGAATCCTACTATAATATAGACTTATTTTCTATTGGCCAATATTGTCATCAGAATCCAATTAGTTCTATCATATATCTTATCTAATTATAAATGGTCACATTATCTAACATTCTTCCACTTGGCCCATTAATTGATAAGATATAAAGGATATTCAAAATCAAAATAAACAAAACAAAATTTGTTTAAAAATAATTTTACCTAATTGGATCCTGGAAAATTTTGGAAAGCATTTTATACATGGCCATGAATTTTTTTAAAACAAGCCAAGTCCAATAAACATAATAATACTACATTAAGTCCAACCATCAATGCAAGTCATAACAGTTATGTATCATCAATGTCATACTCCCTTTTATATACTACAACATTGTTAATCTTTCCTAATATAGTTCATAATGACCTTTGTAATTTGTCTTGTCAAGATAATCTTATTATTACATTCAACCATAATATGTATAAACATAAATGTAAACAAGATAGCAGAAATAAATAACTTTAATTATGCAAGAAAAAATATCAATAATAGCACCCACTTAAACATGCATCACCATGTCTTTTATGGCTTGCTCACAAGCCCCATTCTAAGAACATGTTCTTTAAATTTTTACACTGTAAAGCTTTAGTAAATGGATCGATAATCATCATAGTGGTGCTTAGGTTTTCAATTGACATTTGTTGTTTCTGGACTCTTTCTCTAACCACCAAGTACTTTATCTCGATGTGCTTGGAACCACTAAAGTACTTGTCATTCTTAGAGAAGAAAGCTGCAGCGATATTATCACAAAATATCTTCAGTTGCTTGGCAATTATGTCGACCACACCAAGTCCTGAGATGAAATTTTACAGCCATAAAGCTTGATTTATAACCTCAAAGCATGCCACAAACTCAGTCTCCATTGTAGATGATGCAATAAGCGATTGCTTTATACTTTTTCAAGAAATTACCCCACCAGCTAACATGAATATAAATCCTAAAGTGGACTTCCGACTATCGAGGCAATTTATAAAATCAGCATCTGAATATCCTATTACTTCAAGCTGATCTAATCTCTTATATGTGAGTATATAATCTTTTGTCCCCTACAGATATCTCATTATTTTCTTTATAGCTTTCCAATATTCCATTCCTATGTTGCTTTAGTATCTACCCAGCATTTCAACTGCAAAACTAATATCTAATCTTATACAGGTTTGAGCATATAATAGACTTCCAATTGCGCACCCATAAGGAATATTTTTCATTTGATTCCTTTCTAAGTCATTTTTCGGGCATTGGTTTTGGCTAAATTTTTCACTACTAGTGATAAGTGTTAGGAAATCCAAGGGGGCGACATCTCATATGCAGCGGAAGAACAGAAAATAAGAACCTTGGATTTCCATGAAAAGTTCTATCGTCGTACGAAGATCGGTATGTCAAAAAACAAATCCGTAAAAACTGCATGTGTAAAAGAAAGATACCTAGGGAGATCGTATATCCTTGAATCCCTGCAGATCTATAGGAGAGGATGAAGAAGGTCAAGCATCCTCCTCTCTAGCAGTATCTACACGATAGAGACTGTGACGATACTCCTCTCTTGGGCAGAGGAGAATAGAACATGGCTACTGAAAGAACCCCTACCTATGGGCCTTCAATTCCCTCCTATTTATAGAGGCCCCCTATAAACCCTAATGGATCCTACCCTATTGGGTATTATATCTTTGTCCAATTACCCAAGTCTCTTAGATTAATGGGTCTCTACCTAATAATCTCTTATTAGCTCTTATTGGATCTCATCTTAAGATCCAATAATTTAGGGGCTTATTGGATACCCAATAAGATAGGGGCTCCGACAGATATCTCATATTTGAACCTCTACTCGTCGCAACACCTACCATATATGTGTCACCCTCTAGACCCAATAACGAGCTAGCCATGAGTCATACTTATCAGAACTCCTTCTGACTTAGTGAATTATTATCTCTATAATAATTCACCCGACTAATCGATTGTGGATGTACTAGGCCACTACGCCGTAGTCCCCAGACGATATAGGAGAATCCAATCCGTTAGACCTATCTATCCTTAATTACCATATATCTATAGTCCCTCATCCATCTAATATCCTAGAGACCCTATACCGGGCATAGTCCTGTCAGGCCCATACGGTCTCTCCTCGAGTCTCGCTCTTATCGGATTCTCCCGGAGAACTCTTTCTCTCTCAATCCAAATAATCTTGGCCAAGGATTTGTGCGAGCAAGAATACATGGGATATTCCTCTTATGATACCGAGGTGGATGATCCTCTATCGACACTCAATAGCCCTCGTAAAGTTGGCTACCTCTCCCAATAACTGGATATACTAGATCTGGAACTTCCAAAAATATAAGTCCGGTATCAAAGAGTGGAGTACTCATACAGCAGGACATCCTTGGTGTCTCAAGTCTAAGGATCAGATATACTACTGGGACTACAGAATTGTTGTTTGACGTGAGGTATCAATAACCATCCAGCATTCCGTAAGCGGATCAATTAGTGAACTCATTCTCCAATGAGCACCTGTACTGTATCCTTAGTGTCTCCACATGAGTAGCTATGAGACCAGCCACCTCCAACATATGGACAGATATACAACACACTAATCTATCCGGTTATCTCAATGTCCCTTTTGAGTAACTTATAACCGAGATTATTTAGGGTCTATGTTTAAAGGTGAATCAGTCTCATTATTATGATCTCATCATGATTCAATTCTCATTGTATAGATCCAAGGACATCACAATATATGCAACACGCAAGATAAAGTGATAAAATACCTAATAATAATAAAAAAGAAAGAGTGCATATCAAGTCACAAATACCATCACTCATGTGATTGGCTTGCAGGGCACATATGACTAACAATAAGTGTATCATTGGCTAAGCAAAGTTGCATATTAAATCTCTCCAAGATACGATTAATATATTTTTTTCTAAGACAATCCTAATAATCCTTGAGATATATCTTTGAATATCTCAATGCCAATAACATAGACTACCTCATTCATATCAACCATCTTAAAGTTCTTGCTGAGAAATATCTTAGTTTCATGTAATAAACCAACATCACTACTGGCAAGTAAAATATCATCCACATATAAGACCAACATAATAAACTTACTCCTACTTATCTTCAGATATATGCATTGATCAACAATGTTCTCCTTAAATCCGAAGATAGTAATGGTATCATGAAACTTTATATACCATTGTCTGGAAGCTTGTTTAAGGCCATAAATAGATTTCTTAAGTTTACAAGCCCAACTTTCTTTTCCCTTTTCTACGAACCCTTCAGGTTGTTCCATATAGATTTTCTCATCCAGATCCCCATTTAGAAATGTTGTTTTCACATCCATCTGATATAACTAAAGATCATAATAAGCTGCTAGTGCCATGACAATTATTAATGAGTCCTTTCTAGAAATCGGAGAAAAAGTCTCGTTGTAGTCGATGCATTCTTTCTGAGAAAAACCTTTAGCCACAAGTCTAGCTTTATATCATTCAATATTGCCTGTTGAGTTACGTTTTATCTTAAAGACCCATTTACAACCGACTCTTTTACATTATTAGATAATTCAATGAGTTCCCAAACGCCATTCTAGTCCATTAATTTTAACTCTTCTTTCATTGCATCATACCACTTTTCATAATCGTTACTTTCTATGGCTTGTGAAAATAATAAGGGGTCCTTTTTTATTCCTATATCATAATCTAATTCTTGTAGATACACCACATAATCATTAGAAATTACATGTTTCTTTTTCCTTTGAGACCTTCTCAAAGCTACTAATTGTGATTGTTCTACAAGATCATCAGCGGTGACATCAACATTATGTGAGAGATCATTAATGTTATTTTGTTGTTCACCCTCATTAATTCTCTCATTGATTTGAGGAATAATAATTTCTCAAATAGGAGATGATATGGGAGAATTAACTTGAATCTCTTCAATATCAAAATTGATCCTTCGAGATTTTTCACTCCCACTAATTTCATCATTTTCTAAAAATCTTGTATTACTAGATTCTACTATCCTCATATTATGATTAGGAAAATAAAATCTATATCCCTTAAACTTTTCTAGATAACCAATAAAATATCTAGAAATAGTTCTTGGATCCAATTTCTTTTCATGTGGATTAAATACTCTTATCTCTATAGGACACCCCCAAATATATAAATATCTCAGACTAGGCTTCCTACCTGTCTATAACTCAAATGGAGTTGATGGAATCGACTTACTAAGAACCTTGTTCAAGATGTACATAGTTGTCCTAAGAGCTTCACCCCACATTGAATCAAGTATAGAGGAATAACTCATCGTGCTCCTAACCATATCCAAAAGAGTATGATTTTGCCTTTCAGTAACATTATTCTACTGTGGCACACCTGGTAAGGTATATTGAGAACAAATACTTCGATGTTTTAGGAATCTAGCAAAAGGACCAATATTCTAATCGGATTCATCATATATAACATAAAATTTACTACCCCTGTCAAATCTAATAATTTTAACTTTTTTATCTAATTATCTCTCGACCTCATTTATGTACACTTCAAGAGTGTCAACGGTCTGAGATTTTTCATATATTAGATAAATATAGCCATATCTGGACAGGTCATATATAAATATGATAAAATACCTTTCTCTACTAAAATAAGGAATATGGAGTGGTCTGCAGATATCAGTATGAATAATCTCAATGAGTTCTTTATTTCTTGTGGTATTTTTCTTTGTATGTTTAGTTTGCTTTCCCTTAATTCAATCTATACAAACATCAAAATCAATAAAGTCTAAATCTTTCAAAATATTATCCTTCACTAATCTTTCAATTCTTTTTTTGGAGATATGCCTCAATCGCCTCTACCACATTGTAGAAGATCTTTCATTATTGAAACTGTGTTTCAATCTAACATTTGATTGTAGGGTCAATAATATCTTTGTAAACTCAAGATTCAAATTAATTCTGTACAAACCATTACACAGAATTTCAGAACCAACTTTTATTGAATCATAAAATATATTGAGTTTACTATTACCAAAAGAAAGATAATATCCTAACTCATCAATTCTAAATAGAGAAATCAAATTTCTAGAAATAGTAGGAACATAACATGTGTCAATAAGATCCATCAGATGACCCGTCTCTAGGCATAGGCGATAAGTCTCTATTGATATTACTTTCGCTTTGAGACAATTTCCCATAATGATGAATCTTTCATATTCTTTTGGTTTTCGAATTAAAAGAAATCCCTGCATATTATTAGTAACATAAGTCGAAGCACCAGAATCAATCCACCAAGTATTAGAAGGAACTTCTGTAATATTTGATTCAAAACATACAAAGGTCGAGTTCATATCTTTCTTTTTAAACCAAGTTTTATGTTTAATACAGTCCTTCTTCACATATCCTTTCTTGTCACAAAAGAAACACTTTACTATAAAAGCTTTCCTTTCATTAGTCTGTTTACCATTTTCAGACTCGGCAAATTTCTTTGATGGATGACGCTTTAATTTTCCAACTCCTTAATTGATAGTCATGACATTATATAAACTTTCCTACCTTAATCTCGATTCTTCCTGAACACACGTACTAGTTAACTCATTCAAATCCTACTTATTCTTATTTGTATTATAGTGAATCTTAAATGGGCCAAACTAAGAAGGAAGAGAATTAAGAATGAACCGCACAAGGAAAGACTCATCAACATTCATGCCTAATGCTTTAAGTTTTGTAGCTTTATCAGCCATATTGAGGATGTAATCCTGAATTCCTCGAGTGTCATCGTACTAAGCCGTAGTAAGTTCTTTCATTAGTGTACTAGCCAATGACTTATCAACGGATTTAAATCTGTCTTCAATAACCTATAAATATTCCTGTGCGCTAGTTGTAATCGATAATAAAGTTTTTATGTTATTTACAATCGTCATTCTTATGAACATTAAATTAAGTCTATCATATCTTTCCTAAACCTTTATTTTATTAACTTGTTCCACAGTACTTTTATCAGTCAAGTCTGCGGGCTTTTTAACAAGCAATGCTAAATCAAGATCTAACACGCCTAGTATAAATAGCACATGCTCTAACCATTTTGAATAATTTGATCCAAAGAGTACAGGGACATTGGAAGCATAAGAATGCATGGATGGAAGTACCACTATAAAATATAAAATAATATTAATACTTTGAGTTTTCAAAATATGATGAACTATTGATATCATCTACATTTCACCTTTGGATGAAATATTAACATATCTAGTGTTCACTCAAAATCATATATGGAGAACTCATCCTTATGGAATAATATCATTACCTTTGGGTATATAACCCTAAACTACAAGGATATCCAAAACAATATCATCCTACCCCATCACATAACTATTTGAAGTAGATTCTCCTTTGGAATTATCTAAATCTCCTAATTATGTATACAATTATGAATATTATTTCCTTCATATCATTCAGGACTAGTTCCTTAATGTCATTATATAAGTTACTTTGGTGGCTACAAGACCAATACAATAATATAAAATATAGTTTAAAATGTCCAACAAATGACTGTTAGGATCGAAAAGGCACTAAGAGGGGGGTGAATTAGGGCAACGGATTAAAAACGTAACTTTGAAGCCGATTTCGCACAAAGACAAGTTCGTAGGAAGATTTCGATTCGATGAAAGAGAACTTGTAAGAAGTTGCTTGAGTAAAAGAAATAGCAAGGAACTAAGCAATTTGCAGCTAAGTAATAAAATGATTCAGAAATGTAAACACTCACATATTCATGAACACAATGATGTATAGTGGTTCGGTCAAATGACCTACATCCACTCTTGAAGCCTTCACGATGAGGCTCCACACTTCCATTAGCAAATCCTTTGAAGGGGAAGGACCAAATACCCCTTTTTACAACCCTTTACAAGAGGTTCACACTCTTACAAGATTTCTCAAGAAGAAGAAGGAGGTGAACACTTAGCAAGAGACAAGGCTTTTCAAGACTATTCAAAGACTTAAACTCAAGATTCTAACTCTCAAAGGGTGCCCTTTCAAATGAGAAAGGGGGTACTTATAGATCCAAAATGGTTTCAAATTTGGGCTCCAAATTTGAAATCAAATTGAGTTCCCGTCTTTAGGCGATGCTACCTCTTGTTAGTCGTCCGAGATGATAGTGCACAAAGCGGGTGCTACCGCTTGGAGCAAAGGTACTACCGCTTGGAGCAAAGCGGTACTACCGCCATCAGACATCAGAGTCGGGCGGTACTACGCTTCAGTGGCGGTAGCACCTCCCAACGACACGGCTACTACTAAGCGGTGCTACCGCTTAGCACAGCGATTCTACACAAGAAATGAATGGGCCTTGTTCAAGGCCCAAAAAGCCCAGTAAGGGCCCGGTTGGCCCCTACCAATTTAGAGCATGATTAATTAGAAATCCTTGCCCTAAGTACATGCCAACTACAAAATTAAAACATAATTAACAGTGATTTAAACCGACATTCTTCAAGTCTTATTCCGGCGAGCTTTATGATGAGACTTCGGCGGTCCTCCGATATTTCCCTCAGATTTCTTCCGGCGGATTCCCAGTATGCTCCTGGCTTGTATGGCACGCTCAACGAGTCTTCGATAAGCTTCCGAACCTTCTCGGCAAAGTTCCGTGAACCTTCAACGATCTTTGCGATGAACATCCGAAAACTTCGACAAGTCCTTGATTCGATCTTGGTTGGTTCCAGCAACACTTCCGACGATCCTTCGGACTTCCGATGAACTCTTGAACACCCGATGGACTTGACCTCGGCAAATCACTTTATGTTTCTGACCCATCGTAGTTAATCTTGCACACTTATCTTTGACAATATAGATTAGAACAAATATTTCACCAATTGATTTTATCATCAAAATCCGAGATTCAACAATCTCCCCCTTTTTTATGATGATAATCAATTGATGATGGAGTTAAACTCAACTCCCCCTATCTATATGCTATATCATTAGAAGGTAAAAAGCACTTAAATTCAATCTTTTGAATTTAAGCCAAATCGAATAGATTTCATTCAACATAAAGCTTAATAAGCAAGCTTAGGCATAAATACTCAAAGTAATGTATTTTAAACAATGTCAAAGTATTTACACCTATAATTAACCAGAAATATTAATTCAAACATGATAAAGATCAAGTGATATCCAAAAGAGTATTTTAATATCAATTCATGATATCACATGAAAAAGTAGCTTATCTCAAGAATAAGAGTTCTTAAGCATTTGCAATGCGATACAATTGATTCATATTTCACTTTAAGCATTTTATTCCAACATAGCAACAATTACTCCATCATAGCAATTTACATTTTTCTCCCCCTTTGTCATCAACAAAAAAAATGAAGGTGAAGAAACCATTCATTGTCATGGAGAGAGCAAGAAACCATTCGAGGAAGATATCAAGTCATAAAATGATATAAAAGTGTCATCCATAGTAGTCACAAGGAAGAAGGTATCAAGTCCAAATTATGATCAAATCGAAAAAAGTTCACGCAAAATCTGAGTAGACGAAATGAAAGTTACAACACACAACATCATCCATAGTAGTCATAAGTATAACAGGACAAGTGTTTAAAAAGAAAACAACAGCTACTCCGGAGGAGGAACGCCAAGATGCCTATACAAGTGATCTATTTTGCGGTTCAATTGTTGCACTTCCTTCAAAAGTTCAGTTTGTTGTGATGTGATTTGATTCAAGGCACGCATGATCGGATCTTCAGTAGATGGAGCAAGAGCTGGCTCAGACGGTGCTGGATCAACGGGACTAGGCGGAGGAGATTCATTTCCTCTAAAAATTGGTGTTTCAGGTTGCTCTACTGGTGGAGGAACTATATCAACCCTTCTAGATTACCTAATCCATATGCCATCTCTAAAGGTGCATCTAAGCCGCTTCAGGAGACTTCTATTAATTGTGTTATATCTATCAACTTTCATTACTTCCTCGTTGGGTGACACACAAATGTCATGGGCAAAAATGAATCTAGTGATCAACCCACCATACGACAACATTGAATCTCTAGAAAAAAATTTTATCATATGTTGTCTAATCAAATAACCAAAGCAGTTGTTTTGTCTAGTCATAATCCAATACATAGTACTCAGTTCCAACATACTCATTTCATCAGGATGAAATTGCTTTAGAAGTAGAATGCTTATCATAATGTGATGAAGTAATTTCGAGTTAAAAGGTAATAAGTGCTCATAGCTTTTAGGGATGATGCCTAGGTTAGGATTAGCAAAAATCATTTCTAAGGCTTCGGAGTGGGTTGCTCCGATTGCATCCATATCCCATTGCCCTCTAAAATAACATCCTCTATTAGTTTCTTCAATTCAAGTAATTCACATATGATACGATCAGAAATCTGAATTGTGGTTCCTAACACATAGGTGGACAAAACATCATCTTTAATAATCATGTTAGCATAAAATAGCTTAACCAACCTAGGGTAGATTGGTTCATTAATTTGCAAGATAGGTAGAGCATTTAGATTAGCAAACCATCTAATAGGTTCTAGGTTTCCTAGTTCACCTAGATCAACATGTTTACCCTTATGTATGGTTTTACAATCAAAATTTGGGTATCTTAAGGCTACCTCATTAGATCTAAAAAGGGTTGGGTCAAATGAATCTCCTTCCAACCTTTTCCCTTTCCCTCTTGTTGATTTCTTAGGAGCCATGTCTAAATCTATTCATGATGAACAAACAAAAGGAAATAATAAGGAAAAGACAAGCAATTGTGAGTAGAAGAGAAAATTTTAGCTATTACCTTGTTTGTGTTTCCTAGAGAGGTGAGGAGCTTGGATCACAAAAATGCCTTTGATTTGCCCTTTAGGAGGAGGAAGAATGGAGAGGAGAAGGCTTAGAGGAGCTTAGGAGGAAGAATGATGAGGGAAAGAATGGCTTCGGTTGGTTCTACCGCCGGCCCTAACACCCCCTTTAATATGGGGGTGTTCGGGCGGTACTACCGCTAACCAAGCGGTGCTACCGCCTGGGAGCCGAGTACCCAGGCGGTACTACCGCCGATTCAGGCGGTGCTACCACTGGCCCCACATAATTTTTTTATATATATAATTTGTTCTGAATTTGTTTTCAGAGATTTTAAGGATGGGATGATGTTAAAAAGAAATCCGAAATTTCAAAAAAAAAATCTGAGAAGAAGTCAAATCTACGAAAACTAAAATTTCAAAGAAAAATCTCATACAATAAAGCTCATTTATTAGGACAATTTAACATGCCTAATTCCCTCCTAATGAAGTCAAATTGTTCCTCATTTAAAGGTTTCATAAAGATATCCGCTAATTGATATTTTGTATCGATAAATTCAAGAGTGACATCATTACTGTTAACATGATCTCGTATAAAGTGATGTCTTATGTCAATGTGTTTAGTTCTAGAGTGTTGAATAGGATTTTTTGTTAGACAAATAGCACTTGTATTATCACATTTTATAGGAATGTTATTTAAATGAATTCCATAATCTTCTAGTGTATTTTTCATCCAAATGACTTGAGCACAACATGCACTTGCGGCTATGTATTCGGCTTCCGCCGTAGATAGTGCAACCGAATTTTGTTTCTTGGAAGTCCAAAAAACAAGTGCATGTCTTAAAAATTGGCATATTCCAGATGTACTCTTTCTATCTATTCTACATCCACCAAAATCCGCATCTGCATAGGCTATCAAATCAAAGTCATCAGATTTTGGATACCATAATCCTATATTAGGAGTACCTTTAAGATATCTAAGAATTCTTTTAATGGCTTTAAGGTGAGACAACTTAGGATTAGCTTGAAATCTTGTACAAAGTCCTACACTAAACATGATATCTGGTCTAGTTGCAGTAAGATAGAGCAAGCTACCTATCATACCCCTATATGTCTTTTGATCAAAATTTTCTCCACCTTCATCTAAGTCTAACTTGGTGGAAGTACTCATTGGAGTGTGGATGACTTTTGAGCTATCCATATTAAATCGTTTTAACAATCCTAATGTATATTTAGATTGATTAAGAAATATACCATTACTAAGTTGTTTAATTTGTAATCCAAGAAAGAAGGTTAATTCTCCCATTAGACTTATCTCAAATTCATGACTCATACACTTGGCAAAAGATTCACATAGTGATTCATCCGAGGAACCAAAAATAATATCATCAACATAAATTTGAACAATAAAAAAATTATTTTTAAAATATTTAATAAATAATGTAGTATCAACCTTGCCTTTAGTAAAATCATTTGAAATTAAAAAAGAACTAAGCCTCTCATACCAAGCCCTAGGGGCTTGTTTTAGACCATATAAAGCCTTAGTTAGCTTAAACACATGGTTAGGGAGAAGAGAATTTTCAAATCCGGGTGGTTGTTCGACATACACTTCTTCGGAAATAAAACCATTTAGGAATGCACTTTTGACATCCATTTGAAATAATTTGAAATCATTACTACTAGCATAGGCAAGGAGCATCCTAATGGCTTCTAATCTTGCCACCGGAGCGAAGGTCTCTTCGTAATCGATACCTTCTTCTTGGTTGAAACCTTTGGCCACTAGTCTAGCCTTGTTTCTAACCACGATACCACATTCATCTTGCTTGTTTCTAAAGACCCACTTAGTACCAATAAATAAGTGGTCATTAGGTCTAGGAACAAGCTTCCATACTTTATTCCTCTCAAATTGATTCAATTCTTCTTGCATTGCGATAACCCAAGAATCATCTTTCAAGGCATCATCAATGCATTTTGGTTCAACTTGAGAAAGAAAAGTGGCATAGGCACAAAAATCTTTGAAAGAAGAGCGAGTTTGAACCCCTTTCGTTGCATCTCCTATAATTAACTCCTTGGGATGAGCATCTACATACTTTCATTCCTTGGGTAAGGAAGTTTGGGAAGAAGATGTATCCAAGTTGTCATTTTGAGGAGAGGGTTCATTCAAATTCAAATTATCAAAGACAAAATCATCATCAAAATCTTTCTTCTTAAATTCAGAAATTTCATTAAAAACCACATGAATAGATTCTTCTATAACTAAGGTTCTTTTGTTGAAAACACGAAAAGCCTTAGAAACGGAAGAATAACTAAGAAATATGCCTACATTGGATTTTGCATTGAATTTTCCTAAGGCATCCTTTTCATTTAAAATAAAGCATTTACAACCAAAAACTTTAAAATAAGAAAAATTGGGTTTTTTATCATTCCATAATTCATATGGAGTTTTAGATAGGGATGGTCTCACTAGAACTCTATTCATAACATAGCAAGCCGTATTCACGGCTTCGGCCCAAAAATATTTTGGTAAATTATATTCATTTAACATGGTTCTAGCCATTTCTTACAAACTTCTATTTTTCCTTTCCACTACTCCATTTTGTTGTGGATTTCTTGGAGTAGAGAAGTTATGGTTATATCCGTTTATTTCACAAAAATTTTGAAAGTCATGATTTTAAAATTCACCTCCGTGATCACTTCGAATTGATGAAATCATAAAACCTTTTTCATTTTGAGTGAGTTTACAAAATTTAGAGAAATATTTGAAACAATCACTTTTGTGAGCCAAGAAATAGATCCAAGTGTATCTACTATAGTTATCCACAATTACAAAGGCATATTTGCTACCTCCTAGGCTTGTTATGTCAATTGATCCAAATAAGTCCAAATGGATCAATTGCAATGGTCTAGTGGTGCTAATTTGATTTTTTGATTTGAAATTAGTTTTTATTTATTTTTCTAGTTGACATGCATCACATACCTTGTCCTTGACAAATTTCATATTTGGGATACCTCTTACTAACTCTCTAGATGAAATCTTAGAAATTAGTTTCATGCTTGAATGGCCTAATCTCCTATGCCAAAGCCAAGCATCATCATTCAAAACTGAAAAACATATTTCATTACTTAATTCATTATTATTTATGGTGAAGACATTGTTTTGTTTTAAGGCAATCATGGATATGTCATTGTTTGGTTTTTCAATGATGCAAACATTAGATTTAAATCTAACAACATAACCTTTATCACATAATTGACTAATGCTTAAAAGATTATGTTTTAAACCATCAACTAGCAACACATCATCAATTGAAAAACTTGATTTGTTACATATGGTTCCCTTGCCAATGATTTTACCCTTGTTGTTATTTCCGAAGGTGACATACCCTTCTTCTTTGCTAGTGAGCATAGAGAAATGAGATGGATCTCCGGTCATGTATCTTGAGCATCCACTATCAAGATACCATCTCTTGCTCCTAGCTTATGAGTTTATCTACAAAAGAGGATAGTTTTTATATACCCATTTGATTTTGGGTGCCTCATAAATTGATCTATTTATTTTATAATTCAATATTGAATTGTTTATGGTTCCTTTAGGAACCCATATCAATTTATGTGGACTAATTTTCTTAAATGGACATTTGTAGATAATATGTCCAGTTTCACCACAAAAATTATATTTCAAATGGGGTGATACATGCAATGTGGGTCCTTTAATGAAGGTGGTGAGATTTCGGTGAGATCCATTCACAAATCCGATTCCACTTCTATTTTCGACGTGACCCTTGTTAGCAAGGATCTTGTCTAAGCCCTTGCTACTGACCTTAAACCTGTTTAGGGTCTCTTTGAGTAGCAAATTCTCATTTTTTTTATTGCTTCTAAGTGTTCACACTTAGAGCATGGGGGTAGAGAAGGAGTTTGGAGGCTATTGAATTTATTTTGTAATAAAGCATGCTCTTTCTTCGGTAAATTAAACTTCTTACTAATAGTTCTACATTCATCAAATAACTCATGAAAAGTGATACAAAGCTCATCAAAAGATAATTCTTCATTAAATAACTCACTAACCTCTTCTCCTAGGGCCATTAGCGCGAAGTTGGCCTCCTCTTTGTTGCTAGCTTCTTCAACCTCGGAGTCACTTGAATCATCCTACGTGGCCTTCAAGGCTTTCTTCTTCTTGAATTGCTTCTTCTTGGCTTAAGGGTATTCATTCTTGAAGTGTCCCGGCTTCTTGCATTCATAGCAAATAACTTGGTCCTTTTTATGTTCAAATTTATTTTTTGTCATTTTTAAATTTGTTCTTTCTTATAAATTTCTTAAACTTTCGAGTTAAAAGTGCAATGTCATTGTTACTGCCCTCATCACTTGATGTTCCTTTCAAGTGATCTTCTTGTGTTCTAAGTGCCATATCCTTCCTGTTCTTTTGAAGGGGGTTCTCAAGCTCTTCATGAGCATGGCACGTCATCTCGTAGGTCATTAGAGACCCAATAAGTTCTTCAAGCGGAAATATTTTAAGATCCTTGGCCTCTTGAATGGCCGTAACCTTTGGATCTCAACTCTTTGGAAGGGATCTTAAAATTTTAGTTACTAACTCAAAATTAGAAAAACCTTTACCAAGAGCTTTAAGTCTATTGATGACATCCGTAAAGCGGGTGTACATGTCTCCAATGGACTCATTTGGTTTCATACGAAAAAGTTCATAAGAATGCACAAGAATGTTGATTTTGGACTCTTTCACTCGGCTAATGCCTTCATGAGTGATTTTAAGAGTGCGCCAAATATCAAATGCCGATTCGCAAATAGAAACCTGATTAAACTCATTCTTATCAAGCGCACAAAATAAGGCATTCATAGCCTTTGCATTGAGAGCAAAAATCTTCCTTTCCGACTCATTCCATTCACTCATCGGAAGAGAAGATTTTGCAAAACCATTTTCAACAATGTTCCAAAGTTCGAAGTCCATAGAAATGAGAAAAATCCTCATATGAGACTTCCAATACGTATAATCCGACCCATTAAACATAGGCGGACGAGTAATGGAGTAACCCTCTTGCATACTGGAATAGGCCATCTCTCTTGGGTTTTAAACCAATATGAGAGTAAACCTTGCTCTGATACCAATTGTTAGGATCGAAAAGGCACTAAGAGGGGGGTGAATTAGTGCAACGGATTAAAAACATAACTTTGAAGCCGATTTCGCACAAAGACAAGTTCGTAGGAAGATTTCGATTCGATGAAAGAGAACTTGTAAGAAGTTGCTTGAGTAAAGGAAATAGCAAGGAACTAAGCAATTTGCAGCTAAGTAATAAAATGATTCAGAAATGTAAACACTCACACATTCATGAACACAATGATGTATAGTGGTTCGGTCAAATGACCTACATCCACTCTTAAAGTCTTCACGATGAGGCTCCGCACTTCTACTAGCAAATCCTTTGAAGGGGAAGGACCAAATACCCCTTTTTACAACCCTTTACAAGAGGTTCACAATCTTACAAGATTTCTCAAGAAGAAGAAGGAGGTGAACACTTAGCAAGAGACAAGGCTTTTCAAGACTATTCAAAGACTTAAACTCAAGATTCTAACTCTCAAAAGGGTGCCCTTTCAGTTGAGAAAGGGGGGGTATTTATAGATCTAAAATGGTTTCAAATTTGGGCTCCAAATTTGAAATCAAATTGAGTTCTCTGTTACATGGTGCTCTTTCTGTCGAGGCGGTGCTACCACTGTCGGTCGTCGGTCGACGATTACAAGGCACATTACCGCAGTGCTACGCTTGGAGCGGCGGTGCTACCGCCATCAGACATCAGAGCAGCGGTACTACCGCCCAGTGGCGGTAGCACCTCCCAACACACGGCTGCCAGGCGATGCTACCGCCTGACACAGGCGGTTCTACCACCTGGCTCATTCAGTTTGCTGAATGGGCCTTGTTCAAGGCCCAAAAAGCCCAGTAAGGGCCCGATTGGCCCCTACCAATTTAGAGCAGGATTAATTCGAAATCCTTGCCCTAAGTACGTGCCAACTACGAAATTAAAACATAATTAACAGTGATTTAAACTGACATTCTTCAAGTCTTATTCCGGAGAGCTTTACGATGAGACTTCGATGGTCCTCCGATATTTCCCTCGATTTTCTTCCGACGGATTCCCAACATGCTCCCGGCTTGTATGGCACGCTCAACGAGTCTTCGACAAGCTTCCGAACCTTCTCGGAAAAGTTCCGCGAACCTTCAACGATCTTTGCGATGAATATCCGAAAACTTCGACAAGTCCCTAATTCGATCTTGGTTGGTTCCGGCAACACTTCCGACGATCCTTCGGACTTCCAATGAACTCTTGAACACCCGACGGACTTGACCTCAGCAAATCACTTTATGTTTCTGACCCATCGTAGTTAATCCTGCACACTTATCTTTGACAATATAGATTAGAACAAATATTTCACCAATTGATTTTATCATCAAAATCCAAGATTCAACAATGACAAAACTTTTATTGTAATTCACAATCCAAAAGCCTAGCATCCCATGCCACTTTGGCAACTACTAGTCAGATAAAATCGAAGGAGATGAGTTACAAATAATATTCATCAATTTTTTTTATTTAATTTATGCTAAGCAGTTCAATAATATAATAATAACCATAATAATTATTAAACATTAATCAGTAAAAGAAAAAACTCATATGATAATCGTAAATCATGAAAACATATAAATTATGCCTTCATGTGAAAGATAAATATTATTTTATAATTTCAATTATATACTTGTGAATAACAAAAAAATATCCAAGAACAATAATTAGATTTTTATTTACCACATGTAATTAATAAATCATATGAGAAAAATCATAAAAGGAACAATAATTTATATTTTTTAATATTAAATAAAACTAATTGATTTTATTTAATTTGGGCAAGCCCATAATTGGCTAAATATTAGCCCAATTAAATAAATTGATCAAAATTAAAAATTGATTAAAATTTAATCTTTTCTAAATTTGATCAAAATTGAATTTAATCAATAATTAATCAAAATATAATCATGATCAAATTTAATTAAATATTATTGATCAATTTTATAATTGAGAATATAAATATAAAAAATTCTTAACTGCATAAGGGTAAAACCATAAATATGTTGACAGGACATAAACTGAAATTATAAGATTTGTAAAGGGCAGAACTATCAAAATACTAAAAGTATTAATAAAATACTTGAGGGTAAAACTATAATTTTGATTAAAACTAATGGTAAAACTCTAATTTTGCCAAAATTGCCTCTGCCTGTGCTGTCGCCGTCGCCTCCTATGCGATTGTTGTCCGTGCGGCGGCCTGTGCATGCGCAGTTGCCGCTGGTGTGACAGCCTATGCATGTGCGATTGCCATCGCTGCCCATAGGCGGGCAACGTCACTTTTGCCTGCGCTGGCGTGCGACCGTCGCTAGTGTGGTGCTGTGCCATGTGACCGTCGCATTGGCATGGTTTCTGCCCACGCACGACTGTCGCCTGGGTGCAACTGTGCCCGTGCGCATGGTCGCTACTTGCACGACCACTACTTGTGGGTGGCTGCCGACTCTGCAACCCCCTTGCAGCACCAACCGGCGTGCAGCCTGTGCCTGTGCACGACTGCTACCCTTGCACGACCATCGCGTCTGCATGGTCGCCCGCTGCCTCTATAGTCGTACATAGCAAGGTCGGCAACGATGCTGCACAACGATTGTCACTTCTTCGCTTACATCACCAGCAAGTAGGAGACAAAAATAAAATAGATAGAAATATAGATCGACGGAATACAGATCATCCAAACATCGTAAATAAAAAAATAATAGATCTAAAGTTTTGATTTCAAGAACCTAGGCTCTGATACCAATTGTAAGCATAAAAAGTATAATCATGTTTTCTATAATACGAAAAACTTTTATGCTAGGATTGAAATCAAATAACAATAGATTGGTTTTACGATGTGTACCTTTTAATGCCATCTAAAAAAGAAGGAAAAAGATCTCTATATGATCTGGGTACCTTCGTTAGATCGAATGTCGTTGTCAATCTGCAAGATGAACTAGACTCCTCATCTCTTCCTATCCTTTCACAGGACCACTAGATTGATGGCTTAGGGAGATTGAGAGAGAAACTATAATTTCTCAACTGATGCCGATGAGATGCTTTTCTTTGATTTAACTCTTAGATACATTTGTATATAGATCCCCAGATATCCTATCTATTTATAGGCAAGAGCAAAGGGTCTAGGATAAATCATTAGGGAAGTTCTTTCCAACAAGAGTATTTCCTAAAAAATCATACTATAATATGGACTTATTTTCTATTGATCAATTAGTTTAATTATATATCTTATCCAATTATAAAGGACTATATTATTTAATAATTATATCTAATATGGATGAGTCTAATGTGACATTTATGATTATGTTTGTTCCCAAAGCATTATGACCTTACAAAACTAGTACCTCCCATTGTTACAATTAATCTGAGGTGGAAAAAATAAATATTTTATACCATCTTAGAATGTTCATGCGTCGCTAACCTAGATCTAATCTGTAAAATAATATTCTCATTTGAAATTTGATGTTAATGTGAAGATAATACTATTCAACGTCCATAGGATTTGTGTGATTTAGGGTGCCCATAAAAACACATTTAAAATATACAACAACGACTTAATACATATTTTATATATAATTTGGTGTTTACTAAGTTTTTTTTTCAATAGGATTTGGTCTAAATGGTGCATTACAAATGCTTAAATCCTGATATTATCTCCATTAGGATTTCATTATTTGTGGGATGTTAATATAATTCTTTAAATTTTTAAAATATCATATGATAATATCTAAAATTATAAAATCATCAATATGATTTAGTGAGAAATTAACATCATTTATGTCTTCAATAAGGTTGAATTTTATTTTTTTGAGATTATTTTTGAGAAATTAATGTTGAATCTCGAATTTTGATGATGAAATCAATTGGTGAAATATTTGTTCTAATATATATTGTCAAAGATAAGTGTGTAGGATTACCTACGATGGGTTAGAAACATAAAGCGATTTGCCGAGGTCAAGTCCGTCGGGTGTTCAAGAGTTCATCGGAAGTCCGAAGGATCGTCGGAAGTGTTGCCGGAACCAACCGAGATCGAATCAGGGACTTACCGAAGTTTTCGGAAGTTCGCTGCAAAGATCGTCGAAGGATTTGCGGAGTTTGCCGAGAAGGTTTGGAAGCTTACTAAAGACTCGTTGAGCGCGCCATACAAGCTGGGAGCATGCTGGGAATCCACCGAAAGAAATCCGAGGGAAGTATCGGAAGACCGCCGAAGTCTCATCGTAAAGCTTGCCAAAATAAGACTTGAAGAATGTCGGTTCAAATCACTATTAATTATGTTTCAATTTCGTAGTTAGCACATACTTAGGGCAAGGATTTCGAATTAATCTTGCTCAAATCTGATAGAGGTCAATCGGGCTCTTACTGGGCCTTTTTGGGCCTTGAACAAGGCTTATTCAGCATTGCTGAATGGGCCAGGCCGTAGAACCGCCTGGCAGCCGAATGCTGGGTGATACTACCGCCTAGCCTGTGGCGGTAGTACCGCTTGCCTTGGGCGATAGTCCGCCTGTGCACTGTCAGTCTGACGACTGATAGGCGGTAGCACCGCCCCTAACAGGTGGTAGCACCGCCAGTACCGGGAAATCTAAATTGATTTCAAATTTGGAGCCTAAATTTGAATCCACTTTGGATTTATAAATACCCCCCCTTTCTCAGCTGAAAGGGTACCCTTTTAAGAGTTAGAAATTGAGCTAAAGTCTTGCAAAAGTCTTGTTTTCAATAGCTTGTGTTCACCTCCTTCGTTCTTTTTGGAAAATCTGTAAGAGTGTGAACTTCTTGTAAAAAGGTTGTAAGAGGGGTGTTTGGTCCTTCCCCTTCAAAAGGATTTGCTAGTGGAAGTTGGGAGCCTCATCGGAGAAGACTTCGGAAGTGGATGTAGGTCACTTTGACTAAACCACTATACATCTTCGTGTTCTTGAATGTGTGAGTGTTTAAATTTCTGTTTCATCATTTTACTTGGCTGCAAACCATTTAGTTTTTCATTACCCTTGCTCAAGCTACTTCAACCAAGTCATTTTTCGTCAGATCGAAGTTTTCACATGAACTAACTATTTTATCGAAATCGGATTCAAACTTACGGTTTTAATCCACTTGCACTAATTCACCCCCTCCCCCTCCCCTCTTAGTGCCTATCCGATCCTAACAATTGGTATCAAAGTAGGTTCACTCTCATATTTGGTCTAAAACCCAAGAGAGATGGCCTATTCCGGTATGCAAAAAGGTCATTCCATTACACGTCCGCCTATGTTTAATGGGTCGGATTATACGTATTGGAAGACCCGTATGAGGATCTTTCTTATTTCTATGGATTTTGAGCTTTGGAATATCGTTGAGAATGGTTTTCAAAAATCTTCTCTTCTGATGAGCGATTGGAATGAATCGGAGAAGAAGGTTTTTGCTTTAAACGCAAAGGCTATGAATGTCTTGTTTTGTACACTAGACAAAAACGAATTTAATCGCGTATTAATTTGTGAATCGGCCTTTGATATTTGGCGTACTCTTGAGATCACTCATGAAGGCACTAGCCAAGTGAAAGAGTCCAAAATTAATATTCTTGTGCATTCTTACGAACTTTTCTGAATGAAACCAAGTGAGTCCATTGGAGACATGTACACTCGCTTTACAGATGTTATCAATGGACTTAAGGTACTTGGTAAAGGTTTTTCTAACTTTGAACTTGTAACTAAGATTTTAAGATCTTTTCCAAAGAGTTGGGATCCAAAAGTTACGGCCATTCAAGAGGCCAAGGACCTTAAGACTTTTCCTCTTGAAGAACTTATTGGGTCTCTAATGACCTACGAAATGACGTGTCATGCTCAGGAAGAGCTCGAGAACCCCCTTCCAAAGAATAGGAAGGATATGGCACTAAGAACATAAGAAGACCACTTGAAAGGAACATCAAGTGATGAGGACAGTGACAATGATATTGCACTTTTAACTCAAAAATTCAAAAAATTCATAAGAAAGAATAAATTTAAAAATGACAAAAAAAATAAACTTGAACATAAAAAGGATCAAGCTATTTGCTACGAATGCAAGAAGCCGGGGCACTTCAAATATGAATACCCCCAAGCCAAGAAAAAGTAACCTAAGAAGAAGAAGGCATTGAAGGCTACATAGGATGATTCAAGTGACTCCGAGGTTGAAGAAGCAAGCAATAAAGAGGAGGTTAACTTCGCGCTAATGGCCCTAGGAGAAGAGGTTAGTGAGTTATTTAATGAAGAATTATCTTTTGATGAGCTTTCTATCACTTTTCATAAGTTATTTGATGAATGTAGAACTATTAGTAAGAAGTTTAATTTACTGAAGAAAGAGCATGCTTTATTACAAAATAAGTTCAATAGCCTCCAAACTCCTTCTCTACCCCCATGCTCTAAGTGTGAACACTTAGAAGCAATAAAAAATAAGAATTTGCTACTCAAAGAGACCCTAAATAGGTTTAAGGTCGGTAGCAAGGGCTTGGACAAGATCCTTGCTAACAAGGGTCACGTCGGAAATAGAAGTGGAATCGGATTTGTGAATGGATCTCACCGAAATCTCACCACCTTCATTAAAGGACCCACATTGCATGTATCACCCCATTTGAAATATAATTTTTGTGGTAAAACTGGACATATTATCTATAAATGTCCATTCAAGAAAATTAGTCCACATAAATTGATATGGGTTCCTAAAGGAACTATAAACAATTCAATGTTGAATTATAAAATAAATAGATCAATTTGTGAGGCACCCAAAATCAAATGGGTACCTAAAAACTATCCTCTTTTGTAGACAAACTCACAAGCTAGGAGCAAGAGATGGTATCTTGATAGTGGATGCTCAAGATACATGACCGGAGATCCATCTCATTTCTCTATGCTCACTAGCAAAGAAGAAGGGTATGTCACCTTCGGAGATAACAACAAGGGTAAAATCATTGGCAAGGGAACCATAGGTAACAAATCAAGTTTTTCAATTGATGATGTGTTGCTAGTTGATGGTTTAAAATATAATCTTTTAAGCATTAGTCAATTATGCGATAAAGGTTATGTTGTTAGATTTGAATCTAATGTTTTCATTATTGAAAAACCAAACAATGACATATCCATGATTGCTTTAAAACAAAACAATGTCTACACCATAAATATTGATGAATTAAGTAATGAAATGTGTTTTTCGATTTTGAATGATGATGCTTGGCTTTGGCATAGGAGATTAGGCCATGCAAGCATGAAACTAATATCTAAGATTTCATCTAGAGAATTAGTACGAGGAATTCCCAATATGAAGTTTGTCAAAGACAAAGTATGTGATGCGTGTCAACTAAGAAAATAAATAAAAACTAGCTTAAAACCAAAAAATCAAATTAGCATCACTACACCATTGCAATTGATCCATTTAGACTTATTTGGACTAATTGACATAACAAGCTTAGGAGGTAGCAAATACGTCTTTGCAATTGTGGATGACTATAGTAGATACACTTGGACCTATTTCTTGACTCACAAAAGTGATTATTTCAAATGTTTCTCAAAATTTTATAAACTTACTCAAAATGAAAAAGGTTTCATGATTTCATCAATTCGGAGTGATCACGGTGATGAATTTCAAAATCATGACTTCCAAATTTTTTGTAAAATCAACGGATATAACCATAATTTCTTTACTCCAAGGAATCCTCAACAAAATTGAGTAGTGGAAAGGAAAAATAGAAATTTGTAAGAAATGGCTAGAACCATGTTAAATGAATATAATTTACCAAAATATTTTTGGGCCGAAGCCGTAAACACGGCTTACTATGTTATGAATAGAGTTCTAGTAAGACCATCCCTATCTAAGACTCCATATGAATTATGGAATAATAAAAAACCCAATGTCTCTTACTTTAAAGTTTTTGGTTGTAAATGCTTTATTTTAAATGAAAAGGATGCCTTAGGAAAATTCGATGCTAAATCCGATGAAAGCATCTTTCTTGGTTACTCTTTTATTTCTAAAGCTTTTCGGGTTTTTAACAAAAGAACTTTAGTTATAGAAGAATCTATTCATGTGGTTTTTAATGAATTTTCTGAATCTAAGAAAAAATATTTTGATGATGATCTTGGTTTCATTGATTTAAATATGAATGAACCTTCTCCTTAAAATGACAACTTGGATGCATCTTCTTCCCAAATTTCCTTACCCAAGGAATGGAAGTATGTAGATGCTCATCCCAAGGAGTTAATTATAGGAGAAATATCTAAAGAGGTTCAAACTCGTTCTTCCTTTAAAAATTTTTGCGCCCATGCTGCTTTTCTTTCTCAAATTGAGCCAAAGTGCATTGTGATGCCTTGAAGGATGATTCTTGGGTCATCGCAATGCAAGAAGAGTTAAATTAATTTGAGAGGAATGAGGTATGGAAGCTTGTTCCTAGACTTAATGACCATTTAGTTATTGATACTAAATGGGTCTTTAGAAATAAGCAAGATGAATACGGTATTGTGGTTAGAAACAAGGCTAGATTAGTGGCCAAAGGTTTCAACCAAGAAGAAGGTATTGATTATGAAGAGACCTTCGCTCCTGTGGCAAGATTAGAAGCCATCAGGATGCTCCTTGCCTATGCTAGTTGTAATGATTTTAAACTATTTCATATGGATGGTTTAAAAGCTATCAACACTCCAATGAGTACTTTCACCAAGTTAGACTTGGATGAAAGTGGAGAAAGTTTTGATCAAAAGACATATAAGGGAATGATATGTAGCTTACTATATCTCACCACAACCAGACCAGATATCATGTTTAGTGTAGGACTTTGTGCGAGGTTTCAAGCTAATCCTAAGTTGTCTCACCTTAAAGCCATTAAAAGAATTCTTAGATACTTTAAAGGTACTCCTAATCTAGGATTATGGTATCCAAAATCTGATAACTTTGATTTAAAAGCCTATGCAGATGCGAATTTTGGTGGATGTAGAATAGATAGAAAGAGCACATCCAGAATATGCCAATTTTTAAGACATGCACTTGTTTCTTGGACTTCCAAGAAACAAAATTCGATTGCACTATCTACGGCGGAAGCCAAATACATGGCTGCAAGTGCATATTGTGCTCAAGTCATTTGGATGAAAAATACACTAGAAGACTATGGAATTCATTTAAATAACATTCCCATAAAATATGATAATACAAGTGCTATTTGTCTAACCAAAAATCCTATTCAACACTCTATAACTAAGCATATCGATATAAGATATCACTGTATACGAGATCATGTTAATAGTAACGATGTCACTCTTGAATTTATCGATATAAAATATCAATTAGCGGACATCTTTACGAAACCTTTAAATGAAGAACAATTTGACTTTATTAGAAGGGAAATAGGCATGTTAAATTGTCCTTGTGTATGAGCAGCATTATATATAGATTTTCTTTCAGCTTTCATGATTTTTATGAAAACTCGACTCTCATGGATTTGCCTCCCTCATTTTAATTCTATATCTCAAGGAGTGATCTATGATTACATCTTATCTCATTTCAACACTAGAAAATAAATTTTTTTTAAAAAAAATTGTGGGGCCAACAGTAGCACCGTCAGAACCGACGATAGTACTGCCTGGGTACTCGGCTCCCAAGCGGTAGCACCACCTAGTTGGCGGTAGTACCGCCCGAACACCCCCATATTAAAGGGGGTGTTAGGGTCGACAGTAGAACCGACCGAAACACTCACCCATTCAGCCCTCTTCCTCCTAAACTCCTCCAAACTCTCTCCTCTCCATTTCTTCTAATCCTAAAGGGCTATCAATGGTTTTTTCTTGATTCAAGCTCCTCACCTCCCTAGGAAACTCAAAGAAGGTAAAATCTGTAATTTTCTCTTCTCTTCACATTTGCTTGTCTTTTCCTTATTGTTTCCTTTTGTTTCTTCATCTTGAATAGCTATGGCTCCTAAGAAATCATCAAGAGGAAAAGGGAAAAGGTTGGAAGGAGATTCATTTGACCCAACCCTTTTTAGATCTAATGAGGTAGCCTTAAGATACCCAAATTTTGATTCTAAAGCCATACATAAGGGTAAACATGTTGATCTAGGTGAACTAGGAAACCTAGAACCTATTAGATGGTTTGCTAATCTAAATGCTCTACCTATCTTGCAAATTAATGAACCAATCTACCCTAGGTTGGTTAAGCTATTTTATGCTAACATGAATATTGAAGATGATGTTTTGACTACCTATATGTTAGGAACCACAATTCAGATTTCTAATCGTACCATATGTGAGCTACTTGAAATTGAAGAAAAGAATAGAGGATGTTATTTTAGAGGGCAATGGGATATGGATGCAATCGAAGCAACCCACTCCGAAGCCTTAGAGACGATCTTTGCTAATCCTAACCTAGGCATCATTCCTAAAAGCTGCGAGTACTTATTACCTTTTAATTCAAAATTACCTCATCACATCATTATAAGTATTGTACTTCCGAAGCAGTTTCACCCTAATGAAATGAGTATGTTAGAACTAAGTACGATGTATTGGATCATGACTAGACAAAACAACTGCTTTGGTTATTTGATTAGACAACACATGATAGAAATTTTCTCTAAAGACTCAATGTTGTCATATGGCGGGTTGATCACTAGATTCATTTTTGCCCATAACATTTGTGTGTCACCCGACGAGGAAATAATGTAGGTTGATAGATATAACATAATTAATAGAAGTCTCCTAAAGTGACTTAGATGCACCTTTAGAGATGGCATATGGATTAGGCAACCTAGAAGGGTTGATATAGTTCCCCCACCAGTAGAGCGACCTGAAACACCAATTTTTAGGGGAAATGAATCTCCTCCGCCTAGTCCCGTTAATCCAGCATCATCTAAACCAGCTCCTGCTCCATCTACTAAAGATCCGATCATGCTTGCCTTAAATCAAATCACATCACAACAAACTCAAATCAACATGCAGCAAGCTGAAATTTTGAAGGAAGTGCAACAAATGAACCGTAAAATAGATTACTTGTATAGGCATTTTGGCATTTCCCCTCCGGAATAGCTGTTGTTCTCTTTTTAAACACTTGTCCTGTTATGCTTATGACTACTATGGATGATGTTGCATGATGTTATTTTCATCTAATCAGCTTTTGAATGAATTTTTTTTTTTTGGTTCGATCATAATTTTTGGATGACACTTTCATATTACTTTATGACTTGATATCCTCCTCAAACGATTTCATGCTCCCTCCAATGGCTCAATAATTGATCGGCTTTTGTATTTTCCCTCTCATGGCTTGATAAATGAGGTTTTTTCTTTTCTTCTACGAAGTAATGAATGGTTTCTCCACCTTCATTATTTTTGTTGATGACAAAGGGGGAGAAAAATGTAAATTGCTATGATGGAGTAATTGTTGCTATGTTGGAGTAAATGCTTAAAGTGAAATATGAATCAATTGTATTGCATCAAATGCTTAAAAATTCTTATTCTTGAGATAAGCTACTTTTTCATTTGATATCATGTCTTAATATTGAAACACTCTTTTGGATATCACTTGATTCTTTTCATGTTGGAATTAATATTTCTTGTTATTATAGGTGTAAATACCTTGACATTGTTTAAAATATGAAGTTTTTGTATTTATGCCTAAGTTTGTTTATTAAGCTTTATGTTAAATGAAATCTATCGGATTTGGCTTGAATTCAAAAAATTGAATTCAAGTGCTTTTACCTTCTAATGATATGGCTTATAGATAGGGGGAGTTAAGAGTAACTCCATCATCAATTGATTGTCATCATCAAAAAGGGGGAGATTGTTGAATCTCGGATTTTGATGATGAAATCAATTGGTGAAATATTTGTTCTAATCTATATTGTCAAAGATAAGTGTGTAGGATTAACTACGATGGGTTAGAAACATAAAGCGATTTGCTGAGGTCAAGTCCGTCGGGTGTTCAAGAGTTCATCGGAAGTTCGAAGGATCGTCGGAAGTGTTGCCGGAACCAACCGAGATCGAATTAGGGACTTACCGAAGTTTTCGAAAGTTCACTGCAAAGATCGTCGAAGGATTCGCGGAGTTTGCCGAGAAGGTTCGGAAGCTTGCCGAAGACTCGTTGAGCACGCCATACAAGCCGAGAGCATGCTGGGAATCCGCCGGAAGAAATCCGAGGGAAGTATCGGAAGACCGTCGAAGTCTCATCGTAAAGCTCGCCAAAATAAGACTTGAAGAATGTCGGTTCAAATCACCATTAATTATGTTTCAATTTTGAAGTTAGCACGTACTTAGGGTAAGGATTTCGAATTAATCTTGCTCAAATCTGGTAGGGGCCAACCGGGCTCTTACTAGGCCTTGAACAAGGCCCATTCAGTATTACTAAATGGGCCAGCGGTAGAACCGAACTCTTTGGCAGCCGAATGGTGGTACTACCGCCCGACTGAAGCGATAGTACCGCCCAAAGACTAGTGTGCAGCAACTATAGTACCGCTTGCCTTAGGCGATAGTATCGCCTGTGCATTGTCAATATAACGACTGACAGGCGGTAGCACCTGTTAGGGATCGAGCGGCACTAAGAGGGGGGGGTGAATTAGTGTAGCGGTAAGGAATGATAAATTTTCAGCGATTTGAACAAGTTTCGGAAACTTCGTACGGTAAAAACTTCGTTTTGTATTATGAAAGTCGTATCGGTGGAATCATATAAGAAAAACTCTAACTTAAAGATGTTTGCAGAGATGAGAAGTAGAGCATCAAATTAAGTGGAAAGGGTTTGCAGCAAAGTAAATAGCAAGAACGTAAATGCAAACCAGATTTTTATAGTGGTTCGGTCATTCAACCTACGTCCACTCCCGATTCCTCTTGCTTGAGGCCACCGGCTTTCCACTAGCTATCCTCCTTCCAACGGGCGAGGATGAACTCCCTAACAGCACCTCTCCTTTTGACGGGCTTAGGAGATAACCCTTACAAGCACTCTTACCCCTCTCTTGGACTAGAACACTCTTAAGACTTAGAGGGAAGATTTGACATACTTTCAAGAGAGTTTTCCCCTTCTTTTTTTCAGTTCTTGACACCCCCTAAACTCTGAATGAGTGGGGTATTTATAGGCCTCAAAGTGATTCAAATTTGGAGTTCAAACTTGGAGCCAAAATTTGAACCATTTTGAATTTTCCTAAGTCTTTGGCACTCTTTGGGCGGTGCTACCGCCCATCCAGCGGTGCTACCGCTGGTGCCCGTGGGTGCTAGGCGGTGCTACCACCCTAGCCAGGTGGGTTTCGGCCATTGGGCGGTACTACCGCCTAGGTCATTTCAGCATAATAGTTTCGATCGAAAACTCGACTAAAACTGGTCCAAATGAAGTCCGAATTGGCCCAAATTTGGTTTATAGGATTAACACCTAATCCTAAACCAAATTATGTGTCAACTACGAATTTTAAAGATATTTTTTAAGCTATTACAAAGTCTATAAGACAAGACTTCTTTCGGTGAGCTTTCGGTGAACTTCCGGCGGTCTTCCGACGAACCCTCGGAAACCATTCTGCGGACTCTCGACAAGCTCCCGAACTTCATGATGATCTTGGTGAGTTCCAATGAGCTTTATTAGCAAGCTCTGATCTTTCTTGGCAAGCTCCACGAACTTCCGATAAACCTTTCGGTGAACTTCCGAAAACCCTTCGGCAAGCTCCCTACTCATTCTCGGCCGGTTCCGGTAACACTCCCAACGAATCTTCGGAGTTTCGTCGAACTCTCGAACTCCCAACCATCCATCACACTTATCTTCTGGCACTTTGTTTCACTTTACGTCTTCATCGCTATCGTAGTTAATCCTGCACACACACAAATAAACATTCTACTTCGATCTAGACAGTTATTACAACGCGAATTGACATTCAGTTGCCCAGCACGTCATTGGTCGGTGCTTCATCCGATTCTTCAGCACATCGTCTTCTCTTGCGATCCGTTGCCCAATCGGCGGTTGACCTCCATAACCCCGATATCCTTAGCGCAACACGCTCTTTTTGGCCTGATGCCCAACGTATGAAGCCTACTACCGATTGTCGACCGAACCTCCGGCTCGACATCCAATATCCTGACGTGATCACTTCCGGCGCAACGTCAATTCTTTCAGTGTCAACTGTCTAATCCTGATCGATAGTAGACCTGTATAACTCAAAACACAGTTAAATAATAAACCACAATCAATTAGTTTCATCATCAAAATTTGAGATTCAACAATCTCCCCCTTTTTTATGATGATAACTAATTGATGACTAACGAAGTTAACCATAACTCCTCGGAGTTTAACCAAACTCCCCCTATCAATATGCCATTGATAGAAACACTTGGATTATCCCAAATCCAAGCAACATTAATCATAGAATATGAGAATTATCAAACCATCATGTAAATATATAAAATATTTAATACAATGCATAAAGTCATCAATCTACTTCTCCCCCTATGTCATCAACAAAAAGGAGAAGTTGCATCATAGCTAGTTTAAAAGGATATACAAATTTTACAATCATACTAGCTATTAATCACATCATACAATATTTAAGCATAAATTTGCAATATATCATTCAACCATACCAAGATTTAAGTTCAAGCATGACAAGTTTTACTTGCTTCTTGTGCAATGTTGCACTTTGCTTTTCTTAAATTTGCAAGATAGCAATTTTTGATATTTTAAGATAGCAAGTTCTTTTCTTCTTTTGTAGGCAAGCAAGATAGCAAATTTCTTCCTCTTGAATGAGCTAGCAAATTTTTCATGCAAGCTAGCAATAAACTTTCTCCCCCTTTATCAATGTCAAAAAGAAAGGGAGGATCAAATATGATGATATAAACTTTTCACATGAGTTTGCATAAGAAAAAAATCAATCTTCAAACCATGATACAAATATATCAATATAATGGATCAAGTCATGATTATAAGTGCTAACATATTTTCTTTTCATTCATTTTTAAGCCATGATGAATAAATTAATGATTCAATCATTAAGCACATTTCTTTTTCATCAAATTTTCAATCATCAACATTCAAGTCATGAATATTAATTCAACAAGCTAGCTCCCCCTTTGTCATTGTCAAATAGAAGTGGAGGACTCAATTGCTAAAAAATTTAAGCTATATAAAGAAATCATGTTATGATATCAAGAAATATTTAAGAAGGACATGATTCATTTGACAAATCCTTTTAATAACGTAAAAGAATTATACAATCAAGGATCATGATAAGAATATATCAAAATCATAGATCTAAGTCATGATTCATGATTCATCATAAAGAAAATTAATTTATATCAAATATTCAATTTTCCACACAAGGCAAAGAAATCATGTCACTTCTAGGATATAATATTAAGGCTCAAGAAGAATATGATTCATTTGAGAATTGATAGCACAAAGGGCAACTTGATTTATGCATAGGAATTCTCATTAAGATCACATTTCATGAGAAATTTCAAGTATCGAATATCAATATATCAAGACTTGAATTGTTTTCCTCTGAAGTAAATGAAAAAGGAAGCAATCATAGAGGAAAGTATTTCAATTTATAAAAAAAAATATCTCAAGTCAAGAATTTAAGAGAGAGTTCATGATTCACTTGAAAATATCTCATTCAAAATAATTTGACAACTTGAAACCCATAATCAAATCAAAATCATTTTCGAGATTCAAAATGCTAGCAATTTGCATTAATCATGACAAGTGATACACAAAAGTCTACATCAATATTTCAATTATCAAGTCATGAAGCATACAAAGTGGTATTGAAACATGAGAGAAAATTTCAAATTACACATGTAATGTTTCGACATTCAAAACACATTTTCTCAAATTGAGTATCAATAAGTCAATAGAAACTAACTTATAATTCATTTGAATTTCTCTTCAATGACATGAGAGAATCATAGTATAAAGTAAGAGGTTTTGAAAAACTCAAGTTATTAAGATCATGATACAGATAAGACTCATTCTAGTTCAAATCATCAACTCCGAACTCATAAACCAATCATCAAAATCACTTTCATAATTTACGAGATTCATAAGATATCGTAAAATCATTAATCTCAATAATATAGTAAATATAATTTCTTTATGTTTCATCATATAAGTATGTCTTTTGCCTTTATATGCCAAATCAAAATATTTAAAACCGAAAGACAAACTTCATTATAAAAATTGTCAAGACAACAATATAACACATTATGAGATTCAATTTATCATGATAATGTGTTTCATTTTGTTTCAAACAAGTGTGCTCATGTTTCAAAAGATGAGTATCAAATTTAAGACCAAAACATGAGTTTGTCATCAAGATATGATATCACAAAGTCATTAAGCATGATAACAAACTTTTAATATTTTTATTTTAATGATAATTTCATAATGTATGTTCAAACATTTATATGGAACCCATCATTGTATAAATTCAAAATACAAGTTTGTCATTAAACCCATTAAGATCAAATGCATCAAAATCTTTCATTCGAAAATTTTAATAAGAGTAACATAAATTGATTACATGTGAGCATGTATCAACATTTCAAAAGCAATGTAAAATCATCAAGATTCATGAATTTATCATGATCATACGTATGGAGCATTTTCATTTATCAAGTAAGATTTCCCATAAGCATGCCCAAAACTTTTTGCATGAAAAATATATATCAAGTTTAAAGCCAAAAAGTGATACGAAAATCATCAAGATTTATGGATTTATTATGAATATATTATTTCAAAATATGAGATTTCAAGTCATCAAGCATGATATAATCATTAAGCATGTTTTCATAATGCATTATCAAAATCATTTTAATTCTTTCTTTTATTTGTAATAACAAGATGATCAATGCTCAAATTTTTGCTAAAGTCATACATCATTTTAAAAATCTGAAAAATAATTTTCGTCATGAAAACCATTAAGTCCAAATATAATACAAGGCAACATCAAAACCACATTTCTTTCATTTTGAAAATTTGTGGGTTAAGTCTATATAATTGATTTCATGAAGACATGTATCAATAAAAATTTCATCATAAAAATGGTTAAAACCCATTAAGCCAAGATGGAAGTTTTTAAATTATAATCAAGATACATACATCTATCATCAAAAGATTTTCAAGAAATTCATACATAGATATGTATCATGTTTAAGATTGAAAATCGATATGGAAAGTATACATGAAATTTCATCATCTCAAAATGTCATCTTAATTTGTCATGAAAACAATTAGACCAAAAATACGTTAATCCATAACATAGAGTCAAATCAACATTACTTCAAAAACTAATGCATGTTACAAAATTATCAAGCATCATGTTTAGAAACGAAAAGCAATATAAAACATCAAGATATACATGCATGGATTAATCCTAAGTATTATCACAAATCATGCATCATTCCTTTTTTTTAATTTTCAAAAAATTACTAGAAAAGAAAAAGCATAAAAAAATCCTACCAACTATTTCAAGCAACTCATGAAAGGATCATGTAATTTCAAAGTAAGGTAAAAATAACTTGGGTGAGTTTCTTACCTCATTGTCGAAAACCGTCAAAGCCCATTTCGCCTCTTCTTTACTTGATTCTTCTTTGCAAGCCTTCTTCTTCTTCTTTGGCCTCTTTCTCTGTTAAAGTTCATTTATATTTTTTAATTTTTATTTAATGAACTTGTTAACATTCATTGTTATGTGTTCAATGTCCTTATTGTCCTTATCACTTAAGTCATCACTCAAGTGGTATTCATTTGTCCGATGTTCCAAATCCTTCTTGTTCTTTAGAAGGTGGTTCATATGTTCATCATGTTTCAAATGTTCCAAGAAACTCATTTCATAGGTCATTAATGACCTAATTAATTCTTCCAATGAAAAATCATTTAAATTTTTAGTCTCTTATATTGCGGTTACTTTTGGATCCCACCTTTTTGGAAGGGATCTTAAAATCTTGCTTACGAGTTCAAAATTTGAAAAATATTTACCAAGAGCTTTTAGACTATTGATGACATCCGAGAAATGGAAGAACATGTCATCAATAGTCTCACTTGGTGCCATTTGGAAAACCTCAAAATCGTGCATCAAAATATTAACTTTCGAGTCTTTGACTCTACTCGTTCCTTCGTGCGTGATTTCAAGAGTTCGCCAAATGTCAAAAGCCGTTTCGCATATAGAAATCCGGTTGAACTCATTTTTATCTAAAGCACAAAATAAGACATTCATAGCCTTTGCATTTAAAGAAAACGATCTTTTCTCCAAATCCGACCATTCGTTCATTGGTTTAGAGGAAAGTTGAAATCCATTTTCAACGATGTTCCATAAGTTTAAATTGAGAGAAATCAAGAAAACTCTCATTCGAGTTTTCCAATATGTGTAGCCGAACCGTTAAAGAACGGTGAACAAAAAATCGAAAAGCCCTCTTGAAAGCCATGAAAAGTCATTTCTTACGGGTGTAAATCTGAATGAGAAATAACGTGGCTCTGATACCAATTGTTAGGGATCGAGCGGCACTAAGAGGGGGGGTGAATTAGTGCAGCAGTAAAGAACGATAAATTTTCAGCGATTTGAACAAGTTTCAAAAACTTCGTACGGTAAAAACTTCGTTTCATATTATGAAAGTCATATCGGTGGAATCATATAAGAAAAGCTCTAACTTAAAGATGTTTGCAGAGATGAGAAGTAGAGTATTAAATTAAGTGGAAAGGGTTTGCAGCAAAGTAAATAGCAAGAACATAAATGTAAACCAGATTTTTATAGTGGTTCGGTCATTCGACCTACGTCCACTCCCGATTCCTCTTGCTTGAGGCTACCAGCTTTCCACTAGCTATCCTCCTTCCAACGAGCGAGGATGAACTCCCTGACAGCACCTCTCCTTTTGACGAGCTTAGGAGATAACCCTTATAAGCACTCTTACCCCTCTCTTGGACTAGAACACTCTTAAGACTTAGAGGAAAGATTTGACATACTTTCAAGAGAGTTTCCCCTTTCTTTTTTTAAGTTCTTGACACCCCCTAAACTCTGAATGAGTGGGGTATTTATAAGCCTCAAAGTGATTCAAATTTGGAGCCCAAACTTGGAGCCAAAATTTGAACCATTTTGAATTTCCCGGTGTTGGCAGCTACCGCCCATCCAGCGGCGCTACCGCTGGTGCCCGTGGGTGCTGGGCGGTGCTACCGCCCCAGTCAGGTGGTACCACCACCTGGCTCTTAGCCACTGGGTGGTACTACCGCCGAGGTCATTTTAGCACAGTAGTTTCGGCCAAAAACTCGATCGAAACCAGTCTAAATGAAGTCTGAATTGGCCCAAATTTGGTTTATAGGATTAACACCTAATCCTAAACCAAATTATGTGCTAACTATAAATTTTAAAAATATTTTTTAAGCTATTACAAAGTCCACAAGATAAGACTTCTTTCGATGAGCTTTCGTCGAACTTCCGACGGTCTTCCGACGAACCCTCGGAAACTATTCTGCGGACTCCCGGCAAGCTCCGGGACTTCACGATGATCTTGGCGAGCTCCAACGAGCTTCATTAGCAAGCTCCAATCTTTCTTGGCAAGCTCCGCGAACTTCCAACAAATCTTTCAGTGAACTTCCGAAAACCCTTCGGCAAGTTCCCTACTCGTTCTCGGCCGGTTCCGGCAACACTTCCAATGAATCTTCGGACTTCTGTCGAACTCTCGAACTCCCAACCATCTATCACACTTATCTTCTGGCACTTTGTTTCACTTTACGTCTTCATCGCTATCGTAGTTAATCCTGCACACACACAAATAAACATTCTACTTCGATCTAGATAGTTATTACAACGCGAATTGACATTCAGTTGCCCGGCACATCATTAGTCGGCGCTTCGTTCGATTCTTTGATAGATTGTCTTCTCTTGCGATCCATTGCCCAATCGGTGGTTGACCTCCGCAACCCTAATATCCTTGGCGCAACACACTCTTCTTGGCCCGATGCCTGACGTACGAAGCCTACTGCCGATTATCGATCGAACCTCCAGCTCGACATCCAATATCCTGACGTGATCACTTCCGGCGTAACGTCAATTCCTCTAACGTCAACTGTCTAATCCTGATCGATAGTAGACCTGCGTAACTCAAAACATAATTAAACAATAAACCACAATCAATTAGTTTCATCATCAAAATTCATGATTCAACAACACCGCCCCTGACAGGCGGTAGCACCGCTAGCATCGGGAAATCCAAATTGATTTCAAATTTGGAGCCCAAATTTGAATCCACTTTGGATCTATAAATACCCCCCCTTTCTCGGCTGAAAGGGTACCCTTTTGAGAGTTAGAAATTGAGCTAAAGTCTTACAAAAGTCTTATTTTCAATAGCTTATGTTCACCTCCTTCTTTTATTTTGAAAAATCTGTAAGAGTGTGAACTTCTTGTAAAAGGGTTGTAAGAGGGGTGTTTGGTCCTTCCATTTCAAAAGGATTTGCTAGTGGAAGTTGGGAGCCTCATCGGAGAAGGCTTCAGAAGTAGATGTAGGCCAGTTTCAATCCTAACAATTAACACCATTTATTTACTTATTAATTTAAATAAAAAATATGTATTCACTTTGGAATAAATATTTAAAATATTAGAAGAATAAATTTATCACATAATATTCAATAAACTTTTGAAATATAATTTTATGAGACAATACTTAATATTTAAAAATATAGTTTTTATCTATTGCATACCAAACACTAAGTTAGAATCTATATCTCATGCCTGATTAGTGTGAAATATTAGACGTCTCAAGGTGAAAAAATTATTTTCTTATTTTCTTTATATACTCTTTAAGATATTATTTTTAAGATAATTTATTTAAAAAATCATCTCATAATCATGTTTATTGAAAGATATGTTTTTTTTTCAAATTCTAATTTTATCTTTAATCTTATAAATAATTTTTTTTATTCTTTCAATCGATTCGGATCAATAACAGTTCATAATTTCCTAAGCCTTTCTCTTCGTTCTCTTCCCCATTATCCTCCGATTCCTTCCTGTCCTCTTGATCCTCCTCCTCCTCCTCCTCCTCCTCCTCCTCCTCCTCTCTCTCTCTCTCTCTCTCTCTCTCTCTCTCCTTTATTTTTTCTTCATCTATTTCCTCCCTACCTTCCCCTTGTTCTCTTCCTCCTTAGATTAATTAAAATTTAGTTTTAAAAAAAAGGTCTATAAAAAGTTGAAGTGAAAAAAATATAGAATTAAATTTTGAACACATAAAATAACTAAAATGTTATATGAGAATCATATAGACCTAATTGGAGGTTTTCATATTAAATTTTGAAACCTAATTTCTTGCTATGTGCTATGTTTAATTTAAAATATGAGATAAATATTCATTGCAATAATAAATATTTTTAATTAAAATATGGTTTCAGTTCAAATTTATAACATTACTTATCATCGATACAATATCTTCGTTAATAAAATTTTAAAATAATAGAAAATATTCGGTTCAATTTGTTTTTTAAATAATATAAATAATTTTTTAAGTACTTATGTTTATTTAAATTTTATTTCCAAGTCATTCTATTAATATATATTTGTCCTTCATTAATAATGTGGAAAAAGGACCACAATTTCGAATGTTTACAGGGGTATATCTGTAATTTATACATGCTCCTTTCCGTCTCACCTACCTATGGAGTACGACACCAAAAGGGGAAAGTGCGCCCTAGGAAAAGCGTTCCGGCCACCCTCCTTCGATATCATCGGATCCGAGTGCCTCCTCGCAGTCGATTTCCACATTCGCGACGAGAAAGAGTAAGATCACTCCCAATTGCATCTCGTTTGCTTAGATTGTGCATGTCTTTATTGTTCGATGAGCAGAATGAACCATATAGAGCAGAACGCGAGTACTCACCCTTTCTGCGATTTCTTATGTTTCCATGTCCGGCGTCAAGTTGATAACTCGGTTAGATGATTATGGGCAAAAAGAAAACGAGGGACTTTTTTCTGTAAAGGTGGAGATGGTGCTTCTGATCGACTAATAGAGTGTTTGCACTGATCTGTTTTTGTCTGCAAGTAATCTGCAACTTTTGTCTTTTTTGTATGTTAGCCAATCTTGTAGCATTTTTTATGCATGTATTGAATCTTTTGATGCTTAAAGTCCTTTTTTGATTGCTGTTTTTATCGTATTTGGCTGTGTCAAAGTCTCCTGCGGGTATATTTTTAGCATTTAGTTTGTTTGTAGCTTTTCCTAATTTTTTATCCACGTTACTCATGCACAATCTTATTTCTATCTTTTATTTGTGTTTGCAAATTTTTATTATTCCGTTAACATAGTCTACTTCTTTTTGTAAGTCAATTAATAATTGTTTATTTTCTAGCTTAATAGTTTTTGGATTAGTGATGTTTATTGCTACTACGGCCTTTTTCAGCTTTTTTTTATTAGGACTTTGCTTTGTTAATTCAACTGCTTCTTTGATCTGATATCTTGTATAGTCTATATTTCCTAGTAGAGTTCGAGTACTGCTCTGAGTTGGTCTTCTAGTCAATTCTAAGAATTCTGATATTTATCTATTCATTTTCTCTTGTTGCTACAACTTGTATGTAATGTTTACTATAAGTTTTTCTACAAATGAAACCTTGGAGGCTATGCTTATGGTGTTCTTTGGGAATTCTACTGCTTAACTTGTATCCTTTTTTCTAAATTGTATTTGGTTTTTTATTTCTTTTTTAACTTCTAGATCGCTATAACCTAAACTTTCAATGATGAACAATTTTTTTCTGTTTTTTCTCTGATATCATTCCTGAATCCTAAAAAAGGACCCTAAACCCCCCTTGGTATCTTTTTCTAAATTCTATATTCTGAAGTTGAGTTCCTTTCCTCTTTTCATTCCCTCTCTTTTTGTATCTTTTTCTTTCCTCCTTTCTCTTCCTCTGCTTGGATCACGGCTAAGATTAGGAGGGTTGGCTAATCCCAGTTGATCCTCTTGCTGATTGGCCAATTCTTTCCGATTCTTGACTCTCCAAGAACTAGAATCGTTATCTCAGATATTTGGCTTGTACACAGATCAGCCTGTCTAAATAGAGATTGTCCAAGTTTTTAGAACTTGGAAATAACCTTTGTTTGGCGACTTCATATCCTTCTATGTAATGTTTGTTTATTATTTTCATAGAAAAATTGATATAAATATGGCATGTGCATGCATAGAGAGGCATGTACCTGCACTCTTTTTCATCCTGATTTATGTCATCTAATGCTGCAAAACAGAAAGATTTTAGGGCTAAAATGGCCGTTAGCACTTAGCTTAGAAGGTGGGTAGATCAAAGCAAAAGAATTCCTTTTGCATTTGTCACCAAAACATGGCCTCATGAGCTCGGAACACATAACTAAGCAAATTTAAGCAATCATCAAGCTTTCTTCCTGCATGATTATAGATGATGCTGACCTCTTAGCTTGTATTCAACATGTATAATTTCCATAAAAGTTTTCCAAGTTAAATAGGAAGTTCTATCTTTACTGAATATATTATACAATTCATGCACTATGAAGATGCTTTGTCATTTTATGAATACTGCATGTTTAATTGATGTATGACTTTTACTTGATTTGCTTAGGATCTTATTTCTTTAAGCTTTGATTGGACTGAAATAATTTTATGGCTTACAATTAAGTTTGTATTTGCTATTGCAATCTCTTGGAAGAAATGTATGAATATCATGTGTTTAGAGGTTTGAATGCACAGTTTAGGTGTTAGATCTCTGGATGAAAGGATGAATGAGAGTTCATTTGTGGATCACAACCATTAAAGTTCACAAATGGATGACGTATGATGCATATACCACATGAAAACTGATTAACACCAAGTTAGTTATATTGTGGATTTATACAGTGCCCAAAAGAAATGTTGTATGTTTGTTTTCTTCTTTTTTTTATTAGATGAACTTCTTGTGATTGCAAAATATGCAAATATGGCTTGAGATGTATACATACATGTTTGAGCTTGAATTTGAACTTTTCCTTGTATAGATGTTCATAAATTCATTTCCTGTATTTCATGAAAAACTGTTTACCTATTCACCTTTCTACATGGAAGCTAATATCTGCTTCCCAAAAGAAAAACCCTGTGATCTTTATTTGCTACAGAACTGCTATATGTTAATGTGGTTTCACTGGGCTCGATCCTCCAACTCCTCTCTTTTCTCCCCCCTTTCTCTGGTTTCTTCAATACCAGATCATCAATCGTTGGCTTATTATAGGAGAAAGTAGTAGCGGAAATAAAACATCGCTGAGGAGGAGCATGCAAACAAACATGCAATTCTAACTTGCATTTTAGAAAAGATCCTGTTTTAAGTCCTGCTGTAAATCCCTTGAAAAATCACACTCTGTTGGTGAAGTTTCCTTGGACAATACTGCACCTAAAATGAGCAATTCTTGGGAATAAGCAGTTTTGCCATCTTATTTTTATTTAGAAAATTCAGTTTACCTTGGGTTACTTATCCTTTGTGCCAGCTAGGAACATATATGGAGACCGCTGGGCCATTTGGGAAGAGTTCATGAAAGCTGTATAAATTGGATTTTTTTTTTTTTTTATTGAACGACACAAGAATATTTGGGTCATTGATGTCATCCTGCTGATATTTCTAGTTTTACTTGGCCGTATAAATTCTAAACCATAATTGCTTTATTTGTAAATATTAATACACTATTCAATGATATAGGAAATTATACAGGCTGAGGTTTGTTTGTTGTCTGTCAAAGAAGAACCACAAGAGCTGCTACTTCAGGGAAGGAAGCTATGCTACTAACAGGGCACAAGGAAACAGAAAGTCATGATAACAACAACCAGAAGGTTTATCCTCAACCAATAGATGAGACTGTGAATCATAACAAGGAATCCATGGATGCACTGATATTAAAGATCTTCAAGAACATTTCCTCTCTGAAAGCTGCGTACATTCAACTTCAGAATGCTCATACTCCCTATGATCCAGACAAGATCCAGGCTGCTGATAAACTTGTAATTGAGGAACTAATGAAACTTTCCGAACTCAAACATTCCTATAGGGATAAAAAACCCAAACTCACGTCAGCATCACCTAAAGATTCACGTCTACTTGCTGAAATCCAAGAGCAACAAAACTTACTCAAAACCTATGAAGTCATGGTAAAGAAATTTCAGTCCCAGATTCAAACAAGAGACTCTGAGATTGTTCAACTGCAGAAACAAGTCCAGGAGTCCAGCCAGAGAAAGATGAAATTTGAGAAGAAACTTAAGCAGAGGGGGCTGCTCCCCATGGAATCAGAGGGTTTTGAAGAAGAAAACAGTTTCTTCTCCATCGAGTTGACAGGTAGTCTTTTTCTCTTCTGCTGTGGACACAACATACAAATCCATCCATGACTTCTCAAAACCACTGATTAACATGATGAAAATAGCCAGGTGGGATCTTGATGCAGCAGCCAACGCAATTGAATCTGCAGTTGTCTATGCAAAAAGGGCTCATAAGAAGTATGCATTTGAGTCACACATTTGTCAGAAAATGTTCAGTGGGTTCCAGGAGGAGAACTTCTCCATGGAACCATCCAATCTTACTGCTTCTCATGAGGGTTTCTTCCATCAGTTTCTTGCTATAAGAGCTATGGATCCACTGGATGTATTGAGCCAAAATCTGGACTCAGTTTTTGGGAAGTTCTCACGGAAGAAGTACCTATTAGTCGTGCACCCAAAGATGGAAGCCTCATTCTTCGGTAACCTGGATCAGAGAAACCATGTAACTAGTGGTGGGCACCCAAGGACACCGTTCTACCAGGCTTTTCTAAAGCTGGCTAAATCAGTATGGCTATTACATAGGCTAGCATATTCATTTGATCCTAAAGTGAAGGTTTTTCAGGTGAAGAAAGGAACTGAGTTCTCGGAGGTCTATATGGAAAGTGTTGTGAGGAACATAATTCTCGAAGACGGAGATTCAAAGCCTAAAGTTGGGCTTATGGTCATGCCAGGTTTTATGATTGGAGGCAGTGTTATACAATCTCTAGTGTGAGATGTTCTGAATAAGCACAGAGCTTTGAACTTTTTTATTGTTCTAAAGCGAAGTATCGTGCACCTCACCTGTTTAGATCTCTTGGGGTTTGGTGGATCTAGGTTTTGCTTCAAACTATATGCTCAAGCGTCAAAGAAATTTACTCATTCTATGCCTTGTGCCGTTATGTCACGGACTTAGCTGGTTTTGCCTAAGCCGTGCGGCACCAATGCGTATCACCGCAAAGGTCGGCCTACCCGAAATCTCCTACAATCCCTTAGGATCTGCAAAAGAGAAGACGAGGCAGAGAAAGCGCTTCATACGGGATCCGCAAGCCGCTCTTTTAGCAAACACATTATAGCCAATGCAAATTCCAACCATGGATATCACAAGCTCAGAACAGTTGCACAACAAAGGTATAGATTTGGTCCACTACTGGATCGAATTCTATTACAAGTATTCCTCGACGCTGCGTACTTTATGTACAAGCCTACAATGGTCATCAAACTCACTCAAATAGGACATTTTGCCTTTGACAAGCCCTTTACAAGCTTTACAAGTGACAACCAACCAAAAGGGACACGGACAAGCACAAGCATTACACCGAACAAGTCGTTTATAATTTTGTCCGTGACATTCTCCCCCACTTATTCCTTCGACGTCCTCGTTGAAGCCTTTGCTGACGCTGCAACTTCTTTTCTTTGTTGGATCTTCGATCTTCGCTCCCGCCGCGATCGCTTTGACTCCCAATTATTCTCCGCTTGTTGTTGTTGAGTCGTCGAACTTTAATCCGCCATCTTTGCTTGACTTCAACGTCGCCAATGACTCGACTTTGGTGTGGGGTTGGCGAGTTGAGTGATCCTTGTTGGTTCTTGCGGATTCTTCGATGAAGGTAAAAGACCATCATTGATATCGTCGATCTTGAAATTCTTCTTGTCTCTTGAACCGGATAGATGCGTGTTGGAGCTTTAACGAGCATCGCCTCGCAACTTTGAAATTTTCGTCCTTCCTCCGTAAAATTTGCCCATCGAATCCTCTTCCACTTAGTTGTCTTGAAGGGTCTTCAAATCTGTGCAGAGCTCTTCTCTGGCGGATAACTAAGAGAGTGGGGTACTCGGTTTCACCCATTCTCTTGGGAATTGAGAAGGCAAAGGTTACTTGACTTCGCCCGCCTCCTCGAGGTTGTACTTCGTGCGCGTCAAGTGGTTACTAGACTTCGCTTTGCTCTTAGCTCACACTTCCAAGCACTTGAAGTGTTTGCGAATCTTCTTGTTGAGTCGCTCACGTGATTCACCTTCTCATTGCCATTGAACTTCGGAATGCAAGAAGTTATCACTCCAACTTGAGTAAGTCTCCGATAAGATTTGGTCGCCTTTGGAATTGTACCGCCTTCTCCATCTTTTCTATCGCCGACTCCTCTGAGTAGCAAAGGTACAGCACCGCGTACTGCCTGCTTCGATCCTTGGTCATGCACTCTTGCATCGACCCAAAGTCCTTCACTCACGGCTATCTTGATGGAAAGTTTGTTTACACTGGTCTTACGAAGTTCTCTGGCCATTGCCCTTCAGCCTTGTCTTGGTACATAGAGTTTGCCAAAGCATTCTCCTCCTCCACGGCCCATATCACGACCAAGTGCTCTCCCTTTAAGAGAGCAAGGATTGATGACTCCCGGAAGTCCCGCCTCAGTATTTCATGGCATCAGAATGCCCATGGCACTACTATCCGTTGTCTCGCATCTGCATCCCTTCTTCATGTTCGGTAGATGTGCCTCTGCGGCATTGTGACACTCCTCTGAGTTCACCTTCAATCTAACCAGATGATCGATCTTGGGTAGTGAGTCCTCTGGACTCGTCATTGCTTCCTCGCCCTTTTCGACCATCCGCTTCAACACCCTCTCGTGTTCTCGGGCGATTCTACTTGGTCGATGGAAAGACAGATCGCAACTCCCATGTATGGCCACCGCCACACATGTTGCGGGACTTGCACCACCCTGTTCTCCTTAGCTTCATTGGTTGCGAATGTTCGCTTACTCGGCCTTGTCCTCTAACTTGCAGGGCTTCCTTAGCGAATGTGAGCTCAAGTAGTTCCACTCTTCAAGCTCCGATCATACCTCTATATGATCCAGTCCCAAATGGGACTCCTTGGTATTTCAGATCTCAACTTCTTCCTTGAGAGAGCACACCCCATAAGGCGATGTCCAAGGCTTCCATTCAATGCAACATTCGGTGCACGCGACGGAAGACCCGCCTCTGCGGTACCATGGCATTCACTGCTTGAATCCATAGCTCTTCTTCTCGTCGTGTTGTTCACCGATGTGGAGCTCCTAGTCGCGCTCCCGATCATACCTCATGCGATCTAGTCCCCTACGGGACTCATTGTGTGTGTCGCCTTGCCACGAACCATTCCACCACGATCCGCCGCATCATGTCGCGCTGGTGACATCTCTCTCGCATTCGATCCTCGTGGTATGAACTCGAATCTGCGATATCTCCATGTGTGGACTCGCCAACACATCGCAGGGCCTTCGCCACCGATTCGATTCGCTCGCTTTGCAATCGACCTTCGTCCACCCACTCTCGGGTCACACTCGGACGAAGGCTAGCTCTAGGACAATCCATTGCCTAGCAGCTCCTCTGAAGTCCCCTGACTTCGCTGAAATAGGTGCACCATTATGCGGATCACTCGGACTCTGCCCTACCAAAGACAATCTCCATCAAGCGCACCGCTTTCCTCATGGCAACTCGAATGGCAACACTGCGTGGCATATTCTTCAAGAGTAATCGCCTCTGCATCCTCTTGCCCCAGTGTCAAGGCCTTTTGACACCAACTTTGCCTCAGCAAACTGCGTCGCCTTAGAATCTCCACCAAATGCTTCATCGAGATAAAGTGCATGTGCCTCAAAGCTCCCTTGTCTTTGGCACTATGCAAGACGAGTCGGCTCCATCTGAATATGAAACCCATGGAACGACATGATCCGATTCCTGCCTCTGCAAGAGTCCATGTCCTTGACCTGCCTAGGAAAGCTCCAAGCCTCCGCTCCACATTCCATCTTCTAAACCAACTCCTTCATGCGGCTGGGTACTTCACCAAGTTACCCCCAAGTTGCTTTGCTTCTCGATTTGCATTGCGTTGATGGTGGCCCTCGCGCCCACCATTCCACTGTCGACCCTCTGTTGAGTCCGATCTTACTATCGGCTCCAAGTGTGCCTTCACTTTATGTTGCACAGGTTGCTCCCCACTTGATCTCGCTATGTCGTCCCACCAACGCATTACCTCTTGCGAGATCATGCGACAACTCCTCGTCGCCGCTCGATCCATCGAGCTTTGTCTTGAGTACTCCTCAACTAGTGCGCTTCATTGCACATAATTCTCCTCTGAGAACCGGACTTATCCCTCTCGGATATCCGCCTTCGGTTGGAGCAACTTCTCTCTTCACATCCTTCCTTAGGAAGTTTTGGAGACCACTATCCCCTTGGACTACTTCGCCTCTCAACAAATCGTGCCCACTCGCCATTGCAAATGCACTTGCTAGATTGTGACACTTCACCAATACACTCGACCTTTGCACCCTCCGGGTCTAGCAACATCTTTGAACCTCATCGCACACTTCAAAGATCTTACTTAAAGCATCCTGCATATGTCGAAGAGAAAGTTTCATGCTCCATAGCGCCGACCTTCCTGCCGCTTTGATGGCCACGAGACGATCCATCGTCCGCATGCAAGCCCTTGCATGAGTATCGAATTCCTTGAGTTTGCAACTCCCCTCACCTCTGTGAGCTTTGCACAACTCTTTCGATCATTGAACAACCCACTCCGCCTTGCACGGTCTCATCCTTTGCCAAGCACTCCGCTTGCTTTGAGCACCGCAAGTTTGGGTGCCACTGCCGAGCCATCGCTTTGCTCAAACTCACCATCCCGACCTTTGTGCGCTCCGTAATTCTTCTTAGCTTGTTGTACTCGTGGTGCCTCGCTAGGTCCCCACGTTTGCATGCTAAGTGTTTGTAAGTGGGCTTGTCCCGCTCGATACCAACTCATCACGGACTTAGCTTTGGTTTTGCCTAAGCCGTGCGGCACCAATGCGTATCACCGCAAACGTCACCTACCCGAAATCTCCTACAATCCCTTAGGATCTGCAAAGAGAAGACGAGGCGAGAAAGCGCTTCACACGTGATCCGCAAGCCGCTCTTTTAGCAAACACATTATAGCCAATGCAAATTCCAACCATGGATATCACAAGCTCAGAACAGTTGCACAACAAAGGTATAGATTTGGTCCACTACAGACCGAATTCTATTACAAGTATTCCCTCGACGCGTACTTTATGTACAAGCCTACAATGGTTGTCAAACTCACTCAAATAGGACATTTCGCCTTTGGCAAGCCTTTTACAAGCTTTACAAGTGACAACCAATCAAAAGGGACACGGACAAGCACAAGCATTACACCGAACAAGCCATTTACAATTTTGTCCGTGACAGTTAGGTGAGTCTTGGAAACTTTATTGTTTGTATTCATGAAGTAACTTTCATTAGTACTGTCTTTCAAGGTTGCAAGTGTAGATAAAACTTAATTGAAGTGCCTTTAATATGTGTGATATATATATGTAGACATTGGGCCTATGAATATTGTTAAGAAGTCTTGTAACTTTTGTCCATGTTTTGTGTTAAACTAGGAACTTGAACAACTCCATATATCTCGGTTTGATGATGTTCTGTGGGTCATTTGTTGTTACTTCAGGGTGCATCGAGTATTTGAACTCTGAAGCCATGAAGAACTTTATGGAAAACAAGTGGAGGAGACTTGGGGGAAGAAACTTTCTCTTGGATTTATTTGCAAAATGTAAATTGGAGAGGCGCTTAATGCTTTGTACGTTAACAGTGGCACAAATGGAGATCAAACATCGCATCAGGCCAGGTAAGAGGAGAAGGATGGTGGTTCATGAAAGTCCAGTGTTGTTCTTCGACGACAGTTCTTGACGCATTTGAAGAGCAATTAATTGGATAGCTAAACAGTTGGGTCCAGTCTGTAATCTTGTGGGTTCAGTGAAGAGGATAGAAAACTCATATAATAATAGTACACGACAGAGTCTAATAAACTCTAGAGATCCATATGGTCTGATATTGATTCATGATCGGATCAGTAAATACTGATTGGTATACATTGTAGTGTAGAAGCTACTATCTTGGGTGGATCAAATCATGGTTTGCATTACATAAGGTCTGTTAGTGGTCATAGGAATAGTTCGGTCTATTTAAATAGCATCCCCTCGATATCCGAAAACCAGAATCCTAACCGGCAGAATAGCGTGGTCCCTTAATTAGAATGGTGTGGAATCTTGATCTCACTGTGAGATCGAAAAGGTTGTGATCGGGATCTTTTTTTTTTTTTTTTTTGGACTTCTTTTAGAGAGGCATAATTTTGACGCACTATAACGAATGTATATTATATATTTAGAGTTACTTTTAAATTAGATTTTAGTCTTTTTTATATTAATTTGATATAAAAGAAGTCTTTTTTTGGACTTCTTAGATTTTCTTTTTAGCACAAGTTCTTAAATTAATCTATCAAATTTATAGAAGATTAAAATGGTATTAAATTTGTAATAGATTAATGGATATGTTCACAGAACCGGACTATTGCTGGGTCTGGTGCAGCTCCCACCAAAGTGACTTATATTGGATAGATTGCATCAGAAGTAGTGATGCACATGGTAGAGACTCATGTACATTATCAGCAAAGTTTTCAATGAAATCTGTGGGATTCAAAGAGGATTCCACTTCCAACAAAGAAGCAATGCAGCACGGATTCAAAACATCCTTTAAGGAACTTCGACAATGTCTTGTATACAGATAAGATCAGAAGCAGTTTACATCAGTTTCATGGAAATTGAAGGAAGAAAGTTGCTATCACTTACACCAAGTACTAGAGAGTCCAATCCATGACTAAAATAAGAACAAGTAATTTTCCTGTAATCATTCTTTAGATACTTAGGAAATGCAACCCACCGACCCCGAGCATTTGTGTATTGTTCCCTCAGTAGATGATGTTACTTTGCATCAAAATGATGCCCATCCAGATGCTGTGTTTTTGTTCGAACCTGACCCGGTTGTAGAAGGCAGATTTCTCTGCATGAGTAACAAGAATAAGATCTAAAGGCACTGAAAAGTTGGCACAGAGATTACTCGCACGCACATCATCAAGACAGCAACTTAGATATTTCAAGCAACTCAGATGTAGCATTAAGACAATAAAAACAAATAAGTTAATGAATGAGCACAAGTATGAATCTTGTCAATTATGAAGATAAGAAAAGCTGAAGAGGCAGAATATTCTTATTAAAGAAGCCAAGGAGAAGACAAGTGGAGGAGATTAATTTCTCAGCTAATCAGGAAGCTTCAGTTTATGCACAAGAGCAGAAAACAATCGAACCTTGTTCTGAAAGGCCCAGGCCAACCACATGGGACAAAGTGGCTGGCACAAATCATACTGCAAATATTATACTCCATTACTTGGACTAAAATTTTCCTATTTTCACAAATTGAGAAGCAAGGTATAGAATCTAACAGCGCACAGAGTTATACCTTGATGGCTGATAGATCAGAGAAAGAATCAGTAGAATGCCTTGTAGATTCTTTGGGAGCCTTGAATCCAGCAGGATGACCTGCAGTCATCCTAGCAACTGCTGGATCGTTAGGTGGCGGAGGAAGAGGTGACCTGACCTTTCCTGCCCCACCTGGTGGTGGTGCAAGGAGTGTGCACTCTTTTGGTTTGCTCGAGATTCCTGCAGTCAAGCCAGCAGCTGAAAGCATACCACCTCCCGTAGCAGGTCTGTTCTTCATATTTATGCGAATGGTTTCTCCTTCCTAGATGTTGGATAAAAGGTATGGTAATATGGAACAGAAGAAATAACGGAGTGCCACATAATGGTTGGCAACCCAGAAAGGAAAATAAAAATCAGATTGTAAATCTTTGTATACGAAGAGGAGACCAAAAGAAGGTGCATATATTGTGATACTTAATGGAAGTGTTTAAATACCCATCATGCTTAACTTGTTGGGATCTAGAGCGACACTAAGAGAGGGGGGAGGGGGGAGGTTGAATTAGTGCAGCGGTTAAGAACAATAAATTCGATGATTTAAAACAAGCTTTCGAAAACTTCGTACGATAAAAATCGATTTCAATGAAAAACGTGTCGAAAAAGCTCTAACTCAAACTTGAGAATGTTTAAAGAAGATGAAGGATAGTGAACAAGTAAAGTAAAGATTTGCAAAAAAGTAAATGTAAGAACATAAACGCAAATCGAGTTTTATAGTGGTTTGGTCATCCGACCTACGTCCACTCTCGATTCCTCTTCTCTTGAGGCCACCGGCTTTTCCACTAATTATCTTCCTTCCAACGGGCGAAGACTAACTCCCTTACAACTCAGTTCTCCTTTTACAGGTTGAAGAGTTAACCTTTACAAGGCCTCTCACCCCTCTCTTGGACTAGATCACACTTAAAGTTTAGAGGGAAGATTTTGACACTATTACAACAGAGTTTTCCCTTTTTCTTTCTCAGGTTTTGTGTGTGTTTCAACCATGAATGAGAGGGGTATTTATAAGCTTCAAGATGATTCAAATATGGAGTCCAAATTTGAATCACCTCGAATTTTCGGGTATTGGCGGTACCACCGCCTGACACTAGCGGTACCACTACCAATTTAACCCTAACACTAGCGGTACTACCGCTAGCTTGGGACGGTACCACCGCTGCAGCTTTAGTGTTGGGTGGTACCATCGCCCAGACTAGGTGGTACTACCACCTGCAGCTTGAAAAAGTGCGCTTTTTCACTTTTCTAGCTTATAGGCGGTGCCACCGCTTACAGCAACTTTTGGGCCACTGAATGGGCCTCCCAATGAGCCCAAATCAGTCTCAATTTAGACCCAATTGGTCTCTAATTGAGTTGGTATTATCTTACCCAAAATCAACTTAATTTTGACTCAATCCTACTTCAATCTAGACAATTATTACAACGTAAATCGTAATTAGTTGCCCGGCACATCATCGGTCCATCGACGCTTCATCCGACACTTCGACACATCGTCCTCTCTTGCGGTTTGTTGCCCAATCAACAGTTGACCTCCGCAGCCTCGATCTCCTTGGAGCAACTCTGCTCCTCTTGGCCCGATGCCCGATTTCTTTGTTCGAAGCCTTCTGTTGATCGTCGATCGGTACTCCGGCTCGACGTCCAATCTCTTAACATGATTTCCTCCGATGCAACGTCGATTCTTCCTACGTCAATTGTCTAATCCTGATCGAGAGTAGACTTGTGTGACTCAAAATGCAGTTAGATAACTAAACATGATTAATTAGCTTCATCATTAAAATCCAAGATTCAACAATCTCTCCCTTTTTTATGATGACAACTAATTGATGACGGAATTAACCTTAACTCCTCAGAGTTTAAACAAACTCCACCTATCAATATGCCATATTGATAGAACCCTTGGATTATGCCAAATCCAAGCAACATGTTATGAAAAAACATCAAACCATCATGCAAAAATATAAAATATTCAATACTTCATTTATTGTATGAAATCATCAATCTACTTCTCCCCCTTTATCATCAACAAAAAGTAAAAGTTGCTCTAGCAATTTAAAAGATATGCAAGTCAACATATAAGCTAGATTTACAATATATCATTCAATTATAGCAAGTTTTTAAGTATGTGTAATCATGACAATTCAACACTTGCTTCTTTTGAAATTATAAGGTGGCAATTTTTTATGTTCAAGATAGGAAGTGCCTTCATTTCAATGATCTAGCTAGCAAATTTTTCATTGAAGTCGTAAGCTAGTAATAAATTTTCTTCCCCTTTGTTTTTATCAAAAAGAAGGGAAGAGTACAATTCTTTTCCCTTTACATGAATTTTGAAATTATAACAATTAACAAAGATAAACATTCCTGGGGTATCAAAAGTTTACATTCATGATTAAAAATCAATTTATGAAAACCAAGTTATGAATCGAAATCAAATTATAAATTTAATATTCAAGCTATCTCTTACGCTACTTATTAAGATGCTAGCAATTTTGCAAAATGTTAGCAAGAAATTTTGCTTGCTTTAGCAAAATTCTTTTCCTTGTGATTTACAAGCTAACTCCCCCTTTGTTTTTATCAAAAAGATGGGAGGACTCAATGGTTAAAAATTTCAATCATTATACAAGCCATATAAAGAAATCATGCCATAATATCAAGAAAGTTCAAGAAGGACATGATTCATTTGATAAATCCTTTTTGTAGTGATTCATTATTAAGCAAATTAATTTTCAATCATCACATAAGGCATGCAAGTCAAGGTAATCATGTCATTTTTAAATTATGAAAGATATGATATCAACACAAATCTTAGGAAAACAAGGAAGATATCTAGATTCTTGCATAATATCTCTCATTTCATCATGAATCATAAGAAATAATTTCAAGCATCAATTATTGAGATATCAAGACTTTGATTGTTTTCCTCTTTAGTGAATGATAAAATGAAAGAATCATAGAGGAAAAAGATTTCGATTCCAATTAAAAATATCTTAACTCATAAGTTTGAGTATCCAAGATCAAGTCACGATCACAAATGCTAACATGTTTTCTTTCCCCTTTTTGTCATTGTCGAAAAGAAGGGGAGGAACAAAGACTCAAAATAGTTCAATCATGAGGCATACAAGTCATAAAGAAATCATGTCATGAATACCAAAAGACATCTTAAGTTATCATGAATTCATAAAAAAAATTCAATTAATGAGTTCTGAGAAATCAAAAGACAAGTTGTATTTCATTTGAAGAATTCTCTTTTGATAACCAGAAGAAGCATGATGAACGATCTTGATATATATATATATATATATATATATATATATATATATATATATATATATATATATATATATATATATAACTTCATGTTATAATTGTCAAGATCATGATTTCAATAACATTTTTTTATTACAGAATGAAATCTTTTAGAACTTGATTCAAGCATTATATATATCTCAAAAAGTTTTGATAGTTAGAGATTAAGAGAAGAGTCAAGAATCATTAACAAGTTTCATTCAAATTCAACTTGACTACTTCATACTTGTTATCAAAATCATTTTCATAGATTCATATAAATGGATACTTTAACATATCATCAAAATCTCATTTATAATTCAAGTGACTTACAAAGTATCGTAAATGAATTCATCACTTGTCTTTTATGGAAAATAGAGATAAGCATAAAAGTTCAAGACGTAAAGGTAAAATCCCATCAAAAAGATCATCAAGAGCCACAAAAATATAGCACATTACACACAAGGCATAAAATTCAATTCAAACTATATTATAGTTGAAGAGATTTATAAATAATGGCATGAGTTCATCACTTGTCTTTTATTGAAAAATCAAAAACTTTAGAGAAAAAGAGATATTCAAGAACCATGCATTTCTCTTTTAGTGATTTCAATTCATGCATTGATTTCATATAAACATGCCTTTGCCTTTAATAAAAACGAGTATCACATTCAAGAGTAAAACACAAAGTTTATCATAAAAACCATCAAGACGAAACACATCAAGCATAAGACATTATGATAGTACTCTTTGTCATTCTTATGTATTTCATTTGATGCTAATTGATTTCATATAAGCATAATCAAAATTTTCATACGAAAACCATTATCTTGTAAATTTGAGACAAGGTTTCGTTAAAGCCATCAAGACCAAGTGCATGAAACACAAACATCAAGATAGTACATTTTCTCATTTTATGTGTTTCAATTTGAGTGAGCATATTCAGATTTTTCATGCAAGGGTCAAGTATCGTATTTAGAACCGAAAGCATCATCAAAAACCACTTTTAATTCTATCATTCTTTCTTTTATTGTTATTAGTTATAACAAAAATTTTCTACTTATATGATTCTAGCTTAGAAAAAAATCAAGAGTCATGCTCAAATTTTGTCAAAATCATGTAACAATTTATAAATCCGAAAGATAATTTTCGTCATGAAAACCATCAATACCAAAAACATATTGTTCCAAAACGTAGGATTTCAATTTTCATTACTTCAAATCCTCATTAAGCATGAAAACCGAAGTACACAATCATGAATTAATCCTATTAAACATAATCATACTAATTAAATTTTGTGTCAAAACCATACATCAAAATCCAATACGAAAATCATAAACATTCATGGAATTGTATAAATCATCCAATCATCAATCATAATTTTTACTTTTCAAAAATATTAGAAAGAAAAGCATGATATAATTTTTGAAAATAACTTTTTTTTTATTTCCTACTATCTAAATTAAGTACTCATGAAAAACATCATGTAATTTCAAAATAATTCAAGGGAGTTTTGGTTGAATTACTTACCTTATTGTCGAGAGCCATCAAAGCATAGTTTGCCATCTCGTACTTGGATTCGTTCTTAGGTGTCTTCCTCTTCTTTAGCCTCTTTCTCCGTTCAAGTTTATTTTTTATTTTAGATTCTTGTTTTATGAACTTTTTAAGTTTTAGTGTTCAAAGTTCAAGTACATCATTGTCCTCAATACTTGAGTCGTCACTCAAGTGGTATCAATTTGTTCAAAGTTCCAAATCCTTCTTATTATTTGGAAGGTGGTTCATATGTTCATCGAGTTCAATATGTTCCAAGAAACTCATTTCATATGTCATTAAAGAGCCAATGAGTTCTTCAATAGATAAATTTTTTAAATCTTTAGCCTCTTGTATTATGGTTACTTTATGATCTTACATTTGTGGAAGGGATCTTAAAATTTTATTTACAAGATCAAAATCCGAAAAAAATTTAATCAAGAGCTCTTATACTATTGACGACATCCGTGAAACGGGTATACATATCGCTGATAGTCTCGCTTGGTGTCATTCCGAAAAGCTCAAAATCATGCATAAGAAGGTTTACTTTCGAGTTTTTGACTCTACTTGTTTCCTCGTGTATGATTTCGAGTGTGTGCCAAATATCAAAAGCCGTTAAGCAAGTTGAAATCCAATTAAACTCATTTTTGTCCAAAGAGCAAAATAAGGCATTCATAGCCTTTGCATTTAATGAAAAAGATTTTCTCTCTAAATCCGACCATTCGTTCATCGGTTTAGAGGGAAGTTGAAAGTCATTTTCAATGACATTCCATATGTTTAAATCTAGAGAAATCAAGAAAACTCTCATTCGAGTTTTCCAATATGTGTAGTCCAAACCGTTAAACAATAGAGGACAAACAATCGAAAAACCCTCTTGGAAGCCATGAAGAGCCATTTCTCGTGGGTGTAAATCCGAAAGAGAAATAACGAGGCTCTGATCCCAATTGTTGGGATCTAGAGCGGCACTAAGAAAGGGAGGGGGGGAGGGAGGGTGAATTAGTGCAGTAGTTAAGAACGATAAATTCGGCGATTTAAAACAAGCTTTCAGAAACATTATACGATAAAAATCAATTTCGATGAAAAACGTGTCGGAAAAGCTCTAACTCAAACTTGAGAATATTTAGAGAAGATGAAAGGTAGTGAACAAGTACAGTAAAGGTTTGCAGAAAGGTAAATGCAAAAAAACATAAACGCAAATTGAGTTTTATAGTGGTTCGGTCATCCGACCTACGTCAACTCCTGATTCCTCTTCTCTTGAGGCCATCAGCTTTTCCACTAGTTGTCTTCCTTTCAACGGGCGAAGACTAACTCTCTTACAACTCGATTCTCCTTTTACAAGTTGAGGAGTTAACCTTTACAAGGTCTCTCACCCATCTCTTGGACTAGATCACATTTAAAGCTTAGTGGGAAGATTTTGATACTATTACAACAGAGTTTTCCCTTTTCCTTTCTAAGGTTTTGTGTGTATTTCAACCATCACCCCGGATTTTTGGGTACTAGCGGTACCATCGCTAGTTTGACCCTGACACTGACGGTACTATCGTTAGTTTAACCCTGACACTATCGGTACTACCATCAGCTTGGGGCGGTACCACCACTATAGCTTTAGTGTTAGGCGGTACTATCGCCCAGACTGGGCGGTACCATTGCCTACAGCTTGAAAAAGTATGTTTTTCACTTTTTCAGCTCATAGGCGGTTCCACCGCCAATTTGGCGACGCCATCGCTTGCAGCAACTTTTGAACCACTGAATGAGCCTCCCAATGAGCCCAAATCAGTCCCAATTGACCTCTAATTGAGTTGATATTATCTCACTCAAAACCAACTCAATTTTGATTCAATCATACTTCGATCTAGATAATTATTACAATGCGAATCGTAATTAGTTGCCCGGCACATCATTGGTCCATCGGCGCTTTGTCCGACACTTTGATGCATCGTTCTCTCTTGTGATTTGTTGCCCAATCAGTGGCTGACCTTCGTAGCCTTGATCTCCTTGGCGCAACTCCGTTCCTCTTGGCCCGATGCCCGATTTCTTTGTCCGAAGCCTTCTGTCGATCGTCGACCAGGCCTCCGGTTCGATGTCCAATCTCCTGACGTGATTCTGCAATGTCGATTTTTCCTGCGTCAATTGTCTAATCCTGATCGAGAGTAGACCTGCGTGACTCAAAACATAGTTAGATAACTAAACACGATCAATTAATTTCATCATCAAAATCCGAGATTCAACATAACCTTCAAGCAAATAAAAACTGCATATGTCCATAAAAACAGAAGTTGTGAGTGAAAACCGACTAGTTAAAAATAAGGATTTACTTCAGAGTGTCACACCGGTGACAGATCAACTTAGCAAACTTTATGGCAACAGCCAGCATTTTGCGTCAACTGCTATACAGGTTCTACATCTCAATTCAAAATGTTTTCATATCCCTCTTCACTATGTTATGCAATCCCAACCATCTAAACCGGAGACCCAATCTCACTGTTAAATAGAATCGGTTACTACTGTAGAATCCACTTAGAAAAAGCACAAAATAAATTATACAACGAGAAAGCTAAACAAAAAGAGAAAATATCATCAAGTTCCTAACTTCGAAGTCTTCACTCTATCATTGCATGTTTTGCTATAAATTCTACTATTAAAAGCCCTAATATCAGGTAATAACGTAGGCCATTGTAAATGTAGTTTTGCGTTATTGCAAAAAGTTGCTAGAAGTTTTGAATCAAGTCTGAGCAAAAGATTAAAGAGAACAATATTATAACTTTAATAATTTATAAGCAACCTTCTTTCTTTTTCTTTTCTATAAAGGTTCATGCCTTTGGACACTGATGAAAAAATGGAAAAAAAGATGGAGACAAATTTTTAACTGTAAAGTACTTCAGATGTAGTTAACAGGCTTAATTTAGGTACAGAATAAAAAAAGGTAATTAATTCTGGAAATGTATAACCAACACAGTTAATATCTATTTTAAAATGAACTACATATAAAATTCGATAAAGATGTCTATAACTTCCTAATATGCCTGTCATAAGGGATCATAATATAATAAAGAATTCATCATAGCATTTCATAAAATCATGGTTTAAAAAATTGGCCAATCTGATCCATAACATCCCAAAAAAATTGGTACATCAAAATTTTAATCAACTAGAAAACATAGTACAGCAAACAATGCAAAATAAACTACATAATAATGAGTAATAGAAGCCACAAAATATGAGTAAATAAAGAAAAAGGATAAATTGTAGCATAAAGCAAAATAATGAATAGCACACATGAAATAAAAGTTTAATGTAGGGCCAATATTTCAATATAGTAATGAAAAAAATATCAGATTCAAAAATAAGATCAAACTTTCTAGTAATATATCATTATAGACGAGTAACATGCATCTTGCAGTCCTAGGTAAGATGTTAATAATGAACAAATACTTTGATTTTTTTCCTTAAGCATGATGTTTTCTGATATTTTTACTGATTTATGTGATTTCATTCAATCAACATTTCATTAGTAATTAGCATCAGTGTCAGGCTATAGAATGTGCTACCAACAACATTATTTCAACACATCCTCTCAAAACTCTCTGGAACTCCTTTACAAACTTGATTCCATACCAACACTGTGGCCACTTATATATAATATAAACAAATAGTATTATATTTGACAAAGATTCATATTTATTTATACACTTTGAATATGTAGTCACATATCATGAAAAATGATGGCTGCATTCCTGATTATTCATCATGAGAGATATATTTTTAGTTATTCAGTAATTCAAGAACGTAGGCATATAACAAAAATTTTAATGATCGAGGAAAGATTATAATTCATCACTATTTGATGCTTAATACAAATCTCATGAAAAATATATCTGATCTAGAATAAAAGATCAACAATTTTGTAAACAAGTTACCAAAGAAGGACCCACAAGTGATCTAAAGGCCATAGGCACACTAAATACCTCGGGAAAGTATTTGACATGTATCCACAAGGATCCTACTAGTATCTTATCCACCATATATCCAATATTGATATACTAAATAATTTAAAGTATTTTCATGCATTGATACAATATTCACTTATATTGCAACTCTTCCCAAGTTCATGATGTTGAAGAATAATATCAAACCTTCTTAAGCTTATAGGAAAAATAAAAAGATGCTAGATACTTAGTATAATTCAATGGACAAGGTCCTAACACATCACCAAGAAGCTTACTACATTTGCATAGTATAGGGTCTATGTTTTATAAACACTGTAGATACACATGCCATTCTTTGCAATGAAATTTCAAGGCATACATTCATTTCACTATTGGTTTATTAGTCATGTTTGAGATATTCACTATTTCCATTTATCCCTAGAGCAAAGATGGTTGTTTCACCTTCTGCTTTTTTATCCCAAATCTTAAAGATGATCGCCTATTGGTTTCATGAGTTTAAATTATAGATAAGATAAGTAGATAACAATTTATGCTTTACGCTAGAATTTGCCATGGATTTAGCATTAGGTTGACAACCCAATCTAAAATTCGTCAAGTAGTCTTAAATTGACTGAAGGTTGATGGAAGAAGACAACAATACAGACAACAGTAAGAGTCGACTGAACAATTGCCTATTGGTTTAATGAGTTTAAATTATAGATAACAATTTAAGCTTTATGCTAAGTTCCTTTCCTAAATATGTCTCAGTTGGAATTTGCCACAGATTTAGGCATCACGTTGATAACCATCCTAAAAATTCCATCAAACTTTCCAAATAATTTATTCATTCTAGTGCATGGTCTTAAATTGACTAAATCTTGATGGAAGAAGGCAACAATTATGACAATCATAAGAGTTGACTGAACATTGTGTACATTTCAAAAATCAAAAGAACCCATTCAGCCATCTGACAGGCAAATGACCAATAGAGTTTTCAATAAACCAGTCAGAGGACAACAACTCGGCAATGCTGCATTAACATTTGTGATAGCGAGAACAACATAACCAACTTTACGCTCATTTAACATAAACCAAAAAACAAAGATTTAAGTACAGACTAGAAGAGTACCAAAAGTCAAAAGTCCTCAAGTCTAACTAATAGGATATTACCCTCATCTTCCAAGAGATCAGAAGATCACTACATAGTTCTAATAGTACTCATGAATGCAAAAAACTGACCACAAAGATGTCGAACAAACATTAAAAGCAGGAAAAAAACATTGTGGGCTAACAATCTAAAGTACAAACTTCTACACCACTGCAAAGATTAAGTGCTGTAATATAGCATGGTATATCAATCATATATGCAATATGAGATTATCAACACAAAATCAATAAATCAATGCTAAAAAGAATAATTACGATGATGAAATCAATAAGGGAGATGTACTGATCAAGTGCCAACCATAATTATGCAAATAGGATTGCACATGCAAAGAGTACCTTCAAGCGATGATTCACCGAGGGATGTATACCGATCTGGTTCTCATCGGTCTCCTCGTCCGCCTCTTTCTCCTGGTCTCTCCTCAGGTACTTCTCGTGATCGGAGAGGGACACATTGAAATCGAAGGCCTCGTTGCGCTCGTTGAACCCGAGGCCGATGAAGGCGTGCTTGCCGCGGCCGTCCTCGATCTTCAGTACGAAGTAGCGGGAGGAGTCAAGCGCGGGCTCAACGGAGCTCTCGCGCTGGCCGGGGAAGACGAAGCAGGCGGCGAAGAGCTCGCCGGAGCCCGGGTCCTCGAGGCGGATCTCGCAGCGGTTGCCGCAGGAGACGACCCGGAGGCGGCCCGACCAGATCTTGTTGGACTGCAGCCACTCGCCGCACTTGTACCCGCCGCTGGTGCTCCGCGGCGGGATCTTGTAGACCGACACCTCACGCACCACCAGCAGCGTGTGCTCGAACGCCTCCTCCTCTGCTACCTCCTCCACCCACCGCGACGACGACGACATGATCTCCCGCCGGCTGCTTCGATCGCAGATTGTCAAATCCGTAAATTACTTTTTCCCGATGTTTATAAAGATCAATCTTTGTTCTTCTTCTCGATAGATCAGAAGTCAAGAAAGGACATTAAGAATGCAAAGATCAAAACTTTTCCGTCTCGGATGATCGGAAATCAAGAAAGGATGAAGAGACCGTCAAACAGAAGAGAGAACAGTTGGAAGCAAACTGGATAATAATTGGATTTTTGTGAGACAAAGGTCTCTTTTAAGCAGGTGAGAGCAGAAAGAATAGGTTCCTCGGGAAGACGTGGGATGGGAGGGGAGGTCGGAGGTAACAAAGATTGTTTTGACAGAAAAGAATCAAGGTTGTATTGACCACATATATGTACAAGATTAATATCAAGGCTTATATTATCGATGGGGTCTTCAAAATGACGTCTTTGGACTCCTCTTCTCGTCCACGGACCAACCGAACCACCTCTCCTCTTGTTTGAACCTTCAGCTCTCGGCCCACATCCCCGCCTTGCTACGCTTCAGCCGGCGGCTGCCTCTTCGGGCCCTCCATCCCCACCACCATCCAAATGCGCTCGGAGCGTCGGTTCAACGTGCTCGGGTTGAATCACTGGTCTCTTTGCTATGAACATGTGCTGCAAGTTGTAACGTGAAGGATTACGATGGCCAGAAATCACTACCCGAGATACGGGACGGAGATGTTGTGATGGGAATCAGGAAGTTTAGGTTACTTTTATGCCAATATGGTCGAGCAGGGATTTTGAAGAGTGTCGGTTTGGTGTTCGACGAGACGCCTGAAGGAGGTGGGCGTTCTCTTTGCTCGAACCTGTTTTAGATCCTCGTCTCGATGCCTTCCAAGTTTGTCTTGATTTTCCTCATTGTTAATTGCTTTATTAATTATTATTAGTTATAGTTAGAACGGTTTTTTTAGAAAATACTCATATTTTTTTTATAGTTTCCAAATTTTTTTTCTTAATAATATCCTTAGTTACAAAATTAAAATATCCCTCAAAAGTATTTCCACCGATTTTTTTTACCTTTTTAAAATCAGTTTTCAACCGTTACAATGTTTTTATTTGATTCATTTTTCAATAGTATTTATATTATTTTCAGTATAATATTTTTATTGAGGTATTAAAAACACTATAAATATTATTAAAAATACAACAGATCTTTATAATATTATATTTTTTGGATTTATAGTTAGTCTGATTGAGATTAAAAATCTATTTCGATTGTTTATAATGTTTTTGAGTATATTTTATGGTATTTTATTATGGTAGCTAAAACTCTGTATGAGACAAAAAAAATATTGTAACAAGCCAAATCAATGGTAAAAATAAAAATTTTTAAGGGTCAGTTTGAGTCTTTTTTAAATTAAAAATATTATTTAAAAATATAATAAAGGTACTGATTGAAAAATACCTAAAATTTATGTATTTTCTAAAAAAATCACCCTTATTATTATTATTATTATTATTATTATTATTATTATTAGTGCTGAAAAAGTGATTATTATCGTAATTGACATAATGCGATGCATAGAATTGATTTATATATATATTAAAATTTTTAAAAAAATTGAGTGAGTTGTTTCTTTTTTTATTTTATTGATCCTATCACTCAAAGCACAAAGAATGCTGAATCATCTGAGATCCTTTTTATTATGATCAATTACGGATCGATTAGATTAACAGTTAGGACAAACTCAGTTGTAAAATTTCCGGTGATGGTATCACCCTCATTTATAATCTTCAGTGTTGGAGTCCATGCGACACATCAGATCTGTTCGAGACCATGTCAACCCTGATAATTATGGCGGCTGATTCAGTCCGCCAAATTAGGCCCCACGCGTCTCACGGGCCACCTCGTTGCAGAATGAACTACGTGGTGCGTTGTTAGTGGTTTGGGTCCATCGATGATGTAATTGATCCGAAGCCTCTGATGCACTCGTCCGTTTCCATCGGCCACAGATCTCATTCCGCTGCTTTCTCACTTTTCTCTTTCCTCTGTTATGACAAATCGGACGGCTCAGATCAATTATATCAATCAATTAAATAGTAATATATATATATATATATATATATATGATGGCCGATGATGATACTGCTTTCTCACTTTTCTCTTTCCTCTCTTGCCGTTTCGAGGTCCAAAGCCACCTCTTCTCACCTTGGTCATTGAGGGCGGCGAGCTCCGTGATCCGAGTTCCCTCCCGTTCCAGATACAATCATCGTGCTTTCCTCCGCGTTCCATCGGTTACGGTCTTCCGAGAGAGAGATTTCGAGCTCGATCTCGCTTCATATTGCTTCGGTGTCGGGTTAAGCCAGGATCCCGCCGAGTCGGAACGATCTGAGGTTTCTCCAGCTTCTCAGCTTCCAATATAGGATTTCTTGGATTTATTTGACAACTTGATGGAAGGATTCGAGGTTTGGTTGCTAGAATGTGCAAATGGAGAAGGGTAGGGAGGGTGACGATCGGATTGGAAGGCTTAGGGTTTGTTGCCCGTGATTGTTAAACGAAGGATTTGATTTTTGGATTCTTTGGTCAAGAAAGCTTGGGGATCTAGGGTTTCCGGTATTCTTTTTGTTGATTGTTTCTGTTCTTGTTTTATGCGCGAGGAAGGATTTGGTTGGAATGGATACGGATATGGTGAGGGACATGGCGTCACTTGACCCGGAGCTGCTGCAGCTTCCAGAGGTATCTCAATTAGCTCTGAAGGAGAAACCTAAAATAGCTGAAGACCTGTACTGCCAGTGGCTCTCATTGCCAGAAACGAGGAAATTGGTACGTTTTCTTTAACGTCTTTGTCCTGTGATAGTCAATTCAACTCAGCTAGTCTTGTTTACTCTTGTGTTAACCTTTTTCTGCAAGTGGTGGGACGCTTAGTTCTGCATAACATACCTTTGTTGTTCTTAAGGACTCTTTCGCTCAAAAATTGATGAGATATTTATTCAGGATGTCTTGTTGGTAATGTGCATGAAATGCTCTGCCCTCTTGTTTCTGGAGATCACTTAGCAACTTACCATAATTAGCTTTGTCAAAGATTTAGAGTCTTTTCTTGGCATATATGCCTATGATTCTTTGCAGTATTAGAAGGAGCATTTAAGTTATTATTTTATTCCATAATTAGCTTAACTAGCTTTGTCAAAGATTTAGAGTCTTTTCTTGGCATATATGCCTATGATTCTTTGCAGTATTAGAAGGAGCATTTAAATTATTATTTTATTCCATAATTACCATAATTAGCTTTGTCAAAGATTTAGAGTCTTTTCTTGGCATATATGCCTATGATTCTTTGCAGTAGTAGAAGGAGCATTTAAGTTATTATTTTATTCCTTTTGAAATTAAGACACATTCCTTAATGAGCTTATTTAAGGAATTTAAGAACTGTAATATTCTTGTGTATATTCAAATTCTAATATGCGTTAGATTTCTTAAGCTGAAATAGATATGATTACCACAGCATCATGACAATTTATATTAAACACCATGACTTGAACATACTTGTGATGACTCCACTGTTTCTTTCTTGTGAGCCTAACTTTTGTTTGCTCTAGTACAATACCAATTTAGAGAGCGAAATAAGAGAATATTGATGCTAGCAGGTCAGAAATAGCATCAAAAGGTCTTATTGGAGAACAGTGACGAACAAAAGCATAATGTTGATGATGCTGAATTCAAAAAAGAAAACTGTATAGTCAAAGATAATGACATAAGACATATGTATAAATGCACTTAAATCTGGCTTAGATATTTTATATTTTATTTCTATATGACAGTTAATATAATCCACTTCCAATCATTTCATTCCTCATATGCAGTATCATTAAAGCACCAAGAACCTATTACGTGTCCATTATGACGTACCTCCAAGACGAGTGGTGGCCAATCTTCTTCAGTCCTTCACTATTGGAGCTAAAACTCTGCAAATTACAAAATCACATTTGCAAAAAAACTCGTGCCAAACGTAGAATAACTCAAGATACAAAATCAATGATGCAATGAGCTTGGACTTTTGTTGCTGTCATAAAAATATCCCTTTCCATGTCTTTAGATACAACCCATAAAGTTTTCCTGCCCCTAAATTAGTTAAATATTTAAATAATGGAAGAGGGGATGGACTGTAAATTTCTTGGTAATATGTAGACACCGGTTCAAATCCAACTCGGTGTATATATCAAATCATTTCATGGATTGTATGCCACTTGATCATTTACGACCTTGGTGACATGGCAAAGTGGCAAGGCAGGGGACCGCAAATCCTTTGTCCCCAGTTAATGTAAAACAGAAAAATCTTAACGAGAACAACCTTTTGTTCTGACCTATTATAAAGGATTGTTGATAAAATATACTCAAGAGTAATTAGGGTACTTCTGCCAATGTTTCACATTAGTATCTCATCATTTAGCCTTTGGTCTCAGGTTAAGTCATTGATTGAAGATGCAAAAGCAGGTTCACCTTTGAATGTTGCTGGCAGCTCTGGTACTGCAAATGCTGCTGCTAACAATTCACTGCCTTCCATGTTTCCTGCTGGCAGTGTGCCTCCTCTCTCACCTAGGAGCACATCTGGATCTCCTCGTTTTATGAAGCGTAGTAGTTCAACAGCTGGACCCTCACCTTTTGGTTCTCCACTAAAATTAGTTAATGAACCTGTCAAAGAAGTTATACCTCAGGTGGTGTCTAACTGCTAATCATATTCATTCACAATGAAGACTAAAATATCTCTTGTAGGTGGCTAAGGATTCCGTTATTTAACTGATTTTTAAATGATTGGTACGATCACAGTTCTACTTCCAATTTGGGCGTCCACCTCCAAGAGAACTGAAGGAACAATGCTTATCTAGAATTGATCATCTTTTCTTTGGCAACATGGACGGACTACAAATACAAGGTGAACGTGCATGTGACACATGCTAACACTTATAGTGTTAATCAGCATGACAATCATTTAAACTTGGTTTTTCCTATTTTAGAATTCAAAACCGTGACAAAGGAAATCTGCAAGTTACCATCATTTCTTTCCAGTTCTCTTTTCAGAAAGATTGATGTTGAGTGCACTGGAATGGTAACAAGGTATGTAAAACCTTATAAGAATCAGGACTACTTAAATTCTACAAATTGATCTTTGGGAGCTTCTACAATTTATTGGTTATTTAGCTTGTACTGCTGCTTAAATTTATTTTCCAATTCTTTAATATTCAAGAGAAAATCATAAAACTTCTGATCATCCATTGCTTTGCTGTCTGAGCTTATCTTTGTTTTTTTTTTGAAAGTTGATTATATTTGGGATCATGTCATTGCATCTTATTTGTGGCAAGTGACAACCAGCACGAAAGAGTAGCATCACCCTCCCTCCTCTCAATTGATCTTAAATCTTAATGTGATTTAACCATTTTTTCTCATGATGTGGGACTGATGTATTATCTGCAACAATCTACACAGTAATGTTCTAAATTTGTTTAATCACAGCCTGCAAATAGCATATGTGAAAATATTCAGAATCTGAGCCTGCCGTAAATTCAAATGATTTGTTGTTATGTTATTGTTTCGTAGGCATGTAACATCAGGTTGCATATAGCCTGCTATCAGCCTAATAGATGGTCTGGATTGGATGGTGCATTAAGTTAAACTTTTAAGCATTTATGTGCTTGTGTCAAATTTTAGACATATACTTGATTAATCAATCATCTTCTACTGCAAATATAAAATTGTATCCACATCTGGCTTGAGGAAGCTGGGCGTGTATTGAATGAAATATTATATATATATATATATATATATATATATATTAGTGTTTTTTTTTCATAGTAAAATAGAAGCAGCAGTATTTTGAAGAGAGAGATTGGGGGTAAGATAGAGAAGGTAGAAGAGAAAGAAAGTAGTACCCAAAAGAAACCATCTTTCCATTAAATGGAGTCATAATTAATCTCCACAGTCATATACCTGTATTTTCAGAGTCATACTTGTACATTTAGTAGCCATCTTAGAACTTCAGAATGGGGTGGAGCTTGGCACCATAGTAAGGTTGCTTTTTTCTTGTGACATGTGAAAACAGTTTGAATGATAACTAATATATACAACTATATGGCTATTATTGACTTGCCACAAATTCAATATGACCTGACATGAAACCAGTGGGGTCATGTTGGACTTTACGGGTTCAAGCCATAAATGAAATGTTGCAAATTGCCTTGTTAATAGGCTTTGTGTTTTCATAATTAATCTTGATATATTTTGATATAATGAACAATCAGGTTAAATGTGTTGATTATGCTTTTTGGTTCTACATGTTAGTTTCCTTGCAATTAGGTTATATAAGTTAACCATCATTAATAAGTTGATTGGATTAATATCTCAAGTTTTCTTTGTGTAAGCAAGTCATATTGAATTGAAGTTAGTTGATGGTGTCATTTTTGACTTGATTTGACTTGTATATTGAGATACATGTGTCAGATATGGTTCCATCAGTATTATTTTGGTTTGATTTTGGTTTAACATTTTCTCATAAAAAATTTTATGGATTGAGGGTGTTATCTTATTATTTTCATCTCTCTCAACTTGACATGAATCCTGTCCGAGACATCTTATTAACACCCCTAAATATAGCCTCTATGTTTCCAAGGGTTAGATAAATAACATTGGACCTCATGGGATCTCATGAACCTCATACATTAAGTCACCATTACAAATAACTTTCATTGCCATTAAAAGGAAAGACTTAATGTTCTTGCCTTCTGCTTTTGTTGCCAGCTGTACCCTCTTTTACTAAGAAGTTTTGTGTTTTGTTTTTTTTTTAGAATCAGACCTTGCTAAGACAGAGACAGGAAAGGTGTCTGTCTTTTCAGCCTTTATTGGAAAAAAGTAAATTCATTGTCATGGTACATATTAAGGTGCGGTTATTGTAGGTTAGCTTGGCATGTGCTATGTGGGAGGTAATACTATGTTCTTTTCTTTTGGGACCATGGCACTCTTTGAAGCTTCTGCTTGAGTTATTTAGTGTTGTAGGTGACATCAAGATTCATTTTATGATGTAGTCAAGTCAATTAATGCATTGCTTAATTGTGAAGACACTACAATGATTACATTACATTATTAAGTCAATTAATTTATTCTCAATTACCCTCTTCAATTATAGTCATTTGTTTCATTTGTCATTGTTTTATTTCTGCTTTCTCTTTTGCAACATATAGGTTCTATGATCATTCATAAATAAACTTAGGTTCGCTTATTATTCTATATTTTATTATTGGAGGTGTTCATCACACTGAATTTTGTAACTTTTTTATACTATTTTAGGGATTCATTCATTGAATATTGGATTAATAGTAACATGATGACAAAGGATATAGCTACACAAATATTTACCATTTTGAAGCAACCGGACCACAAGTACCTTACTCAGGTCTGTTGCCTCTTGCCAAGTACTTAAATAAACTGTTTCTTAGTTGTTCACAATCTTCATCTGACTTAAGCAGAAGATTAATGGTACATTCACTATAGGAGATTAATTTCATTCCTTCTAATTTTGACACTAAATTGATTAAATTTACTCTGGGTTCCTGTAGGAGGACTTTAAACCAGTCCTACGAGAACTTTTGGCAACCCATCCAGGTTTGGAGTTCCTACAGGGAACCCCTGAGTTCCAGGATAGATATGGTGAGTTCTTACTTATGATAAAGATGCCTTTACTATTAAGTATTCTCATTATGTTTGGCATTAGAATATGTTAGTTGTGTGATGCATCATGATATTTAAGTTACAAGTGAATACATATAAAGTTGGGATAGTTGTTCCTCTTGTCAAAAAACAATCTTGCACAGTTTGGTCCTCTCCTCAATTGCGTACTCATAGCCTTCACTGAGACATGCCTTAATCATGTCTCTTGGTTTTTTTTTTTTGAGGCCCAGATCCTAAAAGGTGTACCTCTATAATTACTTGTGGGATAAATATTCATCTTGCAGATGATGATTTTGCATATTTTGGCTCTCACCTTAAGTGAGCTCACAGTTTTCACTGTGGCCTTAATAGTGTCCCTTGTTTTGTTTTCTTAAGGCCCAGTTCCTAAAGGGTGTGCCTGTAGAATCACCTGCATCTTTTATCATTTTATCTTCATTACAAATGGTAAGATCTATGTGATGCAAGAGATCAAACTCAACTAATTTCTGAAAGGGTAACAGTTCTGTTCTTCAAGAAAAGTAGAAAGGCCAACCATTAAGCAAGTTTTCCTTCACTGAAAACGAAAATGGAAAAGACCAGGCATCCGAAGTTCGTATTGACCATACGAGCTGGTTGTAAACACCTGCTTTTCCTTTATTTCTTTTTGTTGCTTTCTTTCTTGACCATATTGCTGCTATTTTCTTTGTCCTGCTTCTTCCTTACTCTTTTACTTCACAGTTGTCACGATATTTATTGTTTGAGCTTATGAACCAAAATGTGTTTAATTGATTATTTGGATATCTGTGATTGATAATTATATTCATTTCCTAGGGGCCCGGCGAGGTTTTTTTTTCTTTTGGGGTGGGGGAATTGGAGGAGAGATCTATGATTGTGAAATCCATGATAATTTTCTGTGGGAATTTTGGATACATTAGTGAGATCTTTTATGGTGATCAGCATGAGTCATTTTTTATGTTTCTAAAGACAAGATAGAAGTGTGATGCACAACCTGTAAAATATTGAAGCTCAAATAGCACTATTGTGCTTCATTCAATATTTTTCAATTTCATGTCTTCAATTTCGTTGGTAATATTGGAGTTTTGATAACAAATGTTCTAGAAGGGAATGCAATAATTGAGTGACTTCGTTCTTTTTACTGAAGTATCAGTGGAAAGAACTAGAAATATAAAGCTATATACAATAAGTAGTATCAATTTCCAGAACATGAGTTTGAATAATCATTTTGGATAATTGATGCAGTAGAGGGCTCATGAACATGAACTGTCTTCTTGTGATGCTGTTGTTGTCGCTGCTATCATACAGCATCTTGCCATTGTCATTTGATGTCATCATCGCCGCCGCCATCATTCAATGTTGTCGCCTCTAACGTTCGCTGCCTAGTGCACTCCCACCTCTTCTCCTCTTCTTCCTTCTTTCTCCTTCCTCCTCCATCGCTTCCACTTCTTCTCCCTCCTCTTCCACTGCCTCCCCTTATTACTTCTTCTTCCTCTTCCTCCACTGCCTTTTCATCTTCTTCCTCTTCTTTTTCTTCCTCCTCCATTGTGCCTTCTTCTTCTCCTTCTTCGTCTTCGAAACAAAGGTACGTACCGGTCCGGCCAGCGACTGGTACAATACGGCAGTCCTTGTTATCTACAATCCCATCTGCACTTCTTTCTTTTTTATGGAAAAAGAAATGGATAAGGCTTTCCATCAACCAAAATGCTTCTCTCATCTCATGATATAGACCTATCATGTGATGAAAAAAGCATAATCTTTGTTTAAAAGTTTCCAGACAACAGATGTTCACTTTCTTCATGGCTGTTTGATGCAATTATAGTGAAACTTTTTGAAAGTCATGCTCTATATAGTCTATCCAGTTAGTGAATCTTAAAGTAGAAACCTGTGTAGCACTACTAGTTATGATTAGCAAAAAGAATTGTGGATGTTCTGGAGGTTAAGAGTCAAGGAACACTAGGACCTACTATGAAAGCTGTAAGTGAAGTACATACTATTCTTCTTTGTTGGCACTGCATGTATAAGAAGAAGATAAAATATGAAAAGTGATGGCAAGGAAGAAAAGTTGATGAGTCATCAGTTACTTAACCTGCATAACAGTGGTGACCCTAATACCCTATCAGTCACCTATAATGTGTTTGGAGGAAATCCATAGTCAGATGGATTATTCTTTTTTACTTAAGACTTACTCCATTAGACCAATATATTGTGTGAATAATTTAAATTCTTAAGATTTAGACATTGCACACTCAACTGCTCTAGTTGTCATTAGAAAATAAGATATTTACAATTCAGTGAGTTGTTTGTTACTGTCCACATGTAAAGAAAAAGCATACGAACTTCTTTTGGCTTTGCATTTCGATGTGGAGAATGTCTTGTGTAGTTTATTAGAACATGATCCATTGACATATTGGTTTAAGGCCAAACTCATCACTATCATTATTTTTTATCACATCTTGTCATCAGTTTCTAGTTAAGATTCATTTATTCTATACTGTTGCTCATAGACTTTCCTTATGCTTCTGGCACGTGTTGCATCTATGCATTGATAATCACAACCAATTGCTTTATTGTCTAATTCCAAGTGTTCAATGACATATTAGATACCAGCATCATCATCTTTGACCTTCAAACTCTCCAAATGCCATGGTAGTACTTTCTCTAATTCATATTGTTTTGGAACATTTTTGCCAGCTGAAACTGTCATATACAGAATTTTTTACCATGTGAATAGATCTGGAAATGGTCAACTTACCCTCAGAGAGTTGAAGCGTGGAAACTTAATTGCTGCGATGCAGCATGCTGACGAAGAGGAGGATATTAACAAAGTCTTGAGGTGACTTTATGTTAATGCACTTTTTATCTGTCTTGTACATGAGCTTGGAATGATCTGTGCAAGTATATATTGTAAATGCCTGAAGTTCTATTGCAGTTTGGACTTATATCATGCATCTAGCTGTTGACACTATCTTTTGCTAGTGAATTGGAGCTTATGTTTATTATTTCATTGTTTATAACTTTATATGACTTCGTCTCTTAATGAGAATATGTGACCTTACAGGCTTCTGGTGTCCTTGCATTTATGTAAATGACATGGAGTTAATATTGTAAATGCCTGAAATTCTATTGCAATTTCAATTTAATTTTGCATCTGGCGTTTTATACTATCATTTGCTAATATATCAGTGAATTATTCTTCTGTCATTTGTATGACTTTTGCTTCTTGGTGATAAAATATGGCCTTACTGGCATCTTATTTTTGCATGTGTGTGAAATGACTGATTGACTAAGAGTTCTTTAAACTAGTGGTGGTTATGGTTGTGGAGTATCTCCTTGTCTTGGGTGCACATCAAACACTTGGAATTTTATCCGACTTGTAGCTTGAACTCACATTTTTTTTTGCAGGGAAAGGCCTGTTTATGTTGATACAGATATGACTGAACTGCCCACTTTGGCATTTTGGAATCCTATTGGTTTCAGTTTTTTTTTTTTTTTTTGACAGCACGAGACCATTTCTGACAATAGGTCATTATGGCAGTCACAATCAAGGAATTAAATATTAGCCAGACTAGTACATGCTGACTAAAGTTATTCACTAAGTACTGGTATTAAAATATATAGCTCAATTCCAGTACAATATTATTTTTTTTAATTTTTTTTTCCTCATTGATAACGAGTGATACAGATGGATATGTTTCTTGGTACTGTACTAAAATATCATTGGGCTGTATTTTAATCCTTGGTCAAAACTACATCTGAATTGACAAATCGAAACTGAAAGCCTCACAGATATGAGTTCTGATAATAAGTTATAGAAGAGCATTGTTTTCAAACTAAAATATAGCTTCTTATGATTAATATGCATGGGTTTTCAAAGGTAAGAAGTTAAAGAGGAGCATTGATTTCGTTTTTAAGGATTCAAGTAGCAAGATGCATGCGCCTTTTCACTGCAAGGTTATATTACTTCGAATTTCATAAGCAAGCCTGATACTCTTTAGTTTCTTGTTATGATAGATAGAGGCCCCAATTATAAACCTTTTATATTATGAGTTAGTAATAACTTTTGTTTATAATTTTATACTTTGTGTTAGTAATTAGAGGCATTTTACAAAAACAGCATTGTTTGCTGCTTCTTATTCCTGCAGATACTTTTCATACGAGCACTTCTATGTGATCTATTGTAAGTTCTGGGAGCTTGATACAGATCATGACTTCTTGATTGATAAAGAGAACCTTATCAGATATGGAAACCATGCACTGACCTACAGAATTGTTGAAAGGATCTTTTCACAGGTTTTCACACATTTGTTGTTTTCATATTATTTTGTTAATATGCAATAGTCAAACATTATGCTATTGATAATTTAAATGTTAGATAATGTGCAGCTGTTAGATTATTAAATTGTACAGGTGATTCACAATGTGTTTGAATTGTCATCTAGGTTCCCAGGAAATTTAAAAGCAATGCTGATGGTAAAATGGGCTACGAAGACTTTGTGTATTTTATACTAGCGGAGGAGGATAAGTCTGCTGAGCCTAGTCTTGAGTATTGGTAATAGCAACATCTCCTCTGAAAATTATGTCATATGCATTGTTTATATGATGATGCTATCTGATTTGATATAATCTCTTCCTCTTTTGCTTTGTTTTGATGGAAGATCTTTTGCTTGACAAATTTACATTTAAGGACAAATTCTAAGTGTGACAATGGGGCTGGTGTTGTCAAGTTCTAATATTTTAAATAATATGAATCAAGGTATGCAATACCGTACCGTACCGGAGTTTCGACACTTCTTTGGTATGGTATGGTACTCGGTACCGAATGATACATTTCGATGTACCGTTCGGTATATATATTTATAATTATAAATATTATATATATATATATATATATAGATATATATATATATATATTTTTCCTCGGCGACGTCGCCCTTGGCAATGTCGCCTGACGTCGCTTTTCCCATCTCGGCGACGTCGCCTAAAAGTAAAAAAAAGATTTTTTCGAGTAAAAAATGGAAAACGACATTGCCGAAGCCTCGGCGACGTCGTCGAGGCTTCGGACGTCGCCGAGGCTTCGGCAACGTCAGCCGAGCCTTGGTGATGTCGCCCGAGGCTTCGGCAATGTCGCCCGAGCCTTAAAAAAACTAAAAAAATATTTTTTATTAAAAAATAATTTTTATTTAAAAATATAAAAAAATCATACCGACCGGTAGCTGGCGGTCCGTGTACTGGTATCCTGTCGGACTGGTACATACCGCCCGTACCAGGCGGTACAGGTCGGTATTGCAGACCTTGATATGAATAATGCTTTCTGACATATAATAGGTCCAAACCATTCCAGTCCTATCCTTGTAATGGGATCACATGGGATTACAGTATCAGGATTTGCTATGGATCCAATAGATTTTTCTACATGGTCGAAGTTTCTGCCCTTTCAGCAAAATTTATTTAATAAACTTCATTTAGATATCTGACTTGTTCCTTATTTTCTCTAATCTGAGGATCTTCTTTTCAGGATGCATACCAATGCTGCGACCATGAAATATTAGAATTTCTTACTGTGATCATATACAAGATGAAGAACCTATTTCCCATCATATGTTGGACCTTTATAAGCTGCCATTTCGGCTTTCTAGTTTCACTTTTAAAAAATTCATTATCAGAGTAGGAGGCAATTAGTGCCTCTTGTTTCATTCACCATTCTCTTTTGGTTATACTTATCGTGCCAGCAGCATGAAGTTTTCCATTGTGTAGTAGCCAACCAATTCAGATCCAATCATAATTTCTGAATTTCATGGTTCTTTTAAATTTGTTTTTTTTTTCCATCATGACTTGTTAACGAAACCATGATTCATGTTTTCCACATTGGTTCAGATATTATATATGTCAAACAAAGAGTTATTATAAACTAACTCATATCTAGAAACTGTGCAAATTACCTGGCTGTTTTATCATAATATCATGAGATCACAATTTTCCTTATTCACATTCCTGTCACCTTCTTTAGTACTTAGCTGTAGCCTGTTGGCATCAAAACAGCAAGAGTTAACTTGTATTGGGACTTCTGCACATTCATATTGTTTGACTCATATTTTATTTTATAGCTTTTCTTGATTATGCCTCACAAGTTACAACCACAATATGTTTAGAGGATTACCTTAGGTGCTTCTTGTGTTTATTTCTCACTGCAAGCAGTGATTTAAAAAGCGCTAGGCGCCAAGGTCTAAAATCGCCCGAGGCACTAGGTGCTCGCCCAGGCACTAGCCCGAGCGAAGCGAGGCGCTAAAATATAAAAAAATATAAATATAATTAAAAAATATATAATTATTTAAATAAAAATATACTATTAAATTAAAAAAAATCTAAGGTAAAAATATTTATTAATTTAATAAATAAATATACTGTTAACAATAATTTCAAATAAATCAAAATTAATAGTATTAAAATCAAAACAATATATTATTAATTTAATAAATAAAAAAATTTTGTTAATAGCATACTGTTATTTGTTAACAAAGATCTTTGTCGAAAACTCAAGCGAAGGAAAGAAGGAAGATCGAGCTTGTCGACAAGCAAGCAACAACAATGGGAGCGGCGGCGGCGGCGCGGCGATAAATGCGCATGGCGATAGTGGAGCGGTGCAAACAGCGCACGGCGGCACATTTGAGCGGTGTGTGAGCGACGGCGGCAAATGAGCGGGAGCGGCGAGCGACAGCGCGTGCTGGAGCGGCGAGCGATGGCGAGAGCAGGAAGCGGCAGTGGGAGCGGGAGCAACGAGTGACAGCGGCAACGCAGCGGCAGCAGAGGCCAATCGCGGGGTTAGGGTTGGGGAAAGAGGTTGTTATTGGTGATTTAGTTGGTTCAATCGAACCAACTAAATCACCGGAGTGTCACGGACAAAATTGTAAACAGCTTGTTCGGTGTAATGCTTATGCATGTCCGTGTCCCTTTTGGTTGGTTGTCACTTGTAAAGCTTGTAAAGGGCTTGCCAAAGGCAAAATGCCCTATTTGAGTGAGTTTGACAGCCATTGTAGGCTTGTACATAAAGTATGCGTCGAGGAATACTTGTAATAGAATTCGATGCATCTCAGTAGTGGACCAAATTTTATACCTTTGTTGTGCAAATCGCTTACGAGCTTGTAATATCCATGGTTGGAATGTGCATCGACTATAAAGTGTTTGCTAAAAGAATGGCTTGCGGATCCCGTGTGAAGCGCTTTCTCTGTCCCGTCTTCTCTTTCGTTGGTTCTAAGGGATTGTAGGAGATTTCGGGGAGGCTGACCTTTGCGGTGATACGCATTGGTGCCGCACGGCTTAGCAAACCAAATAAGTCCGTGACAAGCATTGGTATCGAGCGGGACAAGCCCACTTAGAAACACTTAGCATGCATACGTGGGGACCTAGCGAGGCACCACGAGAACAACAAGCTAAGAAGAATTACGAGCGCCTGAAGGTCGGGATGGTGAGTTTGAGCAATGGCTCGACAGTGGCACCCAAACTTGACGGTGCTCAAAGCAAGCGGAGTGCTTGGCAAAGGATGAGACCGTGCAAGGCGGAGTGGGTTGTTCATGATCGAAAGAGTTGTGCAAAGCTCACAGAGGTGAGGGGAGTTGCAAACTCAAGGAATTCGATACTCATCAATGGCTTGCACGCGACGATAGATCGTCTGTGGCTATCCCAAGCGGCCAGAAGGTCGGCGCCACGGAGCATCAAAACTTTCTCTTCGACATGTGCGGGATGCTTTCGTAAGATCTTTGAAGTGTCACGCGCGAGTTCAAGATGTTGCTAGACCCAGAGGGGTGCAAAGTCAGTCAGTATTGGTGAAGTGTCACAATCTAGCAAGTGCATTTGCAATGGCGACTGGGCACGCTTTGTTCAAGAGAGGCGAAGTAGTCCAAGGGGATTGTGGTCTCCAAAACTTCCTAAGGGAAGGATGCGAAGAGAGAAGTTGCTCCAACGGGGCAGATATCCAGGAGGGATAAGTCCCGGTTCTGCAGAGGCAGAGTTATGCGCAATGAACCGCACTAGTTGAGGAGTACCTCAAGACGAAGCTCGACGGATCGAGTGAGCGGTAAGGAGTCATTGCATGATCTCGCTAGTGGTGATGCGTTGGTGGACGCATAGCGAGATCAAGTGGGGGAGCAACCCAGGCAACACAAAGTGAAGGCACACTTGGAGCCGATAGTGAGATCGGTCTCAATAGAGGGCTAACCCGTGGAATGGTTGGCGTGAGGGCCACCATCAACGCAATGCAAATTGAGAAGCAAAGCAACTTTGGGGTAACTTGGTGAAGTACCCAAGCCGCATGAAGGGAGTTGGTTTAGAAGATGGAATGTGGAGCGGAGGCTTGGAGCTTTCCTGGCAGTCAAGGACATGGACTCTTGCAGAGGCGGGAATCGGATCATGCCGTTCCATGGGTTTCATATTCGAGGATGGAGCCGACTTCGTCTTGCATAGTGCCAAAGACAAGGGAGCTTTGAGGCACATGCACTTTATCTCGATGAAGCATTTGGTGGAGATTCTAAGGCGACGCAGTTTGCTGAGGCAAAGTTGGTGTCAAAAGGCCTTGACACGGGGCAAGAGGATGTAGAGGCAGTTACTTTTGAAGAATATGCCACGGTGTTGCCATTCGAGTTGCCATGATGAAAGCGGTGCGCAATGAGATTGTCTTTGGTAGGGGCGAGTCCCGTGATCCGAGCAATGGTGCATCTATTTCAATGTCGGGAGACTTCGAGGGAGCCGCTAGGCGATGGATTGTCCTAGAGCTAGGCTTCGTCCGAGTGTGACCCGAGAGTGGGTGGGCGAAGGTCGATTGCCAAAGAAGCGAATCGAGAATCGGTGGCGAAGGCCTGCGATGTGTTGGCGAGTCCACACACGGAGATATCGCAGATTCGAGTTCATACCACAGGGATCGAATGCAAGTCACAAGGAGGCGACATGATGCAGGGGATCGGGGTGGAATGGTTCGTGGCAAGACGACACACGTGTATCCGTGAGGACATGGTCATCTGGAGATATGGCCGGAGTGCGACAAGGAGCTCCGAGTTGGTGAACAACACGACGGTAAGAAGAGCTATGGATTGGCAAGCAGTGAATGCCATGGTACCGCAGAGGTGGGTCTTCCGTGCGTGCATCGAATGTTGCATTGAATGGAAGCCTTGGACATCGTAACTTATAAGTGTGCCTGTCGAGGAAGAAGTTCGGATGCAAGTACCGTGAGTCCCATGTGGGGCCGGATCATGCCGAGGTATGATCGGAGCTGCCGAAGAGTGGAACTACTTGAGCTCACATTCGCTTAAGGGAGCCCGGCAAGTCGAGGGACAAGGCCGAGTAAGCGAACATTGCAGCCAATGAAGCTAAGGAGAACAGACCAGTGCAAGTCCCGCAACATGTGTGGCGGTGGCCATACATGGGAGTTGCGATCTGTCTTTCCATCGACCAAGTAGAATCGCTCGAGAACACGAAGGTGTTGAAGCGGATGGTCGAAAAGGGCGAGGAAGCAATGACGAGTCCAGAGAGGACTCACTACCCAAGATCAATCATCGGTTAGATTGAAGGTGAACTCGGAGGAGTGTCACAATGCGCAGAGGCGGATCTACCGATCACGAAGAAGGGATGCAGATGCGAGACAACGGATAGTAGTGCCATGGGCGTCGGAGTGCCATGGTACCGCTGAGGTGGGACTTCCGAGGAGTCATCCATCCCTTGCTCTCTTAGAGGGAGAGCACTTGGTCGTGATATGGGCCGTGGAGGAGGAGAATGCTTTGGCAAACTCCATGTACCAAGACAAGGCTGAAGGGCAGAAGCCAGAGAACTTCGTAAGACCAGTGTCAACAGACTTTCCATCAAGATAGCCGTGAGTGAAGGACTTCGGGTCTATGTAAGAGTGCATGACCAAGGATCGAAGCAGACAGTACGCTGCGGTCTTTGTACCTTTACTACTCGAAACGATCGGCGAGCGAAATGATGGAGAAGGCGTGTACAATCCCAAAGGCGACCAAATCTTATCGAGACTTACTCCAAGTTGGAGTGATAACTTCTTGCATTCCGTAAGTTCAATGGCAATAAGAAGGTGAATCACATGAGTTGACTCAACAAGAAGGATTGCAAACACTTCAAGTGCTTCGGAAGTGTGAGCTAAGAGCAGGTGAAGTCTAGTAACCAGCTTGACGCACGAAGTACAACCTCGAGGAGGCGGGCGAAGTCAAGTAACCTTTGCCTTCTCAACTCCCAAGAGAATGGGTGAAACCGAGTACCCCAGCTCTCTTAGTTATCCAGCAGAGGAGCTCTGCACAGATTTGAAGACCCTTCGAAGACAACTAAGTGGAAGAAGATTCGATGGGCAAATTTTGCGGAGGAAGGACACGAAAATTTCAAGGTTGCGGCGATGCTCGTTAAAGCTCCAACAAGCATCTATCCAGCTTCAAGAGACAAGAAGAATTTGAAGACGACGCATATCGGTGATGGTCTTTTACCTTCATCGATGAATCCGCAAGAGCCGCCAGAGGATCGGACAACTCGCCAACCCCACACCAAAGTCGAGTCATTGGCGAGTTGAAGCAGCATGGCGGATTAAAGTTCGACGACTCAACAACAACAACCGGAGAACAAATGGGAGCCAAGAGGCGCATCGCAGCAGGAGCAGAAGATCGAAGATCCAACAAAGAAAAGAAGTTGCAGCGTCAGCAAAGGCTTCGACGAGGACGTCGAAGGAATAAGTGGGGGAGAATGTCACGGACAAAATTGTAAACAGCTTGTTCGGTGTAATGCTTATGCATGTCCGTGTCCCTTTTGGTTGGTTGTCACTTGTAAAGCTTGTAAAGGGCTTGCCAAAGGCAAAATGCCCTATTTGAGTGAGTTTGACAGCCATTGTAGGCTTGTACATAAAGTACGCGTCGAGGGAATACTTGTAATAGAATTCAGTCTGTAGTGGACCAAATTTTATACCTTTGTTGTGCAACTGTTCTGAGCTTGTAATATCCATGGTTGGAATGTGCATCGGCTATAAAGTGTTTGCTAAAAGAATGGCTTACGGATCCCGTGTGAAGCGCTTTCTCTGTCCCGTCTTCTCTTTCGTTGGTTCTAAGGGATTGTAGGAGATTTCGGGGAGGCTGACATTTGCGGTGATACGCATTGGTGCCGCACAGCTTAGGCAAAACCAGCTAAGTCCGTGACAGGAGACCGAACCAGAACTAAAATTCTGGTTCGGTCGCCGGTTAACTCGGCGCGCTGCCGGCGCCCGATGCCTGGTTCGAAGCGGCGCCAGCGGCGCCTCTTTGAAGCGTGCCGCCTGGAAGTCAAGCGAGGCGCTCGGGCCTCGCCTCGCCTCGCCTCGGGCGAGCGTCCGAGCGCCTTTTTAAATCACTGACTACAAGCAATCTTAGGTGTGCTTCTGTTGGTGCCAACCTACTTTTGAATCTGTGTTCTTGGTTTATTTCTCTGACTTTATCTTGAGTTTAATCTACTCTCTTTATTTTTTATTCATGGTAAGTTGATGCCAAATACTAGTTGGCTCCCTCCTCTATTGTTGCTCCATGTATGATGAGATTGATTGTCATTAATTTCACATGATGTTTCTAGATCATCATTGATTTAAACTATTTTCTTAATTAATTCTAATATTTGTTAGGAATGAATTGATTTTTCAGGTTCAAGTGTATAGATTTGGATGGGAACAGAATTTTAACTGCCAATGAGATGCAATTTTTCTATGAGGAGCAGTTGCACCGTATGGAATGTATGGCACAAGAACCTGTACTCTTTGAGGACATTTTGTGCCAGATGATTGATATGATTGGATCTGAGGTGACCTATTTCCTGATGTTTAAGATTAAGATGAGTTTGTGAATTATTTAAAACTAGCAATTTTTCTTCGCAGAATGAGAGCTACTTTACATTGCGTGACTTAAAAGGCTGCAAACTTTCAGGAAATGTTTTTAATATCCTTTTTAATCTCAACAAATTTATGGCATTTGAAACTCGTGATCCATTTCTCATTCGGCAGGTTAGTGAATCACTCTGCATTTTCAGTAGCTGTTAGCTATTTGGAACTTATTAATTATACAATAAATTGGTAACCTGTTCATGTAATTGTTAATTCAGGAAAGGGAAAACCCAACTTTGACTGAGTGGGACCGTTTCGCACATAGAGAATATATTAGATTGAGCATGGAGGAAGATGGTGAAGATGCCTCCAATGGAAGTGGAGACATCTGGGATGAATCACTTGAGGCTCCTTTTTGAAGAAAATTCATGGTTAGCAGCAGTCCTTTATCAAGTCTTTTGCATCTTTTGTTCTATGTGGTTCTTTTTTCAACTGTTCTTTACTTTTAGTAATTAGTGTAATGCACCTCTGATCCTAAAAGCCATGGTAGTTGTTCTAATTTTACTTTCCTGCAAAAAGAAACAAGTGCTAGTGCAACTATAATTGTGAATTTTTCATATGCCTATTTGTATAAAATAAGCATTTGGCATAATTTAGCTAAAATTGTGAATATTGAGTTTGATGATTGTATCATTTAAAGGAGAGAATAATTTGGAATAATATAAATGGTCTTCCCTATGTACCTTATTGGTTTTCTTCCCCCACCCTAGTCATGATAAATTAAAATTCTGTTGTATTTCTTGTAAAGGTTAATCCTACCAAGGTTCGCCATTTTGGGTACCAAACCCATCTCGGAGATTTGTCGGACCAGTACATACCGGTCATGTACTGACACATGGTACATTTGTAGGTACTGGTATTTTGGAGAGGAAGGAAAAGAGAGATAAGAGGAAGGGACAGTGGAGAAAGGAGGAAGAAAAAGCGAAGAAGAGGAAACAGTGGAGGAAGGGGAAAGAGGAAGAGGAGGCGAGACATACTTGAGAAGTGATTAGGGCAAAGATCGTGCATGGCGGTGTGCAATGAGATTGTGGCAAGTGGAGGTCGCCAATAGCCATTGTGCGAGAAGCGGAGGCGTCAATCGTGGTGAGAAGACAAAGGCACAAAGTTGCAGCATTGATCATGGCTACATGAGAAGCATAGGCGGTGGGGAAGTGGGATTTAGGGTTTCCCACTTTCTCTTTTATATGGCGGACCAAACTGAGGTGGGTCTGTGTATCTGTTGCACTTGGACCAATACATGTCACTAGTTTCACACCTGTATAGGTAAAACGTAAGTCCTTGAATCCTACAATGCAAGAGTATTCTAGTGGACTTTCCCGTGTATATGGATCTCTTGTAGTATCAAGAATGAATTTGCTTTTGTAATGCTTATTTGATAGAGTTTCCAAAGATTTATTATGGTTAACCATATTGATATTATAAAAGATATGAATCATAGTGTAGTCACTGGTGTTAGAACTTGTCTAGTGAGTTTTTTATTAGTATAGTACCATATCAAGTATCTGCATTAAGTTCATATCTTTTCACATTGATAATGAAGTATGCTATTGTTTTTGTTGATTAGAGGTTAGATGAAATTAATTTAAGCTTGTATTATGAAAATGAACCTTGGAAACCAGAAGTCTTAAATTAAGTAGGACTAAGTAATCTTAGTGGTAGCATGAGAATATAATTAATTTGAATGGCCAAGAAGTTTCATCAAGTAAAAGTCATTTATATATCTTGGATTAACTATCCGATAAGATGGAAAAATTAATGAAAATGTTATTCATAGAGGAAAAATCAGATGGTTCAAATAGAGAGGGACATAAGAAGTTTTGTGCGATCACTAGGTACCTTTTAGATTAGAAGGAAACCGTTCTTAGACCAACGAGCTTTATGGATTTTAGTGTTACCCAATCAAGAAACAAGATATAAAGTTTATCATTGTCAAGACAAATGTGTCGAATTACTAAAATGGGAAAAGAAGTGTTTTCATTCCCGAACAATATTGAGAGAAACTTGTTTAAGATAATATTGGTATATGCTAAGGAGGCCTATATATATGAAGTTGGAAGGTATAAATGATTATGGAACAAGGAGGGGGAGAGGGAGACCTAAAAATACTTTATTAGAAACCATAAGCAAAAATTTATGTACTCTTAAGTCTTAATATAACTAAGAATATGACTCTTTTCATAGTTCAATGACTATAAAAGATCCATGCAGCTAACCTCAAATACATGACACATTACAATTTTGTTGTTGTTGTTGTTGTTGTAATGCTTATTTGATTTGTAAATATCTTCATATGAAATGATACATTATAAAAAGAATCTTAGTTATTTGATTTTTGGTTTGTGATATCCTCTATGTTTTTTTACTTGGGGAACTGGAAATGGATAACTAGCATCTATTAGTCTCATTTTTCTGGAGGTGCCTTTTAATTCTAAAATGGGTGAAGTGAACCAAACATGCCAAAATGGTACCATAAACACTTGGCATTTACCAAATTTTTATGGGAATTTTTATTAGACATATATGTTATTTTTTCACGTAGCTTGCCAAACAAAATACACTGTAGCTGTAGTGTATCTCTATAATTTGTCTCTGAGGTTATTTGTAACTGAAAGTGTAATGGAATCTGGTATTGGACATTCTGTTTTATCCTACAGCAACTCATTTTGAATTATCTTAAGTAGACATCCCTAACTGCATTACATAATTCTGAAGTTAGGGTACTACTTGTGGGTGTTGTTGGAGGTCTAATGTGGACCATTACAAGATTTAACATTTATAGGCATCCTCAACCAGATTTTAAATTTCAGTTGGACCAGTAAGTACCGAATTGTATATACTGATGTGGTTAACTACTGTAGTGAAATATATAGTTTGATACTGGTACAATATCATTTATTATTATTTTTTGTATAATGATACTAGACAGTGTAGACTGCTACACCATCTAGTAAATTGGTGCCATAAATGGTGCCATACTGGACCAGTAGGTTATTGAAACCAGTTTTCAACCAGATATAAATCCTTGATTTGTGATAGCTTATATATATATATATATATGTATGTGTATATGTATATATATATATATATATATATATATATATATATATATATATATATATATATATATATATATATATATATATGAAAACATCCAAATAATTGAGACTTACAACTTTGTTGTTGTTGTTGTTGTTGTATATATATATATGGGAACATGTCAAAGCTTATATAATTGTGTTTAGTTGGAGAGCCATCATGGGAACATATCAAAGCTTATAAAGGAACATGTCTTTTCTTGTGTGTGTTAAGTTCCATATTCATTTTGTTTTCATCCTCTTAGCAAATATGTGGATAGTGGTTAGATCATCTTAACCTTTATATTTTGTTTCTTGCACCCTATTTCTTTGAGCTGATACTAGGTGTATAAATAATTAACTGACCTGACCAATTAACCTGGTTCCGATCAAAAACCAAATGTGGAGATCAGCCCTTTGCTAAAAGTCCAGATTTTATACAATCTTTTTTCTAAATTAAACTAGGTTCATTCAAATCTACTTAATAGGTCAATTAGAGTGGATATAGTTGGCCATATTTTCTCGGACTTAGCTAGTTTTGCCTAAGTCGTGCGGCACCCTTGCGTGTCTGTTCGTAAAGGTTAGTTTTCCCGAAACCTTCTATGATCTCTTGGGACCTATTCAAAAGAAGATGGGCTAGAGAAAACACTTTGCTCGGGATCCAAAAGCAACCATTTCAGCAAACACTTTATTACTAATGCAAATTACAACCATGGACTTTACAAGCTCAGAACGGTTGCACAACAAAGGTACAAAATTGGTCCACTATAGATCGAAATCTCTCATAAGTGACCACATGATACAACATTTATTTACAAGCCTAAAACGACCACCAAACCTAACTAAAATGGGGCTATTAAGCCTTCAGCCAGCCCACTACATGCTATGCAAAGCATGAACAAACCAAAAGACACGGACATATATAAGCATTACATCGAACAAGCCGTTTACAATTTGTCTGTGACATTCTTCCCCACTTATTCCTTCGACGTCCTCGTCGAAGCCTTTGCTAACGCTGCAACTTCTCATGTTTGCTGAATCTTCAATCTTTTGCTCCTGTTGCAGTGCGCCCCTTGGCTCCCAATTGCTCTCCATTTGCTGTTGTTGAGTCATCGAACTTTGATCCGCCATGTTGCTTCAACTCGCCAATGATTCTGACTTTGATGTAGGGTTGGCTGAGTTGTGCTGATCTTTGCTAGTTCTTGCGAATTCTTCAGATGAAGGAAACAACCATCCTTGTATGTGCTAGTCTCTCAAATGCCTCTTATCGATTGAACTGGGTGGATGTTTGTTGGAGCTTTAACGAGCATCGTCTTGTAGACTTTGAAGTTTTCGGGTCCTTCCTTTTTAAAATTTGCCCATCGATTCTTCTTTCACTTAGTCGTTATTTCCAAGTAGGTTCGCATCACTTCCGCTTTCGATTGGCATTCTGTTGGGAAATGAAGCGGACAATCTACTTTCAGTAGCACTGATCACCATTGGTGAGGATTTGACAACTATTGTCTTTTATTAGGTTCCTTTGAAGGGTCTATAAATATATGCAGAGCTCCTCTGTTGGATAAATAACAGAACTGTGGTACTCGGTTTCGCCAATTCTCTTAAGAGTTGAGAAGACAAAGGTTACTTGACTTCGCCCGCCTCCTTGAGGTTTGTGTTAGGATCTGAGCAGCACTAGGAGAGGGGGGGGGGGAGGTGAATTAGTACAGCGGATTAAAACCGGTAAATTTAAAACCGATTTCGGAAATAGTCGGTTTGAATAGAAATTTTGATTCGACGAAAGAGATTTTAGCTAAAATGGTTCGAGTGAATGCAATTGAGAGTTGGGAGGAGAAGACCGAACGATTTGCAGCTAAGTAAAGGTAAGATGCAGGAATTTAAAAAACTCACATCCAAAGTATGCAACGATATATAGTGGTTCGGTCAAATGACCTACGTCCACTTCTGAAGTCTCCTCCGATGAGGCTCCCAACTTCTACTATCAAATCTCTTTGAAGGGGAAGGACCAAACGCTCCTCTTACAAACTTTTACAAGTGGTTCACACTCTTACAGATTTTTAACAAAGAAAAAAAGGGAGGTGAACATTTAAGCTATTGAAACAAGATTTTGCTATAGCTTTGACTCAGTTTTCAACTTCTCAAAAGGTTGCTTTACCAGCTGAGGAAAGAGGGGTATTTATAGACTCAATTGGTTTCAGAAATGGAGCCAAAAAGAGTCCCATCCCGGATTTCCGGGTGCTGGCGGTACCATCGCCTGGCATTGGCAGTACCACTGCCTGTTGACCCTGCTCTGTCAATGTACTGGGCGGTACCACCGCTCAGTCTGGTGGTACCACCGCCTGATAGAGTTCTCGTGCTCTGTGGACTGGCGGTACTACCGCTTGTCAGGCGGTACCATCATTGTCAGGCGGTACTACTGCTCTGTGCATCTCTTTCTTCACGACCAGTAGATTCGCCTCTGCGCACTGTGGCGCTCTTTTGAGCCCACCTTCATTCTAACTGATGCTTGGTTTTGGGTAACTAAGTCCCTTTGGACTCGTCGTCGCTTCCTCGCTCCTTTTCGACCACCTGGATCAACACCGTTGTATTCTCTGAGCAGTTCCCCTTGGTCGATGGAAAGATAGATTGCAACTCTCATGCATGGTCTCTGCTATCATGTTGCAAGGCTTGCGTCGATTCTGTTCTCCTTAGCTTCCTTGCTAGCAACATTCTCTTACTCGGCCTTGTACTTTGACTTACCGGGCTCCCTTAAGCGAATGTGAGCTTTGAAGCAGTCCAACTCTCTAGCTGCTCCAATCATATCTCTGCATGATCAAGTCCCCCCATAGGACTCATTGGTACTTGCGTTCGAACTTCTCCCTCGGTGTTGCACAGCCCCCATATGCTGATGCCCAAGGCTTTCATCCGATGCAAAATTCGATGCACGCACAGAAGATCAACCTCTGTGGTATCATGGCATTCCCTCCTTGAATCCATAGCCTTTCTTGCCATCGTGTTGTTCACCGAAGTGGAGCTCCCAGTAGCTCCCGATCATACCTCCGTATGACCCAGTCCCTCACGGGGCTATCTTATGTGTGTCGTATTACCTCGAACTGTTCCACCACGATCTGCTGCACCATGTCGCCTCCTGGTGACATCTTCCTTACATTCTGATCATTGTGGGATGAACTCGAACTGCGATTTCTCCATATGTGGCATCTGCCAACACATCGTAGGGCCTCTGCCACTTTCGATTATGTTCGCTCATTTGACAATCAACCTTTGTCCGCCTGCTCTCGGGTCATACCCAGACGAAGCATAGCTTTAGGACAGTTCGATGCTCAGTAGCTCCCGAAGTCCATCGACTTCACTGAAATTGGTGTACCATTGTCTGGATCCTGGGCCTCTACTCCGACCAGCATAATATCCGCTGTGCACCGCTTTTCTCATTGCAACTTGAACGACAGCACTATGGTGTATTCTTCAAGAGTACCCGCCGCAGCGTCCTCTTGCCTCGTGCCAAGGCTTTCTGACACCAACTTCGCCTCTGCAAGTTGTATCGCCTTAGTTCCTCCGCCAAATGCTTCACCAAGATAAGGTGCATGTGCCTCGAAGCTCCCTCCGTCTTTGGCGCCATGCAAGATGAGTTTGCTCCATCAGAATGAGAAACCTATGGAATGACATGATCCTACTCTTGCCTCTACAAGAGTTTATGTCCTTGACTTCTGTCCAAGGAAAGCTTCATGCCTCCGTTCCATATTTCATCTTATACTAACTCCCTTCATGCGGCTTGGGTACTTCACCAAGTTACACCCAAGTTGCTCCGCTTCTCGATTTGCATTGAGTTAATGGTAGCCCTCACGCTCACCATTCCACGGGTCAGCCCTTTATTGAGTTTGATCTTCATATCGGCTCCAAGTGTGCTTTCACTTTACGTTGCCTTGGGTTACTCCCTCACTTGATCTCGTTACGTGTCCACCAGCGCATTACTTCTTGCGAGATAATGCGATGACTCATCGTCGCTTGCTCAGTCCGTTGAGCTTTGTGAAGCTGTTATCTTGAGGTACTCCTCAATACGTGCGGTCTGTTGCACATGATTCTCCCTCTAGAAAACTGGGACTTATCCCTCTTGGATATCTGTCTCGTTGGAGCAACTTTTCTCTTCGCATCCTTCCCTTTAGAAGTTTCAGAGACCACCATCCCCTTGGACTACTCTGCCTTGTTGAACAAATTGTGCATTGTTCTGCCCCCGCAAGCACACTCGCTAGATTGTGACTCTTTGCCAATACAGCTCCCGCTGCACCCCTCAGGGCCTAGCAACATATTGAACTTGCTGTACACTTCAGCCTCTTACGGACGTATCCTTCTCATGCCGAAGAGAAAGTTTCAATGCTCTAAGGCGTTGACCTTTGGTCGCTTTGGGATGGTCACGGATAATCCGTCGTCTGCATACAAGTCCTTGCATGAGTATCGAATTCCTTGAGTTAGCAATTCCCCTCACCTCTGTGAGATTTGCACGACTCCTTTAGTCGTTGAGCAACTTATCCCGCCTCGCACTATCTCATTCTTTACCAAGCTTCTCGCTTGCCTTGAGCACCGTTAAGTCTGGTTGCCAACGTCGAGCCATTGTTCGAACTCAGCCATCACAACCTTTGTGCGCTACGCATTCTTCTTAACTTGCTTATCCTTGTGGTGCCTCTTGCGCGAAGGGTTGGCCATTTCTCTGAATGTCATTCTCGGATGCCTGTTCCTCTGAGTAACTCCTTTCCCTATAACTCCATGTTCGTTTCCCCTAAACCGTCATGCATGCTGGCTGCCCTCACCATAGCCCCGCTAGGTCCCCCACGTTTGCATGCTAAGTGTTTCTATGTGTGTGCTTGTCCCACTCTGATACCATCTTTCACGGATTTCGCTGGTTTTGCCTAAGTCGTGCGACACCCTTGCGTGTCCGTCCGCAAAGGTCAGCCTCCTCGAAACACTTACGATCCCTTAGGACCTACAAAAGATAAGACAGTTCAGAGAAAGCGCTTCACTCGGGATTCGCAAGTAACCATTTTAGCAAACATTGTCAATGCAAATTATAACCATGGACTTCACAAGCTCAGAACGGTTGTACAACAAAGGTACAAAATTAGTCCACTACAGGTCGAAATCCCTCACAAGTGACCACATGATACAATATTTATTTACAAGCCTAAAACGGCCACCAAACCTAATCAAAATAGAGCTGTTAAGCCTTCGGCCAGCCCACTAACATAAACAAACCAAAAGACACGGACATACATAAGCATTACATCGAATAAGCCGTTTACAATTTGGAGAATATATTTTTGCTTCCAGTTGCTGATGGATTTTCCCTAAAAAAGTACTTCTAGTATAATTAACAATTTCCTTGTTCATATTTGGTTTTCATACCTGGTGGCATTGCTTATGTGCTTCGGTTTGCATTTTTAGCAGTTGTTGCTTATGTGAGTGTCTCTTGTTTTTGTTTACTTTCCTTTTTACTTACAACTGAATCCGTTAAAGTTCTAAATTCTACCGGCACTCCTCGGTTTGACTGCTTACTGGTATGGTATGTCATGCTAACACAACCACCTTAGTAACACAGAAGTGCTTTCAGAAACAAAAAAGTAAAAAATTTGATAAAAAAATAGCACTCACCTCGGCTACCAAGTGAGATTCTTGTCTTTGGTCTCCCATCATCCCTCTGGTGATCTTGGTCCCATCTCTGATGCTAATCTGGTAAAAGTTTGGTGTCTCCTGTGGAGAGGCAGGTTCCAGGTATGAGGATTGAAGCCTCGGATCTAAAATTAAAATTTTAAATTAAATTAAATGGACTGTTGTTGGTTTGACACTTTTATATTGTGGTTGATTCTGGGGCTCAGAATCTCCACAAGCACAAGATGTTTCACCTAGCACAAATCACACAAAATCTTGATTGTCACTTTGGAGGACAAAAATCCCTTTAATCCAGACCACAACCTGGCTTATCATCAAAGAAGAGGATATATTTACTGTTTTTATCTTCTCTTTCATTCTTCTTCTATGTTTGTTTTGTTGTTTTGCTTTTATTTCCTTTTTAATATTTTCTTGAAGTTTATACTTTATTACTTGATTTAGTAATTCTTTTTTGGGTCCATTTTTATCTTTATCTTGTATCTTATGTAAGTTTCAATTGTTTCTTCTAAAGAAATTACAAGTTCACATATGTCAATTTTACCTGGATTCACATGTCTACAGCCTTTGTATATCGACATGTATCCACTAATTCTGACTTGATGATATAAAGACAACTAATTCTGACTCAGCTGAGTCCTGATTTAGTTGGACAGATCCAAGTTCTCAGTCACAGCTTAAGGAAAAGGAAAAAAAGGAAGAGAGAAGTGGGGGAGGAGAGGTGGTGGAAGGAGATGAAGAAAAGAGGAACTGCCTTTGCTGCTGCTGTATTGTGCCACTATGCTGCAGCCACCTCTATTGCAGCTGCTGGTATGTGAAGGAAATAGAGTGAGCCAGTGGCACAGCATCTACTCCTCATGACTGCCATTTACAAGAAAACAACCTAGTTAGCTTCTTTGATTCTTGATAATTTAACTAATAAAATCTTTCAAACACCTTTCTCAAAAAAAAAAAAAAATTTACATGGAAACATTTATATGATAATTTTAACATGATGTATCAGAATTCAGGAATTTTTGGCAGCAATTTTCTGTTTCATATTTTAAGTTATATATACATATAAACTGTGTCAGGGTAATATATTTATTCTTGCAAAGTTTGAAAATAGCATATTTGCAATTATAAATTATAATATAACATATAGATTCCTCCAAATATTAAGAACGTCTAATTTTCTCATTGTCATTTACATCCACCCAAAATACATAAGTTGATCACTTACTAATCATTATCTAACACTGGTTTACCGAAAATACCTTTAATGTTTTCAGCACTATGATGAGTTCATAAGAGGTATTAGTGTAAACTAAAGTTTAGCTAATAGTTAACTTACACTTGCTAACGAAGTTTAACTATAATAATATGTATGCATGTTTTTGGTTTTGAAGCGATGTATGTGTAATACATATGATGAACTTTACTTTAGAGGGATAGATACAAAAATCCCTAATCATGGAGGTATAAATAAATAAATATATATATGCAATTTTGCCTTTGATTTATTTTATTCTATCATTTCTATAATTTTATAAGTGGTACTTCTCATTCGTTGATTTTCTTGTCAAATTGGAGACTTGGATATGTGTCAGTTTATGATTCTCACATCCTTATCCAAGCAATAGTGATGGACATTGTAATCACAACATTTTTTATAAATTTGTAATGCTCACTTATTTATTTTAGGATTATGTTTCTCTCTTGGTCTGTTGGTGGATTTTGTTTTTATAGATACTAATGGAAGGAGGGTTTTGATTGATCATAACATCCACTAAGCCTAAGGAGGATTTAAGTCTTCATGATTGAGAGATTTCAACAAACCAGGTTCGAATGGCCTTAGATGATCGGTTCCAGTTTTGGAAACAATTTTTTTTGTCTAATCCTCATGCTTGTTAGTTTCAGGTCCAATGTATGTACCAAATTTCAAGTCATCGTTCAACTGGGACACATCACCCTTGAACAGACGTTAACAGTTAATTTTATTGCAAAGATAACAAGTCTTTAGTATGACCATGGACTAAAATCTCAGTCTGGTAACATTACCAGTCTGTGCTGACGCTTTCAACTTTCAAAGGCAGAAACAGGTCCAGATCACTATGGCTGTGGCCACGTTGCAAGGGCAAACTTGTTGGTGTGGGTGGCATTGACCAACATGAAGGCAGAGATAGCACTCTGGCATTGCAGGTAGGTGGTGCCAGCTTTGAGGGAGGCACAAATGGGAGGCGGGGGAGAAGTCAGCTATGAAGCAGACGTCCATGATGGTGGGCAACTGATAGGGATGGTCAGTGGCACACAAGGACGAGAGATCACAAGATGTAGTTGGGGAGCTGAGATCAAGTTGCTGTGGCATGTGTTGGCAGAGCGGGCGAGGCAGCAGCGAGGAAGAGGGGGTCAGCAATAGGCAAAATCAGCTGCGAGCGGATTAATTATGCTGAGGGAAAGATGACAGGTAGGGGGGCCAGATGGGGATGGGATTCAAGGTTATAAGAATTGACCATTGGTATTAGGTCATACAACTCGGTACCAGCAAGATTATCAAGTGGTATTCTAGTTTGGCCAGTACAATTTGGGAATTTTTTTTTGTGATGTGCACATGTTCATTTCTACTTTTATGTGATATAGTTCAAAAAAGCTGGCTAAGACAATTTCAATATTTAGGTTGCATGAGGCACATAATGATAGTACCATAGAATCATAACAGGATTTTTGGACATTTCAGGAAGTGATTGATTATAAGATAGACTCATAACAGTATTTTAGGACATTTCGGGAAGTAATTGATTATAAGATAGAGGTTGGAATGATTTTGTGCTCGTGCTCAGCAAAAGAGATTGGGTGCTTCCATCACTGTTACACACAACAATATTTTTCCTACATTTTGATGGCTTGAACATTTTGAGCAATTGTGTTCTGGTGATCTTTTAGATCTTCGGAGAGCTGGGGAAGAGAACTTTTGGGTTTGAGCTAGTTCAGATAACCATTAAGGAGATTAGGAATTCCCCGCAAGGATGTTTGAGATAGGATACACTGATAAGAATGGTGGTGCAAAGGATGTTCATTTTAGTCTTGTTCATAGAAGAGTCTTTATATGTGGGAGGAAATGTGAAGTGAGTTTGCAGTTCATCTGTCTGGAAACGAGCATTTCATAGTGATGGGTTGTGACAATTGCATTTGGGTTGGGTGGACAGTATTGCAACACAGAAGTTATGCAGACAATAGAAGCTTGGTGGACTTGTTTTTTGAGGTTGTCCATTGTAAGGAGTACCTGGTATGCGCTAGTTAGGTAATTGAACTTGTGCAATAAGAGGTATGGAAGATGACACAGGAGCATAATGTTGAATATCTGTAGCTCTATGCTATGACGTCTTTTATGCAAATAATAGTTGGGTTTTGGACATGGAAATGCATTTAAGGTTTTGTTCTTGGGGTTTGGCTGTGCAAGCTGGTGTTTGTAACCAATGATCAGGCTATTTGTTATATTTTAATCAGTTCTATTAGTTTAGTAATGAGAGAACTTGGTCTACAAGGCAAAGTCATGCACCTGTGACAATGAGCTGGTCTTGGCATTGGCACCACTTTAATATGGCAATGGGTTCTATGCTGATTCAGATTTCAGGCTGCTGTGGTGTTAGGACACCGATGACCATGCAAAGCGCTGAGACCTTGCTGTCACAGCATCAACTGACCTGGCAGTCTTTTCGAATTTTTCATGGTCTGTAATATCCTTTTTAATGAATATCTCAAATGAGTGACTCAGAGGGATTTGAGGCCCTAAACTCAGCAAGTTGAAAAATAAACAGGTGGAAGAGATTTAGCGAACCTTCATTCTGTTGTGTAAATTCTTTATAAGCAGTGGATCATGTAAACTTAATTCTAAATAATAACAAAATATATTCGACTTCTCTTAGTTTTGAGTCTTTGACTAGTGATATTGTCCTAAACAAAGTCCAATCCACTGAAAAAGAGTTGGGACATCACATATTCTTTTTGTTGTTGATTTTCTTGTACTAGATCAGTATTTGGATCTAAACATGCTTACAAGTTGGAGATGGCATAGCTCAAGGTTGTCATAACTGTGTCAGTGATCCTAAGATGATCAGGCTGAAAAATAACATGTCGAGTAAATAAAATGTCGTATTTCTCATATTTGGAGTTAAATTAAGTATTGTTATTTAATCTACTTCTTATCTATGAATTGATTGAATAAATTGATTAGGATGTAACGGTTGATCATATGTACTAAGTTCTGACCAAAAGTTGATATCAATGGCAAATTTCTGTTCGAAACTGAAAAGCAAAGTAAATTATCCACTTTTTCAATTCACTTCTTTGTCTATGTTAAATGACCAAAAGAGTAGGAACATGTCCTGGTGAATTTTAGCTACAGAAGTGTTGTTTCGTCAGTTTTTTTTTTTTTCCTTTTTTTCCTTTGCCTTCTTCAATGTGAATTGAAGCTATTTGGTTTGATCTTATTGTCATTTTTATCTGTAGGTGCCTGATCAAAAGATTTGGTTTCTGGAAGCTTCCCAGAAGCCTGCCCGAGGAGCAGCTACATAGCTTGCATCAGATATTCCTTTGGCAGTAATTGGTAGGAGTGCCTGCCTTGGTTCTATAATTTCAACAGAAAGGTTTAGTTCCATGTGTATGTTTCGACGATGTGCAAAGTTTTGCTCTCAAGGCATGTGAAAGCTAGGTAGCTTTCTGGAGTGAGCGGCTCGATCTGGTAGTGCCTAAGCAAGAAGGCAAGACTTTTTGTTTGTTGTCAACAAGAGCTCTCTCTCTCTCTCTCTCTCTCTCTCTCTCTCTAGGCCAAGTGCCAGCAGAACTGTTGATCACATCCCCTTGTAGATGGAGCAAATTAATGTTGATTTCCGATTTCTGTTTCCTTTCTCTCATTTGTTCCATTTTAATGGTTTTATTGGAGTACAGGGAAGCAACACTTCAGTTGTCTCCTTCCATGTGTTTTTCTGCTAATGTAATGTCCTTGTTTTAGTGAATTCCTCTAATATGTCCATTTAACTGCAATATCTGATCATGAAAAAGACCAAAGTTTCTGGTCCATAGACATTGAACTTTATTTGTGAACGAACAAGTTGTCTTGAACTTATATTTGATTCTGCTGGGCTAGTGACTGAAAAACCACGTTCCGGTATAAGAGACTTGTATAACACCTGTTGTGGAGGCCTCATTACACTGATGCAGCAATAATTGCGATGTGTTTTTGTTTGTCTTGTGATAAATTTCTTGTCACCGAAGCTTAATTGCGCTAGTTTTGTTTGTATTCTGATAGGACTAGAAGTCGTTAAAATTGCGTACCAAGTATTGTAGCTTTCGGTTTGATGATGCTCTTTGGTGTCACTGTCCACGGTTTTCTATTTTTTTTTGTGAAGAGTCATCTGACGTGACAACGCAGGGGGAATTCTTATGGCCTGTAGAAGTCTGTGGCAAGTGGAACAGCGGTCTTCCTCCTAACAGAACAAGAACCCCGCAGAAGGTATCCAAATTTTGATCAGCGCAATTATTTTTCATATGAGGATGGATTATGATCTGTGCGTACTATGGCTTTTCATGGTCAACGCTTGTGCTTAGGTTTCATTCCATCGTTCGTAATTTATTTGGTTCTGCTCATCCATTCTCGAAAAGATTTCTTTGATCGAAAGCCCTACTACTACAAAGTTGCTGCATTGGTTGCTTTCGTTTCCACCGGCCGCTACGTCTGTTTCGTGTTATGTCACACTCTTTTGATGCCCTGCCCCACCCCCCTTTTGCCCGGCTTCTGATGCCCAAATTGACTCGAGGAACGCCACCGTACAGGTCTTTCTCATCTGTATCTCTTGGATAACGAGTGATTCTTGGTGATAGCAATCATCAAGTGTTAAGTGATTGTTGGTTGCAACCTCCCATCTCAACGAAGTAGTCCCAAGTTTAGGAAGCATAAGCTTGTGCTTGGCCGTGTGTTTCTTGCTTCTCCTCAACTAAATTCACATTTACTGCCTTTTTTTCCCGACAAATATGTTGTCATTCTCCTCTACCACCTACAAACGGGGTATCATTCATACACCGGGCAATTGATCCCCAAATGCTTAATTGCCAATAGAAGACGTTAAGTAAATTTTCTGTGACTTGGTAGGAAACCCATGTATCAGGCCATGCATACAAACCATCAACTAGGATTTTCCATGTATGTTCTTCTTAATGCGCCTGAAACAGCCTCGGGAAGCATTCACATGGGGAGAGAGGATAATTGGGATGTCTGAGGTAAATAACTTAACGTAGCTCAGAATTAATTTTGTCTGCCCCGTGTCAGCACATTTTTATCTTCATATACACACCGATGCACTCCTGATCATATAGTCGGGTACCTTTACTACTGTCATACAAACGTGATCTGGGAACTACAGATCATGACTTCAAAAACATAGGCATCACATCAAACCACATCTTATATCACTTTCAGGCCTCCAGTCCTACCAATAAAAGCAAAATCTGAGTTGCAAAATATCAAAAAGTACGTTCAATCCTTTAAGGACATGTAAATGGATAACAGAACCCTGGCTGAGGAACCAGAAATAAATTCAACAAAATTCACCAGCCATTGATGAGAAGCTCAAGCCACATCTGCCTTTTTAAGCTTGGCCAGCTCTTGCCTGATGGCGCCTCCTCTCTGAACAAATATATGAAGACTTGTCAACATGACGAAGGAAAGGATTTACAAAGCGAATCAAATCAATGGGGGAATATTAGTATCCACCTTAATCTTTGCCAGCATGACCTTGAACCTGTCAAAATCATTCAGTGAAGCTCTCCTCTTCTGAACAATTAGTTTTCTTCCCCATGAGCTGTTCTCCCATTTGTTCTTCACATCTATAGCAGTATGTTAAGCTTACAACTGCAAATTTACATGTAATCCACCATGCAAATAGAGATATCGATTATCATACCAGCAGTTTCCATGGCATCAATAAGGGTCTTCTTCTTGGGGACTCGTGGTATGTCAATCTTTATATCAGTAAGAGAGAGCCTCTTGAAATTTATTTGGCCTCGTACCATCTCAGGAGAATCGACCAGAGCCTAAAATGGGTCAGTGAAATAGCATAAATGGTTGAGATAACATGAATGAGTCAGTGACTTGTGATAAGACATTGTTTTGTAAATCTCCTGGCTTTTTATTGAATTATCATTCACTTAGGTCAAATTTCCCCGAATTCCAATGTTAACGTAGCAGTCATTCGCAAACCATTTCTTCAAAGCGCAAAACACATTCACCATGTTGATGATCCCTGCTATTCTTGTGCCTAGGCTACCAGATGAAAAGAACAGACCACAATAAACTTTTACCTTCCCAATTGATTGTTCAGTACCTATAAAAATTTTAACTTTATTATGGCCAACTTCCCAATTGATTGTTCATTAACTTTGTTCATTTCCAGAAACAAAAGACCTAGTCTCTGGTTATGGCCAACTGTTCGACAGTTGACATGGCACTCATTTTTTTGAAGGGCATAGAGAAGACCAGTTGTCTAACTCCTTCTGGTGCAAATTCCAAACTATATCTGCTAGATCTTTGACTACTTATAAATTCTTTTAAGAAGAAAATACAATTATGTTCTTCTTCCTCCTAACAGCCACAAATCGGTCGCATAACATAAAGAGCGCAAATCGCCTTTTAACAACAGCAGTAGCTGTTTGAATAAATATTGCATATCAAAGGGAGATTTGACAACAGCTACACGTATATGAATGAACGACTATACAACTTTTCTTGTTAAGCTGAATCTACCAGATGTATTTTAAGCAGAATATGAAAAGGAAAAATAGGTTAAAAAATTGGATTTTTTACATATAAAAAGAACCTTTATATCAGAATCAAGACCAAATTCGAAGCTTTGAGGGATAGAGAGGACGACGCCCCAGATACGTACTCTGTTCTGATCGATAACATCGACGATGACGACGAGCCTGCCGTATTCCTTCCCGTAGGTCACAAACGCAACCCTGCCGATCTCCACATATCGCTTGAACGGCTGCAGCATCGATCAGAAACTACCCCAGATCAGCTCAAGAACAATGCAAAAGCACTCAGGAAGGGCAAGAAATCGAGATGCGACGGAAGAGCAAGGAAGACAGGCCGTAAAGATCCTCACCATTTTGAGGGCGAGAGAGAGAGACTCCACCACCGCGCTCGAAAGAGGCCGCAAAGCACCTAGGGTTTTATGATCGTTCGGATTTGATATTGCCTCCCTGACCGTCCGATCTAGGGCATGATGTGATATACGAAAACGGCCTTGGTCTTGAAACCACAAAATTACTTGCTTAGGTTCGTCAATGCCAATTTACCCGGAAAAACTGTCGGCAATTGAATTTTTTTTTTCTCCAAGAAAGCAGAAATTCGGTATTTTCATCCCTCTAATAAGAAGTTATTCCGGAATATTTATATATAATACACTTTTATGTTTCAGGTTCATTGCATTATTTTATGCTAAATCAAATCAAATCAAATCAAACACGACTCAAATCAAATCTTGGTTCTTTTTTTCATCCTTCTCATCATCCTATCGTGCTCATCATCCTTAGAACAAGAGAAGAAGAAAAAAAAAAAAAAAAAGGGGAGGGGGTTGGGGGGTTTAGAAGAACCAAAAAGTAAGAAGAAGCCAATGACTTGGTTTAGAAAAAAAAAATATATTTGAATAGAAGATAAAATTAAGATTTTCTAATAGAGAGGTGTCATTCTATAAAAGTGACTAATAAGATTTTTTTAGACAAATTAATCTTTAAAATAAGAATATTATAAATCTAAGGTTCATCTATATTATAAGTTGTCTTAATGTTTTCTTTTCAGACAGCTTTTATGTTTTCAAAATCAGGAAATAACAAATTTGTTCATCCAATATATATATATATATATATATATATATATATATATATATATATATATATATATATATATATATACTTGTATATATATATATGTATATACATGTATATGTATATGTATATATATGTATATGTATATGTATATATATATTTGTATATGTATATGTATATATAGATATATGTATATGTACATATATATTTATATGTATATATATGTATATGCTTATGTATATATACATTTAGATATTTATATACATATATTATATATATACATATATATACATATACATATATTATACGTGCGTTGAAGAGGTAGTCGTACCCAAGAAAAAAAAAATCTGATTAATTACCATATAAACGGGTAGCTTATTCAATATTAAGTTGGTCGGAATACACGTCGGTGTACGAAAAATCCAACTCTTGAGTTTATATAAATCATAGTTACTGAATCCTCACTTAACTGAGTGATCAAATTAAAAAAATCGAAAAATCTATGCCTTTTATTTATCGTAAAATGTATTAGAATTCTTCAATCATATTTAATCCCCTTTTATTATTTATAAGAATGAAATGCATTCGAATTCTTCGGAAAATTATAGTTTCTCGGAAATCTATACTTTTCTCTGTTGGTGTTTCTTTTTATCTTTTCCTATCACTATCCCACTTTTCGTGGGCCCAAAAAACTCTCGTCATTGCATTAGATCGGCCGATAAGATAAATTGATCCGTTATAATATTTTTAAATAGAGTTAAAGTATTTTTGATACCCAACAAACAAATATAGTTATAATATTTTTTGACATCCAATAAATACATTGAAAACATATGCAAAAACGTTATAATTATGAAATAAAGATTAAAATATAATATAAACTAACTTATAATTCTTTTGGGTTTCAAACAAAAATATGCAAGAAAACTTCAGTTTTATCTATTATGTTGTATTGTATTCTTGAATATCATTATAATGTATTCAACTCATATATAAAGAAAGATATTGTGACAATGACTCAAAAAATAATTTAAATTAATTGATCATTCTTGATAAGATTTAAATAGGTATCGGGCGAATTTTATCTTAATTTAAAAAAATTTATAAAACACTCATAGTCAAATGAAAAAAATAATTTTACTCCTATCTCCATCAAATTCATCGCGGTCTTCTAATTTCTACATGCTAACGTTAATTAAATCTAAGAAGACATTACGTATATAAAAGGAGTGATGGATAGGCATTACGTATATAAAAGGGGTGATAATAAGATGATGATTAAAAAGATGTTATTTGAAAATTTTTGAAGGTTAAGAGCCTATCGTAAAAAAACCTTCTGCGTCTTTGGAATTTTTTTTTCTCGAAAGTTGACTTTTTTATTTATTCTTTTAAAATTATAATAGTGAAACCGAAGCTGGACGCCCGTACTCATCTTAGTTTCACACGTTACCCGCACTCACCGACTTGCAGTGTTGTTGGAGATACTGGTGGGGCTCCGGCGGACCCCACAACTTCAGACGTAAATACAAGGTGGTTCGTTTGGTAATAAAAAACCGGTTAGACAAAGTCCCTTATCTCTTGTACCTATTATCCTCCTGACAAATTTATCGTCACGAGTCTCCCTCACTGCGTCGGTCGTGAACAGTCTTTGATTCCTGGCCCTCTTTGTCGCTCATCTCGCTGAATTCAATACAGCTATCCACCAATTCGCTCTTAGACGAATTCCCCAGATCGGGAACCACTGATATCTTTATAATCCGATTGTTCTGATTCGCGACCTCCACAATTGCACACCCCATTCCCTTCGCTTTGATCTGACAGGCCTGAAGAAGGGGAGAGAAACCAGTCAGTCGGAGAACTTCTGTTAAAGACGGTTAGTTCCCGATCATATCACCTGAAATGCTCTTGTTTTTCTTATAGCTCTGTTGATTTTAGGAAGAAAGATTGGATCTTTGATCTCCTTTTTCTTTACGATCTGAAGCCATGATAAACGAAGCGGATTCTTTTAGAAAGATCAACTAGTTTGGTTGGTCGGAGATCGGTTTCTTATAACTATAACTTGTGCATTAGATTAGAACTTGTAGAGTCATCGCTTCCTAACAAGATCCGAGATCGAGAATGGTGCTGTAATGTTTTGGGGCTGGATCTTCTAAGATCTGCCATGGAAATGGAATTTGTGCTTCTTGTTTGTACCGATCGCGCAGTATAACCTTGAGAAAGATCTGGTTTTGATGTGATTTTAGGTTCAAGGATCAGAGAATCGAGATGGAAGGGACTGTGTTCACTCCCTCATTGGAAGGAATGAAGCATGTCAAGTCAGAAAACGGAGAAATTCTTACAAAGCCTTTCCTTGACGTGTGCAAGCACATCCTGCCAGTTTTAGGTACTTGGCTTACTCTTCTTTTCTCTATTCCTGAGGGGGAAGTTTCAGTAGAGCCCTTTGCACTTGTCTTGTCTGGTTCTTGAAAGAAATCTTCTTGGTACATACAGTTTAGACTGACTTAGAAATCTCTTACTTATAGTTTGCTAAGTCTAATACCTCAGTGCGTGCAAAGAAGTTTTATCACAAGATAATTGCATGAAAAATGTTAGTAGGATGTTTAATAGTTTATTGGAAAATATCACATTTATCTTATGTTGTGTTAAGTCTATTTTGTGCAGTATACTCTCCTGTGGGGATTCATTGTTGTTCTTTTGGTCTAGCTAATATATTTTGTGGTCATATGCATCATCTTCTCCAAATCTATCACTTCCACTAACTTTGTCTGGATAATATGTTATGAACTGATGCCTGATTGACTTTTTGGATCCTTTATATGGGTTTTTTTGCCTACCAGAAACATGGATTGATATTTCTTCCTCACATTATCTTTTTCATCATTGAAACTGCATGTATTCATCTTACAATATATATCTCCATGATATTGCTTGTGATCTCCACTTTGATGTTACCAGATAAGTTTGGAGCTGCCATGGCTATTGTCAAGTCTGATATAGGGGGTAACATAACGGTAAGAAATTTGCATTTTATTGTTACCTACTAATAGATAAAGCTCTTCAGGATATTGTAACCTATGTTTACATAAATGGGTAATGTTACTCTTTTGAGGTCTACTTCTCTTTTCCACAATTATATTATTTGTTTGGCAATGACCGGTTGGTCTACTCAAGCTTTATAATTTAACTAAACAATGCAACTTCATTTAACCTTCTTTTTGTTTTGTATCACTTATGTATATATTCACCATTTTAATTTGCAGAGGCTGGAAACTAAATATAATTCTGACCCATCGAAGTATGAATATTTATACAGTATGGTACAAGTTGAAGTTGAATCTAAGACAGCAACAGGCTCTTCGAGCTGTAGCAATGGGCTTCTATGGTTAACAAGGTCTGTTTTTTTGTTCATTTTCAGTAAGCTTTAGAAGTTCTCAATGATATTACACTACTGTGTGAAATCCCACACTAAATATGTGTACGCATGTGGAATATAGTAGTGCATATAGAGACATCAACAAGCATGTTTTAGTAAATAGACTGAATGGGTTCACCATGTTGCATCTAAACCTATGTGAGAATCTTGCTCACAGAAGACTATTGTTCACCTATGTGAGATTTGCTGAACTGATAAGATTATTTAAAGCTGTTAACAATGGAAAGTAATAAGCAATAGGAAAAGTTTTCAATTGCTTGAACTAACAAGCTAGTTACTGTGTTCCCCCTGAATATTAGATTATATTGATTTGAGGATGAACATTGTTACTAGTGCACCCACAATTGCTTGAACCTTTAGATGAGATATTTGATCTATAACCCAAGAAACTACTGATAAACATATGAGAATTTCATCTCACATGGCTCAAGCAGAAATCCACAAATGTTGATTTTTATCATTCTCGCCTACTTAATCTGGATATCCTTTTCTTAATTTTGTATCATTCTCGTCCACAAATGGTTTAGATGCGATATTTGATCTATAACCCAAGAAACTACTGATAAACATATGAGAATTTCATCTCACATGGCTCAAGCAGAAATCCACAAATGTTGATTTTTATCATTCTCATCTACTTGATCTGGATATCCACAAATGTTGATTTTTAGTGTTGGGTGTTTTGTTTTTGATTATAGTGTATATAACCTCGAGACAGGTACATGCATCTTGATGAATTTAACAATCAAATAAATCCTTCATTCTTGATGGCATTCTATACACTTTGCATAAACAAAGCCAACAGTAACTACATGTCATGGTTTCTGCTTGCATTTGCATATCTAAATAAACAAGACATGCTTTCACAAATATAGAACGTTCTGTTTAGCATATCATCTGATGTGTAAGTAACTTTTTCATGAGGTATCTGGAAATGTAAGTATTCTTGTTACATATCATGATAAATGAGTTTTCATCAATGTGGCTCTCCCGCAGAGCCATCTGAGTTTAGCTTAACTGATCTAGTGCAGCAAAATCTGCAGGCAAATATATGCTTCAATTATGTGTTTGTCTTTCAGAGCAATGGACTTCCTGGTGGAACTATTCCGGAATTTGCTAGAGTATGCAGACTGGACAATGTCGCAAGTCTGCACTGATTCCTACAGCAAGACCTTAAAAAAATGGCATGGTTGGCTTGCCAGTTCTACTGTCACGGTAATAAATATACGCTGTCCATACATGGCATTTATTTCTTAACATCTCTAGGTCTGAAGCAACTCATCTATTAAATGAACAAGAAATCTGACATAACGATGTTTTATCATTTAGACACTTGCAATGATAAAGCAGTTCATCTATCAGATAAATATGTTATCCTTATTTTTTTCTTGATCCATCCATCTTTATAAATTCAGAGAGAAATACCATGATCCAAATAGATGATGCTTATTGATGCTCTTTCTTAATTTCATTAGCAGCTATTACTAGATAGTCATGATTTTTGCAGTTGGGACCTACTTGACATTCCCTTCTAACGATTGGTTGTTATAGACTTAGCTAGTTTTGTCTAAGTTGTGCGGCACCCTTGCGTGTCTGTCCGTAAAGGATCAACCTCCCCAAAATTTCTTAGGGTCTCTTAAGGACCTATAAAAGAGAAGATGGGTTAGAGAAAGCATTGAACTCGGGAACTACAAACAACTATTTCAACAAACACTTGATAGGCAATGCAAATTACAAATATGGACTTTGCAAGCTCTGAATGGTCACATGATAAAGGGTCCAAAAAGGTCCATCATAGACCAAAATCCCCACAAGTGCCCACATGACACAACCTTTATTTACAAGCCTAAAATGACCACTAAAACCAACCAAAATGGGGCTACCAAGCTTACTGTCAACCCACTACATGCGGTGCAAAGCATAAACAAAACCAAAAGTCACAGACATATACGAGCATTAGATCGAACACCCTGTTTATTGCTTTGTCCGTGACATTCTCCCCCATTTATTCTTTTGATGTCTTCATCGAAGCCTTTGTAGAAGCTGCATCTTCTCGCCTTTGCTGAGTTTTCAATCTTCTGCTCCAGCTGCAACGTATCTCTTGGCTCCCAACTGCTCTCCGCTACTATTGTTGAGTAATCAAACTTTGATCCGCTATGCTGTTTCAACTTGCCAATGACTTTGACTCTAGTGTGGGGTTAGTCGAGTTGTGTTGATCCTTGTTAGTTGTTGTAGATCTTTCAAATGAAAGAAAAGACCGTCCTTTTTATATGCTAATCTCTCAAATGTCTCATGCTGCTTGAACCGGATAGATACCTGTTGGAGCTTTGACGAACATCGCCTCACAGACTTTGAAATTTTTGGGGTCTTTCCTTTGCAAAATTCACCCGTCAATTCCTCTTCCACTTAGTTGTTGCTTCCAAGTAGGTCCACATCACTTCTACTTTCGATTAGCATCCTATTGGGAAATGAAGCGGACAATCTACTTTTAGTACCACTGATCACCATTGGTAAGGATTTAATAACTATTATCTTCTACTAAGTTTCTTCGAAGGGTCTTTGAATCTATGCAAAGCTCCTCTACTGGATAAATAGGATAACTCGGGTACTCGGTTTTGCCCGTGCTCTTAATAGTTGAGAAGGCAAAGGTTACTTGATTTCGTTGGCCTCCTTGAGGGTTGTACTTCATGTATTGAGCTAGTTACTAGCCTTCACCCGCTCTTTGCTCACACTTCCGAAGCACTCGAAGTGTTTGTACTCCTTGTATTGAGTTAGCTACTATGATTCACCTTCTTACTACTATCAAACTTCTAGAATGCAAGAAGTTTTGCTCGAAAAGAGAAAATTTTCACCCCAACTTGGATCAAGTTACTGATAGTTTTGGTCGCCTTTGGGATTGTACCATCTTTTCGATCATCTCTATCACCTACTCCTCTGAGTAGAAAAGGTACAACAGTGCATACTACCTACTTCGTTCTTTAGTCGAGCACTCTTGTATCGACCCGAAGTCCTCCACTTTCGGTTATCTTAATGAGAAGCTTGTTGATACCGGTCTTACGAAGTTTCTTGACCTCTGCCCTTTAGCCTTGTCTCGGTACTTGGGGTTTGCCTTTGCATTCTCTACCTTTTCGGCCCTTTTCACGACCAACGCTCTCCACGGAAGTCCCGCCTTTGTGGTACCATAGCGCTGTATGCCCATGACACTACTATTCGTTGTCTCACATCTACGTCCCTTTTTTGCGATTGATAGATCCGCCTCTGCAGCACTATGACACTCCTCTTAATCCTTCTCCATTTTAACTGATGCTTGGTTTTGGATAGCTGAGCCCCTCTAGACTTATTGTCGCTTCCTTGCCCCTTTCGATTACTTGCTTCAACACCTCTGTGTTCTTCGAGCAGTTCCCCTTGATCGATGGAGAGATAGATTGCAACTCCCATTCATAGCCTTTGCCATCATGTTGCAGGGCTTGCGTCGATTCTATTCTCATTAGCTTTTTTGGTAGCAACGTTCGCTTACTCGACTTTATCCTCTGACTTGTCGAGCTCCCTTAAGCGAATATAAGCTCTAGAGCAGTCTAACTCTTCAGCCGCTCTGATCATATCTCTGTATGATAAGTCCCCCAATAGGATTCACTGATATTTGCATTCGAAATTCCTCCTCGATGGTATATAGCCCCTATCTGTTGATGACCAAGGCTTTTATTCGATGCAAATTTCGATGCATGCATGGAAGACTCGCCTCTGCGATACCATGACATTCACTCCTTAAATCCATAGCCATTTTTGTTGTCATGTTGTTCACCGAAGTGAAGCTCTAAGTAGCTCTCGATGATACCTTCGTATGACCTAGTCCCATGTAGGACTTGTCTCATGTGTGTTACATTGCCTTGAATATTTTCACCACGATCCGCTGTACCATGTCGCCTCTTGGTGACATCTCCATTGCATTCTAATTATTATGGAATGAACTCGGACTGTGATTTCTTCATGTGTGGCCTCTTCTAGCACATTGCAGGGTCTTTGCCACCTCTGATTGTGTTCGCTCCTTTAGCAATCGACTTTTGTCTATCTGCTCTCGGGTCACACTTGGATGAAGCACAACTCTAGGATAGCCCGTCGCTTAGCAACTCTTAAAGTCCATCGACTTTATGAAAATTGGTGCACTATTGTCTGGATTCTAGGCCTTTGCCCGCCCTAGCACATTCTCTGCTATGCACCGCTTCTTTCGTGGTAACTCGAATGGCAGCACTATGACATATTCTTCAAGAGTACCCACCTCCGTGTCCTCTTGCCTTGTGCCAAGGCCTTCTGACCCCAACTTTGCCTCCGCAAGTCAAGTCCTCTTAGTTCCTTCGTCAAATATTTCATCGAGATAAGGTGTATGTGCCTCGAAACTCCCTTCATCTTTGTTACCATGCAGGATGAGTCTGCTCCATCAGAATGAAGGACCTATAGAATGACATGATCTCGCTCTTGCCTCTACAAGAGTTCATGTCCTTTGCTCTATGTTTCGTCTTCTATATTGAGTCTCTTCATGCGGCTTGGGCATTTCACCAAGTTACACCAAAGTTACTTTGCTCCTCGATTTGTAGTGAGTTGTTCGCGTCCACCATTCCACGGGTTAGCCCTCCGTTGAGTCTGATCTCCATATCGACTCCAAGTGTGCCTTCATTTGGTATTGCCTTGGGTCGCTCCCCCACTTGATCTCACAATGCATCCACCAACACATTACCTCATGCGAGCTCATGTGACGACTCCTCGCCGCTCGCTCGGTCTGTTGAGCTTTGTGGATTTATTGTCTTAAGGTGCCTCCTTCTCAACATGTGTGGTCCGTTGCATATGATTCTCCCTCTGGAGAACCGAGACTTATCCCTCCTGGATATCTATCCCGTTGGAGCAAATTCTCTATTTGCATTCTTCCCTCTAGAAGTTTTGAAGACCACCATTCCTTTGGATTACTCCGCCTTGCTGAACAAACTGTGCATTGTTCTACCCCCTTGAATGCACTTGCTAGATTACGACTGTGCACCAATATAACACTCGCTGCACCCCTCAAGGCCTAGCAACATGCTGAACTTAAGTTTTAATGCTCTATGGTGTCGAGTTTTGGTCATTTTGGGATGGCCATGGACATTCCATCGTCTGCATACAAGCCCTTGCATGAGTACCGAATTCTTTGAGTTAGCAATTCCTCTTACCTTAGTAAACTTTGCACAACTCTTTCGGTCGCTGAGCAATCCATCCCACATTGCACGGTCTCATCTTTTACCAAGTGCCCCACTTGCCTTAAGCATCGTCAAGTTTGGTTGCTAACGTTGAGCCGTAGCTCGAACTCAGTCGTCTCAACCTTTGTGCACTATACGTTCTTTTTAGCTCGCTTGTCCTTATTATGCCTCTCGCACGAAGGGTTGGTCATTCCTTTGAATGCCAATCTCGAATGCCTGCTCCTCTGAGCGACTCTTTTTCCCTACATCTCAATACTTGTTTCCCTCAAAAGGTCACACGTGCTAGCTACCCTCAACACAATCCCGCTAGGTCCCCCATGTTTGCATGTCAAGTGTTTCTATGTGTGTCCTGCTCCGATACCAACTGCCATGGACTTAGCTGGTTTTGCCTAAATCATGCGGCACCTTTACGTGTCCATCCGCAAAGGATCAACCTTCCTGAAACCTTTTAGGGTGTCTTAAGGACCTACAAAAGAGAAAACAGGTTAGAGAAAGTATTTAACTCGAGATCTGCAAGCAACCATTTCATCAAACAATTGATAGCCAATGCAAATTACAAACATGGATTTTGCAAATTCTGAATAATTGCACGACAAAGAAAATGATCATCAAAGTCAATCAAAATGAGGTTGCCAAGCTTACTGTTAGCTTACGGATATATACGTGTAAAATATGAATAAAATATGAATAAAATCGAAAGATACGGATATATACGAGCATCACATTAAACATTCTGTTTATAACTTTATCCATGATGTTGAATTTATATGATTTTATGCTTTTGTAAAATTTGTTACTCTGTCTAATATCATCTTCCATTTCTTATTTTTTCTGTGGAATCAGTTTGTGCAAATCTCTCTCTTGGAATCTGCAAGCTTGCCCTCTTCTTTTATATCGCAAAAATTTAGTCAATTCAAGTCTAGACAACATATAAATTTTCACTATCCAACTCTGTGAAACTGGTTGCAGGTTGCTATGAAACTTGCTCCCGATAGAAAGAAATTCATGGAGGTTATTGGAGGATCCGGTGAGATCAATGCTGACATGGAGAAATTCTGCACAACATTTGCGCCTTTTCTAGCAGAGAACCACAAATTCCTAGTAAGAATACTCGGTATTCATGACCTGTGCAAAATTTTCACAAGTGAGAAGCTTATTGCTTTATTGCTTTGCTTTTTCTCTCTCTATAGGTTAGCGTGGGTCTTGATGATATGAAGGCTTCGTGATGACGCGAGGACTAACTAAGCGAGCTTGCTTTCTTATCGCTATACTCTACCATCACTACAATGGAAACAGTTTCATCCTTTCAATATCCTATTGGCATTACAGTTTGTAGCCATTTGTTATGTGTTACATGTTATTAGCATTGTTCGGATGTGCCGCTTATATCAAATATGAAATCTGGAGACCAGAATGTACCAGGCGAGCATTAGATCTCATGTTCTTGGATTGTGTACTATGCAAATCGTTCATCCGTACCAAGTATATCGAGCTATCAAGGTGATTGACTTGTTTATTATTTTTTAATTTGTAGAAAGAACAGATTACGAAGTTAATTAATGTTGGTATGTAAGACTGAATGCAAACCTATCTGGAATGAGATTCCTGGGAGACATCGCATAACACCTTATGGTGTTGTTTGCCCTAAGCAAGGAGCAGTCAAAGAGCAGAAGAGAATTTAAATAAGGAACAAAACCTAAGAGAAAGAACTCTATCAAATTCATGTGATATTTATAATATAAGTATTACTTCAATAGAGGATATGGTAGAGAATATCATTTAAGATGATATGTGAACTATGGAAATAATAGTTATAAGAAACGAAATGATTAAAATTAATGATAAGAGAAGAGATAGAGAAAAACCTTAGTAGAAATTATAAATAAAAATTTAAATGCTCTAAGCTTAACTAAACATATAACTTTTTAAGGATTTTAATAACAGTGAAAGATCCATATAATTGATCCCAGATAATTTGAATTTATGATTTTGATTTTGTTATTGTGTTGAACTGAATTAATTAATAGATATCATTAGAAACTAAAGCAAAAAAATTGGTACGTGAGCCAGTTCTTTGATATTATGATCACATCTGAGCAACAGTTTTTCCTTTTTACTTTTTGACACTGTTAAATTGAAATAGGTTTGACTGACCTCAATATAAACAGATGTAGAGATATCCATTCATCACAACATCATGTTCATTAGCGTCACAATGAGAATTTAAAACATATTAATATAAATTAAAGCCTAACAGACAACTTTCAATTTTAACTATAGTGATATATATATATATATATATATATATATATCTCATAAATGTTAATACAGATTGTATCTCTATCTATTCCGTTATATATTAAAATTCTCTAGAAATGCCACTACCATTAACATCCATCCACAAATCCAGAATAAACATTTTAATCATGGTTAACATTAGTTTGTTTGAGTCAAAGAAATATACAAAACTATAAAATATCTTTAATATGTTAGCATCAAAATGAGATTTTAAAGGATATTAATTAATATACATTAAAGTTCCAGAGACTAGTCAACTTACAATAGCTAACAAAATATCAGCTACAATGATATATTCCATTAAATATATCTCTAGGTTTTTAGTATTCGATTAATGCATATGCTAAACATAAATTTTGTAATCACCAATAATTTCTTTCTTAACATAAATTTATTTCTATAAATAATGTATTGCTTTATTATTAACATCCATGTTTATATATTATAGTTAAGAAAATAATTAAATCTAATTTTCTTAATCATGTGGATAAGTTAGAAATCTTACTAATCAATTAGATTATTAATTAATTAATTTCCTAATAAGTGATAGAATTTTTAGGAAGTAAATAGTATATATTTTATTTTTATGTGTGAACTATAATAAATAAATATTATATTTCTATCTTTGTGTGTAAAAGTAAAATAAAAATAAATTTAAAATAAAATTTAAATATTTATTTACCTTTTGAGGAGATATCATCTTCTCCTATATAAAGGGGCTACTCTTCTCTCATTTCTCACCGAGCCTGAAAAATAAGAGGATTGAGAAAAAGATTTCTCGAAGAGCTAATCTCGAAGAAAGGATAACCAATGAGAGATAGGATCCTTTCGTTTTTAATTAGCTTTGATTTATATTTTAAAATCTTAATATAGAGATTGTTATAATTTTATGATGCATAATAATGTTTTAATTTTAAAATTTTATGATTAATAAATAATGATAATTGATTCGTGATATTAGAATGATTATTTAATTGATATTGGTCTCTTCAACTTAAGTGAGTTTTAATATTGATTTAACTATTAAAATTTTTATTTTTAGATTAATAATTATAATTATATATATCTATGTAAGATGTGTAAATTTATATGATTTAATTAGTTTTGAATTTAAGATTATAAATTTAAATTCTTTAATTCATGGATTTGAGTTATTCTCTAATAATCTAGATTTTTAAAATATAAGATGAGTCTAATTGAGGTCTGACTTGAGTTAAGTTGATCTATCAAACTAGATTGACTTAGCCCATGTGGCCAGGTACAGTTAGCCCATGTGACTAGACATGACTCAGCCCATGTGGTAAGGTATGACCTAACCCATATATCCAAGTATGATCCAATTCATGAGACCATGTATGACCTAGCCCATATGGTAAGGTACGACCTAATTATGTAGCCAAGCATAGGCCAACTTATGTGGCTAGGTATAATCTAGTTCATATGATCAGATACGACCTCAAATCAAGTGTCTTAAGCATGACCTAACCCACAAGCCAAGCATGACCCAATTCAATGATAAGGCTCAACCTAATTTATGGGTGAGGCTTAGCCTAGTACGTGAAATTAAGCCTGTCCAACGATGCGATTAGCGTTAGACACATCGTCACTCCTCTATCTAGCCCGTTGTACCTCAACTTGATCTATTACTTGGGACAGGCATGTGCAGTACATATGACCCATCCAAGACTCAAGTGAGTTGGTTTAGTTTAGGCTAACACCATACGACATAGTTCAATTTCCTTTTCTTTTATTAGTTTGAGCTCGTTAATTGACTAAATCAAATAGGTTTGATCAGTTAAAGTTAGTTTAGGGTGATTCCAAGCTAACTTAACTAGTTCAAACCTACTTACCTAATTGAGATTAATCAAATCTAAATTAGACTAGTCTAGGGTAATTCCAAACCGGTTCTAAAAAGATTTGAGATTGATTCTTTTAGGTCATAATTGAATTAAATTTGGTTTAAGTCAATTGAGCTATTCTAATTAAGGTTTTGGCTAATTAAGGACTATTGAGATATTTATATTTTAAGCTTTTATAATTTGATGAATTTAAATATTTTATTTGAAGATATCATTTAAAAATGACTATTGATTTTTTTTATTTTTTTTTAAGTTTATGATATTGATATGATTGTTACCATATAGTAGATGTAACTAGGCTAATGGTCTACATTGAAAGTGCGACATGTGAAAGGAGCTACGGGTCTATCATAGTGCGGAGCCACCAATAGACATAGAGTAGTAGATTATATATAAAACATGATCTCTTATAATATTTGATCATGCTATATTATGGATGCATGTGTGAATGAATGAATGTAAATGAATGATCATGTTTATATATCCTTGTCGAAGGTAGGTATAACGATTCCCTTCGGGGATTAGTGGACCATTAGATGTGATGGTTAGATGATTCCTCCGTCTGTTGTTAAGAGTGCGATATGGATTATCTTCATCCGTTGTTGGGAGGAATCCATCCCGTGAAGTATGCCTCTCCATCCGTTGTTAGGAGAGTGTACCATCGGGTGTGATTTACGCTTTTATTATTATATATATGTTGCATATGACTGATGCATGATTTTGCTTAAGAAATTATCATTATTTTTCTGATACATAAGTTTTATGATGAATCAGTGTATTATTATTATTTATTAAATTATTGATATTTGTTTCATGAATGTTGAAGTTTATATTTATGATTTTTTCGAGGTCCCTACCAATATGTGTGGTTGCTTATATGTTTTTATCTTATATTTATTTTCAATGTAATCTACCACTTTACAATAGATCTGAAGCTTGGGTGCAAGAGACTTGTAACCCTATTAAAAAGATATGATTTTTTTCTTAATTCATAGAATATTTATTATTGTAAAGATAAGAATTTAAATTTAAGGATAAAAAAAGAAAAAAGAGAGTGTATTTTATAAATTATGAATAATAAAATGATGATCTATTATATTTCATAAATCTGGAATGATATATAATATTTTATAAATCTGAGGTAGAGAATACGAAAGATGATTGCTCTTTTTATTTTAAGAAAAGGAGGGGCGGGGGAGACTTCCCGCCTTTGTGGGGAGTCGTCACTGTATATTTCTGAGTTTCGTAAATAATAATAATAATAATAATAATAATAATAATAATAATAATAATAATAATAATAATAATAAGAGAGAGAGAGAGAGAGAGAGAGAGCGCGCCCCCACGCTAATGATAGATTGGTATTCAAAGGCCTCTTCTATCGTTGACTAAAATTTCACGGCCACCTCGATCGGCCGCGTTCCCATTTGGAGGTGTCTCCAACGGCCAACAACGCGTCACCTTGAGGAGGAACCGGAGATGGCTCCCATTTTGGCCATGCCACCACATTCCAATCCGTCATCTCCTCCCCTACCTCCCTCTACTTGTTTCTCGTCCTGAGCAATTCATTCGGAGTCCTCCTCTTGCCCCTAGCGAATTCGAACTCAAAGCTGCCTTGGAAGGGGTTTGTGTTCCTGCCTGGTCCTCTCAGGCGGCAATGAGGAAGTTCTCATCAGGTTGGAGTATCTGGAGTTGGAAGTGCCCTCTGTCTCTTCATTGATTCCCCCAGGTATGGTAGCTTCTGCTTCCATCAGGGTGCCATTTGTTTCGGAGAATCGGATGTCCTGGTTCTCTTTAGGACCATTCCTTCGTGTTTGATTTGATTTAGATCATTCATTCTTTCCATGATTGGCTTTCGAATTGATCATATGTACTGGCAGTAATCTGTTCATATTTCTGTGTCCCCAATCCTTCCGATCATACATGGCTCTCTGCAATCGCGTCCCTAACTTATGCATTATGATATGAGTTCTGTTTCTTGCTCATTGTTCAAGGGCACAGGAGCTGACAGTGCCACATAGAGTCTCTGTATACAATGGGCACAAAGATGAAGAAGGGCATGTTAAAGCCCCTGCGGTACATCTCTCAAATCTTCGGTATGCCGACGCGCTTCATCATCATCCCTGTGATCGTTTTCTGATGTCATACATCCTTTCATTCATTCGTCCTTTCATCTGAGCGAAATCTTCTTCATCACAGATAACAAGGAGCCTGAGATGCAGATTGGGTTCCCAACTGATGTCAAGCATGTGGCACACATCGGATGGGACGGACCGAGCGTTGGTTCCCCGAGCTGGGTACTTTTCATCGCCCACAACTAGAATTTTGATGCACTGAACGTGTTTGTTTATTTGTTTATTTGTTTCTCACGGCTGATGTTTCCATTTGAATTGATAGCAGATGAAGGATTACCATTCAGCACCGCTCAGCTCCTCATTTGGTGCAGATGGCAGGGAAAGCCCCCCATCAAACTCATGGGGTTCTCAAGGTCAGATTTCTTCTGTCTCATTAGTTTCTTTGCTTCTGAATCATTGGTGCCATCCAATTCAAGCCCTGCTAGAAAAAGCACCATACTGCATCAAAGACCGGTCGTGAAATCGTCTTTTCTCTGCTCTGCATGCATGCTTGAATAGCGTGCTTGCTGCAAGTCATATGTCTCACTTGGTGATGTCAGAATTCTCTCGAGGAGGAGGCATCGAAGACTCCCCGGCTCGGCAAACCCCGGCACCTTCCAGACTCAGCGCTGCATCTGCCGAACCGTCGCCCGACTCCCCCGACTTGGCTCCTGCATCGACCAAGCCAAGGCATTCAAGACGGCATCAGTCGGATGGAAGCCTGCCCAGCGACTCCCCCAGTCGCGACTCCGCCGACGGATCGAAGCGCGGCAGGAAGCCACGCAAGAAGGACGCAGCCGGCGCCTCCGACTCGCCGGCGCAGGACATGCCGGCTATTCCCAAGCAGTCACACCGAAGGAAAAACAGAGCGGCCAAGTCGAAGGCCCCAGCGTCGACCGAGGAGGGAAGCACCAAGCCAGCGCCGGTGGCCACGATGCCCTCGACCGAGGAGGACCACGCAGCGCAGTGACAAGAGTTGCCAAGTACCGCAAGAGATTGCTGGAGGTGGACGAGTCATGTCAATGTTGATGAATGTCGTGAACACATAAAGAGATGGGATTTGCCTTGCTGTTGTTTGCATAACTGCCATTTAACTACGATGCTTCAAAAGATACTCTGTTCATGAGCTAGTTTTTTTATACTGTCAACTTCCTTTCGTTGGATTTGTGCTGTCAAACATTTTACATCATGCTAAGCAACGTTGATTGTATGATAAAAATTAGCATTATTTAACAAAATATTTAATTTATTTGCTTGGATTTTATATTTTTTTATCGAACAATTTAATCTATTTATTCATCTATAAAATTATGAAAATTAATTTTCCAATGTAATGTTATGAGAGAATATAGGCACGTGCAAGTCACGTGCAAATGGACACTACCAAAATTCACATGGTGGGTTCGCGGACGTGGGACTGATGCACCATTGAACACCTTCAGGGCTGACCACACAACTTGATGTTGGAAGGCCATATCACCCGAGAAAACTTTCAGGAGGTGATCCAGTCAGCTCTTCGAAGTAGCACTATGCGATGAAAGAAAGCCAAAATGGGCCCACAATGCATTCTTGGCTGGGCTAGGGTTTAAAGCGGTAGGATTAGGGTTCCATGTTGGTCCGGGCATTAAACTGATGATTCCATCAGTTTGCCGGCCACATCCTCTAGTTAGCAATTCATGAACACATTCAGGAATCGCAACTCCTTCATCCTCATAACCCTCGTCAACAAAAGCGACCCTTTGATTTGGGGTTCCAAGCCCATCTTGCCTAGCTTCATGCCAAACATGTGTCGCAATCGAAGCACCCTGTCGAGGCTATAGAAACTGAGCGAGACAACGGAGGACAACCTTGTGAGCGAGCTTGATGGTCCCCATTATGAAGGGCATATTTCGCTGCAGCTTATCCACAGAGAGCATCAGCATGTTGGGGCTACATGCTAATAATGCTATGACCTCATCACCAGAGAAGTCGATCTTCTCGAGGTTGGCGATCTTGCGATGGAGCATCTCATGTCAAGAGATGGCGGTAGGGGTGCAGCGACCTCGTGTTGGTGGTGGAAAACCGTGCAGGGTAAATGTTGGGTCAAGGGAGATGCTGGTGAGCAAATAATTGTTGGTAATAATACACTAGAGTTATGATATTACTTTTTTAACTCTAATTTAGGGTTATTTTTCACGTGTGATAACACCTATAATATTTTTGATGATGTTAGAAGAAATAATATTAAATATTTTATTTTCATAATTATCAAAATTTTAATATGATTTTTAAAATATAAGAATTGAAATACTAAACATAACTAACTATGGGAGATAATATATAATTAACCTGAAAAACTATACATTATGCCAAACTTATCATACTAAATCATATGCACTGATAATACACGGGAGATATGTTTTAGAACCCCCATCACACTACCATCATTGAGAATATTTGGGCTCATACTCATCATCGATGCTCATTGACAACGTAATCAAGTCATCATTTCTATCATCATGGATACTCCCTTTTTTCTACTTATCCTATAACGGCCAATATTAGAAGATTCCAAAAAATAAAAAAATGACAATAATAGAAGATTCAAATAGAAAATAAAAAAATAATACCATTAATGAATCTATAAGGGTTGGTAAGTATTTTTAGGAGTCTTAATTATATTAAATTTGCTGGGAGAGTCTTGAATAAATTGAAACTTCATCGATTATGATTTGTTCATATAAATACATCTTGAGTCTAAGTTTTGGTGAGAAAGAGATGTAAGATGCTTTGCGTACTCCTGAAATATTTCATAGGGCTTTTAAAAAATTTATTTTTTTTTCAAGATTTATTTGAGAAGGTATCCAAAAAATAATTTGTGCTTGAGCGGGGATAAAACTTAAGGATTTTTTTAATTGATCTTATATATTAAAAAAAAATATTTTTCTCCATAGATATAGACCAAAGTTATCGAATCACTTTACATCTTGCATCAACTTTTCAATATGCTTTTTAATTATTGATCTCTACTTATTTTTTTATTTTAAAAGTTTTTGTTATCTCCCTCCCCCTATTCGAATTTTTTTTTACTAAACATGTTAGAAATAGAATTGAAAAAGAGAAAAAGCTACCTTTTTACATATTATAAGTGTTGGAAAATCTAGGATCAACATCACATGCATAGCGAAAGAACAGAAAAATAAAACAAAATCCTAGATTTCCATGAATAAATTTTGTCATCGTACGAAGATCGGTGCACTAAAATCCATGAATCCGAAAACTACATATATAAAAAAGATAATATCTATAAAGATTGTATATCTTTAAATTCTTATAGATCCATGAAGAAGGATGGAGGTCAAGCATCCTCCTTATTAGGATCTAGAGCGATACTAAGAGGGGGGTAGGGGGGGGGGGTGATGAATTAGTACAGTAGATAAAAATCGATAATTTAAATCGATTTAAAAAAATATTGTGCGTTGAAAAGTTTTGTCTAACGAAAGCAATTTCGGTAAAGAGGATTATTCGAGTGAATACAAAAGAGGATTGAGAGAAGGAGATTGAAAGATTGCAGCCAAGTAAAAATTGAAATGTAACAATTTAAAACTTACATACCAAGAGAAGTACGCAGCGATTTACAGTGGTTTGGTCAAATGACCTACATCCACATTTGAAACCTTCTTCGATGAGGTTCTCGGCTTCCACTATCAATCCTTCTTGAAGGGGAAGGATCAAATACCCCTCTTACAGACTTTTACAAGTGGTTCACACTCTTTTATAGAACTTTTACAAGTGAGATTTCGGAGGTGAACACTCGAGCTTTCCAAGGTTGTTTCATTGGAGTTTTGGCTCAGTTTTTATCACTTCTCAATGTCCTTAACCAGCTGAGAAGTAAGGGATATTTATAAGCTCAATTGGCTTTAGAATTGAAGCCAAAAGAGGTCCCATCCCAGATTTTTGGGTGTTGGTGGTACCATCGCTAGTTGACCCTAGTTCGGTCAATGTACTGCACCGTCCAATCTGATGGTACTACTGCTTGACAGAGTCTCGGACTTTATGGAGGGGAGGTACCATCGTTGACCTAGGCAGTACCACTGCACAGAACACTTGGGAATATGTTCCTGGGGTAGTGCCACCGCAAACAGGTCTAGCACTTCTGGATGGGCCTTGAATCCGACCCAATCCAGTTAATTTGCGGGCCCAGTTGGCCCCTACCATGGTTTGAAGGATTAACACTTAATCCTAACCCTAATTACATACTAACTATGACATTAAAGACATACAAAGCAAAAACCTAAACTGGAACATCAAGTGTTCTTCCGGTGAACTTTCGGTGGACTTCCGATGAACCCTTGGATAACTTTCGGTGGACTTCCAACAGGCTCTCAGACTTTACAACAACCTTGGTGAGTTCCAATGAGTCTTCTTCGGTAAGTTTCGATCTTTCTCGGTAGACTCCGCGAACTTCCGATGAACCTTCCGATGAACTTCTGATAATCCATCGGTAAGCCCCCCGATTCATTCTCGGCTAGTTTTAGCAATACTTTCGATGAATATTCAAACTCCGGTGGACTCTCGAACTTCCAATGATTTGATCACACTTAACTCCGGCACGTCATTTTGCTTTACGTCTTTATCACTATTGTAGTAATCCTGCATACTTTTCTCAATAATATGGATTAGATCAAATAACCTATCAATTGACTTCATCATCAGAATTCAAGATTTAACAATCTCCCCATTTTTTATGATGACAATCAATTGATGATGGAGTTAACTTTAACTCCCCCTATCTATATGTTATATTTTGATAAAGGAGACACTTGAATTCAAACCCCTTGAATTCAAGCCCAACCCGATAAGTTACATACGTTCAAACTTATCATCATGCTCAACTAGCATGTTTTTTATCCCTAAATATGAATCTTCATATTTTTCACAATTCGAAAATGATGTCAAGGCGTGACATCTATTTTCAAGTTCAATGTCGAATGATGATATACAATCATTATTTCGACAAATGATACTAACTATAATTTTGAAATGTAGCAAGAATCAAGTGATATCAAATAGTTCAAGAATTTAATGCATGATATCAATTGACAATAAATCATTCAATGATACACAAATGAGAGCTAATCGTATCAAGGCTGTTGGGAAATCCTTCAAGGGGGAGCGACATCATATGCGCAGCGGAAGAAAAGAAAAACAAAACCCCAGATTTCCCATAGAAAGTTTCCGTCATCGTGTGAAGATTGGTGCGTCAAAAACAAATCCATGAAAACTGCATGTGTTAAAGAAAATACCTAGGGAGATCGTATATCCCTGAATTCCTGCAGATCTATGGGAGAGGATGAAGGAAATCAAGTGTCCTCCTCTCTAGCGGTATCCACACAACAGGGATTGCGACGATGCACCTCTCTCTCTAGGGAGAGGCGAATAGGAGGTAGCTACCAAAAACCCTCAGCCTATAGAGCTACGGTTCCCTCCTATTTATAGAGGCCCCCTGAAAAACCCTAATGAATCTTTTACCCTATTGGGTATTGGATCTCCATCCAAATTACCCAAGCCTCTTAGATTAGTGGGCCTCTACCCAATAATCTCTTATTAGCAATTATTGGATCTCATCTCAGGATCTAATAATTCAGGGGCTTAATGGATATCCAATAAGATAAGGGGTTCAGCGGATATCTCATATCCGAACCTCTACTCGTCGCAACACCTACTATATGTGTGTGACCCTCTAGGCCCAATATGGAGCTGGCCGTGAGTCATACTTGTCAGAACTCCTTCTGACTTAGTAAATTATTATCTCTATAATAATTCACCCAACTCATCGACTGTGGACGTACCAGGCCACTACGCCATGGCCCCCAGACGATATAGGGGAATCTAATCCTTTGGACCTATCTGTCCTCAGTCCCATATGGTCTCTCCTCGAGTCTTGCTCTTGTCGGATTCTCCCGGAGAACTCTTTCTCTCTCAATCCGAATAACCTTAGCTAAGGATTTGTTCGAGCAAGAACACATGGGATATTCCTCTCATGATACCGAGAGCGGATGATCCTCTATTGACACTCAATAGCCCTTGTAAGGTTGGCTACCACTCCCAATGATCGGCTGTACTAGATATGGAACTTTCCAAACCTATAAGTCCGGTATCATAGAGTGGAGTACTCATACAGGACATTCTTGGTGTCTCAAATCTAAGGACCAGATACACTACTGGGACTACGGAATCGCTGTCTGACGTGAGGTATCAATAACCATCCAGCATTCTGTAGGCGAATCAATCAGTGAACTCATTCTCCAATGAGCACCTTCATTGTACCTTTAGTGTCCCCACACGAGTAGCTATAAGACCAGCTACCTCTATCATATGAACGGGTATACAACACACCAGTCTATCCGGTTATCTCGATGTTCTTCTCGAGTAACCTATGACCAGGATAATTTAGGGTCTGTGTTTAAAGGTGAATCGGTCTCATTATCGTAATCTCATCACGATCCAATTCCCATTGCATAGATCCAAGGACATCACAATATACATATAGATAATGTGAGATAATGCCAATAATCATAAGCAAAGAGATTAACGCAGCATGTTACAGATGTAATCACTCATGTGATTGGCTTGTAGGGCACCTATAACTAGCAATCTCCCACTTGACCTAAAGCTAATCACCAACATGTCTGATCCCTATCAGACCTCTATGATACTAAAAAATAATCTGAGTCAGTAGCTTTGTCAGTGAATCTACAATGTTATCTTCAGATGGAACTCTTTCCGTTACTACATCTTTTCGGGCCATGATCTCTCTAATAAGTTGGAACCTCCTCAGAACACTTCTGATGAGACCCGGGTTCTCTTATTTGAGTAATCGTTCCGTATTTATCGCAATATAAAGGAATCATATCCTCGCTACTCGACATGACTCCTAGGTCTGTGATGAACCTCTTCATCCAGACTCCCTCCTTTGCTGCCTCTGCCGTAAAAATGTATTCCGCCTCTGTGGTCGAGTCAGCAGTAGTGTCTTGCTTGGAACTCTTCCAGCATACTGCTCCTCCATTTAGGGTGAACACATACCCTGAATTAGACTTGCTATCATCAACATCAGACTAGAAGCTCGAGTCCGTGTAGCCCTCAACCTTGAGGCTACTACCTCCATATACCAGTAAAAGATCCTTAGTCCTTCTCAAGTACTTAAGGATACATTTTACTGCTTTCCAGTGCTCTAAGCCTGGATCTGCCTAATATCTGCTCGTGACACTCAGAGCATGCGCTATATCAGGCCTGGTATATAGCATAGCATACATGATAGATCCTATCGCTGATGCATATGGCATCATATCCATGTGTGCCCTTTCTTCAGGAGTCTTTGGGGACATACTCCTAGAAAGTGATATTCCATGTCTCATTGGTATGAGACCTCTCTTGAAATTTTTCATGCCAAACCTTTTGACAATGGTGTCTATATACCTGGACTGGGACAAGCCAAGCATCCTCTTGGATCTATCTCTATAGATCCATATCCACAATATGTAGGATGCTTCCCCTAAGTCCTTCATGGAGAAGTGCCTAGATAGCCAAGTCTTTATTGTGGAGAGCATTCCTACATCATTCCCAATGATCAGGATGTCATCCACATATAATACTAAAAAGGTGATAGTGCTCCCACTTAATTTCCTGTACACACAAGGTTCATCTTCGTTCATAACGAAGTCATAAGATCTGATTGCCTCATCAAATCTTATGTTCTAACTTCGGGAAGCTTGCTTCAATCCATAAATGGACCTAAGCAACTTGTACACCTTATCTGGGTTATCCTTGGACACGAATCCCTTAGGCTCCTCATCGAGGTTACCATTGAGGAAAGTGGTTTTTAATGTCCATATACCAGATCTCATAATCATAGTGTGCTGCAATAGCCAATAGAATTCGAATGGATTTTAGCATGGCTACAGGTGAGAAAGTTTTGTCATAGTCAACACTTGCCTTTGACGATACTCCTTAGCCACTAGCCTTGCTTTATAGGTCTCTACCTGTACATCTACTCTAATCTTCTTTTTGAAGATCCACTTGTAACCAATGGGTACAATACCCTCGGGTGCATCAACTAGGTTCCAAACTTTGTTGGAGTACATGAAATCTATTTTTGAATTCATGATTTCTTGCCATTTCCCGGAGTCTATGCTCATAATAGCCTCCTCTTAGGTCTGAGGATCAATATCCTCAACATCCTCTCTTCTGATATGTCCCACATATCTCTCAGGAGGATGGGATACTCAATTGGACCTACGTAAAATTGGAACTTGTGTGTTAGGTATCTGAACAGACTCTGGCTGTGGAATGGTGCTTGAGCTAGATTCTCCAACCTCGCTCAACTCTATCATGCTCCTACTGTCTCCACCAAGAATGTGTTCCTTATCAAGGAACACTGCTCTCTTGGCTACAAAGACCTTTCGGTCCTCAGGGTGATAGAAATAATACCCACAAGTTTCTTTGGGGTATCCCACGAACTTGCACCATTCCGTCCTAGATTCCAACTTGTCAAGGTTGTGTCTCTTAACATAGGCAGGGCAGCCCCAAATCTTAACAACTTTAAGATCGGGCTTCTTCCCATTCCATATCTCATATGGAGTAGACATCACTGATTTAGTTGAAATTCTATTCATAAGGTAAGCTGCGGTCTCTAGGGCTTATCCCCAGAATGAGATGGGTAGGTCGGCGAGACACATTATGGAACGTACTATGTCTAACAATGTGTGATTCCTCCTTTCTGATACACCATTAAGCTGTGATGTATAAGGAGGTGTCCATTGGGATAAGATCCCATAGTCTTCGAGGAACTGGGTGAACTCTGTACTCAAGTACTCACCTCTTCGATCTGATCGAAGGGTTTTAATACTCTTTCCTGTTTGGTTCTTCACTTCTCGTTTCCTCTTAGACTTGCTTACACTCATGATATGTGGAGTTGTATCTAGCATAAATAAACCATTATGCAATGTTCCTTTCGTGATGATCTGATCATCTAATATTATTGAACAACCGTTGTTCTCAAAAACTAATTTATATTCACTAATTGTCAAACATGAAATGAAAATAATATTTTTGATAATAGAAGAAACATAATAGCATACATCTAATGTAATAATAGCTCCACCAGGCAGATATAAGGTGACCTTGCCAATAGCCAATGCAACAACCTTTGCTCCATTGCCCATCTTAAGGTCCATCTCGCCTCTGTTCAATCTCCTAGGTCCTGCCAGAACCTGCAATGAATTACAAATATGATAAGCACTCCCGGTATCTAATACCCATGTATTATCATAAGATTCTGACAAATGGAGACTGATCATGAATGTACTTGAAGCTTCTCAAAGCTTCTATTTCGCTCTCTCTGCAAGGTACTCTTTGTAGTTCCTTTTCCAGTGTCCATCTTTGCCGTAGTGGAAGCACTGGCCTTTGTCCTTTGTTGGGTCTTTCTTGGCAACCTTTGCCTTACCCATTTTGCCCTTGCCCTTGCCCTTCTTAAGGGTCTTCTCAGCCTTTCTTTTCTTTCTGGTCTCACCAGCGTAGAGAACCGGCTTCTCTTTCTTGATGATGCTCTCTGCTTCTCTCAACATATTGAGGATCTGGGAGGGTCACCTCAAATTTGTTAATATTAAAATTTATTATGAATTGAGAAAAGGAATCTAGTAGGGACTGAAGCACAAGATCCACACACAGGTTATCCTATAGGACCATTCCTAAACCTGTGAGTTTTTTGATCCACTCAATCATCTTAAGGATATGGTTCTGAACCGGTGTCCCCTCAGTCATCTTGGCACAGAAAAGACTCTTTGATATCTCATATCGCTGAGTTCTTTTATGTTCCTCAAACAGTTTGCGGAGATGCAGGAGTATGGAATTAGCATCCATATTTTCATGCTATCTTTGTAACTCAGTAGTCATAGAGGCCAACATATAACACTGAGCAAGAGTGGAATCATCTAAGTACTTCACATAACGAGCGATCTCATCCTCGCTTGCCCCTTTGTCGGGCGTAGAGATCACTGTATCAAGGACATATGCAATTTTCTTTACCATGAGAACGATTCTCAGATTGCGAAGCCAATCCATATAATTTGGACCAGTGAGGCGGTTGGCATCAAGTATGCCACATAAAGGATTTGAAAGCGATATTTTTCTGAAATAAAAGATGTAGCAGAAATAAATAACATGCAGAATTTATAAAAATTTAAATAATTAAGATAAGGACTTATATCTTAATGTATTCCCACTATTTTTTTGCGAGATACACAACACCCTCTGGTATGTGAATCGGAGACCCCCGGCGAATCTCTAGTGGGGATCATGATCCAATTAGCGTCTTAACGTAACCTCGAGGGACTCGACCAATCACGTTAAGCTCGTAAAGGTAGGCAACTCTTGCCAATCACAACTCCATGTGATTCCCGTCCTGTTCGGCCTCCGAACCACCATGGCCTCGAGGGACTCGACCAACCATGATGTTCGGTTAAGTCATTAACATCGTTACCAGATGAGTCTGATTAGGTGATATACTCTCGAGGGACTCGACCAAGCATATCATGTCCTCAGGTCACCTCTGACATCTCTATGTCGTAGATAAGATGGCGAGATGCGATATAGGTGAGTCTCAAGGGACTCGACCAACTCAACCTACACCGAGAATCGGCTCCTAGCTATAATGATGGAAGGCCACGTGGGTCAATCTAATTGCCTCACGTTTTACCGACTTAATATTATTAATGGAGAGGATTTTTGATTTGGTCTCTTAACATAATGTGTCACACACATACGTATTTAATATATATATCTACATCGCATGCAAATATATATATATATATATATACATATCTAGTAGGTGTATAACTAATCACACATCACAAGAGCAATCACACCAGATGATCATGGACCACATCCTAATGTGATCAGGCTTGAGCCAGTGGGCCCAGTCACTCACATCAAGATCTATGTGTATTTTGGCACATCTCTATGCCCTGTGATCGTCCATCTCGCTTCGTCAGATCCGTCGGCATCTCAACGCATCTCCATGCGTCGGATCGTCCGTCTCGACCTCGTGAGTCACGCTACCGCTGCGCCTCCTCATGTAATTACAACATAATTACAGGTACACAGACCCGACAATAGATGAGAAAAGAATAGAGGCTCGTAGACTCCAATAATAATAATCACATGTACACACATCACATCACAGGTTCATGATCATCTGTCCACATCATGCATCACATGTATATATTATTTTATAGGACTACTAGATAAAAAAAATAATAGTTAATTAAACTATTTAATTAACATATTTAATTTTCAGAAATTAGGGACATAGAGAGAATTTTTTGAATTCCCAGGGGTATTTCGGTAATTCGGCCAATAAGGGTATTTTGGTAATTATGTAAAAAGGACAGAATATAGAATTTCTAAAATTTTGAGGGGTATTTTGGTAATTCTATCAAAGGAGACATTTCCGAAATTTCGAGGTAAAACTCGCATTGCCGCCACCTTGCCAATGGCGCCTCGTAGTCTGCACCTCATGCATGCGGCGCTTGCTTGCCACGCGCTTCAATGGCTGGTCAGGCACGGACGCTGCCTCTTGCGTGCTGGCTGACATGCGGCGCTGCTCTGCGGGTAGCCGCGGGGTGGCGCCCCCTTGCGGTGCAAAGGCGCGCCGCGACCTGGGGGTCCGGCCGACGCCGCTTCAGGGAGGCGCCGGCGTGAGCGCCTACTGCGCCAAAGCCAATGACTTTGCCGGTCGGCGCTCACTGCTGTCAGGCGATAACGAGGCTGCAAGCAACCTTGCGGGCGGTTAGACGAGCGCAGCAAGAAGCGATAACGATTCTTGCCTTTTCGGCCCTTTGCGCCAACGATTTTAGCGTCAAAAGCAAATCCATAACACAACACACGTAGTTTAAGATCCGATCTTCGCACGAACAACCTGGCTCTGATACCACTGTTGGGAAATCCTTCAAGGGGGAGTGACATCACATGCGTAGCGAAAGAACAGAAAAACAAAACCCCAGATTTCCCATAGAAAGTTTTTGTCATCGTGCGAAGATCGGTGCATCAAAAACAAATCCACGAAAACTACATGTGTTAAAGAAAATACCTAGGGAGATCGTATATCCCTGAATTCCTACAGATCTGTGGGAGAGGATGAAGGAAGTCAAGTGTCCTCCTCTCTAGCGGTATCCACACAACAGGGATTGCGACGATGCACCTCTCTCTTTGGGGAGAGGCGAATAAGAGGTAGCTACCAAAAACCCTCAGCCTATAGAGCTACGGTTCCCTCCTATTTATAGAGGCCTCTTGAAAAACCCTAATTGATCTTTTGCCATATTGGGTATTGGGTATTGGATCTCCATCCAATTACCCTAGCCTCTTGGATTAGTGGGCCTCTAACCAATAATCTCTTATTAGCAATTATTGGATCTTATCTCAGGATCCAATAATTCAAGGGCTTAATGGATATCCAATAAGATAAGGGGTTCAACGGATATCTCATATCCGAACCTCTACTCGTCGCAACACCTACCATATGTGTGTGACCCTCTAGGCCTAATATCGAGCTGGCCATGAGTCATACTTATCAGAACTCCTTCTGACTTAGTGAATTATTATCTCTATAATAATTCACCCAACTCATCGACTACGGACGTACCAGGCCACTACGCCGTGGCCCCCAGGCGATACAGGGGGAATCCAATCCTTTGGACCTATCTGTCCTCAGTTACCATGTATCTATAATCTCTCATCCATCTAATATCCCAGAGACCCTATACCGGGCATGGTGCTGTCAGGCCCATACGGTCTCTCCTCGAGTCTTGATCTTGTCGGATTCTCTCAGAGAACTCTTTCTCTCTCAATCCGAATAACCTTGGCCAAGGATTTGTTCGAACAAGAACACATGTGATATTCCTCTCATGATACAAAGAGCGGATGGTCCTCTATTGACACTCAATAACCCTCGTAAGGTTGGCTACCACTCCCAATGACCGGTTGTACTAGATATGGAACTTTCAAAACCTATAAGTCCGGTATCAAAGAGTGGAGTACTCATACAGGACATCCTTGGTGTCTCAAGTCTAAGGACCAGATACACTACTAGGACTATGGAATCGCTGTCTGACGTGAGGTATCAATAACCATCCAGCATTCCATAGGTGGATCAATCAGTGAATTCATTCTCCAATGAGCACCTGCACTGTACCCTTAGTGTCCCCACACGAGTAGCTATGAGACCAGCTACCTCCATCATATGAACGGGTATACAGCACACCAGTCTATTCGGTTATCTCGATGTCCTTCTTGAGTAACCTATGACTAGGATAATTTAGAGTCTGTGTTTAAAGGTGAATCGGTCTCATTATCGTAATCTCATCACGATCCAATTCCCATCGCATAGATCCAAGGACATCATAATATATATAGATAGTGTGAGATAATGCCAATAATCATAAGCAAAGAGATTGACGCAGCGTGTTACAGGTGTAATCACTCATGTGATTGGCTTGTAGGACACCTATAACTAGCAAAGGCAAGATATCAAATTTAAGTAGCATGATACGATAATGATCATAGAAATATTTTCATTTTAAGCATTTATGAAACATTTATGATACATACGATATATTCCATACAATTACGATACGCTATAATCATTTGCTATACACTACATATAATTGTGATACATTACGATGCTTTTAATGATAGCAAGCAATTTACGATATAAAGCATGACAATTGCAATACATTGCAATACGATATATACAAAGCATTTATCAATATAAATCATACCATCAAGTCATCAATTCAATTTGCCACATTTTCTCCTCCTTTGTCATCAACAAAAAGGAAATGGGCTATTGATATTAATTGTTGTGATAGAATTTTTGTGAATGTGTCAAAAGGATAAATTCACAATTCCATCAAGAAAACTTATAATTCATTAAAAATTCATATCATAGATATAATTCAGCATTAAGAGTTAATTCGACAAAAATAATCTGTGAAGTGGGAAAATGAATCATTCAAGTCAATAAAAATTCATACAAGAATTGTTTTCATCAAATAAAATTCGTGAGAAAGGGAAAATTATTTTAGCACAAAGCTTATGATGTATACTTAAAAACTTATGAAAAGAGCATCCAAAAATTCATAAAGGGCTCGCAACATAAAGAAGAATCCATGAGAGCTAACTTGGCATTTTATGAAAAATTCATCAAGTGGAAAACAACCAATCAAGCCATGAAAAATTTATAAAAGTTCATGACATTCGAAATCTTTACATTCATAAAATTCATAAGAGTTCATAGAATTTCATAGAGTTAAGAAACCTAAATGAATGATTTCCGAATTGAGTTTAAGAGAGTTTTCGAGCAAAAAAAAGAATGAGAGTTCCTTCTTTTCATATAGAGTTCATGACAAAAAACAAAAAGTAACAAGGAATAGTTCTATGTGTCATGAAGGCAATTCGTTTTGGTTATCAAGAAATTATCAAACTTCAATTTTCATGATACAAAAGTGTTAAAAGTAAATCATGAAAGCCATTCATATATGCTAATGGAAGTAGAGGGAGGATAAAACCGATAGAATCAAATTTATCAAGTCATTAAATGGGCATGTTATCAATTCAAAAATCATCAACCATGAGTCATGTATATGATACTAAAAATCATTAATAAATAAAACAATAGTATCAATCTAAGTTTGGAGAACGATGAAAGTGAAAGCTTCGTTCAAAATATGAAATCGAAAAGATATCATAAGATAGTATTGTTAGGATCTAGAGCGGCACTAAGAGGGTGGGGGGGGGGGGGGGTGAATTAATACAGTGTAAGATTATGATAAATTTTGGTGATTTAAATGATTTTAAAAACTTCGTACGATAAAAATATGTTTCGATGAAAAACGTATTGGAAATACTTGAGCCTTAGAATGATTGTAAGAGGATATAGAAGAAGTTGAATGATTATAGTAAAATGAAATGGTTTACAGCAACCATAAATGATAATAAGTAAACGCAAACCTGATTTTTATAGTGGTTCGGTCATCCAACCTACGTCCACTCCCGATTCCTCTTCACTTAAGGCCACCGGCTTTCCACTAGTAGTCCTCTTTCAAATGGACGAGGACTATATCCCTTACAACTCAATTCTTTTTTTACAAGTTCAGGAGATCAACCTCTACAAGAACTCACACACTCCTCTCTTTTTGCTGAAAATAAATGAAAGCTAGAGGAGGGACCTCTAAATAGATTTTTACAGTGTTTTCTTCATTTAAAAGTTTGTGTGCTTGTATATTCAACCTAAGAATGAGAGGGGTATTTATAGGCTCCAATTGGATTCAAACTTGAAGCCAAAAATCATCCCATCTCGGGTCTATCGGGTTTTGGTAGTTCCACCGCCAAGCTGGGTGATACCACCGCCAATGCTGGGTGGTACTACCGCTTGGCACTCTGCCACTATCAGTGTACTAGGTGGTACCATCGCCCAGACTTAGTCTTGAAGACTGAGCCTTCAAGCGGTTCTAACTGCCCAACTAGCGATGCTACCGTCTGACATGGCACTTGGGCACTGTTTGGGTCTTTTATCTAGCCCAACACAACCTTAATTCGGGCCTAATTGGCTCCTAATAGGGTTAAAGGGATTACCTCCCAAATCTATTCCTAATTACAGGCTAATTATGAAATTAAAGATATTTTTTAAGCAAAAAAATATCCGGTAAGTTAAGTCTTCTTCCGGCGAACTTTCAACGAACTTCCGATGAACCCTCGGACACCTTTCTGTAGACTCCTGGCAAGCTCTTGGACTTCACGATAGCCTTGGCCAGTTCCACCGAGTCTTCTTTGGCAAGCTTTCGATCTTTCTCAGTGAGCTTCACGAACTTTTGACGAACCTTCCGATGAACTTTCGATAACCCTTTGGTAAGCCCCCGATTCATTCTCGGCCAATTCCGGTAGCACTCCGATGAATCTTCGAACTTCCGTCGAACTCTCAAACTCCCAATGATTCGATCGTACTTAACTCTCGCACTTTAGTTTTGCTTTATGCCTTCATCATTTTCATAGTTAATCTTGTATATTAATTAAACCTTAACCCTACTTCGATCTAGACAGTTATAACAAATCAACTTCCTGTTGCCCAGCACATCATTGGTCGGTGCTTTATTCGGTTCTTCGGTGCATTGTCCTCTCTTACGATCTATTACTCAATCGGTAGTTAACCTCCACAACCCCGATCTCCTTGGTGCAACACCACTCTTCTTGGCTTGATGCCCGATATCTTTGTCTGAAACCTTTTATCGATTATCGATCGGACCTCCGGCTCGACGTCCAATGTCCTAATGTAATTTCCTCTAGCACAACGCTAATTCTTTCTGTGTCAACTGTTAGTTATAGGTGCCCTGTAAGCCAATCACGTGTGTGATGACACCTGTGACACACTGTGTCAATCTCTTTGTATATTATTACTGGCATTTTCTTACATTATCTGGATGAATATTGTGATGTCCTTGGATCTGTGCAATGGAAATCGGATCGTGATGAGATTATGATAATAAGACTGATTCACCTTTAAACATAGATCATAAATCATCTTGGTCATAGGTTACTTGAAAAGGACATTGAGATAACCGAATAGATTGGTGTGTTGTATATTCATCTATATGATGGAGGTGACTAGTCTCATAGTTACTTGTGTGGGGACACTAGAAGTATAGTGTAGGTGCTCATTGGAGAATGAGTTTACTGATTGATCCATTTATGGAATGCTAGATGGTTAATAATACCTAATATCAGACAGTGATTCCGTAGTCCAAGTTGTGTGTTTGGTCTTTAGACTTGAGATACTAAAGATGCCTTGTATGAGTATTCCATTCTTTGATGCCAGACTTACAAGTTTGGAAAGCTTCAGATCTGATACAACCGGTTCTTGGGAATGGTAGCCAACCTTATGAAGGCAATTGAGTATCAATAGAGGATCATCCACTTTCGGTATCATGAGAGGAATATCTTGTGTGCGCTCACTTAGGCAAAATCCCTAGCTAGGGTTATTCAGATTGAGAGAAAATAAATTCTTTGGGAGAATCCAATTAGAGCGAGACTCGGATAAGATTCCGTATGGGTCTGACATTACCATACCCAATATACGGTCTCTGGGATATTAGATGGATGAGGGACTATAGATACATGGTAATTGAGGATAGATAGGTCCGATGGATTAGATCCCCTTATACCATTTGGGGACTATGGTGTAGTGGCCTAGTACATTCATAGTCAATGAGTCAAGTGAATTATTATAGAGATAATAATTCACTATATCAGATGGAGTTCTGAGTCAGGAGTTATAATGGGAGCAACTCATGACCAGCTCGGTATCGGAGCTAGAGGGTCACACACATTAGGTGGATGTTACGATGAGTAAAGGTGTAGTTATAATATATCTACGAAGCCCCTAGTTTAGATCCTATGGATAAGATCCAATTGGATGATTGGATGAGATCCAATTAGATGATTAGATGAGATCCAATTAGATAGAGATTCAATTAGATAATTAGATAAGATCCAGTTGGATGATTGGATAAGATCCAATTGGATAAAGATCCAACTAGATAATTGGATAGAGATCCAATGTGAACAGGATTGATTAAGGATAAGCTTCATGCACCTCTATAAATAGGAGGAACTTCTTGGTTCATAGGTTAGAGCTATTAGTAGTCACCCCTTCTATTCTCCTCAGCCTTCTCTCCTCCTCCTTCGCTTCAGTAGCCTTGTGATGCATGTGGAGAGGGAGATCCCGCGATGATCTAAGGAGAGTCGTCACTACGTCCTTTGTGTGGATTACCGCTAGAGATAAGTATGCTAGTGCTCCTTCATCCTCTATATCGGATTTGAAAATTTTCAGGGATATACGATCTCCCTATGTAACACTTCCAATATGATACATGTGATTTTTTGGATTTACGATTTTCTTTTCCATACCAATCGTCACACAACGACCAAGTACTTAACTATGGGAAATCTGATCTTGTTTTTATTTTCCGCTGTGCATGAGATATCAATTCATGATTTCCCAACATCAATTGTCTAATCTTGATCGATAGTAGAACTACGTGACTTAAAACATAATTAGATAACCAAAGCATAATCAATTGGTTTCATTATCAAAATCCGAGATTCAACAATCTCTCCCTTTTTGATGATGACAACTAATTGATGATGGGGTTAATCTTAACTCCTGGAGTTTAACTAAACTCCCCCTATCAATATGCTATATTGATAGAACCATTGGATTTCAACAAATCCAAGTAACATGTATCAAAATCATATTATCAAAAGCATCATGTAAATATATAAAATATTTAATCATACATTGCATGAAGTCATTAATCTACTTCTCCCCTTTTGTCATCAACAAAAAGGAGAATTTGTATCATAGCTAGTTTAAAAGATATACAAGTTTTATAATCATACTAGCTATCAATCTAGATGTTCAGCATACATCACTTTAAAACATTCAATTATAGTAAGTTTTTAAAAATGTGTAATCATGACAATTCAACACTTGCTTCTTGTGCAAGTTTGCACTTTGCTTCTCTTGAAATTGCAAGGTAGTAATTTTTGTGATGTTCGAGATTGCCAGTTCCTTCATTGCAATGATCGAGCTAGCAAATTTTTCATTGAAGTGTGCAAGCTAGCAATAAACTTTCTCCCCCTTTATTTTTATCAAAAATAAGGGAAGAGTACCATTCTTTTTTCCTTTAGATGAATTTTAAAATTATGACAATCAACAAAGATAAATATTTATCAAGAGTGATCAATGGGGTATCAAAAATTTAAATTCATGATTCAAAATCAATTTATGAAAACCAAGTTATGAATTCTATCATCAAAATCAAGTTATGAATACCAATTTAATATTCAAGCTAACACCTAAGGTACTCTTTAAGATGCTAGCAATTTTGTGATATGTTAACAAGTAATTTTTGCTTGTTCTAGCAAAATTCTTTCTCTTGTGATGCACAAGCTAGCAAGCATTCCTTAAGCTAGCAACTTCTTGTTTGCAACGAGCTAGTAATTTTTGTAAAATTTACAACACTTTAAACATGCAAACTTATGAGTTAAAAAAACAAATACAACTTTGTAATTTCTTTATTCTCTTTTTGAGAAGTGCAAGCTTTGCCTTTTTACAAGTTCTAGCTAGCTTTGTTTGCCACTTTCTCTTATGATACATAAGCTAGCAAGCTAACTCTCCCTTTGTCATTGTTGAAAAGAAGGGAGGAACCAATGATATAGACTTTTATATCAATTATAAATATACATCAATAAAAATTCTACATCAATCTTTTAATCATCACATGATGCATACAAGGCAAAAATGCAAGGAAATCATGTCATGAAGGATATTAATGAAAAATAGACAAGGATCAATTTATGAATATCATTCATGGTTCATATTCATTTTAGCAAGATCAAGATTATGATTCATGAATATTCCTTTTAGAAGTATCAAGATCATGATTCATTTGGTAATTAATAGCAAGAAGAGCAACTTGATTCATGCATAAGAATTCTTATCAAGATTTCATAAAAATAAATTCCAAGTATCAAGATACCAAGATCATATTATATACAAAAAATCAATTATCAAGCTATCAAGATCATGAATTCATAAAAATTCAAGTATTAAGTTCTGAGAAATCAAAAGACAAGTTGTATTTCATTTGAAAAATTTTCTATTGATAACCAGAAGAAGCATGATGAACGATCTTGATATATAAAGAACTTCATGTTATAATTGTCAATATCATGATTTCAATAAAATTTCTTTATAGCAAAATGAAATCTTTTAGAACTTAATTCAAGCATTATATATATCTAAAAAAGTCATAATTCCAAGAGATTAAGAGAACAGTCAAGAATCATTAAAAGAAAAATCATTCAAGTTCAATTCGACAACTCCAAACTCATTATTAAAATCATTTTCATAGATTTATATAAATGTATTCTTTAACACATCATCAAAATCTCATTCATAAGAGATTCACAAAATATCCATGGATTCATCATTTGTCTTTTATCGAAAAAAAAACTTTAAGAGATAGACAAATTTCAAGAATCATGTATTTTTTTTATGAATTATTTCATATAATCATGCCTTTTTCTTTTAATGTCAAAAAGAGACAAGCATGAAAGCTCAAGACGTAAAGGCAAAATCCATCATCAAGATATAACACCTTCAAATCTTCATGCATAGAGTCATTAAGCATGATAATAAACTTTTAATATTTTCATTTCATCATTATTAATGATGATTTCATAAGGTATATTCAACCATTTATATGAAAGCCATCATCATATAAATTCAAAATACAAGTTTTGTCATTAAACCCATTAAGATCAAATGCATCACACAAAACATCATGATAGTGCATTTTCTCTTTTTTATGTATTTCAATTTAAGTGATTTAATCTTTCATAGGTATATTCAAATTTTTCATATAAAAATTTCATGCATCATTTTTAGCACTGAAAACATCATTATATAATTCTGAACAAAAAATCATGAAAATCTTTCATTCGAGAATGTTTATTGATAGCAATGTGGGTGAAGACTTTTAGTTTTGCAATTGATTTCATAAAGACATGCATCATCGTATAAATCAAAGTTTCATCAAAACCATCAAGACAAAACGTATAAAACATAAAACATCATGATAGTACATTTTTTTTATTTTTTATGTGTTTTATTTTATGTGATTGATCTCATATAAGCATGTTTAAATTTTCACACAAAAGCCAAGCATCATATTGATAATCAAAAAGTAATTTAAAATTATTAATATACTTGCTTCTATCTTTTAATCCCACATGGTATAGAGAATTTTCATGAAATATGTGATTATCATGATAATTAATTTTTGTATCAAAACTATACATCAAGATTGAAATCGAAAACCGATATGGAAATCATATGCATGGAATTGCATTATCCCACATCTAGTTCTTCAGCACATCGTCCTCTCTTGCGGCTTGTTGCCCAATCGACGATTAGCCTCCGCAACACCGATCTCCTTGGCGCAACACCACACTTCTTGGCCTGATGCTCGATGCCTGAAGCCTTTTGCTGATTGTCGACCGAACCTCTGGCTCAACGTCCATTCTCTTGACATGATTTCCACCGGCACAATGTCAATTCCTCCTATGTCAACTATCTAATTCAGATCGAGTAGACCTGCATCACTCAAAACATAGTTAGATAATAAAACATTATCAATTAGTTTCATCATCAAAATCCAAGATTCAACAATCTCCTCCTTTTTGATGATGATAAGTAATTGATAATGAAGTTAATTTTAACTCCCGGAATTTAACCAAACTCCCCCCATCAATATGCCATATTGATAGAAACATTGGATTTATTCCAAATTCAAGTAACATTCATCGCATGTTATAAAAAACATCATATAAATATATATAAAATATTCAATAAACATTATATTTCATGAACTCATCAATCTACTTCTCCCCCTTTGTCATCAACAAAAAGGAGAAGTTGCATTATAGCTAGTTTAAAAGATATACAAGTTTTACAATCATACTAGCTATCAATCTAGATATTCAAGATGCATCACTTTAAAATATTCAATTATGGTAAGTTTTTAAGGTTGTGTAATCATGACAATTCAATACTTGCTTCTTGAGACGTGCAAGTTTGCATTTTGTTTCTCACGATAGACAAGATAGCACTTTTGCTTCCTCTTAGAATTATGCAATCACTATAAAAATAAAAGTCAAATTTTCATTACAACATACAAGCATAAAAGCATAGCAAATGTAAGATTGCAAATTTTCTAAGTTTGCATTTTTGCTTCTATTAAGATAGCAAGTTCTTTTGAGCTTGCAAATTTTTCATTGAAGTGTGCAAGCTAGAAAAAACTTGCTCCCCCTTTGTTTTTGTTAAAAGAAGGGAGGACTCAATGGTTAAAAATTTCAATCATTATACAAGCCATATATGCAAAGAATTCATAAAAGATATCAATAAGGATCAATTTGAGAATACCAAAGATATCATTCATGGTTCACTAATTTTTTTTTTAATGAGATCAAGATCAAGATTCATGAGGTAATAAATAGAAAAAAGAGCTACTTGAAGGATTCTCATCAAGATCACATTTTAAAAGTATTCCAAGTATCAAATATTGAGATATCAAGACTTGGATTGTTTTCTTCTCTTTTTTACAACAACTTTTAACATCATTTAAATTTGCATCAATCAATCCTTCAATCATCACATGATGCATACAAGGCATAAATAAAATCATATCATGAATATCAAAAGTTATAAATCCAAGAAGTCCATGAGCCAATTCAATAAATCTCCTTTTTAGCAAGTAATGTAAAGAATTCTTAGGAGCTAAAGAATCATAGGCATTAAGTATAGAGAACATGATTCACTTTGATATGTCTTTACTTTGTAAATTATATAAGAAACTCAAGAGATCAAATAGGAGATCTTGATTCTCAAGAAAAAACTAAAATATCAAATGATGTGAAATCAAAATCATGAAAATAAAATTTTGAGTAACAAATAAAAAATTATCGATTTATGTATTCAAACTATCATTACTCATCATATATAATTTCAATAATGTAAAGGTCATCTACCATAATTTAAAATATTCATTTTTAAGCCATGATAAAGAAGAGTAAATCAATGATTCAATCATATCATGTCATGAATTCCAAAAGTCATCTTAAGTTATCAAGATCATGAATTCATAAAAATTCAAGTATTCAATTCCAAGAAATCAAAAGACAAGTTACATTTCATTTGAAGAATTTTCTTTTGATAAACAGAAGGAGTACAGTAAACGATCTTGATTTATAAGGAACTTCAAGTTATAATTGTCAAGATCATGATTTCAATAAAATTTCTTTCTAGCAAAATAAAATCTTTTAGAGCTTGATTCAAGTATTATAAATATCTCAAAAAGTCATGATTCTAAGAGATTAAGAAAAGAGTCAAGAATTATTAACAAGTCTTACTCAAATTCATCATAAAAGATATTAAGAAGAACAAAATTTCTTTTACTTCGATATTCAAACCATGATAAGTGATATATCAAACGTTTGCATTAATATTTCAATCATCGAGTCATGTGTAGAAATAAGTATTGAAACATAGGAGAAAAATCAAATTACACATGCAACGTTTTAATCATCAAAGCACATTTTCTCAAGTTGAGTATCGAAAAGTCAAGAGAAAATAATTTATGATTCATTTGTATTTTTCTTCAATAACATGAGAGAATCATAAAAGAGTATGGAGTAAGAGATCTTGAAAAACTCAAGTTATCAAGATCACGATATAGATAAAACTCATTCTAGTTCAATTCATCAAATCCGAACTCATAATCAAATCATCAAAATCATTTTCATAATTTACGAGATTCATAAGATATTATAAAATCATTAATCTCGATAAGATGGGAAAAGCGTTTTCTTTTTAAGTGATTCTTTTAACATATCATCAAAATCTCATTCATAATTCAAGTGATTCACAAAATATCATAAATGAATTAATCATTTGTCTTTTATGGAAAAATAAAAAACCTTTAGAGATAGTAAATTTTCAAGAGTCATGCATTTCCCTTTTTATGATTAATTTCATATAAATATGTCTTTGCCTTTTAATGTCAAATAGAGATAAGCATGAACATTCAAGACGTAAGGGCAATATTCGCAAAACAAATCATAATTTGCATTATCGTATAAATATGAAATCATCATCAAAATCTTTCATTTGGAAAATTTATTAAGAGCAACATAGATTGATTACATGTAAGCATGCTCAAGTCTTTTTGTATAAAAGATGTGTGTCAAGTTCAAAAACTGAAACACAAGTTTCATCATCAAGACCAAAAATAGGATACGACATCTAAAAATTTCGTTATAAAAGTGATCAAGAGCAAACACATAAAGCATCTTTAAGGAAGAGATTTGATTCATCATGATAATACATTTTGCTTCCCTTTTTTTATGTGTTTCAATTAAGGTGAGCATGTTCAAGTCTTTTATGAAAACATGTATCAAAATTTAAAAATGAGATATAAGTTTCATCATAAAACTATCAAGACCAAACACATCAAAACTAAAACATCATGATATCACATTTTCAATTTTTATATATTTTATTATATGTGTTTGACCTCATATAAGCGTGCTCAAGTTTTCATATAAAAGCCATGCATCATGTTGGTGTCAGGGATCGAGTGGCACTAAGAGGGGGGAGGGGGGGGGGTGAATTAGTGCAGCAGTTAAGAACGATAAATTCAACGATTTAAAACAACTTTCAGAAACTTCACGTTGAAAATTATGTTTTGATTAAATCCACAACGAAAGATGCTTTAGAAGTAAAATGATTTGTAAGAAGGAGATGAAAAGGTAGAGCATCAAAGTGAAGATGGTTTGTAGTAAAGTAAATTACAAGAATATAAATGCAAACCGATTTATAGTGGTTCGGCCATACGACCGATGTCCACTCCCAATTCCTCTTCACTTGAGGCCACCGGCTTTCCCACTAGCTATCCTCCTTCTAATAGGTCAACTCCCTTATAGCTCTCTCCTTTTGACGGGCTTAGGAGGTAACCCTTATAAGGCCTCTCACCCCTCTCTTGGACTAAAACACACTTAAAGCTTAGAGGGAAGATTTTGACACTATTTTAATAGAGTTTTCCCTTGTTCTTTCTCAGTTCTAGACACTCTTTCAACCATGAACGAGAGGGATATTTATAGGCCTCAAAAGGATTCAAATTTTGAGCCAAAATTTAAATCACTTTTGGTTTTTTCGATGTTGGCGGTGCCACCGCCTGTCAGTCTGACACTGACAATGCACTAGGCGGTGCCATCGCTTGGGCTCTCGGGTGCTGGGCGGTGCCACCACCTGGGCTCTCGGGTCTTGGGTAGTGCCACTGCCCAGCCTGGGTGGTGCCACCGCCAGGCTTTTCATCTCACTGGTTAGGCCTTAAACTCGGCCCAAACTAGTCTGTTATCGGGCCCAATTTGCCCCTACTTGGGTTATAGGATTAACACCTAATCCTAACCTAAATTAACATGCTAACTATGAAATTAAAGAAATTTCCTAAGCTATTACAAAGTCCGACAAGTCATGACTTCTTCCGACGAGCTTCCGGCAAACTTCCGGCGGTCTTCCGACGAACATTTGGAAACCATTCTACAGACTCCCGGCAAGCTCCTGGACTTCATGATGATCTTAGCAAGTTCCAACTAGTTTCTTTGGCAAGCTTCGCAAACTTCTAACCAACCTTCCGGAGAACTTTCAAAAACCCTTCGACAAGCTCCTTACTCATTCTCGGCTAGTTCCAGCAGCACTCCCAATGAATCTTCGGACTTCCGTCGAACTCTCGAACTCCCAACGATCCATCACACTTGTCTTCCGATACTTTGTTCGCTTTATGTCTTTATCATTATCGTAGTTAATCCTGCACACACACAAACAAAACTCTACTTCGATCTAGATAATTATCACAACGTAAATTGACATTCTGTTGCCTGGCACATCATTAGTCGGTGCTTCGTCCGATTCTTCGATGCATTTTCCTCTCTTGCGTTTTGTTGCCCAATCGACGGTTGACCTTCGCAACCCCGATATCATTGGTGCAACTCCACTCTTCTTGGCCCGATGCCCGATGTATGAAGCCTTCTGCCGATTGTCGATCGAACCTCTGGCTTGACATCCAATATCTTGACGTGATCACCTAACGTAACATCAATTCCTCCAGCATCAACTATCTAATCCTGATCGTAGTAGACCTGCATAACTCAAAACGCAGTTAGACCATAAAACATAATCAATTAGTTTCATCATCAAAATCCGAGATTCAACAATCTCTCCCTTTTTGATGATGACAACTAATTGATGACTAACGGAGTTAACCATAACTCCCTGGAATTTAACCAAACTCCCCATATCAATATGCCATTGATAGAACACTTGGATTATCCCAAATCCAAAAAATATGTATCATAAATTATAAGAATGATCAAATCATCATGTAAATATATAAAATATTCAATTCAATGCATAAAGTCATCAATCTACTTCTCCCCCTATGTCATCAACAAAAAGGAGAAGTTGCATCATAGCTAGTTTAAAAGATATGCAAGTTTTACAACATACTAGCTATTAATCGCATCATACAACATTTAAGCATAGCTTTGCAATACAACATCCAATCATACCATTCAATCATAGCAAGTTTCAAATCCCTTCTAGAAATAAGCAAGATAGCAATTTTTCATTCTTTTCTTGAGATGTGCAAGTTGCACTTTCTTTGCTTCCTTTACGATATGCAATCAATTTGTGTAAGCATTTCATCACTTTAAATCTGTAAGCAAAAAATTACAACATACAAGCATAGAAGCATGGCAAGTGTAGGAATGCAAATTTTCTAAGTTTTGCATTTTGCTTCTTTTGAGATAGCACTTCTTTGCTTCTCTTTTGATTGCAAGATTACAATTCTTTGTAAGTTCTAGCTAGCTACTTTTGCCACTTTTTCTTGTGATACTCAAGCTAGCAAGATTTCTCCATGCTAGTAATTTTGCTTTAAGCTAGCAATTTTTCTCCCCCTTTATCATTCTAAAAAAGAAGGGAGGATGCAATGTTGTAATTGATTTCCTTTTTCAACAAAATGAAAAATGAGATATTAGAAACTAATATTGTCATAAATGTTTCTATTATCAAAATTCAAGTCATGAATATGAAATCAATATTCAAGCCAACTAGCTAGCTCCCCCTTAGAAGTGGAGGACTCAATTGTCAAAATGAAGTGGAGGACTCAATTGTTAAAAAATTTCAAGCCATATAAAGAAATCATGTCATGATATCAAGAAAAATTTAAGAAAGACATGATTAATTTGATAAATCCTTTTAATAGAGTAAAAGAATTATACAATCAAGGATCATGATAAAAATATATCAGTATCATAGATCAAGTCATGATTCGTGATTCATCATAAAGCAAATCTCATTTATATCAAATATTCAATTTACCACTCATGACAAAGAAATCATGTCATGAAGGATATCAATATGAAATTCAACAAGGATCAAAACCAAGAAATATCATTCATGATTCATAACTTTCTTTATAGCAAGTTCAAGATCAACATTCATATGTATCAATTTTCAATTTATGATGAAGAGTATTTATCCAAAACATATCAATATATCAAGATCACAAAAAAGAAATTTCAAATAAGGAATCAAACATTATTGATTCATGCATTCAAGCCAAATAAGTCATGATTCAACAAATTAAAGTTTTGATTCCGAAGATTTAAAAATAGAAATCATGAATCATCAAGAAGTCATCAAGAAATCAAGTGACATATCAAGTCTCAAGATCACAAAAAAAATTAAATTATATGGTTCCGAGAAATCAAGAGACAAGTCAAATTCTCTTTTGATAAATGAAATAATCATGGTATACGATCTTGGTTTATAAAAGTTTCAAGTTATAATTATCAAGATCATGAATCATAAAAGTTTTATTTAGCAAAGAATCACATGAGCACTTGATTATTGCATCATGATTTATGAATTCTTTCTCTACAACGTGAGGTATAATAGTAATGATATCAATCATGATTCATTTGGTAGAGAATAGTAAAGAGAATAACTTGATTTATGCATTCGAGCTCTCATTACTTAACAAGTCATGATTCCAACAAAATAAGGTTGTGATTCCGAAAGTCTAGAAGTCATGAATCATTAAAAAAAATCTCATTCTAGTTCAATTCATCAACTTCAAATACATCATCAAAATCACATTCAAGAAGTTTACGAGATTCACAATATTAACTAAATGAATTTATCACTTGTCTTTTATGAAAAACTTGTATCAACACTTAAAAAACGAGACATAAGTTTTGTTGTAAAACTGTCAAGACTAAACACATCAAACATAACACATCATGATGACACATTTTCTATTTTTATGTGTTTTATTTCATATGATTGATTTTATACGAGTATGCTCAAATATTTCATATGAAAGCCATGTATCATCATATAAAACCAATTCACAAGTTTTGTCAAAACCATCAAGGCATCATTCCAAAACATAAGATATCATTATTTCAATTCCCATGCATAATATCATTAAGCATGAAAAATGAAATACACAATCATAATCATACTAATTAATTTTTGTGTCAAAACAATACATCAAAATCCGATACGGAAATTATAAATATTCATGGAATTGTATAAATCATCCAATCATTAATCATAATTTTTTACTTTTCAAAAATACTTAGAAAGAGAAGCATAACATAATTTTTTGAAAATAATTTTTTTTATTTCCTACCATCTAAGTTTAAGCACTCATAAAAAAGTCATGTAATTTCAAAATAAGGTAAAAACAACTTGGGTGAGTTTCTTACATCATTGTCGAAACCCGTCAAAGCCCAATTTGCCGTTTCACCTTTGAAAGTTTTTGATTCGTCCTTGAGTGCCTTCCTCTTCTTCATTGGTGGCCTCTTCTTTCGTTCAAGTTTATTTTTAAATTTAGATTTTTGTTTAATGAACTTGTTAAAATGTATTGTTATGTGTTCAATGTCCTCATCAGTTGAGTCATTACTCAAGTGGTATTCAATTGTCTAGAGTTCCAAATCCTTCCTATCCTTTGGAAGGTGGTTTAAGTGTTCATCAAGTTCCAAAAGGCTCATTTCATATGTTATTAATGAGCCAATGAGTTCTTCTATCGGAAGGTCATTTAGACTTTTAGTTTCTTGTATTATGGTTACTTTACGATCCCACCTTTATGGAAGGGATATTAAGATCTTGCTTACGAGTTCAAAATCCAAAAAAGATTTACCAAGAGCTCTTAGACTATTGACGACATCCATGAAACGAGTATACATGTCACCTATAGTCTCACTTGGTTTCATTAAAAAAAACTCAAAATTATGTAATAAGAGGTTTACTTTCGAGTCTTTGACTCTACTAGTTCCCTCGTGTGTGATTTCAAGTGTTTGCTAAATTTCAAAAGCTGTTTCGCACGTAGAAATCCGATTGAACTCATTTTTGTCTAAAGCGTAAAATAAGGCATTCATAGCCTTTGCATTCAAAGAAAAAGACCTTTTCTCCAAATCTGACCATTCGTTCATCAATTTAGAGGGAAGTTGAAAATAGTTTTCAATAACATTCCATAAGTTTAAATTGAGAGAAATTAAGAAAACTCTCATTCGAGTTTACCAATATGTGTAGTCCGATCCGTTAAAGAACGGAGAATGAACAATCGAAAAACCCTCTTGAAAGCCATTAAGAGTCATTTCTCATGGGTGTGAATCCAAATGAGAAATAACGAGGCTCTAATACCAATTGTTAGGGATCGAGTGACACTAAGAGGGGGGGGGGGTGAATTAGTACAACGGTTAAGAATGATAAATTCGGCGATTTAAAACAACTTTCAGAAACTTCGTACGTTGAAAATTATTCTTCGATTAAATCTGCAATGAAAGATACTTTAGAAGTAAAATGATTCGTAAGAAGGAGATGAGAATATAGAGCATCAAAGTGAAGATGGTTTGTAGTAATGTAAATTGCAAGAATATAAACGCAAACTGATTTATAGTGGTTCGATCATATGACCTACTTCCACTCTCGATTCCTCTTCACTTGATGCCATCGGCTTTTCCACTAGCTATCCTCCTTCTAACGGGTGAGGATTAACTCCCTTATAGCTCTCTCCTTTTGATGGGCTTAGGAGGTAACCCTTATAAGGCCTCTCACCCCTCTCTTGGACTAGAACACACTTAAAGCTTAGAGGAAAGATTTTGACACTATTTTAATAGAGTTTTTCCTTTTTCTTTCTCAGTTCTAGACACTCTTTCAACCATGAATGAGAGGGGTATTTATAGGCCTCAAGAGGATTCAAATTAGGAGCCTAAATTTGAATCACTTTTGATTTTTCCAGTGTTGGTGGTGCCACCGCCTGTCAGTCAGACACTGATAGTGTACTAGGCGATGCCACCACTCAGCCTGATGGTGCTACCGCCTGGGCTCTCGGATGCTGGGCGGTGCCACTGCCCTAGCCAGGCGATGCCACCGCCTGGGCTCTCGGGTCCTAAACTTAGCCCAAACCAGTCCGTTATCAGGCCCAATTGGCCCCTACTTGGGTTATAGGATTAACACCTAATCCTAACCCAAATTAACATACTAACTATGAAATTAAAGACATTTCCTAAGCTATTATGAAGTCCGACAAGTCATGACTTCTTCCGATAAGCTTCCAGCGAACTTCGGGCGGTTTTCCGACGAACCTTCGGAAACCATTCTGCGGACTCTCGGCAAGCTCTTGGACTTCACGATGATCTTGGCGAGTTCCAACGAGCTTCTTTGGCAAGCTCCGATCTTTCTTAGCAAGCTCTATGAACTTCTGACGAACCTTCCGACGAACTTCCGAAAACCTTTCGGCAAGCTCCTTACTCGTTCTCGGCCAGTTCCGGCAGCACTCTCAATGAATCTTCGGACTTCCGTTGAACTCTCAAACTCTCAATGATCCATCACACTTGTCTTCGGTACTTTATTTCGCTTTACATCTTCATCATTATCGTAGTTAATCTTGCATATACACAAACAAAATTTTACTTTGATCTAGACAATTATTACAACGCGAATTGACATTCTGTTGCCCGGCATATCATTGGTCGACGCTTCGTCCGATTCTTCGATGCATCATCCTCTCTTGTGTTTTGTTGCCCAATTGGTAGTTGACCTCCGCAACCCCGATATCTTGGGCGTAACTCTGCTCTTCTTGGCTCGATGCCCGACGTATGAAGCCTTCTACTGATTGTTGATCGAACCTCTGGCTTAATATCCAATATCCTAACGTGATCACCTGGTGCAACATCAATTCCTCCAGCATCAATTGTCTAATCCTGATCGATAGTAGACCTGCGTAACTCAAAACGTAGTTAGACCATAAAATACAATCAATTAGTTTCATTATCAAAATTTGAGATTCAATAGTTGGAAGTCAAAAGCATCATCAAAACCACTTTTCTTTCATTCAGGAAGTTATGTGGGTTAAGTCTTTTAGTTTTGTAATTTATTTCATAAAGACATGCATCATCGTACAAATTTCATTAAAGCAATCAACACATTATTCCAAAACATAGGATTTCAATTTTTAAATCCTTATGCATGATATGAAATCGTCAAGCATCATGTTTGGAACCAATATCATCATGAAAATCATCAAGACAAACACGTTGTTTCAAAATGTGAGATTTCAGGTTATTATTTTAAATCCTCATGCGTCATCAAGAATGATACCATAAAACATCCTAATTTTTTTTTATACAAAAGCCAAGCATTTACATATACATTTGTCCAAGATATAAGATTCGCTTATCATTCATAGTTTTAAAATATAAAATCATCAAGATAAATATTCATTGATTTTATCTTGTTAGGTGTACAAGCATGAGATGCAATTATCATGATAATTCATTTTGTGTCAAAAACATACATCAAGATTGAAAGCAAAAATCAATACAGAAATCATAAATATATATTCGATTTATCATGATAATTGATTTTTGTATCAAAAACCATGCATCTTATTTTAAACTGAATGCAATACAAATCTATCAAGATACACATGCATGGATTAATCCTTTTAGGTGTACACAAATCATGTAAGTATTATTTTAAAATTTTAAAATACTAGAAAGAAAAGCATGATATAATTTTTGAAAATAATTCTTTTATTTCCTACTAACTAAACTAAGAAACTCATGAAAAGATCATATAATTTCAAAATAATGTAACAACATTTCAAGTGAGTTACTTACATTGTAGTCGAAGGCTATCAAAGTACAATTCGCCTCTTCTTTACTTGATTCTTTTTTGCGAGCCTTCTTCTTCTTCTTTGGCCTCTTTCTCTGTTCAAGTTCATTTGTGTTTTTTAATTTTTATTTAATGAACTTTTTAAAATTCATTGTTATGTGTTCAATGTCTTCTTTATTGTCGTCATCACTTGAGTCATCACTCAAGTGACATTCTATAGTCCGAAGTCCAATTACCTTCATGTTCTTTGGAAGGTGGTTCATATGTTGATTGAGTTCTAAGAAGCTCATTTCATATGTTATCGATGAGCCGATGAGTTTTTCAATAGGTAAATTATTTAAATCTTTTGATTCTTATATCACGATTACCTTAGGATCTCACCTTTTTGGAAGGGATCTTAAAATCTTGTTTATGAGTTCAAAATCTGAAAAAGATTTATCAAGGGCTCTTAGACTATTGATGATATCCGTGAAATGGGTGTACATGTTACTGATAGTCTCGCTTAGTTTTATTCGAAAAAGCTCAAAATCATACAATAAGAGGTTTACTTTTGAGTCTTTGACTCTACTAGTTTCCTCGTGCGTGATTTCAAGTGTGCGCTAAATATCAAAAGCCGTTTCACACATAGAAATCCGATTAAACTCATTTTTATCTAAAGCACAAAATAAAACATTCATAGCCTTTGCATTTAATGAAAAATATTTTCTCTCTAAATCCGACCATTCATTCATCGGCTAAGAGGGAAGTTGAAAGCCATTTTCAATGATATTCCATAAGTTTAAATCCAAAGAAATAAAAAAAACTCTCATTCAAGTTTTCCAATAAGTGTAGTCCAATCCATTAAATAACGGAGGACGAATAATCGAAAAACCCTCTTGAAAGCCGTGAAGAACCATTTCTCGCGGGTGTGTATCCAAAAGTGAAACAACGTGGCTCTGATATCAATTTTTGGGATCTAGAGTGACACTAAGAGGGGGGGGGGGAATTAGTGCAGTGGTTAAGAATGATAAATTTGATGATTTAAACGATCTCGAAAAATCTCATACAAAAAGAATAGTGTTTCGATTACAAATGATTTCGAAAAAGCTCTAACTTAAACTTGAGAATGTTTAAAAAAGATGAAAGGTAGTGAACAAGTAAAGTAAAGGTTTGCAGAAAGATAAATACAAGAAAAGAAATACAAACCAAATTTGATAATGGTTCGGTCATATGACCTACGTCCACTCCCAATTCCTCTTCTCTTGAGGCCACCAGCTTTCCACTAGCTGTATTCCTTCCAACGGATGAAGATAAACTCCCTTATAACACCTCTCCTTTTGATGGGCTTTGGAGGTAACCCTTACAAGCACTTACTCCTCACTTGAAGCTGAAAAAAATCTAAGTCTAACAGAGGATTTTCTCAAGTGATTTTTTTCAGAGTTTTCTCACTTTTAAAGTATGTGTGCTTGTGTGTTCCACCCAGGGATAAGCGAGGATTTTATAGGCTCCAATTTGATTCAAACTTGGAGCCAAAAACCTTCCCATCCTGAGTTTACCGGGTATTGGCGGTACCACCACTAGTTTGACCTTGACATTAGGCAATACCACTGCCCAATCTGACGGTACTACCACCTAACACACTGCCATAGTCAATGTACTGAGTGGTACCACTGCCTAGGTACTCTAACACTGGAAGGTACCACCACCCAATCTGGGCGGTACCATCACCTAATACATCCTAAGGAGTTGGACCTGGGGCAGTGCCATCGCCAGATAGGGTCCAACACTTCTGGTTGGGCCTTAAACCCAACCCAAACCAATCCATTACCGGGCCCAGTTGGCCCCTACCAGGGTTACAGGATTAACACATAATCCAAACCCTAATTACATGTTAACTACAAAATTAAAGATATTTCCTAAGCTAAACAATGTCCGACAAGTCAAGACTTCTTTCGGTGAGCTTCCGATGAACTTCCGACAGTTTTCCGACGAACCCTTAGACACAATTCTATGGACTCTCGATAAGCTCCTGGACTTCACAATGATCTTAGCGAGTTCCGATGAGCTTCTTCAGTAAGCTCCAATCTTTCTCAGCGAGCTCCGCAAACTTTCGACGAACCTTCCAGTGAATTTCAGAAAACCCTTCGGTAAGCTCCCTACTCATTCTCGACTAGTTCTGCTAGCACTCCCGATGAATCTTCGGACTTCCGTTGAACTCTCGAACTCCCAACGATTCCATTGCACTTGACTCCAGCACTTTGTTTCGCTTTATGTCTTCATTGTTATCGTAGTTAATCTTACACACTAAGTAAATCTTATCCCTACTTCAATCTGGATAATTATTATATGAATCAACATCCTGTTGCCTGACATGTCATTGGTTAGCACTTTGTTCAGTTCTTCGATGCACCATCCTCTCTTGCGGCCTGTTGCCCAATTGGCGGTTGACCTCCGCAATCCCGATCTCCTTGGTGCAACACCACACTTCTTGGCCCGATGCCCGATGTTCGAAGCCTTATGCCGATTGTCGACCGGACCTCCGGCTCAATGTCTAATCTCCTGATGTGATTTCCTTTGGCGCAACATCGATTCCTCCTGTGCCAACTGTCTAATTCTGATCGAGTAGACCTATACCACTCAAAACACAGTTAGACAACAAAACACTATCAATTAGTTTCATCATCAAAATTCGAGATTCAACACCAAGCCCTTCCTATTCTTTGGAAGGTGATTTATATGTTCATCATGTTCAAAAGTCATTTCATAAGTCATTAAAGACCTAATGAGTTCTTCAATAGGATAGTTATTTAGATTTTTAGCTTCTTGTATAGTGGTCACTTTAGAATCTCAATTTTTCGGAAGAGGACATAAAATCTTATTAACAAGTCTAAATTCGTAAAAGATTTATCAAGAGCTTTTAGACTATTGATGATATCCATGAAACGAGTGTACATGTCACTGATAGTCTCGCTTAGTTCCATTCGAAAAAGCTCAAAATCATGTAATAAGAGGTTTACTTTCGAGTCTTTAACTCTACTAGTTCTCTCATCCATAATTTCAAATGTGTGCCAAATATCAAAAGCCATTTCGTACATTGAAATATGATTAAACTAGTTTTTATCTAAGGCATAAAATAAGGCATTCATAGCCTTTGTATTTAAAGAAAAATTTTTTTTCTTTAAATCTGACCATTCGTTCATCGGTTTAGAGGGCAGTTAAAATCCGTTTTCAATGACATTCCATAAATCTAAATTCATAGAAAGCAAGAAAACTCTCATTCGAGTTTTCCAATAAGTGTAGTTCGACCCGTTAAAGAAGGAAGGACGAACGATAAAAACACCCTCTTGAAATATGAAAAGAGCCATTTTTCATGGGTGTGAATCCAAAAGAGAAACAACATAGCTCTAATACTAATTGTTAGGATCTAGAGTGGCACTAAGAGGGAGGGGGTGAATTAGTGCAGTGGTAGGATTATGATAAATTTCGATGATTTAAATGATTTTGGAAACTTTGTACGATAAAAACACGTTTCGATGAAAAACATATTTGAAATACTTGAGTTTGAGAATGATTGTAAGAGAATATAGAAGAAGCCGAATGATTGTAGTAAAATGAAATGATTTGCAGCAATATAAATGATAATAAGTAAACGTAAACTCGATTTTTATAGTGGTTCGGTCATCCGACCAAAGTCCACTCCTGATTCCTTTTCACTTGAGACCACTAGCTTTCCATTAGTAGTCCTCCTTCCAACGGGCGAGGACTAAGTCCCTTATAGCTCAATTCTCCTTTTACAAGTTCAGGAGATCAACCTCTATAAGTACACACACTTGTCTCTTTTTGCTAAAAATAAATGAAAGCTAGAGGAGGGATTTCTATAGGGATTTTTATAGTGTTTTCTTCCTTTTAAAGTTTGTGTGCTTGTGTATTCAACCTAGGGATGAGAGGGGTATTTATAGGCTTCAATTGGATTCAAACTTGAAGCTAAAAACCATCCCATCCTGGGTTTACCGAGTTCTGGTGGTACCACTGCTAGTGCTGGGCAGTACCACCGACTAGCACTCTGCCACTATAAGTGTACTGGGCGGTGGTACCGCCCAGGCACACTATCACCAGGTGGTACCACCATCGAGTCTAGGAGTCTTGAAGATTGAGCCTTCAGGCAGTTCCATCGCCCAATTGGTGGTGCCACTGCTTGACATGGCACTTGGGCATTGTTTGAGCCTTTTATTCGACCTAACACAGCCCTAATTCGGGCCTAGTTGGCCCCTAATAAGGTTAAATGAATTATCTCTCAAATCTATCTCTAATTACATGATAACTATAAAATTAAAGATATTTCCTATGCAAAACAAAATTTGACAAGTCAAGTCTTCTTATGGCGAACTTCTGGCAAACTTCCAATGGTCTTTCGACGAACTCTTGGACACCTTCTGGACTCTTGGCAAGCTCCTAGACTTCACGATGACCGTAGCGAGTTTTGACTAGTCGTCTTTGGTAAGCTTCCAATCTTTATCGATGAGCTATGTGAACTTCCGCTGAACCTTTTGATAAACTTTCGACAACCCTTCGGCAAGCCCCTAATTCATTCTCGGCCAGTTCTGGCAGCACTTCGATGAATCTTCGGACTTCTGTCGAACTCTCAAACTCCCAATGATTTGATCACACTTGACTCCAGCACTTCGATTTTACTTTATGCCTTCATCGTTATCATAGTTAATCCTGTACATTAATTAAACCTTAACCCTACTTCGATCTAGATAGTTACAATGAATCAACTTCCTATTGCCTGACACATCATTAGTTGGCACTCGTCCGGTTCTTCGATGCATCATCTTCTCTTGTGACCTATTGCCTAATCGACGATTGACTTCCACAACCCCAATTTTATTGGTGCAACACCACTCTTCTTGGCTTGATGTCCGACATCTTTATCTGAAACCTTCTGCCGATTGTTGACCAGACCACCAACTCAACGTCCAATCTCCTGATGTGATTTTCTCTAGCACAACGTTGATTCTTTATGTGTCAACTATCTAATCCTGATCGATAGTAGACCTGCATAACTTAAAACATAATTAGATAATAAAAACACAATCAATTAGTTTCATCATCAAAATATGAGATTCAACAAGTATGAAATCCAAAAAGATAATACCAAGATAGGTGAAGGATCAAGATAAGTTCATGAAAACCAAAAAGATGATATAAAATTAAAATTTTTTTGGAATAGAGACAAACTCAAGAAATAGGACAATTTAACATACCTAGTTCCCTTCAAATATAATCAAATTATTCTCTATTTAGGAGTTTTGTATCAATAAATTCTAGAATAACATCATTGTTATTAACATGATGTCGTATAAAATGATGCTTAATATCAATATGTTTAGTTCTAGAGTGTTGAATGAGATTTTTAGTTAAACATATAGCACTTGTGTTATCACATTTTATGAGGATATTTATTAAAAAAATTATATTTAAAATTTTTAATGAACAATGTAGTATCGACCTTACCTTTAGTGAAATTATTTGAAATAAGAAAAGAGCTAAACCTCTCATACCAAGCCCTAGGGGTTTGTTTTAATTCATAAAGAGCCTTAGTTAATTTAAACACATGATTAGGAAAAAGAAAGTTTTCAAATCTGGGTGGTTGCTCAATATACACTTTTTCGAAAATAAAGCCATTTAAGAAAGTACTTTTGACATCTATTTGAAATAGCTTAAACCTATAACTACTAGCTAGGCAAGGAGCATCCTTATGGCTTCTAATCTTGCCACAAGAGCGAAGGTTTCTTTATAATCGATACCTTCTTCTTGGTTGAAACCTTTGGCCACTAATCTAGCCTTGTTCTAACCATGATACTAAGTTCATCTTGCTTATTTCTAAAGACCCATTTAGTACCAATAACTAAATGGTCACTAGGTTTAGGAACAAGTTTCCACAACTCATTCCTCTCAAATTGGTTTAATTTCTCTTGCATTGCGATAATTCAAGAATCATCTTTTAAGGCTTCATCAATGCACATAAGTTCAATTTGAGAAAGAAAAGCAGCGTTGGCACAAAAAATTCTTAAAAGAAGAATGAGTTTGAACTCCTTTTGATGTGTCTCCTATAATTAGGTCCTTTGGATGGGCATTTACATACTTCCATTCCTTAGGTAAGGAAATTTTGGAAGAAGATGCATCCAAGTTGTCATTTGGAGGAGAGGTTTCATTCAAATTTAAACCATTAAAATCAAGATCATCATCAAAATTGCTTTTCTTAAATTCAGAAACATCATTGAAGACAACAAGAATAGATTCTTCTATAACCAAAGTTTTTTTATTAATAACATGAAAAGCTTTAGAAATGGAAGAGTAACCAAGAAAAATTCATTCATCGGATTTTGCATCAAACTTTCCTAAGGCATCTTTTTCATTCAAGATAAAGCATTTGTAACCAAAAACTTTAAAATATAAAATATTTGGTATTTTATTATTCCATAATTCATAAGGAGTTTTGGAGAGAGATGGTTTCACTAGAATCTTATTATGACATAGCAAGTCAGATTAACGGCTTCGGCCCAAAAGTATTTGGGTAAACTATGTTCATTTAATATGATTCTTGTCATTTTTTATAAATTCCTATTCTTTTTTTCTACTACATTTTGTTGAGGATTCCTCGGAGTAGAGAAATTATGATTATATCCATTGGATTCACAAAATTTTTGGAAGTCACGATTTTAAAATTCACCTCCATGATCACTCTGAATCGATGAGATTATAAAACCTTTTTCATTTTGAACAAGTTTACAAAATTTAGAAAAATATTTAAAGCAATCACTTTTTTGTATCAAGAAATATGTCCAAGTGTATCTACTATAGTCATCTATGATTATAAATGCATATTTACTACCTCATGGCTCGTTGTGTCAATTGGTCTAAATAAATCCATATGGATCAATTGCAATGGTCTAGAGGTGCTTATTTGATTCTTTGGTTTGAAACTACTTTTTTGTTTTTCTAGTTGATAAGCATCACACACTTTGTCTTTGATGAACTTAACATTGAAAATGCCTCTTACAAGTTCTTTAGATGTGATTTGAGAGATTAGTTTCATGCTAGCATGACCTAATCTCCTTTGTCAAAGCCAAGCATTGTCATTCAAGGCCGAAAAGCATATTTCATTGCTAAGATCATCAATGTTTATGGTGTAGACATTATTTTGTTTTAGTACAATCATAGATATGTTGTTGTGCAGTTTTTTAATGATGCAAGTATTAGATTCAAATTTTATGATATATCCTTTATCACACAATTGACTAATGCTCAAAAGATTATGCTTTAAACCATCTACTAATAATATATCATTAATTGAAAAGCTTAATTTGTTACCTATGGTTCCCTTGCCAATGATTTTACCCTTGTTGTTGTTTTTGAAGGTGACATACCCTTCGTCTTGGCTAGTGAGCTTAGAAAATTGAGATGGATCTCCGGTCATATGCCTTGAGCATCCACTATCAAGGTACCATCTCTTGCTCCTAACTTATGAGAGTGAATATGTCTACAAAAGAGGATGGTTTTTAGGTACCCACTTGAACTTGGGTGCCTAAAAAATTGATCTACTAATTGTGTATTGAATTCCTTACGGTTCCTTTAGGAACCCATATCAATTTATGTGGGCTTAGTTTTTAAATGGACATTTGTAAACAACATATCTGGGCTTGCAACAAAAGTTACACTTCGTGTGTGGTAATATATGTAATGTAGGTCCTTTAATGAAAGTGGTTGAAATTTGGTGAGATCTACTTATAAATCCGATTCCATTTCTTTTGTGAACTTGACCCTTATTAGCAAGGATCATGTCCAAAGACTTGCTACCAACCTTATATTTATCTAAGGTTTCTTTGACTAGTAAATTATATTTCTTTAATGCCTCTAAGTGTTTACACTTAGAGCATCGTGGCAAAGAGGGAGTATTAAGTTTAAGACTATTAAGTTTAAGACTATCAAATTTACTAACTAAGAGAGCATGCTCCTTTTTCAATAAATTAAACTTTTTACTAATTGTTCTACATTCATCAAACAATTCATAGAAAGCATTTGAAAGCTTATCAAAAGTTAAATTTTCATTAACTAAATCACATACCTCTTCTCCGAAAGCCATTAAAGCGAAGTTGGCGACATTCTTGTTGCTTGCTTCTTTATCTTCGGAGTGACTTGAGTCATCCCATGTTATCTTTAGAGCCTTCTTCTTCTTTGGTTGCTTCTTCTTAGCTTGGGGGCATTCACTTTTGAAATGCCCCGGCTTCTTGCATTCATAGCATATTACTTGTTCTTTGTTGGGTTCAAGTTTATTTTTAGTCATTTTTAAATTTATTTCTTCTTATAAATTTTTTGGATTTTTGAGTCAAGAGTGCAAGTTCATCATCAAGGTCCTCATCACTTGAAGGTTCTTTCAAGTGATTTTCTTATATTCTCAAAGCTATATCTTCCTATTCTTTGGAAGGGAGTTCTCAAGCTCATCATGAGTGTTGCAAGTTATCTCGTAGGTCATTAATGACCCAATTAGTTCTTCGAGAAGAAAATTCTTTAAGTTTTTGGCCTCTTGAATGGCCATAACTTTTGGATGCCAACTCTTTGGAAGGAATTTTAGGATTTTAGTTACAAGTTCGAAATTAGAAAAACTTTTCCCAAGTACTTTAAGTCCATTCCATTGACGACATCCGTAAAACGGGTTTACATGTCTCCGATGGACTCACTTGGTTTCATCCGAAAGAACTCATAAGAATATACTAAAAGGTTGATTTTGGACTCTTTCACTCGACTAGTGCCTTCATGAGTGATTTCAAGAGTATGCCAAATATCAAAAGCTGATTCACAAATTGAAACATGATTAAATTTATTTTTATCAAGGGTGCAAAACAAGGCATTCATAGCCTTGGCATTAAGAGCAAAAATCTTCTTCTCTGATTCATTCCATTCATTTATCGGAAGAGAAGATTTTTGAAAGCTATTTTTAACAATATTCCAAAACTTAAAATCTATAGAAATAAGAAAAAATCTCATGCGAGTCTTCCAATAGGTATAATTTGACCCATTAAACATAGGTGGATGTGTGATTGAATGACCCTCTTGCAGGCCGAAAAATTTCATCTTTCTTGGGTTTTAAACCAAATGAGAGTGACCTTGCTCTGATACCAATTACTAGGATCTAGAGTGCCATGAAGAGGGGGGGGGGAGTTAATTAGTATAACAGATAAAAACCAACAATTTAAACCGATTCGGAAAAACATTGTGCGTTGAAAACTTTTGTCCGACGAAAGCAATTTTGGTAAAGTAGATTATTCGAGTGAATATGAAAGAGGGTTGAGAGAAGGAGATTGAAAGATTATAGCCAAGTAAAAATTGAAATGCAATAATTTAAAATTTACACACCAAGAGAAGTACCCAGCGATTTATAATGGTTCGGTCAAATGACCTATGTCCACTTCCAAAACCTCCTCCGACGAGGTTTTCGGCTTCCACTATCAATCCTTCTTGAAGGGGAAGGATCAAACACCCCACTTATAGACTTTTACAAGTGGTTCACACTCTTTTACAAAACTTTTACAAGTGAGACTTTAGGAGGTGAATACTCTGTTAGGATCTAGAGTGGCACTGAGAGGGGGGGGGGGGAATTAGTGCAGTGGATAAAAATCATAAATTCAAAACGATTTGAAAAGAGCTATGCATTGAGAAGTATCGGTTCAACAAAAATATTTCAGCAAAGTGATTCGAGTGAACATGACAGAAAGTAGAGAGGAGGAGATCGAGAGATTGCAACTAAGTAAAGATTGAAATGCAGTAATTTAAAACTCACACATCAAGAGAAGTATGCAGCGATGTATAGTGGTTCAGTCAAATGACCTACGTTCACTTCTGAAACCTCCTCTGATGAGGTTTCCAACTTCCACTATCAATTCTTCTTGAAGGGGAAGGACCAAGCACCCCTCTTACAAACTTTTATAAGTGGTTCACACTCTCTTACAAAACTTTTTACAAATGAGACTTAGGAGGTGAACACTTAAGTTATCGAATGTAATTTTGCTAGAGTTTTGACTCAATTTTTATCATTTCTCAGTGTGCTTAGCCAGTTGAGAAGTAAGGGATATTTATAGACTCAATTGGCTTCAGAATTGGTACAAAAAAGTGTCACATCTCAAATTTTTGGATACTGGTGGTACCATTGACTGACACTGGTGGTACCACTGCCAGTTGGCTCTACTCTATTAGTGTACTAGACGGTACCACCGCTCAGTTTGGTGGTACTATCGCTTGATAGGGTCCTCAAACTCTGTGGTGGGGTGGTCCCATCACTTGTCAAGCAGTACAATTGTTGACTTGGGGTGGTACCACTGCCCAAACCACCTGGGAACCTATTCCCGGGGCTGCAACTGCCAGGCATGGTCAAGCAGTATTGAATGGGCCTTGAATCTAGCCTAGTTTAGTCAAATTGAGGTCCAGTTGGCGCCTACTAGGGTTAATTAGGATTAACACCTAATCTTAATCCTAATTACATACTAACTACAAAATTAAGATATATTTCTAAGCAAATTATAATTCGACAACATTGAGTTATCTTCCGATGAACTTCCGGCAGACTTCCGATACACCCTCGGATATCTTCCGGTAGACTCCCAGCAGCCTCCCGTACTTTATAGTAAGTTCGACGAATCTTTTGGCAAGCTTTCGAACTTTTCTCGGTGAGCTTCGCAAACCTCTGACGATTTTTTCAGCGAACTTTCGAAACCTTCGGCAAGTCCCCGATTCATTCTCGTCTAGTTCCGGCAGTACTTCCGATGATCCTTTGAACTTCCAACGGACTCTTGAACTCCCAACATACTTGACTCCGGTAATTTACTTTATGTCTTCATTGCTATCATAGTTAATCCTGCACACTTATCTCAATAATATGGATTAGATTAAATAACCTATCATTTGACTTCATCATCAAAATCCAAGATTCAACAATCTCTCCCTTTTTGATGATGACAATCAATTGATGATGGAGTTAACCTTAACTCCCTCTATCTATATGCCATATTTTAAGAAAGGAAACACTTGAATTCAATCTCCTTAAATTCAAGCTGAAATCGATAAGTGAAATCCGTTGAACTTATCGTCATGCTCAACAAGGATGATCTTTCATCTATAAATATGAAACTTCATATTTTTCTCAATTGAAAATGATGTCAAGGTATGACACCCAGTTTCAAGTTTAATGTCGAATGATGATAGACATTTGTCACTTCAACAAATGACACCAATTATAATTTTAAAATATAACAAGGATCAAATGATATCAATATAAATGTACAAATGCAAGGCATGATATCATCATCAAATGAAATGATAACTTATCATATCAATGAAAGATACCAAATTTAAACATGATAGGATAACGATCTTTCAAGCATCTATGAGACATTTGCGATGCATGCGATACATTCCATAAAATTGCGATACGCTATAGTCATTTGTGATACATTACAATACGATACATATTAGGCATTTATCAAGTCATCAATTCATTTTACCAAATTCTTCTCAATACAATACATACAAGGTATTTATCAAGTCATTAATTCATTTTGCCACATTCTTCTCCCCCTTTGTCAATAACAAAAAGGAAGTGGGCCTTGATGCCAAATATTATGATTGAAGTTTTTGAAAAATGGCAAAAAGAGAAGAATAAATCCATCAAGAAGAATAAATTCATTCATTCTAATCATAAGATAGATTATCGAGGCCAAAATTCATAAGAATTTCTAAGAGCTCATGAAAGTTTCTTAAAAAAAAGAGTAAATTCTATATAATAATTCTTGAAGCATAAAGGTGAATCATTCAAGTCATTAAAATGCTTCCAAGAATCATTTCTACCAAATGAAATTAGTGAAATAGAAAAGAGATAATTTGAATATAAAATTCATAAAACTCATGATAAGAATTATGAGTGTTTATTCAAGAATGATTGAGATGAAAAGTTCAAGAGGCAATTTGATTGAAAATTCAAGCATAAAATCGTAAAGTGAAAAGATAGATCATTGAAGCCAAGTCATTCATCGAACATATCATCAAGAGCTCATGACATTCATTTAAGATAAAATTCGTGAGGAAGAAAAGAGAGATCATTTAAATTCAAAACTCATGAAAAGAGTGATGATGATAAAAACTCATCCAAAAATTTTATAAGGGGCTAACTTGGTATTCTCATAAGAAAGAATTCATGAAGTGGAAAATCATCAATCAAGTTATAAAAGCTCGATGTAGAAATGTAGTATAAGAGTTAAGAATTCATCAAATTCACATGAATGAAGTCCGAAGAGAGTATTCAAGTAATAATCACTTGAGAGCTTCTTCTTTATGCAAAGTTCATGACATTAACATATATATAGTTCCATGTGTCATGAAGACAAAATCAACAAACTTCAAATGATACGAAAGTGTGGGAAAAACATGAAATTCATTTATTCATGCCAATAGAAGTAGAGGGAGTATAAAATCGATAGAATCAATTTTACGAAGTCATTAAAAGGGCATGATATTAATTAAAGATCATCAACGGAGAATGGTGCTAAAGATCATTAATCAAAGGAGTATCGATGCATGACCTGAGAAGGATAAAAATGAGAGCTCCATTCAAAATATAATATCGAAAAGATGTCATCCGAAATCTAAAAAGATAATATCAAGATGAGTTAATAAAAACCAAAGTTAAAAAAAATTCTGAAAAAGAACTATACAACAACCTTATGTATTAGGACAAACACATATGAAACTTTAAAGTATGCCAAAATAATATAGAGATTTACAAAATGAGAGTCAAAAGCTCCATTACAACTTATGAAGTCTATATAGAGTTTTTATAACTAATCCTCAGGTGGAATACCAAAGTGCCTATACAAATGATCTAACTTCCGATTCATTTGACGCACTTTATTTAGAATTTCAACTTGCTATGATTTGATTTGATTTATCTCTATCATGATCGGATCTTCAGAAGATGGAGCAGGAGCTAGTTCTGATAGTGCTGCACCAAAGAGACTAGGAAGAGAAAATTCATTACCCCTAAATACTAGTGTTTCAGGATCTTCTACTGGAGGAGAGCTGGATCAGTCCTTCTAGGTTACCTAGTCCATATTCTATTCCTAAATGTGCACCATAATCTCTTAAGTAGGTTTCTGTTTATGGAATTATATCTATCTACTTTTAATACTTCTTCGTCGGGTGGTATTCTAATATTATATGCATGCAGTAATATAGTGTTAACCCCCCATACAGTAATATTAAATCTTTAGATGCTATGTTCATCATATTTTGCCAGATTAGGTATCCAAAATAATTATCTTGTCTAGTCATTATCCAGTATATAGTACCTAACTCTATTTGACTAATTTTATCGTGGTGATACTGTTTAGGGATTAGGATACTAATAATGATGTGATGGAGGACCTTAGAACTAAATGGTAATAAATGCTCATAGCTTTTAGGGACTATGGCTAGGTTAGGATTTCAAAAAATGGTCCCTAAAGCCTCGAAGTATATTACTTTGATTGCATCCAAGTCCCACTATCCTCTAAAGTAACAATCATTCTCTTATCCGAAATTCCAATTAAGTCACAAATTATGCTATCCGTAATTAAAATTTGGTTCGCTACGTAGGTTATCACATTGTTATCCGCATCTATGCTTAGATTAGTGTAAAATAATCGAACTAGTCTTAGGTAAATTGGTTCGCTGATTTATAAAATAGGTAAGATATCTAAATTGGTAAACCAATAACATGCTTACCCTTATGCACATTTCTTGTTTCAAAACTAGGGTACCTAAGGGCATTTTCACTAGAGCTAAAAAGGGATGGGTCATATGAATCTCCTTCTCTCCTCTTTCTTTTGTCTCTAGTTGATCTCCTAGGAGCCATTTATCTAAATATAATGATAGTGAAAGGGAATTACAACAAAGACAGCCATGTATCAAGAAATCAAAGAGAGAGTATCAAAGATTACCTTAGTAGAGGTTTGTTGAGAAATAAAGACCTTGATCCAAGATTTGAGAGGATGGAAGCCTCTCTTAGTCTTCTTGAGAAGAAATGTGAAGATTTGAGAGGAGGGGAAGTGTATTTATAGGCAGCTACAAGAGTTGGGGGCGGTTCTACTACCGACCCTAAAGCCCCTTTATATAAGGGGGCTCTCGGGTGGTGCCACTGCCAATTGAGCGGTGCCACCACTTAGGAATAGAATGCTCAGGCGGTGCTACCGCTAGTTCTGGCGGTGCCACTGCTGACATCCAGACTTAGAAAATTTTAAGTGGGCTACAACACCTTGATCATTTGATCAATTTGTTCTCCTTTTTTATGTTAATTAATATCTATGTCTATTGGGAAATCCACAGAGGAGCGACATCACATGCGCAGCGGAAGAACATAAAACAAAACCCCAGATTTTTCGTAGAAAGTTTTCGTCATCGTGCGAAGATCGGTGTGTTAAAAATAAATTTGCAAAACTGTACATGTAAAAGAAGATACATAGGGAGATCGTATATCCCTGAATTTCTGCAAATCAGTGGGAGAGGATGAAGGAGGTCAAGCGTCCTCCTCTCTAGCGGTATCCACATGGTAGGGATTGCAACGATGCACCTCTCTCTCTAGGGAGAGGAGAATAAGAGGTGGCTACCAAAAGAAACCCTCAGCCTATAGAGCTTTGGTTCCCTCCTATTTATAGAGGCCCCTTGAAAATCCTAATGGATCGTTTGCCCTATTGGGTATTGGATCTCCATCTAATTACCCAAGCCTCTTGGATTAGTGGGTCTCTACCCAATAATCTCTTATTAGCAATTATTAGATCTCATCTTAGGATCCAATAATTCAGGGGCTTAATGGATATCCAATAAGATAGGAGGTTCAACGGATATCTCATATCCGAACCTCTATTCGTTGCAACACCTACCATATGTGTGTGACCCTCTAGGCCTAATATCGAGCTAGCCATAAGTTATACTTGTCAGAACTCCTTCTGACTTAGTGAATTATTATCTCTATAATAATTCACCCAACTCATCGACTGCGGACGTACCAGGACACTACGCCGTGGCCCCGAGATGATACAGGAGAATCCAATCCTTTGGACCAATCTATCCTCAGTTACCATGTATCTATAGTCCCTCGTCCATCTAATATCCCAGAGACCCTATATCGGGCACAATGCTGTTAGGCTCATACGGTCTCTCCTCGAGTCTTGCTCTTGTCGGATTCTCCCGGAGAACTCTCTCTCTCAATCCGAATAACCTTAGCCAAGGATTTGTTCAAGCAAGAACACATGAGATATTCCTCTCATGATACCGAGAGCGGATGATCCTTTATTGACACTCAATAGCCCTCGTAAGGTTGGCTACCACTCCCAATAACCGACTGTACTAGATCTGGAACTTTCCAAACCTATAAGTCCGGTATCAAAGAGTGGAGTACTTGTTGAATCTTAGATTTTGATGATGAAACTAATTGATTGTGATTTGTAGTCTAATTACGTTTTGAGTTACGGAGGTCTATTATCGATCAGGATTAGACAATTGATGCTAGAGGAATTGACGTTGCGCCGGAGATGATCATGTCAGGATATTGGATGTCGAGCCGGAGGTTCGGTCGACTATCGGTAGGAGGCTTCGGACGTCGGGCATCGGGCCAAGAAGTACGGAGTTACGCCATGGATATCGAGGTTGCAGAGGTCAACCACCGATTGGGCAACAAGCCGTAAGAGAGGGTGATGTGCCGAAGGATCGGACGAAGTGCCAACCAATGACGTGCCGGGCAACTGAATGTCAATTCGCGTTATAATGACTGTCTAGATCGAAGTAGAGTGTTTAGTGTTTGTATGTGCAGGAGTAACTATGATAAGGATGAAGACGTAAAGCGAAACAAAGAGCTGAAGTCAAGTGCGATGGATCATTGGGAGTTCGAGTGTTCGATGGAAGTCCAAAGATTTGTTGGGAGTGCTACCGGAACCGACCGAGAATGAGTAGGGAGCTTGCCGAAGGGTTTTCGGAAGTTCGCTGGAATGTTCGTCGGAAGTTTGCGGAGCTTGCCAAGAAAGATCGGAGATTGCCAAAGAAGCTCGGGGGAACTCGCCAAAATCATCGTGGAGTTCGAGAGCTTGCTAGGAGTCCGCAGGATGGTTTCCGAGGGATCGTTGGAAGATCGCCGGAAGATCGTCGGAAGCTCACCGGAAGAAGACTTGACTTGCGGACTCTGTAATAGCTTAGGAATGTCTTTAATTTCATAGTTAGCATATTAATTTAGGTTAGGATCAGGTGTTAATCCTTTAACCCAAGTATGGGCCCATTGGGCCTTGTTTGGGATCGGTTTGGGCCGAGTTTTTGGCCCAAACCAAGAGTGGATATGTGTCTTTGGCGGTGCACACGCCCACCTAGTCTGAGCACTAGTGCTATCGCCAGCCTGAAAGTCAGCGGTAGCACCAAGATGGTGGGCGGTAGCACCGCCTGGTGCTTGGAAAGCCAGGCGGTAGCACCGCTTGGGTGTGTCAGTCTGCCAGTACTAACAGCACCGAGAAACTCAAAAAGGTTCAAATTTTAGCTCCAAGTTTGGGCTCCAAATTTGAATCACTTTTAGGCTTATAAATTCCCCTCCTTTCTCAGTTAAAAGAAGATCCTTTTTTGAGAGTTAGATTTGAGCAAAGTCTAGGGAAAGTTTTCAATTGCTTAAGTGTTCACCTCCTTCTCTTTGTGAAGACTTATAACAGTGTGAACCTCTTGTAAAAGGGTTGTAAGAGGAGTATTTGGTCCTTCCCCTATAAAAAGATTTGCTAGTGGAAGTTGGGAGCCTCATCGGAGAAGGCTTCGGAAGTGGATGTAGGTCGGATGACCGAACCACTATAAATCGGTTTGCATTTACGTTCTTGCTATTTACTTTGCTGCAAACTCTTTCCACTTGCTGTCTTATTTTCTCAACTTCATCTTCATCTTATTACGTACGCTTTAAAGTTAAAACGTAATCTTTTCGGGTTCAAACGAAACGTTACTTTCATCGTACGAAGTTTTCAAACTTGTTTTAATCACTGAAAAATCTATCGTTCCTTACCGCTGCACTAATTCACCCCCCCTCTTAGTGCCGCTCGATCCCTAACAATTGGTATCAAAGCCATGTTTTTTCTCTTTCGGATTTACACCTGTGAGAAATGGCTCTAAATGGTTTTCAAGAGGGCTTTTCGATTTTTCATCCACCGTTCTTTAACGGATCGGACTAAACTTATTGGAAAACTCGAATGAGAGTTTTCATACTTTCAATGGACTTAGATTTATGGAACATTATTGAAAACGGTTTTCAACTTCCCTCTAAACCGACGAACGAATGGTCGGACTTAGAGAGAAAATCTTTTTCCTTGAACGCAAAGGCTTTGAATGCCTTATTTTGCGCTTTAGATAAGAACGAGTTCAATCGGATTTCAATGTGCGAAACGGCTTTCGATATTTGGCGAACACTTGAAATCACGCACGAGGGAACTAGTAGAGTTAAAGACTCGAAAGTAAACCTCTTATTGCATGATTTTGAGCTCTTCCGAATGACACCAAGCGAAACTATCGGTGATATGTACACCCGCTTCACGGATGTCATCAATAGCCTGAAAAGTCTTGGTAAATATTTTTCGAACTTTGAACTCACTAACAAGATTTTAAGATCCCTCCCAAAGAGTTGGGATCCAAAAGTAACCGCAATACAAGAGACTAAAAATTTAAATGATTTTTCATTGGAAGAACTAATCGGTTCACTAATGACATATGGAATGAGTTTCTTCGAACATTTGGAACATGATGAACATATGAACCACCTTCTAAAGAACAAGAAGGATTTGGAACATCAGAAAAATGAATGCCACTTGAGTGATGACTCAAGTGATGAGGACATTGAACTTTTAATGAATATTAATAAGTTCATTAAACAAAAATCTAAAATAGACAATGAACTTGAACGGAGGAAGAGGCCAAAGAAGAAGAAGGCTTGCAAAGAAGAATCAAGTAGAGAAGAGGCAAAATGGGCTTTGACGGTTTTCGACAATGAGGTAAGAAACTCACCCAAGTTTCTTCTACCTTATTTTGAAATTACATGATGCTTTCTATGAATGCTTAACTTAGTTAGTATGAATTTTTTTTTTCATGCTTTTCTTGTGTTTTTAGAAGTTAAAAAAAAATTATTTTAAAAATTATACTATGCTTTCTCCTTCCTAGTATTTTTGAAAAATAAAAATTATGAATGCTATTTGCATGATTTGTGATATTGCCTAGAATTAATCCATGCATGTGTATCTTGATGTTTTATATTTTATTTCTAAACATGATGCTTGATGATTTTGTATCATGCGTGAGCTTTTGAAGTAATAAAGTGTCATATTGTGATGATGAAACTTATTTTTCGAATTTATAAATAGATGCATGATTTTGGCAAAAATTTGAACATGGCCTTTTAACATAAAAATTGAAAGTATGCTATCATTTTTATGTATTTGGTCTTGACGGTTTTATGACTAAGCTTGTGTTTTATTTTGATACATGTTTTCATAAAATTTTGAATATGCTCACATCAAATTGCTTAAAATGAAAATATATTTTTTTCATTCTATTGAGATGAATGAATTCATGTTATGAGACTTGTGAATCTCATGAAAATAAACATGATGAATATTTAAAAAAAAATGAGCCTCATGTTTTCGGTCTTAATGATTTCTCTTGAAACTTGCTCTTTGGACCTATATGAAAAACATGAGTATACTTATATGAATGCCAAATCACTTGAAATGGAACACATAAAAAATGAAAAATTGCACTATCATGATACTTTACGTATAATGCTTTTGATCTTAATGGGTTTAATGACAAACTTGTATTTTGAATTTATACAATGATAGGTTCCATATAAATATTTGAACATACATTATGAAATCATCATTGAAATGAAAATATTAAAAGTTTGTTATCATGCTTAATGACTTTGTGATATCATTTCTTGATGACAAACTCATGTTTTGGTCTTAAATTTAATACTCATCTTTTGAAACATGAGCACACTTGTTTGAAACAAAATGAAACACATTATCATGATAAATTAAATCTCATGTCTTGAAACAATATGTTGTTTTGACAATGTTTATAATGAAGTTTGTCTTCTGGTTTTGAATGTTTTGATTTGGCATATAAAGGCAAAAGACATACTTATATGATGAAACATAAAGAAATTATATTTACTATCTTATCGAGATTAATGATTTCATGATATCTTAAGAATCTCATAAATTATAGAAGTGATTTCGATGAATTGATTATGACTTGATAATTTGAACTTTTCTCTCATGTTTCAATACTACTTTGTATGCTTCATGACTTGTTGATTGAAATAATGATGTAGACTTTTGATGTATCACTTGTCATGATTAATACAAATTGCTAGCATTTTGAATCTCGAAAATGATTGCTTCTTTTTATCATTTACCAAAGAGGAGAACAATTCAAGTTTATGTCATTTGTGAATCTCATAAACTATGTTAATGATTTTGATGATTCGAACTTGAATGAACTTTATCACAATCAAACTCTTGATATCTTAATATTTGATACTTGGAATTTCTTATGCATGTATCAAGTTGCTCTTTGTGCTATATCTTTTTAAATGAATCATGAGTCTTATTATCATATATTTCATAATATAGAAATGACAAAAATTCTTTGGCTTGTATGTCTTATGTGGCAATTGAAAAATAGATAATTGAAAAGAAATTTACCTTATGATGAATCAATGAATCATGACTTGATCTATGAGAATGATATGTTTTTATGCATTATGATTCTAGGTTGTATATCCTTTATCATGAATTGGAACTTGATACTAAAGAAAATATTTATGAATCATGATTTTGATTTCTCGGAACTATATGCTTAGAATTTTTTTTAAAATCATGATCTTAATCTTGCTAAAAGAAAGTTATGAATCATGAATGATATCTTTTGGTTTTGATCCTTGTTGAATTTACATATTGATATCCTTCATGACATGATTTCTTTGCATTGTTGTCTTATTTGCATCATGTGATGATTGAACAATTGATGTGTATTTTTATTGATGGACTAGAACACACTTCAAACTTATAATTGATATGAAAAATGGCTTGTATAATCATTGTAATTTTTAGCCATTTAGTCCTCCCTTCTTTTTAACAAAGACAAAGGGGAAGAAAAATTGCTACATTGCAATTTCAAAAGAAGTTAAAGATTGCTATCTCAAAGGATGTAAATCTTGCTATCTTGACTATTTCAAAAGAAGCAAAATGCAAAACTTCAAAAATTTGAAATGCTACACTTGCCATGCCTTTATGTTTGTATGTTTTAATGAAAAGTTAGCATATATATTTAAAGTGATTATATATAATTGCTAGCTCATTGCAAATAAAAAGTTGATAGCATACAAAGGTGAAACTTAGTTACAAAAGAGAAGAATTGAAAGGAAGCTAACTTGCGTGTCGCAAAGTATGTTAGCTTGCTTATCATTATTGATTGCTTGCTTATCATCCTTTTCTCTCATATCATGATTTTTGACTCCCTTGAAATCATGACTTAATATGCTGAAAATTCATGTTGTAAATTTATTATTTTGTTATGAACAAAGCATTGACTGTTTGTACTCCTTTTTTTTTACAAAAACAAAGGGGGAGAAGATTTATTGCTAGCTTATGCATCGCAAAGAAAAATTTTGATAGCTAGAATATGCAAAGGAAGCAAAGAATGTGTAAACTTGCCATGATGAATTGTAAGAAGCAAGTGATGGATTGCTATGCTTGGACATCCTTGAAAAACTTGCCATGATTGAATGTTGAATGATGTGATAAATAGCTAGTGTGTTGTAAAAATTTGCATATCTTTTAAACTAGCTATGATGCTACTTCTCCTTTTTGTTGATGACATAGGGGGAGAAGTAGATTGATGACTTCATGCAATGTAATGATGCTTGAATATTTTATATATTTACATGATGGATTTATATTTCTCACTACATGAATGATACATATTACTTGGATTTGGGATAATCCAAGGGTTCTATCAATTGCATATTGATAGGGGGAGTTTAGTTAAACTCCGGGGAGTTAAGGTTAACTCCATTAGTCATCAATTAGTTATCATCATCAAAAAGGGGGAGATTGTTGAATCTCGGATTTTGATGATAAACTAATTGATTGTAATTTTTGGTCTAATTGCGTTTTGAGTTACGCAGGTCTACTATTGATCAGGATTAGACAGTTGATGTTGGAGGAATTGATGTTGCACCAGAGGTGATCACGTCAAGATATTGGATGTCGAGTCGGAGGTTCGATCGACTATCGGCAGGAGGCTTCGAACGTTGGGCATCGGGCCAAGAAGTGCGGAGTTGCGCCATGGATATCGAGGTTGCAGAGGTCAACCGCCGATTGGGCAACAAGCCGTAAGAGAGGACGATGTGCCGAAGGATCGGACGAAGCATCGACCAATGACGTGCCGGGAAACTGAATGTCAATTCGCGTTGTAATAACTGTCTAGATCGAAGTAGAGTGTTTGGTGTTTGTGTGTGCAGGAGTAACTACGATAAGGATGAAGTCATAAAGCGAAACAAAGAGCTGAAGTCAAGTGCGATGGATCATTGGGAGTTCGAGTGTTCGATGGAAGTCCGAAGATTCGTTGGGAGTGCTGCCGGAACCGACCGAGAACGAGTAGGGAGCTTGCCGAAGGGTTTTCGAAAGTTCGCCGAAAGGTTCGTCGGAAGTTCGCGGAGCTTGCCAAGAAAGATCGGAGCTTGCCAAAGAAGCTAGGGGGAACTCGCTAAAATCATCGTGGAGTTCGAGAGCTTGCCGGGAGTCCGCAGGATGGTTTCCAAGGGATCGTCGGAAGACTGCTGGAAGATCGCCGAAAGCTCGCCGGAAGAAGACTTGACTTGTGGACTCTGTAATAGCTTAGGAATGTCTTTAATTTCATAGTTAGCATATTAATTTTGGTTAAGATTAGGTGTTAATCCTTTAACCCAAGTATGGGCCCATTGGGCCTTGTTTGGGACCGGTTTGTGTCGAGTTTTCGGCCCAAACCAAGAGTGGATATGTGTTGGGCAGTGGCACTGCCCAGCAGCCAATGTGCTGGGCGATGGCACCGTCCAGCAGCCAGCAGGCCAGGTGGTAGCACCGTCTGGCTGGGGTAGTAGCACCGCCCAGCGCCTGGAAAGCCAGGCGATAGCACCAGTGCCTGGTGCCTGGAAAGCCAGGCGGTAGCACCGCCTGGCTGAGGCGGTAGCACCGCCTGGGTGTGTCAGTCTGCCAGTACTGACAGCACCGAGAAACTCAAAAAGGTTCAAATTTTGGCTCCAAGTTTGGGCTCCAAATTTGAATCACTTTGAGGCTTATAAATTCCCCTCATTTCTCAGCTGAAAGAAGAACATTTTTTGAGAGTTAGATTTGAGCAAAGTCTAGGGAAAGTTTTCAATTGCTTAAGTGTTCACCTCCTTCTCTTTGTGAAGACTTGTAAGAGTGTGAACCTCTTGTAAAAGGGTTGTAAGAGGGGTATTTGGTCCTTCCCCTACAAAAGGATTTGCTAGTGGAAGTTGGGAGCCTCATCGGAGAAGGCTTCAGAAGTGGATGTAGGTCGGATGACCGAACCACTATAAATCAGTTTGCATTTACGTTCTTGCTATTTACTTTGCTGCAAACTCTTTCCACTTGCTGTATTATTTACTCAACTTCATCTTCATCTTATTACGTACGCTTTAAAGTTAAAACGCAATCTTTCTGGGTTCAAACAAAACATTGCTTTCATTGTATGAAGTTTTCAAACTTATTTTAATTGCTGAAAAATCTATCATTCCTTACCGCTGCACTAATTCACCCCCCCTCTTAGTGTCACTCGATCCCTAACAGTACTTATACAGGACATCCTTGGTGTCTCATGTCTAAGGATCAGATACACTACTAGAACTACGGAATCGGTGTCTGACGTAAGGTATTAATAACCATCCAGCATTCCGTAGGCGGATCAATCAGTGAACACCTGCACTGTACCCTTAGTGTCCCCACACGAGTAGCTATGAGACCAGCTACCTCCATCATATGGAAGGGTATATAGCACGCTAGTCTATCCGATTATCTCGATGTCCTTCTCGAGTAATCTATGACTAGGATAATTCAGGTTTTGTGTTTAAAGGTGAATCGGTCTCATTATCGTGATCTCATCATGATCTGATTCCCATTGTACAGATCCAAGGACATCACAATATATGCAACACGCATGATAAAGTGATAAAACGCCTAATAATAAGTATATAGAAAAAGTGCATATCAAGTCACAAGTGCCATCACTCATGTGATTGGCTTACAGGGCACGTATAACTAGCATGTTAGATGTTTAATTTGAGATGAAATGATGTCTTTGAATTACTTCCAATCTCATACTAATCATGATGTAAATTTTTATTAAGCATATTTACTTAACAAATGATTAATCACATTAAAGTGTTGTAATCAAGAAACATCAGAAACTTTCTCATCAAGTGATTCGAGAGAGAATGATAATGTAAAAATAAGAAAACCTAGATGATATAAGAGTAGTGATTTCCGAAAGTTAAGAATACTTGCATATCATTGTCAAAACTTACACCGATCAATTTTTGAAATCATGAAGGACGTAAAATTCAACAAAAAGATATCATTCATAGTTTATAAATATCAGAATTATGAATCACACTATTTTTAGTCATACGTCTGAGAAATCAAGGAAAGGAAATTTGAGTCGGGAATAATGAAAAATTAACGATTCATGTGTTACTCATCATATATGAGATAAGTAAAGGATCGTCAAACATGTTTTGAAACATTTATCACTAAGAGTCATCTTCGAAAGATATTTTAAAGGGAATATATTGTAATCGCAACTATTGATAAGTAACTCATTTGTATCCCTTATCAAATGTGAACATGATTCATGCATAGAGTTATCAAATTAAAGGAAAAAATTTGAGTCTCAAATGCATTCAAGACATCAATGCATAATAAGTCATGATTTTAATCAAAATAGAGTTGTGATTAAAAAAAAATTACAAGTAATGAATCATTTGACGAACTTATTCTAGTTCAACTCATTAACTCCAAATTCATTATTAAAATCACATACGAGATTCACAAAATAGATGGAGAATGCAATTTAAGTGTAAGGTGAATTTGACATTTCATAGGAATGTTCAAAGATGATATATGCCTTTTATATAAAAGCCTAGTATCATTGTATAGTTCGAAATAAGGTTTCATCAAATACATTAGGCCCACATCATTTCAAGACATAGGATTTCAAAATGTAAATGTTTTTATTGAAATCTTTTTTGGAGAGACTTAATGCAAGCATGTTTTAGCCTTAGTAATTATGGTACATAACCTACTAATGTATAACACTCAAGGGTCTTTTATTACCCGAGCTAGTGAGCTTGATAACGATCAAGAATTGTATCGTTACCTGCTCCTAGCTTGCAATGGTTAGGATGCCTATAAAAGAGAATTTTTGGGTACCCATTTAACTTTGAGTGCCTGATCTCCTAATTTTATCATTTTGCATTGAGTTATTTATGGTTCCTTTTGTTGAATCTCAGATTTTGATGATAAAAATAATTGATTGTGGTTTATGATCTAACTACGTGTTGAGTTACGTAGGTCTACTATCGATCAGGATTAGACAGTTGAAGCTGGAGGAATTGACGTTGCGTCGGGTGATCACGTTTTGATATTGGATGTCGAGCCGGAGGTTCGGTTGATAATCGGTGGAAGGCTTTGTACATCGGGCATCGGGCCAAGAAGAGCGTGTTGCGCCAAGGATATTGGGGTTACGGAGGTCAACCGCCGATTGGGCAACAAATCGCAAGAGAAGTTGATGTGCCGAAGAATCGGATGAAGCATTGACCAATGATGTGCCGGGCAACTGAATGTCAATTCGCATTGTAATAACTATCTAGATCGAAGTAGAATGTTTGTTTGTGTGTGCAGGATTAACTACGATAGCGATGAAGACGTAAAATGAAACAAAGTGTCAGAAGACAAGTGTGATGGATGGTTGGGAGTTTGAGAGTTCGACGGAAGTCCGAAGATTCGTTGGGAGTGTTGCCAGAATCGGTCGAGAACGAGTAGGGAGCTTGCTGAAGGGTTTTCGGAAGTTCACCGAAAGGTTTGTCGGAAGTTCACGAAGCTTGCCAAGAAAGATCGAAGCTTGCCAATGAAGCTCGTTGGAACTCGCCAAGATCATCGTGAAGTCCGGGAGCTTGCCAAGAGTCCGTAGAATGGTTTCTGAGGGTTCATCGGAAGACCGCCGGAAGTTCGTCGAAAGCTCACTGAAAGAAGTCATGTCTTATGGACTTTGTAATAGCTTAAAAAATATCTTTAAAATTTGTAGTTAGCACATAATTTGGTTTAGTATTAGGTGTTAATCCAATAAACCAAATTTGGGCCAATTCGGTCTTCATTTGGACCGGTTTCGAATGAGTTTTCGGCTGAAACTAGTGGGTTGAAATATGCTGGGCGATGGCACCGCCCAGTAGCTGAGCCATGGGCGGTGGTACTGCCCCAGGGTGGGCGGTGCCACCGCCCAGCACTGTGTCTTGATGGCGTAGTTCCGCTTTGCCTTGGGCGGTGGAACCGCTTCGGTAACACTACCCACGACGGTGGCTGGCACCATAAGACCGGAAAGGCAAAAAAAAATTCAAATTTGGAGCCCAAATTTGAATCCTCTTGGGTCTATAAATACCCCAAGTGTTCCTACAAGAAAGGGGACAAGCACAACACTTTGAAAGCAAGAAAACTCTGCTCAAATCTATCTAAAAAATCCTCCTTAGTTTTTCACTTGTATTCCACCGAAAGAAAGGAGAGAGTACTTGTAAGGGTTTCCTTCTAAGCCCGTCAAAAGGAGAGGAGTTGTAAGGGAGTTCATCCTCGCCCGTTGGAAGGAGGATAGCTAGTGAAAAAACTGGTGGCCTCAAACGAAGAGGAATCGGGAGTGGATGTAGGTCGGATGACCGAACCACTATAAATCAGTTTGCATTTACTTTCTTGCAATTTACTATACTGCAAACCATCTTTACTTTGCTGCCTTACTTACTCAACTTCCTCCTCACTTTCTTACGAATCATTTTAAGTTTATACGCAATCGAAACAGTTTCAAACGAAACGTTGATTTCTATCATACAAAGTTTTCGAAGTTGGTTTAAATCACTAAAAATCTATCGTTCTTTACCGCTGCACTAATTCACCCCCCCTCTTAGTGCTGCTCGATCCCTAACAATTGGTATTAGAGCCACGTTATTTCTCATTCGGATTTACACCCATAAGAAATGGCTCTTCATGGCTTTCAAGAGGGCTTTTCAGTTTTTTGTCCATCGTTCTTTAACGGTTCGGACTACACATATTGGAAAACTCGAATGAGAGTTTTCTTGATTTCTCTCAATTTAAACTTATGGAACATCGTTGAAAATGGATTTCAACTTTCCTCTAAACCAACGAATGAATGGTCGGATTTGGAGAAAATATCGTTGTCTTTAAATGTAAAGGCTATGAATGCCTTATTTTTTACTTTAGACAAAAATGAGTTCAACTGGATTTCTACGTGCGAAACAGCTTTTGACATTTGGCAAACTCTTGAAATCACGCACGAAGGAATGAGTAGAGTCAAAGACTCAAAAGTTAATATTTTGATGCACGATTTTGAGGTTTTCCGAATGGCACCAAGTGAGACTATCGATGACATGTTCTCCCGTTTCACAGATGTCATCAATAGTCTAAAAGCTCTTGGTAAATGTTTTTTAGATTTTAAACTCGTAAGCAAGATTTTAAGATCTCTTCCAAAAAGGCGGGATCCTAAAGTAACCACAATACAAGAGACTAAAGATTTAAATAATTTACCTATTGAAGAACTAATTGGCTCACTAATGACATATGAAATGAGCCTCCTAGAACATCTTTAACTTGATGAACACTTGAACCACCTTCCAAAGAATAGGAAGGATTTGGAACTCCGAACTATGAAATGCCACTTGAGTGATAACTCAAGTGATGAGGACAATGAGAACTTTAAACTTCGAACACTAAATCTTAATAAGTTTATTAAACAAAAATCTAAAATAGACAATGAACTTGAACGGAAGAAGAGGCCAAAGAAGAAGAAGAAGGTTTGCAAAGAAGAATCAAGTAAAGTAACGGTGAATTGGGCTTTGACGGGCTTCGATTACAAGGTAAGTAACTTAACTCCCTTGAATTATTTTGAAATTACATGATGCCTTCCATGAATGCTTAACTTAGCTAGTAGGAATTTTTTTCATACTTTTCTTGTGTTTTTAGATATAAAAAAATATTTTTTAAAAAATTATATTATGCTTTTCCTTCTAGTATTTTTGAAAAGTAAAAATATAAATGATGATTGTATGATTTGTGATAATATTTGTACACCTAATAGAATCAACCCATACATGTGTCTCTTGATAGTTTACATTATCTCTAAACATGATGCTTAATGATTTTATATCATGCATGAGTTTTTGAAAACTTCTATCTTGGATTAATGGGTCTTAACCTTTTTTCTTTTTGATAAATTTTTTAGATGACACTTGTCTTCATGAAATCAAAAGACCTAACCCACAAATTTTCCAAATAAAAAAAATATGGTTTTAATGTTGCCTTGTATTACATTTGGACTTGATAATTTTCATGACGAAAATTATTTTTTAGATTTATAAAATAATACATGATTTTATCAAAAATTTGAGCATTGATCATCTTGTTATAACTAATGTAAGAAAGAATTAAAATGATTTTGATGATGTTTTTATTTTTAATATGATGCATGACATTTTCATATGAAAAATTCGAACCTTCTTATGAAAGATCAAATCACTTAAATTGAAACTCATAAAAATGAGAAAATACACTATTATGATGTGTGATGCATTTGATCTTAATGGGTTTAATGACAAACTTGTATTTTGAATTTATAAAATGATGACTTCTATATAAATATTTGAACATATCTTATGAAATCATCATTGATAATGATAAAATGAAAATGTTAAAAGTTTATTGTCATGCTTAATAAATTTTATGATATCATGAGGACTTGAAGTTGTTATATCTTGATGACAAACTCATGTTTTGGTTTTAAAATTTGATACTCATCTTTTGAAACATGAGTACACTTATATGAAATAAACAACTTAAAATGAAACACATTATCATGATAAATTGAATCTCATGTTTTGAAATAATGTGTTATATTTTTGTCTTGATAATTTTTATAATGAAGGTTGCCTTTTGCTTTTAAATACTTATTTTGATTTGGCATAAAAAGACAAAGGCATGTTTATACAAAATAAATGAAAATCACTAAAAGAGAAATGCATGTTTCTTGAACATCTCTCTTTCTCTAAAGTTTTCGATTTTCCATGAAATACAAGTGATAAATTCATTAATGTTATTTTGTGAATCACTTGAATTATGAACAAGATTTTGATTTCATGCTTTTCTCATCTTATTACGATTAATGATTTCATAATATCTTAAGAATCTCATAAATTACAAAAGTGATTTCGATGAATTGATTATGAGTTGATAAATTGAACTAGAATGAGTTTTGTTTATATCGGGATCTTGATAACTTGAGTTTTTCAAGACCTCTTTTTTTATATTATGATTCTCCCATGTCATTAAAGAGAAATTCAAATAAATCATAAGTTATTTTCTCTTGACTTATTGATACTCAACTTGAGAAAATGTGTTTTGAATGTTGAAACATTATATGTGTAATTTGAAATTTTTTCTCATGTTTCATTACCAATTTGCATGCTTCATGACTTGATGATTGAAATATTGATATAGACTTTTAATGTATCACTTGTCATAATTAATGCAAGTTGCTAGCATTTTGAATCTTGAAAATGATTTTGATTTGATTATGAATCTCGAGTTGACAAAATGAGTTTGAATGATTTTATGACTTTTTGAGATATATATAATACTTGAATCAAGTTCTAAAAGATTTCATTTTGGTATAAGGAAATTTTATTGAAATCATGATCTTGATGATTTTAACATGGAGTTCTTTATATATCAAGATCATTTATCATGTTTCTTCCAATTATCAAAAAAGAATTCTTCAAATGAAATGTATCTTGTCTTTTGATTTCTCGGAATTCAATGAATTTGTGATCTTGATATCTTGATTCTTATGAAATGTGATCTTGATGAAAAATCTTATGCATGAATCAAGGTGCTCTTTGTGCTATCCATTCTCAAATGAATCATGTTCTTGAGCCGTGATATCATATCTTAGAAATGACATGATTTCTTTACCTTATGTGATAATTAAAAATTGATATAAAAAAATGTGCTTAATGATTGAATCATTGATTTATTCTTTTATCATGGCTTAAAAATGAATGAAAAGAAAATATGTTAGCACTTGTAATCATGATTTGATCCTTGATATTGATATGTTTTTATATATCATGATTCTTAGTTGTATGACATTTATCTTGAATTGAAAATTGATTCTAAAGAAAATTTGTAGATAATAATCTTGATTTCTTGGACTTATAAACTTGAAATCTTTCTTACATGAATCAAGATTTACTCTTCCTTGTCATGTTAACTTATATGTCAAATTTATGTTCATGACTTGAATTTTTGATGATTGAAAATTGATAAAATTTACTTTATGATGAATCATTGAATTATGACTTGATCTATAATATTGATATATTTTTATCATGATCCTTGATTATATAATTCTCTTACTCTATTAAAAGGATTTGTCAAATGAATCATGTCCTTCTTAAATTTTTCTTGATATCATGACATGATTTCTTTATATGGCTTGTATAATGATTAAAATTTTTAGCCATTGAGTCCTCCTTTCTTTTCGACATTGATAAAGGGGGAGCTAGCTTGTTAAATTCACATATTAATATCCTTCATGACATCATTTCTTTGCATTGTTGTCTTGTATGCAACATGAGATGATTGATATATTGATTGATGCAAATTTATAATTGATCATTTTTTCCTCCCTTCTTTTCGATAATGATAAAGGGGGAGTTAAATTGCTAGCTTGTGCATCAAGAGAGAAAAATTTGCTACTTGAATATTGAGAAGCAAAAAGTTGTTATCTCAAGAGAGACAAAAATCTTGCTCAATTTCACTTTTTCAACAAAATTGCTTGCACTTTTGTTACAAATTATTGTTGAATCTCATGCAAGATTATTTGAAGTATTTGATCCTCCCTTTCTTTTTGATACTAACAAAGGGGGAGAAATTTTTTGCTAGGTTGCACACCCAAATGAAAAATTGCTAGCTTGGCATATCACATAGAATCAAAGGATGCAAATATTGCTATCTTGCCTATCTCAAGAAGAGAAAATGTAAAACTTAAAAATTTGCATTCCAACACTTGCTATGCTTCTATGCTTATATGTTGTAATTTTTTCTTGCATATTTAAAGTAATGAAATGCTTACACAAATTGATTGCATATCGTAAAGGAAGCAAAGAAGGTGCAAACTTGCACATCTCAAGAAGCAAGTGAAAAATTATCATTACCCATCCTTAAAATAAAACTTGCTATGATTGGATGGTATGATTGAGTATTGTAAAGCTATACTTAAATGTGGTATGATGTGATTAATAGCTAGTGTATTGTAATATTTGCATATCCTTGAAAACTAGCTATGATGTTACTTCTCCCTTTTGTTGATGACATAGGGGGAGAAGTAGATTGATGACTTCATGTATTGAATTGAATATTTTATATATTTGCATGATGATTTTATTATTTTCTCTTAACATTGTGATGAATGTTACTTGGATTTAGGATAATCCAAGGTTTCTATCAATGGCATATTGATAGGGGGAGTTTGGTTAAACTCCGGGGAGTTATGGTTAACTCCGTTAGTCAACAATTAGTTGTCATCATAAAAAAGGGGGAGATTGTTGTATCTCAGATTTTGATGATGAAACTAATTAATTATGGTTTATGATCTAACTGCGTGTTGAGTTACGCAGGTCTACTATCGATCAGGATTAGACAGTTGACACTGGAGGAATTGATGTTGCGCCGGGTGATCACGTCTGGATATTGGATGTCGAGCCAGAGGTTCGGTCAACAATCGATGGAAGGTTGGGCATCGGGCCAAGAAGAGCATGTTGCGCCAAGGATATCGGGGTTATGGAGGTCAACTACCGATTAGACAATGGATCGCAAGAGAAGACGATGTGTCGAAGAATCAGACGAAGCACCGACCAATGATGTGCCAGGCAACTGAATGTCAATTCGCGTTGTAATAACTGTCTAGATCGAAGTAGAATGTTTGTTTGCGTGTGTGCAGGATTAACTACGATAGCGATGAAGACGCAAAGTGAAATAAAGTACTGGAAGACAAGTGTGATGGATGGTTGGGAGTTCAAGAGTTCGACGGAAGTTCAAAGATTCATTGGGAGTGTTGCCAGAATCGGCTGAGAACGAGTAGGGAGCTTGCCGAAGGGTTTTTGGAAGTTCATCGAAAGGTTTGTCGGAAGTTCGTGGAGCTTGCCAAGAAATATTGAAGCTTGCCAATGAAGCTTGTTGGAACTTGCCAAGATCATCGTGAAGTCTGGAAGCTTGTCGGGAGTCCGCAGAATGGTTTTCGAGGGTTCATCGAAAGACCACCGGAAGTTCGTCGAAAGCTCACCGAAAGAAGTCTTGTCTTGTGGACTTTGTAATAGCTTAAAAAATATTTTTAAAATTTATAGTTAGCACGTAATTTGATTTAGGATTAAGTGTTAATCCTATGAACCAAATTTAGGCTAATTTGGACTTCATTTGGACTAGTTTCGACCGAGTTTTCAGCCAAAACCAGTGGGCTGAAATATGCTGGGCAGTGGCACCGCCCAGTAGCAGAGCTATGGGCAGTGGTACCGCCCCAGGCTGGGCGGTGGCACCACTCAGCGCATGTGTGCAGCGGCGGTAGTACCGCCTGCCTTGGGCGGTTGAACCACCTGTGCACTATCTGTCTGACAATTGACAGGCGGTAGCACCGCCCCTGATAGGCAGTAGCACCACCCTTGACAGGCGGTGGCACCGCCAGCACCGGGAAGGCAAAAAAAAATTCAAATTTGGAGCCCAAATTTAAATCCTCTTGGGGTCTATAAATACCCCAAGTGTTACTGCAAGAAAGGGGACAAGCACAACACTTTGAAAGCAAGAAAACTCTGCTCAAATCTATCTAGAAAATCCTCCTTAGTTTTTCACTTGTATTCCACTGAAAGAAAGGAGAGAGTGCTTGTAAGGGTTTCCTCCTAAGCTCGTCAAAAGGAGAGGAGTTGTAAGGGAGTTCATCCTCGCCCGTTGGAAGGAGGATAGCTAGTGGAAAAGCCGGTGGCCTCAAGCGAAGAGGAATCGAGAGTGGATGTAGGTCGGATGACCGAACCACTATAAATCAATTTGTATTTACTTTTTTGCAATTTACTATACTGCAAACCATCTTTACTTTGCTGCCTTACTTACTCAACTTCCTCCTCACTTTCTTACGAATCATTTTAAGTTTATACGCAATCAAAATGGTTTTAAACGAAACATAGATTTCTATCGTACAAAGTTTTCGAAGTTGGTTTAAATTGCTAAAAATCTATCGTTCTTTACCGCTGCACTAATTCACCCCCCCTCTTAGTGCCGTTCGATCCCTAACACCTTTAGGAACCCATATTAATTTATGTGGACTACTTTTTTAAATGGACATTTGTAAACAACATGTCTGGGTTTACAATAAAAGTCACATTTTAAGTGAGATGATACATGTAGTGTAGGTCCTTTAATGAAGGTGGTTGGAGTTTGGTGAGATCCACTCACAAATCCAATTCCACTTCTTTTTCTGACATGACCAATGTTTGTAAGGATCAGTCCAAGCCCTTGCTACCGACCTTAAACTTATTTAAGGTCTCTTTAAGTAGCAAGTTCTCTTTCTTAATTGCCTCTAAGTGTTCACACTTAGAGCATGGAGGTAAAGAGGGAATATCAAGTTTATTGACTAAGAGAGTATGCTCTTTTTTTAATAAATTAAACTTTTTACTAATAGCTCTACACTCATCAAATAATTCATGAAAGGCAATTGAAAGTTAAATCTCCATTAAATAACTCACATACCTCTTCTCCGAAAGCCATTAATGCGAAGTTGACCACCTCCTTGTTACTTGCTTCTTCATCTTCGGAGCCACTTGAGTCATCCTATGTTGCCTTTAGAGCCTTCTTCCTCCTTGGTTGCTTCTTCTTGGCTTGGGGGCATTCACTTTTGAAGTGCCCCAGCTTCTTGCATTTATAGCATATTACTTGTTCTTTTTTAGGTTCAAGTTTGTTTTTAGAATCGTTTTTAAATTTATTCCTTCTTATAAAATTTTTGAATTTTTGAGTTAAGAGTGCAAGTTTATCATCAAGGTCCTCATCACTTCAAGATTATTTCAAGTGGTCCTCTTGTGTTCTCAATGTCATATCCTTTCTATTCTTTGGAAGGGGGTTCTCGTGGTCTTCATGAGCATGACATGTTATTTCATAGGTCATCAATGACCCAATGAGTTCTTCGAGAGGAAAATTTTTTAGGTTCTTGGCCTCTTGAATGGCTGTAACTTTTGGATCCCAACTCTTTGGAAGGGATCTTAAAATTTTAGTTATAACTTCAAAATTAGAAAAACCTTTTCCATGTACTTTGAGTCCATTGACAACATCAGTGAATGGGTGTACATGTCTCCGATGGACTCACTTGGTTTCATCCAAAATAATTCGTAAGAATGCACCAAAAAGTTGATTTTAGACTCTTTCATTCGGCTAGTGCCTTCATGAGTGATTTTAAGAGTATGCCAAATATCAAAATCCGTTTCACAAATCGAAATACGATTAAACTCATTTTTATCAAATGTGCAAAATAACCCATTTATAACCTTTGCATTAAGAGCAAAAACCTTCTCTAATTCATTCCATTCATTCATCGGAAGAGAAAATTTTTGAAAGTCATTTTCAAAAATATTCCAAAGTTCAAAATCCATGGAAATAATAAAAATCTTCATATGAGTCTTCCAATAGGTGTAATTCGACTCATTAAACATAGGCAGACGTATAATTGAATGACTCTCTTGCATGCCGGAATACGCCATCTCTCTTGGGTTTTAAACCAAATGAGAGTAACCTCGCTCTGATACCAATTGTTAGGATCTAGAACGGCACTAAAAAGGGGGGGGTGGGGGTGAATTAGTGTAGTGGATAAAAATTATAAATTCAAAATGATTTGAAAAGAGTTGTGGGTTAAGAAGTATTGGTTCGATGAAAATAATTTTAGCAAAGTGATTCGAGTGAACATAATAGAAAGTAGAGAGGAGGAGATCGAGAGATTGTAGCTAAGTAAAGATTGAAATGTAACAATTTAAAACTAACATATCAAGAGAAGTACATAATGATGTATAGTGGTTCGGTCAAATGACCTACGTCCACTTCTGAAACCTTCTCTGATGAGGTTCCCAACTTCTACTATCAATTCTTTTTGAAGGGAAGGACCAAGCACCCCTCTTACAAACTTTTACAAGTGGTTCACACTCTCTTACAAAACTTTTTACAAATAAGACTTGGGAGGTGAACACTCAAGTTATCGAATATAATTTTGCTAGAGTTTTGACTTAGTTTTTATTACTTCTCAATGTGCTTAGCCAGCTAAGAAGTAAGGAGTATTTATAGACTTAATTGGCTTCAGAATTGGAGCCAAAAAGAGTCACATCTCAAATTTTCAAGTACTGACGATACTACTACCTAGCATTGACGGTACTATCACTAGTTGATCAGTGTACTGGGTGGTACCATCGCCTAGTCTGGCGATACTATCGCCTAACAAGGTCCTCAGATTCCGTGGAGGGGCGGTATCACCGCTTGTCATGCGGTACCACGGTTAACCTAGGGTGGTACCACCGCTCAGACCACCTGGGAACTTGTTCCCAGGGCGGTGCCATTGCCAGACATGGTCCAACACTACTGAATGGGCATTGAATTCGGCCCAATTTAGTCAAATTGAGGCCCAGTTAGCCCCTACTAGGATTAATTAGGATTAACACCAAATCCTAACCCTAATTATATGATAACGATGAAATTGAGATATATTTCTAAGTAAATTATAATCCGACAACATTGAGTCTTCTTCCGATGAGCTTCTGGCGAACTTCTAGTAGACTTCTGATACACCCTCGAATATCTTCCGATGGACTCCCAGCAGCTTCCTGGACTTTATGGAGAGTTCGACAAAACTTTTGGCAAGCTTTTGAACTTTTCTCGGTGAGCTCCGTGAACTCCGATGATTTTTCTGGTGAACTTCCGAAACCTTCGGCAAGTCCTTGATTCATTCTTGACCAGTTCTGACATCACTTTTGATAATCTTTTAGACTTTCGATGGACTCTTGAACTCCCAACGTACTTGACTCCAACAATTTACTTTATGTCTTCATTGCCTATCGTAGTTAATCCTACACACTTATCTCAATAATATGGATTAGATCAAATAACCTATCAATTGACTTCATAATCAAAAAATGAGATTCAACACACTCAAGCTTTCCTAGGCTGTTTCACTAGAGTTTTGGCTCAGTTTTTATCACTTCTTAATGTCCTTAACTAGTTGAGAAGTAAGGGGTATTTATAGGCTCAATTGGCTTCATAATTGGAGCTAAAAGAGGTCACATCCCAGATTTCCAAGTGCTGGTGGTACTACCTCTTGGCACTAACGGTACCACCGCTAGTTGACCTTGGTTTTGTTAATGTACTGGGCGGTACCATCGCCTGACAGAGTCTCGGACCATGTGGAGGGGCGATGCCATCGCCTATCAAGCGACACCACCACTTGATAGGTAATAACTATCGGCGGTACCATTGCTGACCTGGGCGGTACCACCGTCCAGAGCACCTAGGAATCTATTCCCGGGGTGGTGCCATCACCCTAGTCTAGTGGTGCCACCGCTAGACAAGTCCAGCACTTCTGGATGGACCTTGAATCCAGCCTAATCTAGTTAATTTACGGGCCCAGTTGGCCCCTACCAGGGTTTAAAGGATTAACACTTAATCCTAACCCTAATTATGTGCTATTTATGACATTAAAGACCTTTACAAAGCAAAAACCTAAGCCAGCACATCAAGTGTTCTTCTAGTGAGCTTCGGATGAACTTTCGGTGGACTTTCGACGAACCCTCAGACAACTTCCAATGGACTTCCAGTAAACTCTCAGACTTTATGACAACCTTGGTGAGTTCCGATAAGTCTTCTTCGGCAAGCTTCAATCCTTCTTGGTGGACTCAGTGAACTTTCGATGAACCTTCCGACGAACTTCCAACAACCCATCGGCAAGCCCCCCGATTCATTCTTGGCCAGTTTCGGTAGCACTTCTGACGAATCTTCGAACTTCTGGTGGACTCTCGAACTTCCAAGGATTTGATTGCACTTGACTCCGGTATGTCGTTTTGCTTTACATCTTCATCACTATCGTAGTTAATCCTGTATGCTTTGCTCAATAATATAGATTAGATCAAATAAATTATCAATTGACTTCATCATCAAAATTTGAGATTAAACACTCCTCTCTAGTGGTGATCCACACGGTAGGAGCTACGAAGATGCTTCTCTCTAGAGAGAGGAGAATAGGAGGTGGCTACCAAGAAAACCCCAGCCTATGAGACTTTGGTTCTCCCTTATTTATAGAGGCTCCCTGTTAACCCTAATGGATCCTGCCCTATTAGGTACTAGATCTCCATCTAATTACCTAAGCCTCTTAGATTAATGGGTCTCTAACCAATAATCTCTTATTAGCTTGTATTGGATCTCATCCATGGGATCCAATAATTCAGGGGCTTATTGGATATCTAATAAGATAGGGGCCTCGACAGATATCTCATATATGAACCTCTACTCATCATAATACCTACCATATGTGTATGACCCTCTAGGCCTAATATCAAGCTAGCCATGAGTTATATCTATCAGAACTCCTTTTGAATCAGTGAATTATTATCTCTATAACTCGACTCATCAACTATGGACGTACTAGGCCACTACATCGCAGTCCGTAGACGATACAGGGGAATCCTATTGAATCATGAATTTTGATAATGAAACTAATTGATAGTGTTTGTGATCTAACTGTGTTTTAAGTGATGAAGGACTATATTTGATCAGGAATAGACAATTGAAGTAGGAAGAATCGATGTTGGGCCGAAGGAGAACATGTTAGAAGATTGGACGTCAAGTCAAAGGATCGGGTGACATATCGGTAGAAGACTTCAGACGATAGATTCAGGTATCATGCCAAGAAGAGCGAAATTGTGCTAAGGAGATCAGAATTATAGAGAACAACTGCCGATTGGACAATAGGCCATAAGAGAGGATGATGCATCGAAGAATCGGATGAAGCACTGATGGACCAATAACATGCTGGACAACAAATTGATTCATGCTTTATAATAATTGTCTAGATCAAAGTAGGTTTAATATGTAATTGGGTTGAAACTGGGCCAACTCAGTTAGGGGCTAATTGGGCCCAAGTGTGAGCTGTGTTGGGCCAAGTGAAAGGCCCAAAAAGTGACCCAAGAGGTGGGTCAGGCAGTGGCATCACCAGAACATGTGGTGGAACCGTCGATGGCTCAGTCTCCAAGACTGTGTTAGGTGGTAGTACCCTTAGATTGGGCAATGGTATCACCTAGTGATAGAAAGCCTAAGCGGTGGTATCGTCAGTACTCGGAAGACCTAGGATGAGACTAGTTTTGGCTCCAAGTTTAAATTCATTTAGAGCCTATAAATACCCCTCTCATCCCTGGTTGGAATTCACAAGTGCAGAGAATTTAAAAGTGAAAAAATACTACTGTAATCCTTTCCCTCCTCTAGTATTTAATTTCTTTTAGTTTAAGAGAGGAGTGAGTGAGTGCTGTAAAAGGAGAAGAGGGTTGTAAGGGTAGTTAGTCTTTGTTCGGTTGAAAGAAGACTACTAGTGGTTACCGATAGCCTCAAAAAGGAGGAATCGGGAGAGGACATAGGTCGGATGACCGAACCACTATAAATTGGTGTGCTCTCTTTTTGTGATCTCTTCCTTACTATTTACTCTCACTACAAAATTATTTTATTTGTTACACTCTCAGGTTAATTGCTTTTTTGATACAATTTTATCGATAAGGCTTTCACCATACGAATCAAATGTTTTTCAAAATCGAAATCAAATATTTTTCCCGCTGCACTAATTCACCCCTCCCCTCTTAGTGCTGAACTTCATCCTAACAGTTGGTATCAGAGTCTCAGTATTTCTCATTTAGATTAACACCCATAAGAAATGACTCTTTTCGGCTTTCAAGAGGGTCATTCTATCGTTCGTCCTCCCATGTTCAATGGGACAGACTACACATATTGGAAAACTCGAATGAGAGTTTTCTTACTTTCTTTGAATCTTGATTTATGGAACATTGTCGAATACAATTTTCAACAACCCTCTAAATCTATGAATGAATGGATGGATTTTGAGAAAAAATCATTTTCATTAAATGCAAAGGCTATGAATGTCTTATTTTGTGCCTTAGACAAAAACGAGTTTAATTAAATTTCTATTTGTGACATGGCTTATAACATTTGACACACTTTTGAAGTCACACACGAAGGCACAAGTAGAGTAAAAGATTCGAAAATAAATCTTTTGATGCATGATTTTGAACTCTTACAAATGAAACCAAGTGAGACCATTGGAGACATGTACACCCGATTTACGGATATCGTCAATGGTCTAAAAGCTCTTGGTAAATATTTTTTCTAATTTTAAACTTATAAACAAGATTTTAAGATCCATTCCAAAGAGTTGGGATCCAAAAGTAACGGCTATACAAGAAGTCAAAGACTTGAACAACATTTCACTCAAAGAACTTATCGGGTCTTTGATGACTTATGAAATGACACTTATGGGACATGATAAACTTGAGAATCACCTTCCAAAGAACAAGAAGGATTTGACACTTTGAACTATAGAAGACCACTCGAGCGAAAGCTCAAGTGATGATGACCATGAACTTATCATTATAAAATAAAAAAAATTCATAAAATAAAAAATTAAGAACAAAAATAAACTTAAAAAGAAAAAGATGTCAAAGAAGAAGAAAGAATTCAAGGACGAATTGAGTGCATCCAAAGATGAAGACACAAATTGTGCTTGATGGCTTTCGACAACATGATAAGAAACTCAACCAAAACTCATTTAGTTTATTATAAAATTATTTGATGCTTTTCATGAGTTGCTTGATTTAGTTTGTAAGAAATAAAAAAAAATTTGAAAAAATATATCATGCTTTTCTTTCTAGTGATTTTTGAAAATTAAAAATTATAAATGATAATTGCATGTTTTATCATGAAAAAATAAAATGTTGATCTAATGCTTGTATACCAAATAAGATTAAATCTATATATGCTTTAAGAAGTAATTATCTTGATGTTTTTGTATTGCTTTCGGTTCTAAACATAATGCTTGACCTTTGTATGAAAAATTTGAACATGCTCACTTAAATTGAAACACATAAAAAAAGAAAAATATATTATCATGATAAATTGAATTTTTTGTTCGAAGATGATGTATGTTTGACGTCTTATATTTTTGGCCTTGATTATTTTTATGATGAAATTTGCCTTTCGGTCTTGAATATTGATGCTTGTTTTTATTTAGCATTAAAGGCAAAGACATGCTTATAAGAAGTAAATCATTTGAATTGAAACAACTAAAAAGAGGAAAGCATTTTTCAAAATTTCTTTATCACTATCTTTTCGATTTTTCAACATGTGATTCTTAGTGATAAATCTATTTTATGAATCCATAAACTATGAAAGTGATTTGATAATTCAAATTTGAATGAGTTTTATTGAAATCATGATCTTGATTTTTTTTTTGAGACTTATAACATGAAATCCTTTATAAATCAAGATATCCTATTATGTGTTCTCGTATGATTCCTCTAAAAGAAGATTTCATAAATGAATCATGGTTCCTATCTTGAACTCTCAGAATCACAACTTGATTTTTTTTATCAATCATGATGAATTGAGATTTCTTATGTATGAATCAAGTTGTCCTTTTTGCTATTTATTACCAAATGAATCATGATTGGTATCATTGCTATTTTAGTTTTGATATTTTATTTTACAAAAAAAAAAGGAATATTTATGAATCATGATCTTGATACCTAAGATTTTTTTGATATCATATCCTTCATGACATGATTTCTTTGGCTTGTATGCAACATGTGATGATTGAAATATTGATTTATGCAAATTTTTAATTGATGTGAAAAGTTGTTATAAAAAGAAGAAACTATATCATTGTATTCTTCACTTCTTTTGACAATGACAAAGGGGGAGAAAAGTTTGCTAGCTCGAACATTGTAAAGGAACCAAAATTGCTAGCTTAGAAGGCAAAATTGCTAGAGAAGCAAAATTTGCTAAGCTTGTATTTCTCAAAAGAGAGGAAAGAACTTGCCATCTTAAACATCACCAAAATTACAAGGTTGCAATCTCAAGAGAAGCAAAGTGCTATCTTGCCTATCTTAAGAAGCAAAAGTGCAAACTTGCACATCTCAAGATGCAAGTGATAAATTGCTATGCTTACACATCCTTAAAACTTGATATACTTGCATGATGTAAAATGATAAATTGCTAACTTGTATGTTGTAAAACTTGCATATCTTAAAAACTTATGAACTTCTCCTTTTTGTTGATGATAAAAGGGGAGAAGTATGATGATGATCATGCATTGTATGATATATTGAACATTTTGATTTTGCATGATATATGATTTTTCGTTTCTATCAATATGTCAATATTGATAGGGGGAGCTAAGGTTAATTTTGTCATCAATTGGTTGTCATTACTAAAAAGGGGGAGATTATTGAATCTCAAATTTTGATGATAAAACCAATTGATAGTGTTTGTGATCTAACTGTGTTTTAAGTGATGCAGAACTACCTTCAATCAGGAATAGACAATTGAAGCAGGAAGAATCGATGTTGGGCCAAAGGAGAACATGTTAGAAGATTAGACGTTAAGCCGAAGGATTAGGCAATGTATCGATAGAAGGCTTCGGACGATGGATTCGGGCATCGGGCCAAGAAGAGCAAAATTGTACTAAGGAGATTGGAATTGTGGAGAACAAACACTGATTGGGTAATAGGTTGCAAGAGAAGACGATGTACCAAAGAATCGGATGAAGCGCCAATGGACCAATGACATGCCGAACAATAAATTAATTCACGCTTTATAATAATTGTCTAGATCGAAGTAGGTTTAATATGCAATTGGATTCAAATTAGGCTAACTCACTTAAGGGCCAATTGGGCCAAAGTGTGAGCTATGTTAGGCCAAGTGAAAGGCATAAAAAAGTGACCTAAGAGGTGGGTCAGGTGGTGGCACAATCTCCAAGATAGTCTTCGAGACAGTATCAGGTGTTGGTACCACTAGACTAGGCGATGGTACCGCCAATACTCGGAAGACCTGGGATAAGACTAGTTTTGACTCCAAGTTTTAATTTATTTGGAGCCTATAAATACTCATCTCATCCCTGGTTAGAACATACAAGCATATCAAGTTTGAAAGTTCCAAATCTAGTACAATCAGTTATTGGAAGTGGTAGCCAACCTTACGAGGGCTATTGAGTATCAATAGAGGATCATCCACTCTCGGTATCATGAGAGAAATATCCCATATATTCTTGCTTAGGTAAATCCCTAGCCAAGGTCATTCGGATTGAGAGAGAAAGAGTTCTCCGGGAGAATCTGATTAGAGCAAGACTTGAGTGAAAACCGTATGGGCCTGACAGCACCATGCTCGATATACAATCTCTGGGATATTAGATGGATGAAAAACTATAGGTATATGGTAACTAAGGATAGATAAGTCCAAAGGATTAGATTGCCTTGTATCGTCTAGGAATTACAGCGTAGTGGCCTAGTACGCCTGTAGTCGATGAGTCGAGTGAATTAATTATGGAGATAATAATTCACTAAGTCAGAAGGAGTTTTGATAGGTATGACTCATGACCAACTTGATATTAGGCCTAGAGGGTCACACACATATAGTAGGTGTTACGATGAATAGAGGTTCGGATATTAGATATCCATTGGAGTCCCTATCTTATTGATATCCAATAAGCCCCTATATTATTGAATCCCATGGATGAGATCCAATAAGAGCTAGATTATTGAGTACAAACCCATTAATCTAAGAGGCTTAGGTAATTGGATAGAGATCCAATACCCAATAGGTCTAGATCCATTAGGGTTGACAGGGGGTCACTATAAATAGGAAGGAACCAAAAGCCCATAGGCTAGGGCTTTTCTTGGTGGCCATCTCTTGTTCTCCTCTCTCTAGAAAGGAGTATCGTTGCAGTCCCTACCATGTGGATACTGTTAGAGAGGAGGACGCTTGACCTCATTTATCCTCCCCTATGGATCTGCAGGAACTCAGGGATATACGATCTCCCTAGGTATTATCTTCTTCATACACACAGTTTTTGGATTTATGGATTTATTTTTTCATACTAATCTTCGCACGACAATGGAACCTTTCTATGAAAATCTAAGTGTTTTATTTTCTGTTCTTCCACTGCGCATGTGATGTCGCCCCCTAGATTTTCCAACAGCTATGAGACCAGCCACCTCCATCATATGGATGGGTATACAGTACACTAGTATATCCAGTTATCTCAATGTCTATCTTGAGTAACCTATGATCGAGATTATTTAGGGTCTATGTTTAAAGGTGAATCGATCTCATTATCATAATCTTATCATGATCTGATTCCCATTGCATAGATCCAAGGAATCATAATATACATCTAGATAATAAGAGAAAATACTAGTAATAATAAGTAAAAAGATTGACGCAGCATGTTACAAGTGCCATCACTCACGTGATTGGCTTGTAGGGTACCTATAACTAATAATCTCCCACTTGAACTAAAGCTAATCACCTACGTGTCTGCTCCTTATCAAACCTCTGTGATGTTAAAAATTAATCTGAGATAATGGCTTTATTAGTGGATCTATGATATTATCTTTGAATGGAATACTTTCCATTGCTACATCTCTTTGGAGCCACGATCTCTCTAATAAGCTAGAATCTCCTCAGAACACTTCTGATGAGACCCAAGTTCCCTCATTTGAGCAATCGCCTTATAGTTGTCGTAATATATGGGAATCAGCTCCTCACTGCCCGGCACGATTTCAAGATATGTGATGAATTTCTTTATCTATATTCCCTCCTTTGTTGCCTCAGCCGCAGTAATGTACTCCGCTTCTATGGTTGAGTCAGTAGTAGTATCTTACTTAGAATTCTTCTAGCATACTGCTCACCTATTCAGAGTGAAACATACCTTGAATTAGACTTGCTATGAACAAAATCGGATTGGAAGCTCAAGTCCGTGTAGCCCTCAACCCTGAAACTACTTTCTCCACATACTAGTAAAAGATTCTCAGTCCTTCTTAAGTACTTAAGGATACACTTTACTACTTTTTAATGCTCTAAGCTTAGATCCGCCTAATATCTACTTATGACAATCATAGCATATGCTATATCAGGCTTGGTATATAGCATAATATACATGATAGACCCTATCACTGAGGCATAGGGTATCCTATCCATGTGTGCCCTTTCTTCAGGAGTCTTTAGGGATATACTCCTAGAAAGTGATAGCCTATGTCTCATTGGTATGAGACATCTCTTGGAATTTTTTATGACAAACCTTTTGACAATGGTGTCTATGTACTTGGATTGGGACAAGCCAAGCATCCTTTTAGATCTATCTCTATATATTTAAATTTTAAATATGTAGGATACTTCCCTTAAGTCCTTCATGGAGAAGTATCTAGATAGCCAAGCCTTTACTATGGAGCGCATTCCTACATCATTCCTAATAATCAGGATGTCAACCATATAAAATACTAAAAAGGTGATAGTGCTCCCACTTACCTTTCTATATACACAAGACTCATCTTTGTTCTTACCGAAGTCATAAGATCTTATCGCCTAATTAAATCTTATATTCCAACTTTGGGAAGCTTGCTTCAGTTCATAGATAGACTTAAGTAACCTACACACCTTATTTGGACTATCCTTAGACATGAATCCCTCAGGCTATATCATATATACCTTCTCCTCGATGTTACTATTAAGGAACACGATCTTCTTATTCATCTGTCAGATCTCATAATCATAGTATGCTGCAATGGCCAATAGAATTTGGATGGATTTTAATATGGCTATGGGTGAGAAGGTATTGTCATAGTCAACACCTTACCTTTGACGATACACCTTAACCACTAGTTTTGCTTTATGAGTCTTTACCTATCCATCTACTCTAATTTTCTTTTTGAAAATCCATTTACAGCAAATGGATGCAATACCCTCAAGTGCATCAACTAAGTTCCAAACCTTGTTGTAGTACATAAAATCCATCTTTGAATTCATGACTTCTTGCCACTTCCCAGAGTCTATACTCGTAGATTTGAGGATCAATATCCTTAATATCTTTTCCTCTAATATGTCTCACATATCTCTTAGGAGGATGAGATACTCAACCGGACCTATGTAAAGTCGGAACTTGTGTGCTAGGTACTTGAACAGACTCTAGCTGTGGAATGGTGCTTGAGCTAGGTTCTCCATATTAGGATTATTACGATGCTAGGGGGGGGGGAGGGTGTGAATTGGTGCTTTCAAGTAAAAACATCATTTCGGAAGATTCGTTTCGATTCAAAGATTTTGTTTCGATGAAAGTCATATTAAAAATACTTTAAACTTAAAAGACATTCGTAATGAGTGAGGGCAGTGAGCAAGTAAAGCAATTTACAATATAAATAAAAAGTAAAACAAAAATTACAATCCGATTTATAGTGGTTCGGTCGTCCTGACCTACGTCCACTTACGATTCCTCTTCTATCGAGCCCACCGGTTTTCATTGTTGGTTTTCCTTCAATGGGCGAAGACTAACTACCCTTACAACTCAATTCTTCTTTTGACAAGTTCAAGAAAGAACATTTACACCCTCACTCACTCCTCTCTTAGACTTAACTAAAACTTTAAAGCTAGAGGGGAGGAATTTTCACATAATTATAATAGTGTTTTCTCTCTTTTTGTTCTCAATTGGTGTGTGTGTGTTAACCATTTTTGGGATAAAAGATAGTTTTGCCCTTGAAAATTTTAGAAATTCTAGGTTATGTCCTCTTATCCAAATTACCAAAATACCCTTTAGCATTCATAAAATTTCTTGCATGTCTCTAATTTCAAAAAAATATTAGTTAATTAAAAAAATTTAATTAACTATTATTATTTATCTAGTAGTCCTATATAAAGATAGATACATGTGATGTATGATAGACCATGTGATGTGTATGTACATGTGATTATTATTATTATTGGGGCCTACGAGCCTCTATTTTTCTCATTTATTATCAGGCCTGCATGCTTGTAATTATGTTGTAATTACATAAGAAAGCACAGTGAGATCATGGAAGCGATAGCGGGACCCACAAAGCCAAGATGGATGATCGCGACGCATAGAGATGCGTCAAGATGTCGATGGAACTGACAAGGATGAGATGGATGATCACAAGGCATGGAGATGCACCATTACACATATAGATCTTGATATGAGTGATTAGGCCCATTGGCTCAGGCTTGATCATATTAGGATATGGTCCATGATCTAGTGTGGTTGCTCATGTGATGTGTGATTGCTTACACACCTACTAGATATATATATTTGCATGCGATGTAGATTTATATTATATATGTATGTGTATGACACATCATATTAGGAGACCAAATCAAAAATCCCCTCTATCAATAATATTAAGTTGATAAACATGAGGTAATTAGATTGACTTATGTGGCCTTCGATCATTATAAGTAGGAACCGATTCTCAGTGTAGGTTGAGTTAGTCGAGCCCATCGAGGCTCACCTATATCACGATTCACTATCTTGCCTACGACATAGAGATGTCACCGGTGACCTGAGGATGATATGCTTGATCGAGTCCCTTGAGGGTATATCATTGAATCAGACTCAACTTGTAATGATGGTGATGACTTAACCGAATATCATGGTTGATCGAATCCCTTGAGGTTATGGTGATTTGGAGGCCGAACAGGACGAGAATCACAAAGAGTTATGATTGATAAGAGTTGCCAACCTTTTGAGCTTAGTGTGATTGGTCAAGTCCCACTAGAAGTCTACCGGAGACTTATGTTTCACGTGCCGAGGGTGCCGTGTGACTCGCTAAGAAAAAAAATAGTGGGAGCATATCAAGATAGAAGTCCTTATCTTGATTGTTTATATTTCTACAAAATCTATATGTTATTTAATTCCACTTAGAAAATGTTGCTATTAGACTCTCTATATGGCATACTTGATGCTAACCGCTTTATTAGTTCAAACTATATGGATAGGCTCCGTAACCTGAGAATAGTTCTCACAATGGAGAAAATCATGTATATCCTTGATACAGTGATGCCTATGCCCAAGGAAGGGACAAGCGAGGATGAGATTGCTCACTCTATGAAGTACACAGATGACTCCACTCTTGCTTAGTGTCATATGATGGGCTCCATGACTCTCAAGTTATAGAGACAATATGAAATGATGAATGTTAGATCTATACTGTTACATCTCCGTAAATTGTTTGAGGAATAGGGAAGAACTCAATGATATGAGATATCGAAGAGTCTCTTCCATGCCAGAATGACTGAGGGGATATAGGTTCAGAACTATGTCCTTAAGATGATTGAGTGGATAGAGAAATTCATAGGTCTAGGAATGGTCCTAATGGATAACCTGTGTGTGGATTTTATGCTTCAATCCCTACCAGATTCCTTTTTACAGTTCTCTATGCTGGTAAGACTAAAAAGAAAAGGAAGATAGAGAAGTTTCTTGAGAAGGGCAATAGCAAGGGCAGATCGGGTAAAGCAAAGGTTGCTAAGAATGACCCGATAAAGGACAAAAGCCAATGCTTTTACTGCGACAAAGACGGGCACTAGAAGAGGAACTGCAAAGAGTACATTGCAGAGAACAATAGTTTGACATTGAATGGTTATAAAGTAGTTTTTGAGAATAATAGTTGTTCAATTATGAAGGATAAGATCATCACAAGAGGAATATGATATGATCTAGAGCAGCACTAAGAGGGGGGGTAAATTAGTGCAACGGATAAAAACCGTAAATTCAAAATGTTTTGAAAAAGAGTTGTGCATTGAGAAGTTTCAGTCTGACGAAAATAATTTCGGCAAAGTGAGTGTTTCGAGTGAATATGAAAGAAAGTAGCGAGAAGGAGATCGAGAGATTGCAGCTAAGTAAAGATTGAAATGCAGCAATTTAAAACTCACACATCAAGAGAAGTACACAGTAATTTATAGTGGTTCAATCAAATGACCTATGTCCACTTCCAAAACCTTCTCCGATGAGATTCCTGGCTTCCACTATCAATCCTTCTTGAAGGAGAAGGACCAAACACCATTCTTACAAACTTTTACAAGTGGTTCACACTCTCTTATAGAATATTTATAAGTGAGGCTTTAGGAGGTGAACACTTAAGCTTTCGAATATAATTTTGCTAGAGATTTGACTCAGTTTTTATCACTTCTCAATGTGCTTAGCAAGCTGAGAAGTAAGGGGTATTTATTGGCTCAATTAGCTTCAAAATTGGAGCAAAAAAGAGTTACATCCCAAATTTTTGGGTACTGGCGATACCATCGCCTGGCACTAGCGGTACCACTGCCAGTTGTCCCTGCTCTGTCAGTGTACTGGGTAGTACCTCTGCTTAGTCGGATGGTATTACTGCTTGATAGAGTCCTTGGTTTCTATGGAGGGGCGGTACCACCGTTGACAAGTAATAACTATCAGCGATACCACCGCTGACCTGGGGCGGTACCACCGCCCAGACCACCTGGGAACCTATTCCCGGGGCAGTGCCACCGCCAAACAAGTTCAAACCAATTTGGAAGAGCCTTAAATCTGGACCAATCCAATCCAATTAAGGCCCAATTGGGCCCTACAAGGGTTGATTAGGATTATCACCTAATCCTAACCCTAATTACATGCTAACTATGAAATGAAAACATATTTCTAAGAAAATTATAATCCGATAAAGTCGAGTCTTTTTCCGATGAGCTTCCGGTGAACTTTCGGTATACTTCTGACACATCCTTGGATATCTTCCGATGGACTCTCAACAGGCTCTCGGACTTTATGGCGAGTTCCGATGAATCTTTTAGCAAGCTTTCAAACTTTCTCGGTGAGCTCCGCAAACCTCCGATGAACCTTCCAGTGAACTTTCGAAACCTTCGACAAGTCCCCGATTCATTCTCGGCCAGTTCCGGTAGTACTTCTAATGATCTTTCGGACTTCCGATAAACTCTCGAACTCCCAACATACTTGACTCCAATAATTTACTTTATATCTTTATTACTAGCATAGTTAATTCTACACACTTATCTCAATAATATGGATTAGATCAAATAACCCATTAATTGACTTCATCATCAAAATCTAAGATTCAATAAACTCCCTCTTTTTGATGATGACAATCAATTGATGACAGAGTTAATCTCAACTCCCCCTTTCTATATGCCATATTTTGAGAAGGGAAACACTTGAATTCAAACCCCTTGAATTTAAGCCGAAACCGATAAGTTGCATTCGTTGAACTTATCATCATGCTCAACAAGCATGATTTTTCATAAATATGAAACTTCATATTTTTCTTAGTTTGAAAATGATGTCAAGGCATAACATTCATTTTCTAGTTCAATATCGAATGATGATGGACAATCATCGTTTCGACACATGATACCAACTATAATTTTAAAATATAGCAAGGATCAAATGTTATCAAAATAAAATGCACAAACCCAAATCATGATATCATTTAAAGATACATCATCAAATGAAATGATAACTTATCATATCAATGAAAGATACCAAATTTAAACATGATATGATAACGGTCTTACAAAAATTAACATTTTAAGCATGTATGAGCCATTTGCGATGCATACGATACATTCCATACAATTACGATACGCTATAGTCATTTGCAAAATACTATATATAATTGCGATACGTTGTGATGCTTTTAATGATAGCAAGCATTTTATGATACAAAGCATGGCAATTGGGATACATTGGAATACACTACATACAAAGCATTTATCATTCCATCAAGTCATCAATTCAACTTGCTATATTTTTCTCTCCCTTTGTCATCAACAACAAGGAAATGGGCCTTGATGCCAAATATTATGATTAGAGTTTTTATGAAAAATAGCAAAACGAGAAGGATAAAGCCATCAAGAAGAATAACAAAAAGCGATTCGTTCATTCTTATTAAAAATTCATGTCTATAAAATCGTAAGATAGATCATTGAGGCCAAAATTCATAAGAATTTCTAAGAGCACATGAAAGATTCATACATGAAAAATTCAGCATTAAGAGTTAATTCTACATAATAATTCTTGAAGAATAAAAGTGAATCATTCAAGTAATTAAAAATCTTACAAGAATCATTTCTACCAAATGAAATTAGTGAGGAAGAAAAGAGATCATTTGAACATAAAATTCATAAAACTCATGATATGAATTATGAATTTTCGTTCAAGAAAGATTGAGATGAAAAGTTCAAGAGGCAATTTGATCAAAAATTCAAGCCTTAGAAATAAAATCAGAAAGTGAAAAAGATAGATCATTGAAGCCAAAATTCATACCATCAAAAGCTCATGACATTTATACAAGAGAAATTTGAAAGGAAGAAAAGAGAGATCATTCAAGTTCAAAACTCATGAAAAGAGTCATGATGATGTTTTCATACTTAAAAGTTCAACTTGGCATTTCCATGACAAATTTATGAAATGGAATACACCTAAACACATCATCATAAAAAATTTCATAAAGGGCTAACTTGGCATTCTCATAAGAATTCATGAGGTGGAAAATAATCAATGAAGTTATAAAAGCTCAAGACATAGAAATTAGCACAAGAGTTAAGAATTCATGAATGAAGTCCGAAGAGAGAATTAAAAAAAGTGAGAGCTTCTTCTTTTCATGCAAAGTTCATGACATAAATATATATATAGTTGCATGTGTCCTGAAAACAAAATCATCAAACTTTTAAATGATATGAAAGTGTGAAAAATTATAAAATCCATTCATTCATGCCAATAGAAGTAGAGGGAGTATAAAATCGATAGAATCAATTTTACTAAGTCATTAAAAGGGCATGATAAAAGATCATCAATCGAGAATCATGTATATGATGCTAAAAATCATTAATCGAAGAAGGAGGAGTATCAATGCAAGATCAGAGATGTTGAATCTCATATTTTGATGATAAAACTAATTGATAGTATTTTATTGTCTAACCGCATTTTGAGTAACGCAGGTCTACTATCGATCAGGATTAGACAGTTGACACAGGATGAATCAGTGTTGCACCGGAAGAGATCATGTCAGGATATTGGACGTTGAGCCAAAGGTTCGATCAACAATCGGTAGAAGGCTTCAGACATCAGGCATTGGGTCAAAAAGAGTGGTATTGCGCCAAGAATATTGGGGTTGCGGAGTTCAACCACCGATTGGGCAATAGGCCACAAGGGAAGACGGTGCATCGAAGAACTAGACGAAGCATCGACCAATGATGTGCTGAGCAACAGGATGTTGATTCGTGTAATAATTGTCTAGATCAAAGTAGGGTAAAGATTTACTTAGTGTGTAGGATTAACTATGATAACGAGGAAGACATAAAGCGAATCAAAGTGCTGGAGTCAAGTGCGATGAAATCGTTAGGGGTTTGAGAGTTCGATGAAAGTCCGAAAATTCATCGGAGTGCTATCGGAATTGGCCGAGAACGAGTAGGGAGCTTGCCGAAGGGTTTTTGGAAGTTCATCAGAAGGTTCATCAGAAGTTCACAGAGTTCACCAAGAAAGATCAGAGTTTGCCAAAGAAGCTCGTCGGAACTCACCAGTGATTCCATCGAGAAGTCTAGGAGCATGCTGGGAGTCTACATAATGGTGTCCGAGGGTTCGTCGGAAGACTGTTGGAAGTTCGTCGGAAGCTCGCCGGAAGAAATCTTGACTTTTCGAACTTTTTATTAGCTTAGGAAATATCTTTAATTTCATAGTAAGTATATAATTAGGGTTAGGATTAGGTATTAATCTTTTAACCTTGTTAGGGGCCAATTGGGCTCGGTATTGGACTAGTTTGGGTCAGCTTTAAGGTCCAACCAGGAGTGCTGGAACCTATTTGACGGTTGCACCGCTAGACTGGTATTAGGGATCAAGCGACACTAAGAGGGGGGAGGGTGAATTAGTGTAACAGATAAAGAACACAAATTTCGACGATTTAAGCACTTGTTTGGAGACTTTGTACGATAAAAATGATTTCGATTAAAGCATATCGGAAACGTATTAAACTTGAAAGCATTTAAAGAAGATGAGGAGGAAATTGAGTAAGGCAGCAAGGTGAAGATGGTTTGCAATAAAATAAATTACAGGAATATAAATGCAAACCGATTTATAGTGGTTTGGTCATACGACCTACGTCCACTCCCGATTCCTCTTCACATGAGGCCATCGGCTTTTCCACTAGTTGTCCTCCTTCCAACAGGTGAGGACTAGCTCTCTTACAGCACTTTCCTTTTGACGGACTTATGAGGCAACCCTTACAAGCACTCACACTCACACTCCTCTCTTGAAGCTGAAAATGAATGAAAGAAGGAATTCTATAGTGTTTTTTACTTTTAAAATCTCTGTACTTGTGTATATTTGAACCATGGATAAGAGGGGTATTTATAAGCCTCAAGGTGATTCAAATTTGGAGCTCAAATTTGAATCATATTGAATTTTCCGGTGCTGGCGGTGCCACCGCCTGACACTAGTGGTATCACCGCCTAACACTAGTGGTACCACCGCTTGACACTAGCAGTACCATCGCCTATCAGGCTCTGAAACAGACAATGTACTGGGTGGTGCCACCGCCCAGCCAGCGGTGCCACTGCCTAGGATTTCGGTCCCTGGGCGGTGCCATCGCTTGGGTCTGGTGGTGCCACCGCCAGCACTATTCTAGAAGGCTGAATAAGCCCTAACTTGGGTCCAAATCAGCCCAAATAAGGCCTAATTGGCCCATACTTGGGTTATAGGATTAACATCTAATCCTAACTCAAATTAACATGCTAACTATGAATTTTAAAGACATTACTAAGCTATTATAAAGTCTCGAAAGTCAAAACTTCTTCAAGCGAGCTTCCGGCGAACTTCTGGCGGTCTTCCGAGAAACCCTCGGACACCATTCTGTGGACACCCAGTAAGCTCCTGGACTTCTCAATGAAGTCGTTAGTGAGTTTTAATGAGCTTCTCTAGCAAGCCCCGATCTTTCTCGGCAAAATCTGATGAATCTTCGGACTTCCGTCGAACTCTCGAATTCCCAACGATCCATCGCACTTGACACTAGCACTTTGTTTCGCTTTATATCTTCATTGTTATCGTAGTTAATCATGCACATAAGCCAAAAATCTATTTCGATCTAGATAGTTATTACAACGCGAATTGACATTCTGTTGCCCAGCACGTCATTGGCCTATTGGCACTTCGTCCGATACTTCGACACATCGTCCTCTCTTGTGGCCTTTTGCCCAATCGACGGTTGACCTCCACAATCCTGATAGCCTTGGTGTAACACCACTCTTCTTGGCCTGATGCTTGACATCTGAAGCCTTCTGTCAATTGTCAACCGGACCTCCAACACGACATCTAATATCCTAACGTGTTCCTCTAGCGCAACATCAATTCTTCCTGCATTAATTATCTAATTATGATCAATAGTAGACCTGTATAACTCAAAATGTAGTTAGACCATAAAACACAATCAATTAGTTTCATCATCAAAATCTGAGATTCAACAATCTCCCCCTTTTTGATGATGACAACTAATTGATGACTAACAGAGTTAACCTTAACTCCCCGAAGTTTAAACAAACTCCCCCTATCAATATGCCATTAATAGAACACTTGAATTATCCTAAATCTAAGCAACATTCATCACATGTTAAGAGAAATATTAAACCTGTTAGGGATCGAGCAGCACTAAGAGGGGGGGGGGGTGAATTAGTGCAGTGGATAAAACGATAGATTTTCAGCGATTTAAAACAAGCTTTGGAAACTTCGTACGAATGAATGCAACGTTTCGTTTGAACCCGGAAAGATTGCGTTTTAACTTTAAAGCATACGTAATAAGATGATAAGGAAGTTGAGTAAATAAGGCAGCAAGTAAAAATGGTTTGCAGCAAAGTAAATAGCAAGAACGTAAATGCAAACCAGATTTTTATAGTGGTTCGGTCATCCGACCTACATCCACTTCCGATTCCTCTTCTCTTGAGGACACCGGCTTTCCACTAGCTTTCCTCCTTCCAATGGGCGAGGAAGAACTCCTTGCAACACCTCTTTTTTGATGGGCTTAGAAGATAACCCTTACAAAGCTCTCACCCCTCTCTTGAACAAGAAAACACTTAAGAGTAAGAGGAAGTTTTGACACTATTTGAGCCGAGTTTTCCCTCAAGATTTTCACTCTTCTTGCTGCACTTTGAACCTGCAAGAGAGGGGAATTTATAGAGCTCAAGAGGATTCAAATTTGGGCTCCAAATTTGAATTTTTGAGTTTCCGGTGCCAGCGGTGCTACCGCTGTCGAGGCTGATGCTACCTCTACACGCACAATGTCGATCGACACAAAGAAAGGTGCTACCGCTGTCGAGCGAGCTACCGCTACGCTACGAGGTGCTACCGCCACATCGTGTCGATCCGACACATCGGCGCGATGCTACCGCTTTGCTTTCTACGATAACCGGCGCCGCTATAGTAATCGGACGTGCTACAATAGCCGGGCGGTGCTACCGCCCCAGCCAGGCGGTGGTACCGCCTGCTATAATAGTCGGGCGCTGCTATAGTAGCATGCACGTAGCCCAGCATGCATACATGCATGAACACATGCTGCTGGCCACATTGGCTGCTAGGCTCCACCGCCTGGCACAAATCTACATTTGGTTTAGGCCGAAAACTTGGCTCAAACCGGTTCCGAACAAGGCCCAATGAGCCCATACTTGGGTTAGAGGATTAACCCCTAATTCTAACCCAAATTAATGTGCTAACTACGAAATTAAAAATATTCCTAAGCTATTACAAAGTCTACAAGTCAAGTCTTCTTCCGGCGAGCTTCCGGCAAACTTCCGGCGGTCTTCCGATGATCCCTCGGAAACCATCCTGCGGACTCCCGACAACCTCTCAGACCACCATGATTTTGGCGAGTTCCCCCGAGCTTCTTTGGCAAGCTCCGATCTTTCTTGGCAAGCTCTGCGAACTTCCGACGAACCTCCCGACGAACTTCCGAAAACCCTTCGGCAAGCTCCCTACTCGTTCTCGGCCAGTTCCGACAGCACTCCCAACGAATCTTCAGACTTCCATAGAACACTCGAACTCCCAATGATCCATCGCACTTGACTTCGACCCTTTGTTTCGCTTTACGTCTTCATCCTTATCGTAGTTACTCCTGCACACAAACAACAAACACTCTACTTCGATCTAGACAGTTATTACAACACGAATTGACATTCAGTTGCCCGGCACGTCATTGGTCGGCGCTTCGTCTGATCCTTCAGCACATTGTCCTCTCTTGTGGTCCGTTGCCCAATTGGTGATTGACCTCCGCAATCCCGATATCCTTGGCGCAACACGCTCTTCTTGGCCCGATGCCCGACGTACGAAGCCTCCTACCGATAGTCGACCGAACCTCCGGCTCGACATCCAATATCCTGACGTGATCACCTCCGGTGCAACGTCAATTCCTCTAGTGTCAACTGTCTAATCCTGATCGATAGTAGACCTGCGTAACTCGACACGTAGTTAGACCACAAATCACACTCAATTAGTTTCATCATCAAAATCTGAGATTCAATAATCTCCCCCTTTTTGATGATGACAACTAATTGATGACTGACGGAGTTAACCAAAACTCCCCGGAGTTTAACATAAACTCCCCCTATCAATATGTCATTGATAGATTCCTTGGATTATCCCAAATCCAAGTAACATATATCATTCATGTAGTGAGAAATATAAATCCAACCATCATGCAAATGTAAAATATTCAATCAATGCATGGAGTCATCAATCTACTTCTCCCCCTATGTCATCAACAAAAAGGAGAAGTAACATTATAGCTAGTTTTCAAGGATATGCAAATATTACAATATACTAGCTATCACATCATACAATACAACATAAAATAATACCATTCAATCATAGCAAATTTCAAAGATGGGCAATGATGGTAATTTTCACTTGCTTGTTGAGATGTGCAAGTTGCACTTTCTTTGCTTCCTTTGCATGTTCTAGCTAGCAAAATTTTTCTTTGCAATACATAAGATAGCAATAATTCTTCTCCCCCTTTGTTTTGTCAAAAAGTGGAGTACAAATAGCCAATGTTTTGATCATGACAAGATAACAAATTTACAATTAGAATTTTTAGCATATTAAGTCATGAATTCAAGGGAGTCAAAAATCAAGATATGAGATAAAAAGATGATAAGCAAGCAATCAATAATGATAAGCAAGTTAACATACTTTGCGACACACAAGTTAGCTTCCTTTCAATTCTTCTCTTTTGTAACTAAGTTTCACCTTTGCAAGCTATCAACTTTTGTTTGCAATGAGCTAGCAATTATGTATGATCACTTTAAACATATATGCTAACTTTTCATTTAAACATACAAACATAAAGGCATGCAACATTTCAAATTTTTGAAGTTTTACATTTTGCTTCTTTTGATATAGTCAAGATAGCAATATTTGCATCCTTTGAAATAGCAATCATTCTTCTTCTTGTGAAATTGCAAGGTAGTAATTTTTCTCCCCCTTTGTCTTTGTCAAAAAGAAGGGAGGACTAAATGGCTAAAAATTTCAATCATTATACAAGCCATTTTTCATATCAATTAAAAGTTTGCATCAATAAAAATATACATCAATTGTTCAATCATTACATGATGCAAATAAGACAACAATGCAAAGAAATCATGTCATGACGGATATCAATATATAAATTCAACAAGGATCACAACCAAAAGATATCATTCATGATTCATAATTTTCTTTTTAGCAAGATCAAAATTCATATTTATTAATTTTTTAATTCAAGATAAATATCATACAACCAAGAATCATGATATATAAAAGCATATCAATCTCATAGATCAAGTCATGATTCATAATTTATCATAAAGAAAATCAAATATTCAATTTACCACACAAGGCAAAGAAATCATATCACTTCTAGGATCATAAAATATATGACATCAAAGCTCATGATCCATTTGAAAAAATATATCACAAAGAGTAACTAGATTCATGTATAAGAATTCCAAGTATCAAATATCAAAATATCAAGACTTGGATTATGACAAAGCTCATTCAAGTTTGAATCATCAAAATCATTACCATAGTTTGTGAGATTCACAAATGATATAAACTTGAATTATTTTCCTCTTTAGTAAATGATAAAAAGAAGCAATTATTTTTGAGATTCAAAATGCTAGCCATGATGACAAGTGATACATCAAAAGTCTACATCATTATTTCAATCAACAAGTCATGAAGCATACAAAGTAGTATTGAAACATGAGAGAAAAGTTCAAATTATCAAATCATAATCAATTCATCGAAATCACTTCTATAATTTATGAGATTCTTAAGATATCATGAAATCATTAATCTCGATAAGATAGTAAATATAATTTCTTTATGTTTCATATAAGTATGTCTTTTGCCTTTATATGCCAAATCAAAATATTTAAAACCGGTAGACAAACTTCATTATAAAAATTGTCAAAACAACACATTGTTTCAAGACATGAGATTTAACTTATCATGATAATGTGTTTCATTTTGTTTCAAACAAGTGTGCTCATATTTCAAAAGATGAGTATCAAATTTAAGACCAAAACATGAGTTTATCATCAAGATATGATATCACAAAGTCATTAAGCATAATAACAAACTTTTAGTATTTTCATTTCAATGATGATTTCATAATGTATGTTCAAACATTTATATGGAACCCATCATTGTAGAAATTCAAAACATAAGTTTGTCATTAAATCCATCAAGATCATATGCATCAAACATCATGATAATACATTTTCTCATCTTTATGAGTTTCAATTTAAGTGATTTGATCTTTCATAAGAATGTTCAAATTTTTCATATGAAAATGTCATGCATCATATTCAAAAACGAAAATATCATCAAAATCATTTTAATTCTTTCTTACATTAGTTATAACAAGATGATCGAAGCCCAAATTTTTGGTAGAATCATGCATCATTTTATAAATCTGAAAAATAATTTTCGTCATGAAAATCATCAAGTCCAAATGTAATACACGGCAACATTAAAATCACATTTCTTTCATTTGGAAAAATTTATGGGTTAGGTCTTTATAATTGATTTCATGAAGATATGTATCATTTAAAAATTTCATCATAAAAAAAAGGTTAAGACCCATTAATCCAAGATAGAAGTTTTTAGATCAACATCACTTCAACAACTCATGCATGATATAAAATTATCAAGCATCATGTTTAGAGACAATGTAAACCATCAAGATACTCAAGCATGGTTTAATCCTAAGCATTATCATAAATCTTACAATCGTCATTCATATTTTTACTTTTCAAAAATACTATAAAGAAAAGCATAGTATAATTTTGATTTTTTTTAATTTCTAAAAACACAAGAAAAGCATAAAAAGAAATTCCTACTAACTAAGTTAAGCATTCATGGAAATCATCAAGTAATTTCAAAATAATTCAAGGAAGTTAAGTTACTTACCTCATTGTCGAAGCCCATTAAAGCGTAGTTTGCTTCTTCTTTCCTTGATTTTTCTTGGTGAGTCTTCTTCTTCTTCATTGGTCTCTTCCTCCGTTCAAGTTTATTGTTGATTTTAGATTTTTGTTTAATGAACTTATTAAGATCGATTAAAGGTTCAAAGTCCTCTTCAATGTCCTCATCACTTGAGTCATCACTCAAGTGGCATATTATAGTTCGGAGTTCAAAAACCTTCTTGTTCTTTAGAAGGTGGTTCATGTGTTCATCATGTTCATCATATTCATCATGTTCCATTTCATAGGTCTTTAAAGACCCAATGAGTTCATCAATAGAATAATTATTTAGATCCTTTGATTCTTGAATCGTCGTTATTTTAGGATCCCACCATTTTGAAAGGGATCTTAAGATCTTGTTAGTGAGTTCAAAATCCAAAAAACTTTTTCCAAGACTTTTCAAGCTATTGACGACATCCGTGAAGCGGGTGTACATGTCGTCGATAGATTCGCTTGGTGTCATTTGGAAGAGCTCAAAATCATGCAATAAGAGGTTTACTTTCGAGTCTTTAACTCTACTAATTCCCTCATGCATGATTTCAAGAGTTCGCCAAATGTCAAAAGCTGTTTCGCACATAGAAATCCGATTGAACTCGTTCTTGTTCAAAGCGCAAAATAAGGCATTCATAGCCTTTGCGTTTAAAGAAAACGACCTTTTCTCCAAAATCGTTCATTCGTTCGTCGGTTTAGAGGAATGTTGAAAACCATTTTCGATGATGTTCCACAAATCCAAATCCATTGAAAGCATGAAAACTCTCATTCGAGTTTTCCAATAAGTGTAGTCCGATCCGTTAAAGAACGGTGGACGAAAAACCGAAAAGCCCTCTTGAAAACCATTTAGAGCCATTTCTCACGGGTGTAAATCTGAAAGAGAAAGAACGTGGCTCTGATACCAATTGTTAGGGATCGAGCGGCACTAAGAGGGGGTGAATTAGTGCAGCGGATAAAATGATAGATTTTCAGCGATTTAAAACAAGCTTTGGAAACTTCGTACGAATGAATGCAACGTTTCGTTTGAACCCGGAAAGATTGCATTTTAACTTTAAAGCATACGTAATAAGATGATAAGGAAGTTGAGTAAATAAGGCAGCAAGTAAAAATGGTTTGCAGCAAAGTAAATAGCAAGAACGTACATGCAAACCAGATTTTTATAGTGGTTCGGTCATCCGACCTACATCCACTTCCAATTCCTCTTTGCTTGAGGACACCGGCTTTCCACTAGCTTTCCTCCTTCCAATGGGCGAGGAAGAACTCCCTTGCAACACCTCTTTTTTTGATGGGCTTAGAAGATAACCCTTACAAAGCTCTCACCCCTCTCTTGAACAAGAAAACACTTAAGAGTAAGAGGGAAGTTTTTGACACTATTTGAGCAGAGTTTTCCCTCAAGATTTTCACTCTTCTTGCTACACTTTGAACCTGCAAGAGAGGGGAATTTATAGAGCTCAAGAGGATTCAAATTTGGGCTCCAAATTTGAATTTTTTTGAGTTTCCCGGTGCCAAGCGGTGCTACCGCTTGTCAGAGGCGGTGCTCTCGCTGTCGAGAGGTGGTGCCACTTTGCCGCACAAAGGTCGATCGACATAGCGGCGGTGCTACCGCCTCAGGCAGGCGGTGCTACCGCCGCTACTAAAGAACCGGCAGGCGCGCTTAAAGAATCGGATGCACTACGAGGTCGGGCGTACTACGATGCGGGTGGTGCTACGCTTGACCCAGCGGTGGTACCGCTTTGCTTTGAGTTTCCGGCTGCTATAGTAGCCGAGCTATAGTAGCATGCACGTAGCATGCACGTAGCCCAGCATGCATGCATGAATGCACACATGCTGCTGGCCACATTGGTTGCTGGGCTCCACCGCCCGGCACAAATCTACATTTGGTTTGGGCCGAAAACTTGGCTCAAACTGGTTCCGAACAAGGCCCAATGAGCCCATACTTGAGTTAGAGGATTAACCCCTAATCCTAACCCAAATTAATGTGCTAACTACGAAATTAAAGACATTCCTAAGCTATTACAAAGTCCGCAAGTCAAGTCTTCTTCCGGCGAGCTTCTGGCGAACTTCCGGCGGTCTTCCGATGATCCCTCGGAAACCATCCTGCGGACTCCCGGCAACCTCTCGGACCACGATGATTTTGGCGAGTTCCCCCGAGCTTCTTTGGCAAGCTCCGATCTTTCTTGGCAAGCTCTGCGAACTTCCGACGAACCTCCCGGCGAACTTCCGAAAACCCTTCGGCAAGCTCCCTACTCGTTCTCGGCCAATTCCGGTAGCACTCCCAATGAATCTTCAGACTTCCATCGAACACTCGAACTCCCAATGATCCATCGCACTTGACTTCGACCCTTTGTTTCGCTTTACGTCTTCATCCTTATCGTAGTTACTCCTGCACATAAACTACAAACACTCTACTTCGATCTAGACAGTTATTACAACACGAATTGACATTCAGTTGCCCGGCACATCATTGGTCGGCGCTTCGTCCGATCCTTCAGCACATCGTCCTTTCTTGTGGTCCATTGCCCAATCGGTGATTGACCACCGCAATCCCGATATCCCTGACGTAACACGCTCTTCTTGTCCCGATGCCCGACGTACGAAGCCTCCTACCGATAGTCAACCGAACCTCCGGCTCGACATCTAATATCCTGACGTGATCACCTCCGATGCAACGTCAATTCCTCCAGTGTCAACTGTCTAATCCTGATCGATAGTAGACCTGCATAACTCGACACACAGTTAGACCACAAATCACACTCAATTAGTTTCATCATCAAAATCCGAGATTCAACAAAACCATCATGCAAATATATCAAACTATCATTACAATGCATGAAGTCATCAATCTACTTCTCCCCCTTTCTCATCAACAAAAAGGAGAAGTTGCTCTAGCTATTTTACTAGATATGCAAGTTAAGCATACAAGGTAGATTTACCACATTCAATCATAGCAAGTTTTAAATCCTTTCTAAAAATAAGCAAGATAGTAATTTTTCATTCTTTTCTTGAGATGTGCAAGTTACACTTTCTATGCTTCCTTTGCAATATGTATGCAATTTTTGTTTCTTAAGATTTGTAAGTCGCACTTTGTTTCTTCACTGTTGAGAAGTGCACTTTGCCTTCCTTTGCATATTCTAGCTAGCAAAAATGACATCGTTTTAGACATGCAAGCTAACTTTTCATTATAACATTTAAGCATAGAAGCATGACAAATGTAAGGTTGCAAATTCTCTAAGTTTTGCATTGTTGCTTCTATTGATAGGCAAGCTAGCAAATTTTTCATTGAAGGTGCAAGCTAGCAAAAACTTTCTCCCCCTTTGTTTTTGTCAAAAAGGAGGATGCAATGTTACAATTGATTTCCTTTTTCATCAAAATGGCAAATGAGATATTAGAAACAAATATTGACATAAATTCAAGTCATGAATATTCAATCCAACATGCTAGCTCTCCCTTAGTTATTGTCAAAATGAAAGGGAGGATTAATACTTCAAATAATCTTGCATGAGATTCAACAATTTATAACAAAAATGCAAATAATGAAGTTGAGCAAAATTTTTGCCTCTCTTGAGATAGCAACTTATTGCTTCTCAATGTTCAATCTAGCAAAATTTTCTCTTTTGATATACCAGCTAGCAATACCATCTCCCCCTTTATCATTATCGGAAAGAAGGGAGGAACTAATTATTTAGATTTTTACATCAATTAATATTTCAATCATCACATGATACATACAAGACAATAATGTAAAAAAATCATGTTATGAAGGATATCAATATGAAAATTCAACAAGGATCAAAACCAAGAGATATCATTCATGATTCATAACTTTCTTTTTAGCAAGTTCAAGATCAAGATTCATATGTATCAATTTTCAATTTATGATGAAAAGTATATATCCAAAACATATCAATATATCAAGATCATGGAAAAGAAATTTCAAGTAAGGAATCAAACATTATTGATTCATGCATTCAAGCCAAATAAGTCATGATTCAACAAATTAAAGTTTTGATTTCGAAGATTTAAAAATAGAAATCATGAATCATCAAGAAGTCATCAAGAAATTAAGTGACATATCAAGTCTCAAGATCATAAAAAAAAATTTAAATTATATGGTCCCGAGAAATCAAGAGACAAGTCAAATTCTCTTTTGATAAATGAAATAATCATGGTATACGATCTTGGTTTATCAAAGTTTCAAGTTATAATTATCAAGATCATGAATCGTAAATGTTTTCTTTAGGAAAGAATCACATGAGGACTTGATTATTGCATAAGAATTCTTATTGCATTATGATTTATGAATTCTTTCTCTACAACATGAGGTATAATATTAATGATATCAATCATGATTCATTTGGTAGAGAATAGTAAAGAGAATAACTTAATTTATGCATTCGAGCTCTCATTACTTAACAAGTCGTGATTCCAACAAAATAAGGTTATGATTCCGAAAGTCTAGAAGTCATGAATCATTAAAAAAAAATCTCATTCTAGTTCAATTCATCAACTTCAAACACATCATCAAAATCACATTCAAGAAGTTTACGAGATTCACAATATTAACTAAATGAATTCATCACTTATCTTTTATGAAAAACTTGTATCAACACTTAAAAAACGAGACATAAGTTTTGTCGTAAAACCGTCAAGACTAAACACAAAAAATAACATATCATGATGACACATTTTCCATTTTTATGTGTTTGATTTCATTTGATTGATCTTATACGAGTATGTTCAAATATTTCATACAAAAGCCATGTATCATCATATAAAACCAATTCACAAGTTTTGTCAAAACCATCAAGACATCATTCCAAAATATAAGATATCATTATTTCAATTCCCATGCATAATATCGTTAAGCATGAAAAATGAAATACATAATCATAATCATGCTAATTAATTTTTGTGTCAAAACAATACATTAAAATCTGATACAAAAATTATAAACATTCATTGAATTGTATAAATCATCCAATCATTAATCATAATTTTTTACTTTTCAAAAATACTTAGAAAGAAAAGCATAGCATAATTTTTTAAAAATAATTTTTTTATTTCCTACCATCTAAATTAAGCACTCATGAAAAAGTCATGTAATTTCAAAATAAGGTAAAAACAACTTCAGTGAGTTTCTTACCTTATTGTCGAAAGCCGTGAAAGCATAGTTCGCCATCTCGCACTTGGGTTCGTTCTTGGGTGCCTTCCTCTTCTTTGGCCTCTTCCTCTGTTCAAGTTCATTTTTTATTTTAGATTCTTGTTTTATGAACTTTTTAAGTTTTGGTGTTCGAAGTTCAAGTTCATCATTGTCCTCATCACTTGAGTCATCACTCAAGTGGGATCCATTTGTCCAAAATTCTAAATCCTTCTTGTTCGTTGGAAGGTGGTTCATGTGTTCATCATGTTCATTGAATTCTAAGAATGTCATCTTATAGGTCATTAAAGACCCGATTAATTCTTCCAATGGAAAATCATTTAAATTTATAGTCTCTTGTATTGTGATTACTTTAGGATCCCACCTTTTTGGAAGGGATCTTAAGATCTTGTTAGTGAGTTCAAAATCCAAGATACATTTACCAAGTGCTCTTTGACTATTGACGACATCTGTGAAATGGATTTACATGTCGCCTATTGTCTCGCATGGTTGCATTCGAAAAATCTCAAAATCATGCATCAAAATATTAACTTTTGAGTCTTTGACTCAACTCGTTCCTTCATGTGTGATTTTGAGAGTATGCCAAATATCGAAAACCATTTTGCACGTAGAAATCCGATTAAACTTGGTTTTATCTAAAGAACAATATAAGGGATTCATAGCCTTTGCATTTAAAGAAAAAGATTTTCTCTCCAAGTCCGATCATTCGTTTATCGGTTTAGAGGGAAGTTGAAAACTGTTTTGAACAATATTCCATAAATCCAAATTCATAAAAATCAAGAAAACTCTCATTCGAGTTTTCCAATAAGTGTAGTCCGATCCGTTAAAGAAGGGTGGACAAATAACCGAAAAGCCCTCTTGAAAGCCATGAAGAGCCATTTCTCACAGGTGTGAATCCAAATGAGAAATAACATGGCTCTGATACTAATTGTTAGGGATCGAGCGGCACTAAGAGGGGGGGGGGGTGAATTAGTGCAGCGGATAAAGAACACAAATTTCAATGATTTAAACACTTGTTCGTAGACTTCGTACAATAAAAATGATTTTGATTAAAGTGTATCGAAAACGTATTGAACTTTAAAGCATTTAAAGAAGATGAGGAGGAAACTAAGTAAGGCAGCAAGGTGAAGATGGTTTGCAATAAAATAAATTGCAGGAATATAAATGCAAACTGATTTATAGTGGTTCGGTCATACGACCTACGTCCACTCCCGATTCCTTTCACTTGAGGCCACCGGCTTTTTTACTAGTTGTCCTCCTTCCAATGGGTGAGGACTAGCTCCCTTACAGTACCCTCCATTTGACGGACTTAGGAGGCAACCCTTACAAACACCCACTCACATACTCCTCTCTTGAAGATGAAAATGAATGAAAGCTTAGAGGAGGGATTCTAGAAGGATTTCTACAGCATTTTTCCTTTCAAGATCTCTGTGCTTGTGTATATTTGAACAATAGATGAGAGGGGTATTTATAGGTCTCAAGATGATTCAAATTTGGAGAACAAATTTGAATCATTTTGAATTTTCCAGTGCTGGCGGTGCCACCGTCTAACACTGGTGGTACAACCACCTATCAGGCTCTGACACAAACAATGTACTAGGCGGTGCCACCGCCTTGGATTTTAGTCCCTGGGTGGTGCCACCGCTTGGGTCTGGCGGTGCCATCACCAGCACTATTCCAGCACTTTCCAGAAGGCTGAATGGGCCCTAACTTCAGCCTAAATCAGCCCAAATAAGGCCTAGTTGGCCCCTACTTGGGTTATAGAATTAACATCTAATCCTAACCCAAATTAACATGCTAACTATAAATTTTAAAGATATTTCTAAGCTATTATAAAGTCCTGAAAACCAAGAATTCTTCCGGTGAGCTTCCGACAAACTTCCGGTGGTCTTCCGACAAACCCTCGGACACCATTCTGTGGACACTCAACAAGCTCCTGGACTTCTCAATGGAGTCATTAGCGAGTTCTAACGAGCTTCTCTAGCAAGCTCTAATCTTTCTCGGTGAACTCTGATGAATCTTCGGACTTCCATCGAACTCTCAACGATCCAACATACTGGACACTAGCACTTTATTTCGCTTTATGTCTTCATCGTTATCGTAGTTAATCATGCACATAAGCTAAAACTCTACTTCGATCTAGATAGTTATTATAATGTGAATTGACATTCTATTTCCTGGCACGTCATTAGCCTATCGGCGCTTCGTCCGATACTTCGACATATCGTCCTCTCTTGCGACCTTTTGCCCAATCGGTGGTTGACCTCCGCAACCCCGATATCCTTGGTGTAACACCACTCTTCTTGGCCTGATGCTTAATGTCTAAAGCCTTCTGCCAATTGTTAACCGGACCTCTAGCACGACATCCGATATCCTAACATGTTCCTACGGTGCAATGTCAATTCTTCCTGCGTCAACTGTCTAATTCTGATCGATAGTAGACCTACGTAACTCAAAATACAGTTAGACCATAAAACACAATCAATTAGTTTCATCATCAAAATCCAAGATTTAACAATCTCCCCCTTTTTGATGATGACAACTAATTGATGACTAACTGAGTTAACCTTAACTCCCCAGAGTTTAACCAAACTCCCCCTATCAAAATGTCATTGATAGAACACTTGGATTATCCTAAATCCAAGCAACATTCATCACATGTTAAGAGAAATATCAAACCATCATACAAATATATCAAACTATCATTACAGTGCAAGAAGTCATCAATCTACTTCACCCCCTTTGTCATCAACAAAAAGGAGAAGTTGCTCTTGCTATTTTACTAGATATGCAAGTTAAGCATACAAGCTAGAATTATCACATTCAATCATAGCAAGTTTTAAATCCTTTCTAAAAATAAGCAAGATAGCAATTTTTCATTCTTTTCTTGAGATGTGCAAGTTGTACTTTCTTTGCTTCCTTTGCAATATGCATGTAATTTTTGTTTCTTAAGATATGTAAGTTGCACTTTGTTTCTTCTCTCTTAAGAAGTGCACTTTGCCTTCCTTTGCAAGTTCTAGCTAGCAAAAATGACATCATTTTAGACATGCAAGCTAACTTTTCATTATAACATTTAAGCATAGAAGCATGGCAAATGTAAGGTTGCAAATTCTTTAAGTTTTGCATTTTTGCTTCTATTGATAGGCAAGCTAGCAAATTTTTCATTGAAGGTGCAAGCTAGCAAAAACTTTCTCTCTCTTTGTTTTTGTCAAAAAGAAGGGAGGATGCAATGTTGCAATTGATTTCCTTTTTCATCAAAATGACAAATGAGATATTAGAAACAAATATTGACATAAATTCAAGTTATGAATATTCAATCCAACAAGCTAGCTCCCCCTTAGTTATTGTCAAAATAAAAGGGAGGATTAATACTTCAAATAATCTTGCATGAGATTCAACAATTTATAACAAAAATTTAAGTAATTAAGTTGAGTAAAATTTTTGCCTCTCTTGAGATAGCAACTTATTGCTTCTCAATGTTCAAGCTAGCAAAATTTTCTCTTTTGATATACAAGCTAGTAATACCATCTCCCCCTTTATCATTATCAAAAAGAAGGGAGGAACCAATTATTTAGATTTTTACATCAATTAATATTTCAATCATCACATGATACATACAAGACAACAATGCAAAGAAATCATGTTATGAAGGATATCAATATGAAAATTCAACAAGGATCAAAACCAAGAGATATCATTCATGATTCATAACTTTCTTTTTAGCAAGTTCAAGATCGAGATTCATATGTATCAATTTTCAATTTATGATGAAGAGTATATATCCAAAACATATCAATATATCAAGATCATGAAAAAGAAATTTCAAGTAAGGAATCAAACATTATTGATTCATGCATTCAAGCCAAATAAGTCATGATTCAACAAATTAAAGTTTTGATTCTGAAGACTTAAAAATAGAAATCATGAATCATCAAGAAGTCATCAAGAAATCAAGTGACATATCAAGTCTCAAGGTCACAAAAAACATTTAAATTATATGGTTTCGAGAAATCAAGAGACAAGTCAAATTCTCTTTTGATAAATGAAATAATCATGGTATACGATCTTGGTTTATAAAAGTTTTAAGTTATAATTATCAAGATCATGGATTGTAAATGTTTTCTTTAGGAAATAATCACATGAGCACTTAATTATTACATAAGAATTCTCATTGCATCATGATTTATGAATTCTTTCTCTACAACGTGAGGTATAATAGTAATGATATCAATCTTGATTCATTTGGTAGAGAATAGTAAAGAGAATAACTTGGTTTATGCATTCGAGCACTCATTACTTAACAAGTCATGATTCCAACAAAATAAGGTTGTGATTCCGAAAGTCTAGAAGTCATGAATCATTAAAAAAAAATCTCATTCTAGTTCAATTCATCAACTTCAAACACATCATCAAAATCATATTCAAGAAGTTTACGAGATTCACAATATTAACTAAATGAATTCATCACTTGTCTTTTATGAAAAACTTGTATCAACACTTAAAAAATGAGACATAAGTTTTGTCGTAAAACCATCAAGACTAAACACATCAAAAATAACACATCATGATAACACATTTTCCATTTTTATATGTTTTATTTCATATGATTGATCTTGTAAGAGTATGTTCAAATATTTCATACGAAAGCCATGTATCATCATATAAAACCAATTCACAAGTTTTGTCAAAACCATCAAGGCATCATTCCAAAACATAAGATATTATTATTTTAATTGCCATGCATAATATCATTAAGCATGAAAAATGAAATACACAATCATAATCATGCTAATTAATTTTTGTGTCAAAATAATACATCAAAATCTAATACAGAAATTATAAACATTCATGGAATTGTATAAATCATCCAATCATTAATCAAAATTTTTTACTTTTCAAAAATACTTAGAAAGAAAAGCATAACATAATTTTTTGAAAATAATTATTTTATTTCCTACTATTTAAATTAAGCATTCATGAAAAAGTCATGTAATTTCAAAATGAGGTAAAAACAACTTGGGTGAGTTTTTTTATCTTATTGTCGAAAGTCATCAAAGCATAGTTCACCATATCGCACTTGGATTCGTTCTTGGGTGCCTTCCTTTTCTTTGGCCTCTTCCTCCATTCAAGTTTATTTTTTATTTTAGATTCCTGTTTTATTAACTTTTTATGTTTTGGTGTTCGAAGTTCAAGTTCATCATTGTCCTCATCACTTGAGTCATCACTCAAGTGGCATCCATTTGTCCAAAATTCCAAATCCTTCCTGTTCTTTGGAAGGTGGTTAATGTGTTCATCATGTTCATTGAATTCTAAAAAAGTCATCTCGTAGGTCATTAAAGACCCGATTAATTCTTCTAATGGAAAATCATTTAAATTTTTAGTCTCTTGTACTACGGTTACTTTAGGATCCCACCTTTTTGGAAGGGATCTTAAGATCTTGTTAGTGAGTTCAAAATCCGAGAAACATTTACCAAGTGCTCTTAGACTATTGACAACATCTGTGAAACAGATGTACTTGTCGCCTATAGTCTTGCTTGGTTGCATTCGAAAAATCTTAAAATCATGTATCAAAATATTAACTTTTGAGTCTTTCACTCTACTCATTCCTTCATGTGTGATTTTGAGAGTATGCCAAATATCAAAATCCATTTCGAATGTAGAAATTCGATTAAACTCAGTTTTATCTAAAGAACAATATAAGGCATTCATAGCTTTTTCATCTAAAGAAAAAGATTTTCTCTCTAAGTCTGGCCATTCGTTCGTCGGTTTAGAGGGAAGTTGAAAACTATTTTCAATAATATTCCATAAATCCAAATTCATAGAAATCAAGAAAACTCTCATTTGAGTTTTCCAATAAGTGTAGTCCGATTCGTTAAAGAACGATGGACGAACAACCGAAAAGCCCTCTTGAAAGCCATGAAGAGCCATTTCTCACAGGTGTGAATCTGAATGAGAAATAATGTGGCTCTGATACTAATTGTTAGAGATTGAGTAGCACTAAGAGGCGGGGGGATGAATTAGTGAAACGGATAAAGAACACAAATTTCGGCGATTTAAACACTTGTTCAAAGACTTCGTATGATAAAAATAATTTCGATTAAAGCGTATTGGAAATGTATTGAACTTGAAAATATTTAAAGAAGATGAGGAGGAAATTGAGTAAGGCAACAAGGTGAAGATGGTTTACAATAAAATAAATTATAGGAATATAAATGTAAATCGATTTATAGTGGTTTGGTCATATGACCTACGTCCACTCCCGATTCCTCTTCACTTGAGACCATCAGTTTTTTCACTAGTTATCCTCCTTCTAACAGGTGAGGACTGGCTCCCTTATAGCACTCTCCTTTTGACAGGCTTAGGAGGCAACCCTTACAAGCACTCACACTCACACTTCTCTCTTGAAGCTGAAAATGAATGAAAGCTTAGAGGAGGGATTCTAGAAGGATTTCTACAGTGTTTTTCCTATCAAGATCTCTGTGCTTGTGTATATTTGAACCATGGATGAGAGGGGTATTTATAGCCCTCAAGGTGATTCAAATTTGGAGCCCAAATTTAAATCATTTTGAATTTCCCAATGCTGGTGGTGCCACCGCCTGATACTGGCAGTACCATCGCTTATCAGGCTCTGACACAGACACTGTATTGGGTGGTGCCACCGCTTGGGATTTCGATCCCTAGGTGGTGCCATTGCTTGGGTCTGGCGGTGCCACCGCCAGCACTATTCTAGAAGGCTGAATGGGCACTAACTTTGACCAAAATCAGCCCATATAAGGCCCAGATGGCTCCTACTTGGGTTATAGGATTAACATCTAATCCTAACCCAAATTAACATGCTAATTACTGTTAGAGATCGAGCGGCACTAAGAGGGGGGGGTGAATTAGTGGAGTGGTTAATAAAGATAACTTTTCGATGATTTAAAACAACTTTAGAAACTTTGTGCGATAGATATTCATTTCGATGAAATCCGATTTCTATTACGTATAAACTTATAATGATTTGAAGGAAAGTGAGGAGGAAGTGAAGTACGTAAATGAATAAGTTTGCAGAATTGTAAATGACAATATTGAAACACAAACCAGAATTTTTATAGTGGTTCGGTCATACGACCTATGTCCACTCCCGATTCCTCTTTTCTTGACGCCATCGGCTTTCTACTAAGTGTCTTTCTTCCAAGGGCAAAGACTAACTCTCTTTTACAACACTTTCTCTTTTTGATGGGCTTAGGGGACAAACCATACAAGCACTCACTCCTTTCTTTTTGAATTGAATGCAAGAGAAAACTTAGGAGAGATCTCTAGAGATTTTAATAGAGTTTTTCAGCTATCAAGGTGTATATGCTTGCCTATTTCAAACCAAGGATGGGAGGGGTTCTTATAGACTTCAAGAGGATTCAAATTTGGAACCTAAATTTGAATCTTCTCAGTTTTCCAAGCTGTTGACGATTGTTGGGAAATCCTTCAAGGGAGCGACATCACATGCACAGCGGAAGAACATAAAACAAAACCCCAGATTTTTCGTAGAAAGTTTCCATCGATCGTGCGAAGATCAAAGCGTCAAAAACAAATCTGCAAAACTACACGTGTAAAAGAAGATACCTAGGGAGATCGTATATCCCTGAATTCCTACAGATCTGTGGGAGAGGACGAAGGAGGTCAAGCATCCTCCTCTCTAGCGGTATCCACATAGTAGGGATTGCGATGATGCATCTCTCTCTCTGGGAGAGGAGAAGAGGAGGTGGCTACCAAAAAAAACCCTCAGCCTATAGAGCTTTGGTTCCCTCTTATTTATAGAGGCCCCTTGAAAATCCTAATGGATCTTTTGCCCTATTGGGCATTGGATCTCCATCCAATTACCAAAGCCTCTTGGATTAGTGGGTCTTTACCCAATAATCTCTTATTAGCAATTATAGGATCTCATCTCAGGATACAATAATTCAGGGGCTTAATGGATATCCAATAAGATAGGGGGTTCAGCGGATATCTCATATCCGAACCTCTACTCATCGCAACACCTACCATATGTGTGTGACCCTCTAGGCCCAATATTGAGCTGGTCGTGAGTCATACTTATCAGAACTCCTTCTGATATAGTGAATTATTATCTCTATAATAATTCACCTAACTCATCGACTACGGATGTACCAGGCCACTATGCTGCAGCCTCCAAACGATACAGGGGAATCCAATCCTTTGGACCTATCTGTCCTTAGTTACCATGTATCTATAGTCCCTCATCCATTTAATATCCCAGAGACCCTATACCGGGCATGGTGCTATCAGGCCCATACAGTCTCTCCTCGAGTCTTGCTCTTGTCGGATTCTCCTGGAGAACTCTTTCTCTCTCAATCTGAATAACCTTGGCCAAGGATTTGTTCGAGCAAGAACACATAGGATATTCCTCTAATGATACCAAGAGCGAATGATCCTCTATTGATACTCAATAGCTCTCATAAGGTTGGCTACCATTCCTAATGACTGGGTGTACTAGATTTGAAACTTTCCAAACCTATAAGTCCGGTATTAAAGAGTGGAGTACTCATATAGGACATCCTTGGTGTCTCAAGTCTAAGGACCAGATACACTACTGGGACTACGAAATCGCTGTCTGACATGAGATATCAATAACCATCCAACATTCCGTAGGCGGATCAATCAGTGAACTCATTCTCCAATGAGCACCTGCACTATACCCTTAGTGCCCCCACATGAGTAGCTATGAGACTAGCTACCTCCATCATATGAACGGATATATAGTATAACAATCTATCCGGTTATCTCGATGTCCTTCTCGAGTAACCTATGACTAGGATAATTTAGGGTCTGTGTTTAAAGGTGAATCGGTCTCATTATCGTGATTTCATTATGATCCGATTCCCATTGTACAGATCCAAGGATATCACAATATATGCAACACGTAAGATAAAGTGATATAATGCTAATAATCATAAGCAAAGAGATTGACACAGCGTGTTACAAGTGCAATTACTCATATGATTGGCTTGTAGGGCACCTATAAATAGCAATCTCCAACTTGACCTAAAGCCAATCACCAACATGTCTGATCCCTATCAGACCTTTGTGATGCTCAAAGACAATCTGAGTTAGTGGCTTTGTCAGTGGATCTACAATGTTATCTTCGGATGGAACTCTTTCCATTACTGTATCTCTTCGGGCCACGATCTCTCTAATAAGTTGGAACCTCCTCAGAACACTTCTGACAAGACTCGGATTCCCTTATTTGAGTAATCGTCCCGTATTTATCGCAATATAAAGGAATCAGCTCCTCGCTACTCGGGATGACTCCTAGATCCGTGATAAACTTGTTCATCCAGACTCCCTCCTTTGTTGCCTCTATCGCAGCAATGTATTTCGCTTCTATGGTCGAGTCAGTAGTAGTGTCTTGCTTGGAACTCTTCCAACATACTGCTCCTCTATTTAAGATGAACACATACCCTGAATTAGACTTGCTATCATCGACATCGGACTAGAAGCTTGAGTCCGTGTAGCCCTCAGCCTTGAGGCTACTACCTCCATATACCAGTAAAAGATCCTTAATCCTTCTCAAGTACTTAAGGATACTTTTTACTGCTTTCTAGTGCTCCAAGCCTGGATCTGCCTGATATCTCCTCGTGACACTTAGAGCATGCGTTATATCAGGCTTGGTACATAGCATAGCAAACATAATAGATCCCATCGTTGTTGTATATGGTATCGTATCCATGTGTGCCCTTTCTTCAAGAGTCTTTGGGGACATACTCCTAGAAAGTGATATTCCATATCTCATTGGTATGAGACCTCTCTTGGAATTTTCCATGCCAAACCTTTTGACAATGGTATCTATGTACTTGGACTGGGACAAGCCAAGCATCCTCTTGGATCTATCTCTATAGATCCGTATCCCCAATATACAGGATGCTTCCCTTAAGTCCTTCATGGAGAAGTGCCTAGATAACTAAGTCATTATTGTGGAGAGCATTCCTATATCATTCCCAATGATCAGGATGTCATCCACATAAAATACCAAAAAGGTGATAGTACTCCCACTTACTTTCCTGTACACACAAGGCTCATCTTCGTCCTTAACGAAGTCATAAGATCTGATCGCCTCATCAAATCTTATGTTCCAACTACCGGAAGCTTGCTTCAGTCCATAAATGGACCTAAGCAACCTGCACACCTTATCTGGGTTATTTTTGGACATGAATCCCTCAGGCAGTATCATATACACCTCCTCCTCGAGGTTGCCATTGAGGAATGCGATTTTGACGTCCATCTGCCAGATCTCATAATCATAGTGTGCTACAATAGCCAATAGAATTCGAATGGATTTTAGCATGGCTAGGTGATAAAATTTCATCATAGTCAACACCTTGCCTTTGACGATACCCCTTAGCCACTAGCCTTGCTTTATAGGTCTCTACCTTTCTATCTACTCTAATTTTCTTTTTGAAGATCCACTTGCAACCAATGAGCGCAATACCCTCGGGTGCATCAACTAGGTTCCAAACCATGTTGGAGTGCATGGAATCTATTTTTGAATTCGCCATTTCCCAGAGTCTATGCTCATAATAGCCTCCTCATAAGTCTGAGGATCAATATCCTCAACATCCTCTCTTCTGATATGTCCCACATATCTCTCAGGAGGATGGGATACTCTATCGGACCTACGTAAAGTTGAAACTTATGTGTTAGGTATCTGGACAAATTCTGGAATTGTGCTTGAGCTAGGTTCTCCAACCTCGCTCAACTCTATCATGCTCCCACTGTCTCCACCAAGAATGTGTTCCTTCTCAAGGAACACTGCTCTCTTAGCTACAAAGACCTTTCGGTTCTCAGGGTGATAGAAATAATACTCATAAGTTTCTTTGGGGTATCCCATGAACTTGCACCGTTCCATCCTAGATTCCAACTTGTCAGGGTTGTATCTCTTAACGTGGGTAGGGCAGCCCCAAATCTTAAAAACTTTAAGATTGGGCTTCTTCCCATTCCATATCTCATATGGAGTAGACATCACTGATTTAATTAGAATTCTGTTCAGAAGGTAACCTACGGTTTCTAAGGCATATCCCCAGAATGAGATGGGTAGGTTAGCGAAACACAACATGGAACGCACCATGTCTAATAGTGTGTGATTCCTCCTTTCTGATACATCATTAAGCTGTGGTGTATAAGGAGGTGTCCATTGGGATAATATCCCATAGTCTTTGAGGAACTGGGTGAACTCTATACTCAAGTACTCACCTCCTCGATCTGATCGAAGGGTTTTAATACTCTTTCCTGTCTGGTTCTCCACTTCTCATTCCCTCTTAGACTCACTTACACTCATGATATGTGAAGCTATATCTAGCATAAATAAACCATTATGCATTGTTCCTCTCATGATGATCTCATCATCTAATATTATTGAACAACCATTATTCTCAAAAACTAATTTATATCCAATAACTGTCAAACATGAAATGGAAATAATATTTTTTGATAATAGAAGGAACATAATAGCATGCATCTAATGCAATAATAGCTCCACCAGGCAGATGTAAGGTGACCTTGCCAATAGTCACTACAGCAACCTTTGCTCTATTGCCCATCTTAAGGTCCATCTCGCCTTTGTTTATTCTCTTACGTCCTGCCAGATCCTGCAATGAATTCCAAATATGATAAGCACTCCCGGTATCTAATACCCATGTGTTATCATAAGATTCTGACAAATGGAGACTGATCATGAATGTACCTGAAGCTTCTGTTTCGCCCTCTCTGCAAGGTACTCTTTGCAGTTCCTCTTCTAGTGCCCATCTTTGCCGCAATGGAAACATTGGCCTTTGTCCTTTGTTGGGTCTTTCTTGGCAATCTTTGCCTTACCCATTTTGCCCTTGCCCTTGCCCTTCTTAAGGGTCTTCTCAGCCTTCCTTTTCTTTCTGGTCTCACCAGTGTAGAGAATCAGCTTCTCTTTCTTAATGGTGCTCTCTGCTTCTCTCAACATATTGAGGAGCTCTAGGAGGGTCACCTCAAGTTTGTTCATATTAAAATTCATTATGAACTTAGAAAAGGAATTTGGTAGGGACTGAAGCACAAGATCCACACATAGGTTATCCTCTAGAACTATTCCTAGACCTGTGAGTTTCTCGATCCACTCAAACATCTTAAGGACATGGTTCTGAACCGGTGTCCCCTTAGTCATCCTAGCACGAAAAAGACTCTTTGATATCTTATATCACTGAGTTCTTCCCTATTCCTCAAACAGTTTGCGGAGATATAGGAGTATGGAATTAGCATCCATATTTTCATGCTGTCTTTGTAACTCAGTGGTCATAGAGGCCAACATATAACACTGAGCAAGTGTGGAATCATCTAAATACTTCACATGACGAGCGATCTCATCCTCTCTTGCCCCTTCATCGGGCATAGGGATCACTGTATCAAGGACATACGCGATTTTCTTCGTCGTGAGAACGATTCTCAAATTACGAAGCCAATCTATATAATTTGGACCAGTGAGGCAGTTGGCATCAAGTATACCACGTAAAGGATTTAAAAGCGATATTTTTCTGAAATAAAAGATGTAGCAGAAATAAATAACATGCAAATATTATAGAAATTTAAATAATTAAGATAAGGACTTCTATCTTAATGTATTCACACTAATTTTTCGTGAGACACACAACACCCTCTGATATGTGAATCAGAGACCCCTAGCGGATCTCTAGTGGGGATCAGGATCCAATTGGCGTGTTAACGTAACCTCGAGGGACTCGACCAATCACGTTAAGCCCGTAAAGATAGACAACTCTTGCCAATCACAACTCCTTGTGATTCTCGTCCTGTTCGGCCTCCAAACCACCATGGCCTTGAGGGACTCGACCAACCATGATGTTCGGTTAAGTCATCACCATCGTTACCAGATGAGTCTGATTCGGTGATATACTCTCGAGGGACTCGACCAAGCATACCATGTCCTCAAGTCACCAATGACATCTCTATGTCGTAGATAAGATAGCGAAACGCGATATAGGTGAGTCTCGAGGGACTCGACCAACTCAACCTACACCGGGAATCGGTTCCTAGCAATAACGATGGAAGGCCACGTGGGTTAATCTAATTGCCTCACGTTTATCGACTTAATATTATTAATAGAGGGGATTTTGGTTTGGTCTCCTAATATAATGTGTCACACACATATGTATTTAATATATATATCTACATCGCATGCAAATATATATATATATAGTAGGTGTATATCTAATCACATATCATATAAGCAATCACACCAGATGATCATGGACCACATCCTAATGTGATCAGGCCCGAGCCAGTTGGCCCAATCACTCACATCAAGATCTATGTATACTTCACCGCATCTCTATGCCCTGTGATCGTCCATCTCGCTTCGTCGGATCCGTCGGCATCTCAACGCATCTCTATATGTCGGATCGTCCGTCTCGGCCTCGCGGGTCCCACTACCGTTGCGCCTCCTTATGTAATTACAACATAATTACAGGCACGTAGACCCGACAATAAACGAGAAAAATAGAGACTCGCAGACCCCAATAATAATAATCACATGTACACACATCACATCACAGGTCTATGATCATCTATCCAAATCATAAATCACATGTATATGTTATTTTATAGGACTACTAGAAAAAAAAAATAGTTAATTAAACTATTAAATTAACATATTTATTTTTCTGAAATCAGGGACATAAAGTAAATTTTTGAATTCCTAAGGGTATTTTGGTAATACGGCCAAAAGGTTATTTTGGTAATTCTGTCAAAAGGGATAGAATCTAAAATTTCTAAAATTTTGAGGGGTATTTTAGTAATTTGGTAAAAAGAAAAGAATCTGAATTTCTAAAATTTCGAGGGGCAAAACTATCTTTTGCCTAAAACCCTAATCCCTCACCCTTACTACGCCTGCGACCACCGCCACAGTACCGGCGGTGCCCCTTGCACGCGGGGAGGGGGGCGGCACCTCCGCCGCCCGCCCATGGCGCCAAAGATCTTGGCGGCTCTGCGACGCTGGCCTGGCGCGGCGCCAAAGATCGACGCCTTTACGGCATTGGCATGGTCTGCGAGCGCCCCCGTCGTCTGTGGTGCTTGGCGACGAGCGTAAGCGCCGGTGCCTCTACGAGCGGGCGTAGCGCCCGTCGGTGCCCATGCGGGTGGGTCGCAGTCAGCGGCGCGCAGTAACCTACTGCGCGCGCGCCCGCCGGCGGCGGCGGTGTTGCTGTCTGGACAACAAGGCGCAAGCACCTTGCGACTATCAAGATGAGCGCAGCAAGGGCAACAACAATTGCTGCCCTTCCTGACCCTTTTGCGCTAACGATTTTGGCATCAAAAGTAGATCCAAAATACAACACATGTAGTTTAAGATCTGATCTTCGCACGAACAACCTGGCTCTGATACCACTCCTGGGAAATCCTTCAGGGGAGCGATATCACATGCGCAGCGGAAGAACAGAAAACCAAACCCCAGATTTCCCGTAGAAAGTTTCCATCGGTCGTGCGAAGATTGGTACGTCAAAAACAAATCTACAAAACTGCACGTGTAAAAGAAGATACCTAGAGAGATCATATATCCCTGAATTCCTATAGATCTGTGGGAGAGGATGAAGGAGGTCAAGCGTCCTCCTCTCTAGCGGTATCCACATGGTAGGGATTACGACGATGCACCTCTATCTCTGGGGAGAGGAGAACAGGAGGTGGCTACCAAAAGAAATCCTCAGCTAATAGAGCTTTGGTTCCCTCCTATTTATAGAGGCCCCCTGAAAACCCTAATGGATCTTTTGCCCTATTAGGCATTGGATCTCCATCCAATTACCCAAGCCTCTTGGATTGATGGGTCTCTACCCAATAATCTCTTATTAGTAATTATTAGATCTCATCTCAGAATCTCATAATTCAGGGGCTTAATGGATATCCAATAAGATAGGGGGTTCAACGGATATCTCATATCCGAACCTCTACTCGTCGCAACACCTACCATATGTGTGTGACCCTCTAGGCCTAATATCGAGCTGGCCGTGAGTCATACTTGTCAGAACTCCTTCTGACATAGTGAATTATTATCTCTATAATAATTCACCCAACTCATCGACTGCGGACGTACCAGGCCACTAAGCCGCATCCCCTAAACGATACAGGGGAAAACAATCCTTTGGACCTATCTGTCCTCAATTACCATGTATCTATAGTCCCTCATCCATCTAATATCCCAGAGACCCTATACCGGGCATGGTGCTGTCAGGCCCATACAGTCTCTCCTCGAGTTTTGCTCTTGTCAGATTCTCCCGGAGAACTCTTTTTCTCTCAATCCGAATAACCTTGGCCAAGGATTTGTTCGAGCAAGAACAAATGGGATATTCCTCTCATGATACCGAGAGCGGATGATCCTCTATTGACACTCAATAGCCCTCTTAAGGTTGGCTACCACTCCCAATGACCGGTTTTACTAGATCTAGAACTTTCCGAACTTATAAGTCCGGTATCAAAGAGTGGAGTACTCATACAGCACATCCTTAGTGTCTCAAGTCTAAGGACCAGATACACTACTGGGACTACGAAATCGTTGTCTGACGTGAGGTATCAATAACCATCCAGCATTCCGTAGGTAGATCAATTAGTGAACTCATTCTCCAATGAGCACCTGCACTGTACCCTTAGTGTCTCCACATGAGTAGCTATGAGACCAGCTACCTCTATCATATGAACGGGTATATAGCACACCAGTCTATCCGGTTATCTCGATGTCCTTCTCGAGTAACTTATAACCAGGATAATTTAGGGTCTGTGTTTAAAGGTGAATTGGTCTCATTATCGTGATCTTATTATGATCTGATTCCCATTATACAGATCCAAGGATATCATAATATATGCAACACATAAGATAAAGTGATATAATGCTAATAATCATAAGCAAAGAGATTGACGCAACGTGTTACAAGTGCAATCACTCATATGATTGGCTTGTAGGGCACCTATAAATAGCAGTGGTACCATCGCCTGACATTGGCGGTACCACCGCTTGACAGCTCTATTTTGTCAGTGCACTAGGCGGTACCATCGCTTGATGCTGGCGATACCACCGCCTGACAAGTGGTACCATCATTGGCAAGTAATAACTGCCAGTGGTACTACGCTAATAGGGGCAATGCCACCGCCTGGGTCTAGCGGTGCCATCGCCAGGCTTTACAACAAAGTTGAATGGGCCTTATCTTCGGCCTAAATCAGCCCATTTAGGGCCCAATTGGCCCCTACTAGGGTTAAACAAGATTATTTCCTAATCCTTATCCTAATTACGTGCTAACTATGAAATTAAAATATAATTCTAAGCAATTTAAACCGACATTCTTCAAGTCTTCTTCCAATGAGCTTTCTAGTGAACTTCCGACGTACTTCCGACACTCCCTCGGATTTCTTCCGGAGGACTCCCAATAGGCTCTCGGATTCTGTGGCGAGTTCGACGAGTCTTTGGTAAGCTTCCAAACCTTCTCGGTGATCTCCGCAAACCTTTGATGATCTTTTCGGTGAACTTTTAAAACCTTCGGCAAGTCCCTGATTCTATCTCAGTTGGTTCCGGCAGCACTTCCGATGATCCTTCGGACTTCCGGTGAACTCTCGAACTCTCAGCGAACTTGGCCTCGGTAAATCGCTTTATGTTTTCATGCTATCGTAGTTAATCCTGCACACTTATCTCGACAATATGGATTAGAACAAATAATTCACCAATTGACTTTATCATCAAAATTCGAGATTCAACAATCTCCCCCTTTTTGATGATGACAATCAATTGATGATGGAGTTAATCTTAACTCCCCCTATCTATATGCCATATTATGAGAAGGTAAAAATACTTGAATTCAATCCGTTGAATTCAAGCCGAAACTGATAAGTTCCAACCGTTAAACTTATCATTATGCTTAACAAGCATGAGCTTTTATTCATAAACATGAAACTTTGTATTTCTCATAATGTCAAGGCATGACAATTAATTTCAAGTCGAATGATAATAGACATTTATCATTTTGACAAGAAATACGAAATTTTAATTTGAAATAAAACATGGAACAAATGATAATGATACAAATGCAAGGCATGATATCATTGAACAATACATCATGAGATGATAACTTATCATACCAATCAAGGATACAAATTGATTATACATGATATGATAGCAAAATTTTCAAAAGTCTACATGTTAAGCATTTGCGATACATGTCATTACGATACGATATAAATTGTATTGCGATGCTTTTAAAGATATCAACCAATTTTCAATTATAAAGCATGGCAAAAGTAATTGAGTTGCAATATAACACATATAAGACATTTTTCACAACATATAAGTTATTACGATATGACATGATACATAAAAGTCACTTGCTAATTTATTTGTAATTTTATTCTTAATATGATGCAAGAAAGACTTTTTATCAAATCATTTGCATATGTTTGTCAATTTATTTTCATATTCTTCTCCCCCTTTGTCATCAACAAAAAGGAGGTGATGTATATAAAAAATGGAAAGTGGTGATTTATCAAGCATATCATATGAATTTAAAAAATTATGATCATTAAAATCATTCATCAAAACATCTCATATGCATTTTTTTAAAAAAATAGTTAGAAGGAGATGTCAAAATTCACAAAGCTTCAACTTGGCATTAAGATCGATCATTCAAGAAAATCATCCAAAATATCATGAAAGCATCATTAAAATGTTGCGATCGAAGGATAAAAAAGGTGTTCAAAAGATGTCATTCAAAATCTGAATAGATTAAATGATGAGGATGCCCAAGGTGGACAAAATTTTGGAAAGAAACATAGCATATATTAGGACAATTCCAAAAGTATTTCAAAGTAGCATAGAGGTTTACAATAGTAAAAAAAGGTTTAATACAACAACTATTCCTCAGAAGAAATTCCAAAATACCTATACAGGTGATCTATCTTCTGGTTCATCTGTCATACTTTCTTCAAAATTTCAACTTATTGTAATTTGATTTGATCTTACTGAGATTTGATTTGAGTTATTTCTATCATGATTGGATCTTCAGAAGATGAAGCAGGAGCTGGTTCTGAAGGTGCTACACCAAAGGGACTAAGAGGAGGAGATTCATTTCCCCTAAAAACAGGTGTTTCAGGTTGTTCTACTGATGGGGGAACTAGATCAGTCCTTCTAGGTTACCTAATCTATATACCATTACTGAATGTGCACCTAAGTCTCTTGAGTAGGTTTTTGTTAATACTGTTATATCTGTCGACTTGGATTATTTCATCGGGTGATATACAAATATTATGGGCAAATATCAATCGAGTGATTAACCCCCCATATGATAACATTGAGTCTCTAGATATTATCTCCATCATATGTTGTCGGATCAAGTATCCAAAATAGTTATTTTGTCCGGTCATAATCCAATACATGGTACTTAACTCTATTAGACTAATCTCATCATGGTGAAATTATTTAGGTATAAGGATGCTTATGATGATGTGATGAAGAATTTTAGAATTAAAGGACAACAAGTACTTGTAGCTTTTGGGAACTATGCCTAGGTTAGGATTTGCAAAAATAGTCTCTAAAGCCTCGAAGTAGGTTACTTCGATTGCATCCATATTCCACTGGCCTATGAAATAACAACCCCTATCCTTTTCTGCAATTCCAATTAGCTTACATATCGTACTATCAAAAATTTGAATTTGGGTTCCTAAAAGGTAGGTAGTCAAGCTATCATTATCCACACTTAAGTTTACATAAAACATCTTAACCAACCTAGGGTAAATTAGTTCATCGATTTGTAAGATAGGCAAGACATTTAAATCGGCAAACCATCTAATGGGTTCTAGGTTTTTAGTTCACCTAGATCAACATGTTTTCCCTTATATATGGTCCTTGCTTTGAAATTAGGGTACCTAAGGGCTACTTCATTAGATCTAACGAGGGATGGGTCATAGGAATCTCCTTCTAACCTTTTCCCTTTGGCCCTTGATAATCTCTTAGGAGCCATATCTAGTCATGATGATGGATCAAGAAGGAACATTAAGGAATAGGCCAAGTAATAAGAAAAGAAGAGAAAATTTTAAATGTTACCTTATTTGAGATTCCTTGGGAGGTAAAGATCTTGATCTAAGAAGGAACCCTCTCTTAGGCTTCTAAAGGAAGAAAATGAAGTTTGGAGAGGTTTAGAGGGGATGGGAAGAGGGTGTGAGAGGTTGCTCGTGGGTTCGGGGCGGTTCTACCACTGACCCTAACACTCCTCCACCCCCTCCCCCCTTTATATAAGAGGGTTCTTGGGCGGTGCCATCGCCAACCAAGCGGTGCCACCGCCTGGGGACCAATCGCCCAAGCGGTGCTACCACTAGTTCTGGCGGTGCCATCGCTAGCACACCAAAATTTTTTTTCTTTTTTTTCTAAATTTTAGAAGTTTACTGTGTTTGATTAAGGTAGAATGGTATCTTGTATCATACTTTAAGATGTCATACAAAATCGAAAAGGAAGAAGTCAAATCCATGAAAGCCGAAAAGATGATAAATTTTTTTTGAAAAAGGGCATACAATAAAACTCATTCACGAGGACAATTCAACATGCCTAATTCCCTTCTAATAAAGTCAAATTGTTCTTCATTTAAGGGTTTTATGAAAATATCTACTAATTGATGTTTTGTATCAATAAATTCTAGAATGACATTATTATTATTATTGACATGATCTCGTATAAAATGATGCCTAATGTCAATATGCTTGGTTCTAGAGTGTTGAATAGGATTTTTGGTTAGAGAAATAGCACTTGTATTATCATATTTTATAGGAATGTTCTTTAAATGAATTCCATAATCCTCTAATGTATTTATCATCCAAATGACCTATGCACAACATGTATTTGCGGCTATGTATTTAGCTTCGGCTGTAGATAGTGCAATCGAGTTTTATTTCTTGAAAGACTAAGAAACAAGTGCATGTCCTAAAAATTGGCATGTTCCAGATATGCTTTTTCTATCTATTCTACATCCACCAAAATCCACATCTGCATAGGCTTTTAAATCAAAGTCATCGGATTTTGGATATCATAATCCTAAGTTAGGAGTGCCTCTAAGGTATCTAAGGATTCTTTTAATAGCTTTAAGATGAGACAACTTAAGATTCGCCTGAAATCTTGCACAAAGCTCTACACTAAACATGATATCCGATCTAGTTGCGGTGAGGTAAAGTAAACTACCTATCATTCCCCTATATGTTTTTTGATCAAAATTTTCTTCACTTTCATCCATGTCTAACTTAGTGGACGTACTCATGGGAGTATTGATAGCCTTTGAACTATCCATATTAAATCATTTTAGTAATTCTAAAGTATATTTTTTTTACTAAGAAGTATACTATCATTAAGTTGTTTAAAATGTAATCCTAAAAAGAAGGTTAGTTTACCCTTTAGACTCATTTCAAATTCATGACTCATACACTTGGCGAATGATTCACATAGTAATTCATTTGAAGAACCAAAAATAATATCATCAACATAAATTTGAATAATAAGAAAATTATTTTCAAAATGTTTAATAAATAATGTAGTATCAACCTTGCCTTTAGTAAAATTATTTAAAATAAGAAAGGAACTAAGCCTCTCATACCAAGCTCTAGGGGCTTTTTTAATCCATAGAGAGCCTTAGTTAGTTTAAACACATGATTGGGAAAAAGAGAGTTTTCAAATCGGGGTGGTTGTTCAACATACACTTCTTCAGAAATAAAGCCATTTAAGAAAGCACTTTTGACATCCATTTGAAAAAGCTTAAAGTTATTACTACTAGCATAAGCAAGGAGCATCCTAATGGCTTCTAATCTTACCACAGGAGTCTTCATAATCGATACCTTCTTCTTGGTTGAAACCTTTGGCCACTAATCTAGCCTAGTTTCTAACCATGATACCGTATTCATCTTGTTTGTTTCTAAAGACCCATTTAGTACGAATGACTAAATGGTCATTTGGTCTAGGAACAAGCTTTCATACCTCATTCCTCTCAAATTGATTTAATTCTTCTTGCATTGCGACAACCCAAGAATCATCTTTCAAGGCATTGTCAATACTCTTAGGTTCAATTTGAGAAAGAAAAGCAGCATGGGCATAAAAAATTTTAAAAGAGAAATGAGTTTGAACCTCTTTTAATGTGTCTCCTATAATTAGCTCCTTAGGATTGGTATCTACATAATTCCACTCCTTAGGTAAGGAAAATTCAGAAGAAGATGCATCCAAGTTGCTATTTTGTTGAGGAGAGGGTTCATTCAAATTTAAACCATCAAAACCAAGATCATCATCAAAATCATTTTTCTTAAGTTCAGAAATTTCATTAAAAACTATATGAATAGACTCTTCTATAATTAAAGTTCTTTTGTTAAAAACACAAAAAGCTTTAGAAACGGAAGAGTAACCAAGAAAGATGCTTTCATCAAATTTAGCATCAAATTTTCCTAAGGCATCCTTTTCATTTAAGATGAAGCGTTTACAATCGAAAACTTTAAAATAAAAAATACTTGGTTTTTTGTTATTCCATAATTCATAGGGGGTTTTAGATAGAGATGGTCTTAATAGAACCCTATTCATGACATAGCAAGCCGTATTAACGGCTTCGGCCTAAAAGTACTTGGGTAAACTATGTTCATTTAACAAGGTTCTTGTCATTTCTTGTAAATTTTTATTCTTTCTTTCTACTGCTCCATTTTATTGAGGATTTCTTAGAGTAGAGAAGTTGTGGTTATACCCATTAGATTTATAAAAATTTTGGAAGTCATGGTTTTGGAATTCTCCACCATGATCACTTTGAATTGATGAAATCATGAAACCCTTTTCGTTTTAAGTAAGTTTACAAAATTTAGAAAAATGTTTAAAGCAATCACTTTTGTGAGCCAAAAAATAGGTCCAAGTATATCTACTATAGTCATCTACGATGACAAATGCATATTTGCTACCTCCTAGACTTGTTGTGTTGATTGGTCCAAATAAATCCATATGGATCAATTATAATGGTCTAGAGGTGCTTATTTGATTCTTTGATTTGAAGCTAGTTTTTATTTATTTTTCTAGTTGACATGAATCACATACTTTGTCCTTGACAAACTTGATATTTGGAATTCCTCGTACTAGTTCTCTAGAAGAAATTTTAGATATTAGTTTCATGCTTGCATGGCCTAATCTCCTATGCCAAAGCCAACCATCATCATTTAAAACGGAGAAGCACATTTCATTACTAAGTTCTTCAATGTTAATGGTGTAAACATTATTTTGTTTTAACGTAATCATGGATATGTTGTTGTTTGGTTTTTCAATGATGCAAGCATTAGATTCAAATCTAACAATATAACCTTTATCACATAATTGACTAATGCTCAAAAGATTATGTTTTAATCCATCAACTAGTAATACATCATCAATTGAAAAACTTGATTTGTTACCTATGATTCCCTTGCCAATGATTTTACCCTTGTTGTTGTCTCCGAAGGTGACATACACTTCTTCTTTGCTAGTGAGCATAGAGAATTGAGATGGATCTTCGGTCATATGCCTTGAGCATCCACTATCAAGATACCATCTCTTGCTCCTAGCTTGTGAGTGTGTCTACAAAAGAGGATGATTTTTAGGCACCGATTTGATTTTGGGTGCCTCAAGAATTGATCTACTAAGTTTGTCATTTAGCATTGAATTATTTATGGTTCCTTTAGGAACCCATATCAATTTGCGTGGACTAATTTTCTTAAACGAACATTTGTAAACAATATGTCCAAATTTGCATCAATAATTGCATTTCAAACGAGATGATACATGTAGTGTGGGTCCTTTAATGAAGGTGGTAGGATTTTGGTGAGATCCACTCACAAATCTAATTCCACTTCTATTTACGACGTGACCCTTGTTTACAAGGATCATGTCCAAGCCCTTGCTACCAACCTTAAACTTATTTAGGATCTCTTTAAGTAGCAAGTTCTCACTTTTTATTACTTCTAAGTATTCACACTTAGAGCATGGGGGTAAAAAAGGAGTTTGAAGACTATCAAACTTATTTTATAATAAAGCATGCTCTTTCTTTAATAGATTGAACTTCTTACTAATAGTTCTACACTCATCAAATAATTTATAAAAAGTGAGAAAGTTTATCAAAAGATAAATCTTCATTAATTAAATCACATACCTCTTCTCCTAAAGCCATTAGCGCGAAGTTGGCCTCCTCTTTGTTGCTTGCTTCTTCATTCTCGGAATCACTTGAGTCATCCCATGTTACCTTTAGAGCTTTCTTCTTCTTTAGTTGCTTCTTCTTGGCTTGGGGGCATTCATTTTTGAAGTGCCCTAGCTTCTTGCATTTGTAACATATGACTTGGTCCCTTTTTGGTTCAAGTTTGTTTTTAGTATCATTTTTTAATTTGTTCTTTCTTATAAATTTTATAAAATTTTAAGTTAAAAGTGCAATGTCATCGTCACTATCCTCATCACTTGATGTTCCTTTCAAGTGGTCTTCTTGTGTTCTTAGTGCTATCTCCTTCCTGTTCTTTGGAAGGGGGTTCTCGAGCTCTTCATGAGCATGACACGTTATTTCGTAGGTCATTAGAGACCCAATAAATTCTTCGAGAGGAAATATTTTAAGATCTTTGGCCTCTTGAATGGTCATAACTTTTGGATCCCAACTCTTTAGAAGGGATATTAAAATTTTAGTTATAAGTTCAAAATTAGAAAAACCTTTACCAAGTGCTTTGAGTCCATTGATGACATCCGTGAAACGGGTGTACATGTCTCCGATGGACTCACTTGGCTTCATTCAGAAAAGTTTGTAGGAATGCATAAGAATATTGATTTTGGACTCTTTCACTCGGCTAGTGCCTTCATGAGTGATCTCAAGAGTACGCAAAATATCAAAAGTCGATTCACAAATCGAAATGTGATTAAATTCATTTTTATCGAGTGTGCAAAATAAGGCATTCATAGCCTTTGCATTTAAAGCAAAAGTCTTCTTTCCAGATTCATTCCATTCGCTCATCGGAAGAGAAGATTTTTTAAATCCATTTTTGATGATGTTCCAAAGCTCAAAATCCATAGAAATAAGAAAGATCCTCATACGAGTCTTCCATTATGTGTAATCCGACCTATTAAACATAGGCGGACGTGTAATAGAGTGACCCTCTTGTATGCCAGAGTAAGCCATCTCTCTTGGGTGTTAAACCAAATATGAGAGTGAACCTGCCCGGATACCAATTATTAGGGATCGAGCGACACTAAGAGGGGGGGGGGTGAATTAGTGGAGCGATTAATAAAGATAACTTTTCAGTGATTTAAAACAACTTTGGAAACTTTATGTGATATTCATTTCAATGAAATCTGATTTTGATTGCGTATAAACTTAAAATAATTCAAAGAAAAGTGAGGAGGAAGTGAAGTACGTAAATGAACAAGTTTGCAAAATTGTAAATGACAATATTGAAACACAAACTAGAATTTTTATAGTGGTTCGGTCATACGACCTATGTCCACTCCCGATTCCTCTTTTCTTGAGGCCACCGGCTTTCTACTAAGTGTCTTCCTTCCAAGGGCGAAGACTAACACTCTTTTACAGCACTTTCTCCTTTTGACGGGCTTAGGAGACAACCCTTATAAGCACTCACTCCTTTCATTTTGAATTGAACACAAGAGAAAACTTAGGAGAGATCTCTAGAGATTTTAACAAAGTTTTTCAGCTATCAAGGTGTATGTGCTTACCTATTTCAACCCAAGGATGGGAGGGGTTCTTATAGGCTTCAAGAGGATTTAAATTTGGAGCCCAAATTTGAATCTTCTCAGTTTTTCAAGCTGCAGGTGGTACCACCGCCTGACACTGGTGGTACCATCGCTTGACAGCTCTATTCTTATCAGTACACTGGGCGGTACCATCGCCTGATGCTGGCGGTACCACCGCCTGCCAAGCGGTACCACCGCTTGCCAGGCGGTACCACTGTTGGCAGGTAATAACTGCCAGTGGTACTACATTGACGAAGGCGGTGCCACTGCCTAGGTCTAGCGATGCCACTGCCAGGCTTTACGGCAAAGCTGAATGGGCCTTATCTTCGGCCCAAATTAGCCTAATTAGGGCACAATTGGCCCCTACCAGGGTTAAACAGGATTATTTCCTAATCCTTACCCTAATTACATGCTAACTACAAAATTAAAACATAATTCTAAGCAATTTAAACCAAGATTCTTCAAGTCTTCTTCCAGTGAGCTTTCCGGCAAACTTCCGACGTACTTCCAACACTCCCTTAGATTTCTTCCAATGGACTCCCAACAGGCTCTCGGATTTTGTGACGAGTTCGACGAGTCTCTGGCAAACTTCCGAACCTTCTCGGTGATCTCTGCAAACCTCCGACGATCTTTCCAGCAAACTTTCGAAACCTTCTGTAAGTCCCTAATTCTATCTCGGTTGGTTCCGGCAGCACTTCCGACGATCCTTCAAACTTCCGGTGAACTCTCAAACTCCTAGCGAACTTGGCCTCGGTAAATCGCTTTATGTTTTCATGCTATCGTAATTAATCCTACACACTTATCTCGATAATATAGATTAGAACAAATAATTCACGAATTGACTTCATCTTTAAAATTCAAGATTCAACAACTACGAGTTTTAAAGACATTCCTGTTAGGGATCGAGCGGCACTAAGAGGGGGGGTGAATTAGTGCAGCGGATAAAATGATAGATTTTTCAGCAATTTAAATCAAGCTTCGAAAACTTCGTACGATGAAAGCAACGTTTCGTTTGAAACCGATTTGATTGCATTCTAACTTTAAAGCATGCGTACGAAGATAAAAAGGAAGTGGAGCAAGTAAAGTAAAGGCTTGCAGCAAAGTAAAACAGAAATTTAAACACTCACACAATCAAGATGCAGCGATGTATAGTGGTTCGGTCAAAGTGACCTACATCCACTTCCGAAGCCTTCTCCGATGAGGCTCCCTTCTTCCACTACCAAATCCTTTGAAGGGGAAGGATCAAATACCCCTCTTACAACCCTTTACAAGTGGTTCACACTCTTACAAGATTTCTCAAGGAGAAGAAGGAGGTGAACACTTAGTAAGAACAAGACTTTTCAAGACTTTTCAAAAGCTCAAAACTAAGATTCTAACTCTCAAAAGGGTTATGTTTTTCAGCTGAAAAGGAAGGGGTATTTATAAGCCTCAAAGTGATTCAAATTTGGAGCCCAAACTTGGAGCCAAAAATTTGAATCTTTTGAGTTTTTCGTCTTTGTCGATCTGGCAGATGACACACCAGCGGTTCTACCACCCACCAAAGGCGGTGCTACCGCTGGCTTTCCATGCACCAGGTGGTACTACAGCCCGGCCAGAGCGGTACTACCGCTTTGCATAGAGCTCTGAGAGCGGTACTCGCAGCCTAGGCGGCGGTACTACCGCTTTGCTCGATTTCGATAACGATTCTGATGAACCGGCTCGATAACTAACTTCTGATGCAGGGCTCTGACAAAGAGCATGCACGTAGCATGCATGCATGTAGCTGGTTGATTTGGGCCAAAATTTTGGCCCAAACTCATCTAATCAAGGGCCAATGGGCCCCACTTTGGGTTATCTAATCCTAACCCAAAATACGTGCTAACTACGAATTTTAAAGACGTTTCCTAAGCTATTACAAAGTCCACATGACAACTTCTTCCGGCGAGCTTCCGGTCAACTTCCGACGGTCTTCCGACAAACCTTCGGAAACCATTCCGCGGACTCACGGCAAGCTTTCGGACTTCACGATGATCTTGGCGAGTTCCCCCGAGCTTCTTTGGCAAGCTCCGATCTTTCTTGGCAAGCTCGTGAACTTCCGACGAACCTCACGGCGAACTTCCGAAAACCCTTCGGCAAGCTCCCTACTCGTTCTCAACCGGTTCTGGCAACGCTCCCAACGAATCTTCGGACTTCCGTTGAACACTCGAACTCCCAACGATTCATCACACTTGCCTTCGGCCCTTTGTTTCGCTTTACGTCTTCATTCCTATCGTAGTCACTCCTGTACAAACAAACACCAAAAACTCTACTTCGATATAGACAGTTATTACAACGTGAATTGACATTCAGTTGCCCGGCACATCATTGGTCGGCGCCGTCCGATCCTTCGGCACATCGCCCTCTCTAGCGGCTTGTTGCCCAATCGACGGTTGACCTCCATAACCTCGATATCCATGGTGCAACTCCGCACTTCTTGGCCTGATGCCCGACGTATGAAGCCTCCTGCCGATAGTCGACCGAACCTCGGCTCGACATCCAATATCTGACGTGATCACCTCCGGCGCATAGCGTCAATTCCTCCAGCGTCAACTGTCTATTCCTGATCGATAGTAGACCTGCGTAACTCAAAACGCAGTTAGACAACAAAACATAATCACACTCAATTAGTTTCATCATCAAAATCTGAGATTCAACAATTCCTAAGCTATTATAAAGTCCCGAAAGTCAATACTTCTTTCGGCGAGCTTCCGGTGAACTTTTGGTGGTCTTCCAACAAACCCTCGGACACCATTCTGTGGACACTCGATAAGCTCCTGGACTTCTCGATGGAGTCGTTAGCGAGTTCTGATGAGCTTCTCTAGCAAGCTTTGATCTTTTTTGGCGAACTCCGACGAATCTTCGGACTTCCGTCGAACTCTCGAACTCCTAATGATCCATCGCACTTGACACCGGCACTTTATTTCGCTTTATGTCTTCATCGTTATCGTAGTTAATCATGCACATAAGCCAAAACTCTACTTTGATCTAGATAGTTATTACAACATGAATTGACATTCTGTTGCCCGGCATGTCATTGGCCTATCGGCGTTTCGTTCGATACTTCGACACATCATCCTCTCTTATGGCCTTTTGCCCAATCGGTGGTTGACCTCCACAACCCCGATATCCTTGGTGCAATACTACTCTTCTTGGCCCAATGCTCGACATCTGAAGCCTTCTATCAATTGTCAATCGGACCTCCGACACGACATCCAATATCTTGACGTGTTCCTCTGACGCAATGTCAATTCTTCTTACATCAACTGTCTAATTCTGATCGATAGTAGACCTGCGTAACACAATCAAAATATAATTAGACCACAAAACATAATCAATTAGTTTTATCATCAAAATCCGAGATTCAACAACTGGGGCGATGGTACCGTCCAAGTCCAGCTCCCTAGGTTGTACTGGGCTGTGGTACCGCTCGGTACATTGACCATGTTAGTGTGTCAAGCAATGGCACCTCCAGACTAGGCGATGGTACTGCTTAGTACACTAACAGAACCAGAGTGCCAAGTGGTGGTATCGCCCAGCACTAGCGGTGGTACCGCTTGTACCCAGTAAACCCGAGATGGGAAGGTTTTTGACTCTAAGTTTGAATCCAATTGGAGTCTATAAAAATCCCTCCCATCCCTAGGTTGAATATACAAGCACATAGACTTTGAAAGTAGAGAAACTATGTTTAAATCTCTAGAAATCCCCTCCTCTAATCCTTACTTATTTTCAAGTTAAAAGAGAGGAGAGAGTGCTTGTAAGGGTTACCTCCTAGGCCCGTCAAAAGGAGAGAGCGTTGTAAGGGAACTTGTCCTTGCCTATTAGAAGGAAGATAGCTAGTAGAAAGCCAGTGACCTCAAGTGAAGAGGAATCAGGATTGGACATAAGTCGTATGACCGAACCACTATAAAATCGGTTTGCATTTACTTTATCATAATTTACATTTCAGCAAATCTTCTTTACTTGGTTGACTTCCTCATCATCTTCTTTAAATGCATTCAAGCTCAATATGTTTTCATTCGGCTTTCATTGAATATTTTAATCGTACAAAGTTTCCGAAAGCTTATTTTTAAATTATCAAAATTTATCATATTTAACCACTGCACTAATTCACCCCCCCCTCTTAGTGCTGCTCTAGATCCTAACAATTAGTATCAGAGCCTCATTATTTCTCTTTCGGATTTACACCCGTGAGAAATGGCTCTTCACGGCTTTCAAGAGGGTTTTTTAATTGTTCATCCCCTGTTCTTTAATAAATCGTACTACACATATTGGAAAACTCAAATGAGAGTTTTCTTGATTTCTCTAGATTTAAACTTATGGAATATAATTGAAAACAGCTTTCAACTTCCCTCTAAACCGATGAGCGAATGATCAGATTTGGAGAAAATTATTTTTTCATTAAATGCAAAGGCTATGAATGCCTTATTTTGTACTTTAGATAAAACTGAGTTTAATCAGATTTCTACGTGTGAAACGGCTTTCGATATTTGGCACACACTTGAAGTCATATATAAAGGAACGACTAGAGTCATACGAAGGAACATTTTGATGCATGATTTTGAGCTTTTTCAAATGGAACCAAGCGAGACTATCGATGACATGTTCTCCCATTTCTCGGATATCATCAATAGTCTAAGAGCACTTGGTAAATGTTTTTCATATTTTGAACTCGTTAACAAGATTTTAAGATCCCTTCCAAAAAGGTGGGATCCTAAAGTAATGGCGATACATGAAACTAAAAATCTAGATAAATTTTCATTAGAAGAACTAATCGAGTCATTAATGACCTATGAAATAAGTTTCTTTGAAACCGATGAACACATGAACCACCTTCCAAAGAACAGGAAGGATTTGAAACTCCAAACTATAAAATGTCACTTGAGTGATGACTCAAGTGATGAGGATATTGAAGAGGACATTAAACTTTTAATGAATCTTAATAAGTTCATTAAACAAAAATCTAAAACTAAAAATGAACTTGAACCAAAGAAGAGACCACCAAAGAAGAAGCAGAAGGCTCGCCAAGAAGAATCAAATAAAGAAGAGATAAATTGGGCTTTGACGGCTTTTGTCAATGAGGTAAGTAACTCACCCATTATGCTTTTACCTTATTTGAAATTACATGATGTTTTTCATGAGTGCTTAATTTAGACTGTAGGAAATAAAAATTATTTTCAAAAATTATATTATGCTTTTCCTTTTAATATTTTTGAAAAGTAAAAATTATGAATGATGATCAGTTGATTTGTGATAATGATTGAAAATTTAATACAATTCCATGTATGCTTTCGGTATCAGTTTTTGGTTTTAAATATGATGCACTTCTATGAACGTTGTTACTTGTTTTTGGGCTTACTTACATAAAATCTTGCTTGATAACAAAAATGCTCCATGTGTATGTATCTTGATGTTTTATATTGCTCTTCGATTCTAAACATGATGCTTGATGATTTTATATCATGCATGAATTTTTGAAGTAATAAGGTGTCATATTGTGATGACAAAACTTATTTTTCGAATTTATAAAATGATGCATGATTTTGGCAAAAATTTGAGCATGACTCTTTGTTAACACTAAGCTAGAATCATGTAAGAAAGAAAAAATCTTGTTAGAACTAATGAAAATTAAAGAAAAAATATTAGAATAAAATTTTTTAGTATGATTTATGGTATCATGCTTGATGATGCATGAGAATTTGAAATAATAACTTGAAATCTCACATTTTGAAACGATGTGTTTGTCTTGATAATCTTGATGATGAAATCGTTTCTAAATACAATGATGATTTCAATTTAAAATAAGATATATTGTTTTTGACATAAAAAATTAATTATCATGATAATCGCATATTTCATGATAATGCTTGCACACCGAATATGATTAAAAGATAGAAACAAGCATATTGATGATTTCGTTTTCAACATAAGACATGGCTTTTTATATGAAAATTTGAACATACTCATATATGATCAATCATATGAAATAGAACTCATAAAAATGAGAAAAAATGCTATCATGATGTTTTATGTTTGATGTGTTTGGTCTTGATGGTTTTGATGACAAAATCACTTTTTCGGTTTTAAACATGACACACATTTTTTTTATAAAAAAGGACTTGAGCATGCTTATGTGTAATCAATTTACTTTGCTCCTAACAAATTTTCCAAACAACGATTTTGATGGCTTTTAAACAAAAATTGAATATACCTTACGAAATCATACTTGATAATGAAAATATTGAAAGTTTGTTATCATGCTTAATGATTTTATGATATCATGCATGAGGATTTGAATGTTTTATATCTTGATGACGAAACTCATGTTTTGGTTTTAAAATTGATACTCATCTTTTAAACATGAGCACACCTATATGAAACAAACAACTTAAAATAAAACACATTATGCATGATGAGTGATTCTTATGTTTTTTGAACTAATGTGTTTTTAATCTTAATCATTTTTATGATGAATTTTGCTTTTACATCTTGAACTTTCATGCTTGACATTAAGAGACAAAGGCATGTTCAAATGAAATTAATCATAAAAAGGGAAATGTATGATTCTTGAAAATTTTGATTTTTCATGAAATACAAGTGATGAATTCATTTATGATATTTTCTGAATCACTTAAATTATGAATGAGATTTTGATGGTGTGTTAAATAATCCATCTATATGAATCTATGAAAATAATTTTAATGATAAGTATGAAGTAGTCAAATTGAACTTGAATGATTTTTCTTTTAGTGATTCTTGATTCTTCTCTTAATCTCTTGGAATTATGACTTGTTAAGATATATTTAATACTTGAATCGAGTTTTAAAAGATTTCATTTTGCTATAAAGAAATTTTCTTGAAATCATGATCTTGACAATTATAACATGAAGTTCTTTATATATCAAGATCGTTTATCTTGCTTCTTCCGGTTATCAAAAGAAAAATTTTCAAATGAGATGCAACTTGTCTTTTGATTTTTTGAAACTATTTATTTGAAATTTTTTTTATGAAATCATGATCATGATGAAAATTCCTACGTATAAATCAAGATCTTGTGTTTGATCTCCTAAGACTTCCTTTTGTTATTTCCAAAAAAAAAAAGGAAACATGTGAAAATGATTCATGAACCTCTTGATTTATGACTTTTGGATTCATGACTTGATTGAAACATTATATGCTTGAATTGACTATTTTTATGTTTCAATACTTCCTTGAATACATCATGCGATGATTGAAAAATTAATGTATATTGATGTAAATTTATAATTGACATGAAAAGTGGATGTAATTGAAATTTTTAGCCATTAAGTCCTCCACTTCATTTTGACAATAACTAAGAGGGAGCTAGCTTGTTGGCTTGAATGTTGAATTCATATTGATGACTTAAATTTTGATGATAGAAACATTTATGTCAACATTTGTTTCTAATATCTCATTTGTCATTTTGATGAAAAAGGAAATCAATTACAACATTGCATCCTCCATTCTTTTTGAGAATGATAAAGGGAAAAAAATTGCTAGCTTGCAGCAAAATTACTAGCTTAGAGAAAACTTACTAGCTTGTGTATCATAAAAAAAAGTAGCAAAAGTAGCTAGCTAAAACTTGTAAAAATTGCTACCTTGCAATTTCATAATAAGCTAAGAATTGCTATCTCAAAGGATATAAATATTGCTATCTTGCCTATCTCAAGAAGTGAAAATACAAAACTTAGAAAATTTGCATTCCTACACTTGCCATGCTTCTATGCTGGTATGTTATAATGAAAATTTGGCTTGCATATTTAAAGTGATGAAATGTTTGCACAAATTGCTTGCATATCACAAAGGAAGCAAAGAAAGTACAACTTGCACATCTCAAGAAGTGAATGAAAAATTGCTATCTTGTCTATCTTTAGAAAGAAAAGTGCAAACTTGCACATTTCAAAGAGCAAGTAAAAATTGTCATTCTTAAACTTAAAATCTTGCTATGATTTAATGTTTTTAAAGAGATATATGTTGAACATCTAGATTGATAGCTAGTATAATTACAAAACTTGCATATCTTTTAAACTAGCTATGATGCAACTTCTCTTTTTTGTTGATGATAAAGGGAGAGAAGTAGATTGATGAGTTCATGAAATGTAAATATTGATTGAATATTTTACATATTTTGCATGATGTTTTTGATAACATGATTATGATACATGTTGCTTGGATTTGGCATAATCCAAGTATTCTATCAATGGTATATTGATAGGGGGAGTTTGGTTAAACTCCGGGAGTTAAGGTTAACTCCGTCAATCATCAATTAGTTGTCATCATCAAAAAGGGGGAGATTGTTGAATCTCAGATTTTGATGATGAAACTAATTGATAGTGTTTTGTTGTCTAATTATATTTTAAGTGACGTAGGTCTACTATCGATCAAGATTAGACAGTTGATACATGATGAATAAATGTTGCACCGGAAGAGATCACGTCAGGATATTGGACGTCGAGCCAAAGGTTCGGACGACAATTGGCAGTAGGCTTCGGACATCGGGCATTGGGCTAAGAAGAGTGGTGTTGTACCAAGGATATCAGGGTTATGGAGGTCAACCGCCGATTGGGCAACAGACCGCAAGAGAGGATGGTACACCGAAGAACTGGATGAATCGTCGCCAAGGATATCGGGGTTACGGAGGTCAACCGTCGATTGGGCAATAGGCCGCAAGAGAGGACGGTGCATCGAAGAACTGGACGAATCACCGACCAATGATGTGCCAGGCAATAGGATGTTGATTCGTGTAATAATTGTCTAGATCAAAGTAGGGTTAAGATTTACTTAGTGTGTAGAATTAACTACGATAATGAGGAAGACATAAAGTGAAGCAAAGTGCCAAAGTCAAGTGTGATGAAATCGTTGGGAGTTCGAGAGTTCGATGGAAGTCCAAAGATTCATCAAAGTGCTATCGGAATTGGCCGAGAACGAGTAGGGAGCTTGCCGAAGGGTTTTCGGAAGTTCGCCGGAAGGTTTGTCAAAAGTTCACGAAGCTCGCTGAGAAAGATCGGAGCTTGCCGAAGAAGCTCGTTAGAACTCGCCAGTGATTCCATCGAGAAGTCCAGGAGCTTGTTGAGAGTCCGTAGAATGGTATCCGAGAGTTCATTGGAAGATCATCAAAAGTTCGTTGGAAGCTCGCTGGAAGAAATCTTAACTTTCTAGACTTTCTATTAGCTTAGGAAATGTCTTTAATTTCATAGTTAGTACATAATTAGGGTTAGGATTAGGTATTAATCCTTTAACCCTGTTAGGGGCCAACTAGGCCTGGTATTGGACTGGTTTGGGTCGGGTTTAAGGCCCAACCAGGAGTACTGGACCCTGTTTGGTGGTGGCACTGCCAGACTAGGGCAGTGGCACCGCTTAGGTCTAGCTCCCTAGGTTATATTGGGTAGTGGTACCGCCTAGTACGCTAATTGTGTTAGTGTGTTAGGCGGTAGTACATCAGACTAGGCGATGGTACCGCCTAGTACACTGACAGAACTATAGTGCTAGGCGGTGGTACCGCCCAGCACTGACGATGGTACTGCTAGTACCTGGTAAACCCAAGTTGGAAAGGTTTTTGGCTCCAAGTTTGAATCTAATTGGAGCCTATAAAAACCCCTCTCATCCCTGGGTTGAATATACAAGCACATATACTTTGAAAGTAGAGAAACTCTATTTAAATCTCTAGAAATCCCCTCCTCTAGTCCTTACTTGTTTTCAATTTAAAAGAGAGGACAAAGTGCTTGTAAGGGTTACCTACTAAGCTCGTCCAAAGGAGAGAGTATTATAAGAGAACTTGTCCTTGCCCGTTGGAAGGAGGATAGCTAGTGGAAAGCCAATGGCCTCAAGTGAAGAGGAATCAGGAGTGGACCTAGGTCGTATGACCGAATCACTATAAAATCGATTTGCATTTACTTTATCGTAATTTATATTTCAGCAAACATTCTTTACTTGCTTGACTTCCTCATCATCTTCTTTAAATGCATTCAAGCTCAATACGTTTCTAATCGACTTTAATCAAAATATATTTTAATTGTATAAAGTTTCTGAAAGCTTATTTTTAAATCACCGAAATTTATCATATTTAACCATTGCACTAATTCACCCCCCCCCCCCTTAGTGCTGCTTAAGATCCCAACAGGAGAAAGATAAAAATGAGATCTCTATTCAAAATACGATACCGAAAAGATGTTATTCGAAATCCGAAAAGATAATATCAAGATGAGTTCATGAAAATGAAGTTAAAAATTTTTGGAAAAGAAATATACAACAACCTCATGTACTAGGACAATTTAGTATGCCTAATTCTCTTCTAATGAAGTCAAATTATTCTTCATTTAAAGGTTTTGTGAAGATGTCTGCTGATTGGTGTTTTGTATTAATAAATTCTAGACTAACATCATTATTAATGATATGATCTTGTATAAAGTGATGTCTAATGTCAATATGCTTAGTTCTAGAGTGTTGAATGAGATTTTTGTTTAAACAAATAGCACTTGTGTTATAAAAATATTCTTTAAATGAATTCCATAGTCTTCTAATATATTTTTCATCCAAACAACTTGTGCATAACATGCTCTTATGACTTTGTATTCGGCTTCGACCATAGATAGTGCAACCGAGTTTTATTTTTTGGAAGTCCAAGAAACAAATGCATGTCCTAAAAATTGGCATGTTTCGAATGTGCTTTTTCTATCTATTCTACATCTATCAAAATCCATATCTGCATAGGCTATTAAATCAAAATCATCGAATTTTGGATACCATAATCCTAGGTTAGGAGTTACTTTAAGATATCTAAGGATTCTTTTAACAGCTTTAAGATGAGATAACTTAGGATTAGTTTGAAATTTAGCACAAAGTCCTACACTAAACATGATATCTGGCTAGTTACGGTGAGGTAAAATAAACTACCTATCATTCCTCTATGTCTTTTGATCAAAATTTTCTCCACTTTTATCTATGTCTAACTTAGTGGAGGTATTCATAGGAGTGTTTATGGCTTTTGAACCATCCATATTAAATCATTTTAACAATTCTAATGTATATTTAGTTTGATTAAGAAATATACTATCACTAAGTTGTTTAATTTGCAATCATAAAAAGAAGGTTAGTTCACCCATTAAACTCATTTTAAACTTATGACTCATACACTTGGCAAATGATTCACATAGTGATTCGTTTGTAGAACCAAAGATAATATCATCAATATAAATTTGAACAATAAAAAAATTATTTTAAAATATTTAATAAACAATATAGCATCGACCTTGCCTTTAGTAAAATTATTTGAAATAAGAAAAGAGCTAAGTCTCTCAAACGAAGCCCTTGGGGCTTGTTTTAACCCATAGAGAGCCTTAGTCAATTTAAACACATGATTAAGAAAAAGAGAGTTTTCAAAACCAAGTAGCTATTCAACAAATACTTTTTCAGAAATAAAATCATTTAAGAAAGCACTTTTGACATCCATTTGAAATAACTTAAAATTATTACTACTAGCATAGGCAAGGAGCATTCTAATGGCTTCTAATCTTATCATAGGAGCGAAGGTCTCTTCATAATCGATACATTCTTCTTGGTTGAAACCCTTGGCCACTAATCGAGCCTTGTTTCTAACCACGATACCAAATTCATCTTGCTTGTTTATAAATACCCATTTAATTCCTATAACTAAATGGTCACTAGGTCTAGGAACAAGCTTCTGCACCTCATTCCTCTCAAATTAGTTCAATTCCTCTTGCATTGTGATAACCTAAGAATTATTTTTTAAAGCTTCATCAATGCACTTAGGTTCAATTTGAGAAAGAAAAGCGGCATTGGTACAAAAATTCTTAAAAGAAGAACGAGTTTGAACTCCTTTTGATGTGTCTCCTATAATTAGCTCCTTTGAATGGGCATCTGCATACTTCCATTCCTTAGGTAAGAAAATTTGTGAAGATGATGCATTCAAGTTGCTATTTGGAGGAGAGGTTTCATTCAAATTTAAACCATTAAAATTAAGAGCTAATTCTTTCATACTAAACCCTTGGGGCCTATTTTAACCCATAGAGAGCCTTAGTCAATTTAAACACATGATTAAGAAAAAGAGAGTTTTCAAAATTAGGTGGTTATTCAACAAACACATCTTCGAAAATAAAATAATTTAAGAAAGTACTTTTGACATTCATTTGAAATAACTTAAAATTATTACTACTAGCATAGGCCAGGAGCATTATAATGACTTCTAATCTTGCCATAGGAGCGAAGGTCTCTTCGTAATCGATACCTTTTTTTTTATTAAAACCTTTGGCCACTAATCTAGCCTTGTTTCTAACCACGATACCAAATTCATCTTGCTTGTTTCTAAATGCCCAATTAATACCTATAACTAAATGATCACTAGGTCTAGGAACAAGCTTCCATACTTCATTCCTCTCAAATTAGTTTAATTCCTCTTGCATTATGATAACCCAAGAATTATCTTTCAAAACTTCATCAATGCGCTTAGGTTCAATTTGAGAAAGAAAAATGGCATTGGTATAAAAATTCTTAAAAGAAGAATGAGTTTGAACTCCTTTTGATGTATCTCCTATAATTAGCTGATGGGCATCTACATACTTCCATTCCTTAGGTAAGAAATTTGTAAAGAAGATACATCTAAGTTGCTATTTGGAGGAGATATTTCATTCAAATTTAAACTATTAAAATCAAGATCATCATCCAAATCATTTTTCTTAAATTCGAAAACTTTATTGAAAACAACATGAATAGATTCTTCTATATCCAAGGTTTTTTACTAAAAACATGAAAAGCTTTAGAAATGGAAGAGTAACCAAGAAAGATGCCTTCATCGGATTTTACATCAAACTTTCCAAAGGCATCCTTTTCATTCAAGATAAAGCATTTGCAATCAAAACTTTAAAATAAGAAATATTTGGTTTTTTGTTATTCCATAATTCTTAAGGAGTTTTGGATAGAGATGGTCTTATTAGAATACTATTCATGATATAGCAAGCCGTATTAATCGCTTTAGCCCTAAAGTATTTGGGTAAATTATGTTCATTCAATATGGTCTTGTCATTTCTTGTAAATTCCTATTCTTTCTTTTTACTACTCCATTTTGTTAAGGATTCCTTAGAGTAGAGAAATTGTGATTATATCTATTAGATTCACAAAAATTTTAGAAGTCACGGTTTTGAAATTCACCACCATGATCACTCCGAATCGATGAAATCATATAACCCTTTTCGTTTTGAGCAAGTTTACAAAATTTAGAAAAATATTTAAAGCAATCACTTTTGTGAGCTAAGAAATAGATCCAAGTGTATCTGCTAGTCGTCTACGACTACAAAGGTATATTTGCTATCTCCAAGGCTCGTTATGTCAATTGGTCCAGATAAATCCATATGCATCAATTGCAAAGGTCTAGAGGTACTTTTTATTTGTTTTTCTAGTTGACAAGCATTACATACTTTGTCTTTAATGAACCTAACATTGGGAATACCTCTTACAAGTTCTTTAGATGTGATTTAAGAGATTAGATTCATGCAAGCATGACCTAATCTTCTATGCCAAAGCCAAGCATCATCATTCAAAGCCGAAAAGCATATTTCATTGCTAAGATCATCAATGTTTATGGTGTAGACATTATTTTATTTTGGTGCAATTATAAATGTGTTGTTGTGCGGTTTTTCAATAATGCAAGCATTAGATTCAAATTTCATGATATATCCTTTATCACACAATTGACTAATGCTCAAAAGATTATGCTTTAAGCCATCTACCAACAATACATCATCAATGAAAAAGCTTGATTTGTTATCTATGGTTCTCTTGCCAATGATTTTACCCTTGTTGTTGTCTCCGAAGGTGACACATCCTTCGTCTCGGCTAGTGAGCTAAGAGAATTGAGATGGATCTCCAATCATATGCCTTAAGCATCCATTATCAAGGTATCATCTCTTGCTCCTAGCTTGTGTGGGTGAATATGTCTATAAAAGAGGATAGTTTTTAGGTACCCATTTGAACTTGGGTGCCTTAAAAATTGATCTCCTAATCTTGTCATTATTCATTGAGTTCCTTATAGTTCCTTTAGAAACTCATATCAAGTTATGTGGGCTTAGTTTCTTAAACGGACATTTGTAAACAATATGTCCGGGTTTGTAACAAAAGTTATACTTTGAGTGAGATGATACATGTAGTGTAGGTCCTTTAATAAAGGTGGTTGGATTTCGGTGAGATCCACTCACAAATCCAATTCCACATCTTTTTCGGACATGATACTTGTTTATGTCCAAGCCCTTGCTACCGACCTTAAATTTATTTAAGGTCTTTTTAAGTAGCAAGTTCTGTTGAATCTCGGATTTTGATGATGAAGTCAATTAATAAGTTATTTGATCTAATCCATATTATTGAGATAAGTGTACAGGATTAACTATAATAGCATGAAGACATAAAGTAAATTACTAGAGTCAAGTATATTGGGAGTTTGAGAGTCCATTGGAAGTTCGAAGGATCGTCAGAAGTGTTGTCGGAACCAACCGAGAAAGAATCAGGGACTTGCCGAAGGTTTCAAGAGTTCGACGAAAAGATCATCGGAGGTTCATGGAGCTCACCGAGAAGGTTCAGAAGCTTGCCAAAGATTCGTCGAACTCACCATAAAGTTTGAGAGCCTGTTGGGAGTCTGCCGAAAGAAGCCCGAGGGTGTGTCGAAAGTCCACCGGAAGTTCACCGAAAAGCTCGCTAGAAGAAGACTCGACGTTGCCAATTGTTAATTTACTTAGAATTATGTTTCAATTTTATAGTTAGCATATAATTAGGGTAAGGATTAGGTAATAATCCTTATTGACCCTAGTAGGGGCCAATTGGGACTTATGTGGATTGAATTGGATCAGATTCAGGGCCTATTCAATAGTGCTAAAGCAGGTCTAGCGGTGGCACCGCCAGACTGGGGCGGTGGCACCACCCTGGGAACAATTTCCCAGATGGTTTGGGCGGTGGTACCACCCCACGTCGCGGTGGTACCACCCCAGGTCAGCAGTGGTACCGCTGGCAGTTATTACCTGCCAGCAGTGGTACCACCTGATAGGCGATGGTATCGCCAGTCCATAGAGCCCGAGGACTCTATTAGGCGATGGTATCACTAGTCTGAGTGGTGGTACCGCCCAGTACACTGATAGAGTAGAGTGAACAGGCGAGGGTACCGCCAGTACCTGAAAATCTAAGATGTGACTCTTTTTGGCTCCATTTTTAAAAGCTAATTGAGTCTATAAATTCTCCTATTTTCTTTGCTGGTAAGGCACCTTTAGAGAAGTTGAAAACTAAGTCAAAGATATAACAAAATCTTGTTTGGATAGCTTAAGTGTTCACCTCCCTCTTTCTCTTTGTCAAAAATCTGTAAGAGTGTGAACCACTTATAAAAGTTTGTAAGAGGGGTATTTGGTCCTTCCCCTTTAAAGAGGTTTAATATGGGAGCCTCATTGAAGGAGGCTTTGGAAGTGGACGTAGGTCATTTGACCGAACCACTATACATCGCTGCATACTTTGGATGTGTGAGTTTTTAAATTTCTACATCTTACCTTTACTTAGCTACAAATCATTCGGTCTTCTTTTCCCTACGCTCATTTGCATTCACTCAAACCATTTTAGCTAAAACCTCTTTCGTCAAATCAAAATTTCTATACGAACCAACTATCTCCGAAATCGGTTTCAAGTTTACGAGTTTTAATCCGCTACACTAATTTAACCCCCACCCCCTCCCCTCTTAGTGCCGCTTAGATCCTAACAATTGGTATTTAGAGCTTGGTCACTCTCATTTGGTTTAAAACCCAAGAGATATGGCTTATTCCGACATGTAAGAGAGTCATTCCATCACACGTCTGCCTATGTTTAATGGGTCGGATTACACCTATTGGAAGACTCGTATGACGATTTTTTTGATTTTCATGGATTTTGAGCTTTAGAATATCATTGAAAATGGATTTCAGAAATCTTCTCTTCCAATGAATGAATGGAATGAATTAGAGAAGAAGATTTTTGTACTTAATGAAAAGGCTATGAATGCCTTGTTTTGTTCACTTGATAAAAATGAGTTTAATCATATTTCGATTTATGAATCATATTTTGACATTTGGCACAATCTTGAAATCACTCATGAAGGCACTAGCCAAGTGAAAGAGTCCAAAATCAACCTTCTCGTGCATACTTATGAACTTTTTTAAATGAAACCAAGTGAGTCCATCGGAGACATGTACACCCACTTCACGGATGTCATCAATGGACTCAAAGTAATTGGTAAAGATTTTTTTAATTTCGAACTTGTAACAAAAATTTTAAGATCCCTTCTAAAGAGTTAGGATCCGAAAGTTATGGCCATTCAAGAGACCAAGGACCTTAAATATTTTCCTCTTGAAGAATTCATTGGGTCTTTGATGACCTACGAAATGACATGCTATGCTCCTGATGAGCTAGAGAATCCCCTACTAAAGAACAGGAAGGATATGACATTGAGAATATAAGAAGACCACTTGAAGGAAGTTTCAAGTGATGAGGACCTTAATGATGAACTTGCTAGTCGTATGTGCCCTACAAGCCAATCACATAAGTGATGGCACTTGTGACTTGATATGCACTTTTTCTCTTTACTTATTATTAGGTGTTTTATCACTTTATCTTGCGTGTTGCATATATTGTGATGTTCTTGGATCTATGTAATGGGAATCGGATCGTGATGAGATCATGATAATAAGATCGATTCACCTTTAAACACTGACCCTGAATTATCCTAGTCATAGGTTACTCGAGAAGGACATTGAGATAACTGGATAGACTGGTGTGCTGTATACACATCCATATGATGGAGGTAACTGGTCTCAAAGCTACTCGTGTGGGGATACTAAGGGTATAGTGCAGGTGCTCATTGGGGAATGAGTTCACTGATTGATCCGCCTATGGAATGCTGGATAGTTATTGATACCTCATGTCAGACAATGATTCCGTAGTCCTAGTAGTGTATCTGGTCCTTAGACTTGAGACACCAAGGATGTACTGTATGAGTACTCCACTCTTTAATACCGGACTTATAAGTTTGGAAAGTTCCAAATCTAGTACAGCCGATTATTGGGAGTAGTAGCCAACCTTACGAGGGCTATTGAGTGTCAATAGAGGATCATCCGCTCTCGGTATCATGAGAGGAATATCCCATGTGTTCTTGCTCGAATAAATCCTTGGCCAAAGATATTCAGATTGAGAGAGAAAAAGTTCTCCGGGAGAATCCGACAAGAGCAAGACTCGATGAGAGACCGTATGGGCCTGACAGCACCATGCCCGGTATAGGGTTTTTGGGATATTGGATGGATGATGGACTATAGATATATGATAAATTAGGACAGATAGGTCCAAAGGATTAGATTCCCTTGTATCGTCTAGGGGCCATGGCGTAGTGGCCTGGTACGCCCATAGTCGATGAATTAGGTGAATTATTATAGAAATAATAATTCACTAAGTCAGAAGGAGTTCTGACAAGTATGACTCATGGCCAGCTCAATATTGGGCCTAGAGGGTCACACACATATGGTAGGTGTTACGACGAGTAGAGGTTCGGATATGAGATATCCGCTGAACCCCCTATCTTATTGGAAATCCATTAAGCCCCTGAATTATTGGATCCTGAGATGAGATCCAATAATTGCTAATAAGAGATTATTGGGTAGAGACCCACTAATCCAAGAGGCTTGGGTAATTGGATGGAGATCCAATACCCAATAGGGCAAAAGATCCATTAGGGTTTTTAGGGGGTCTCTATAAATAGGAGGGAACCAAAGCTCTATAGGCTGAGGGTTTCTTTTGGTAGCCACCTCCTGTTCTCCTCTCCCCAGAAAGAGAGGTGCATCATTGCAATCCCTGCTGTGTGGATACCGCTAGAGAGGAGGATACTTACCCTCCTTTATCCTCTCCCATAGATCTACAGGAATTCAGGGATATACGATATCCCTAGGTATCTTCTTTTACACGTGCAATTTTGCGGATTTGTTTTTGACGCACTGATCTTCACACGATGACAGAAACTTTCTGTGGGAAATCTGGGGTTTTGTTTTCTGTTCGTCCGCTGCGCATATGATGTCGCTCCCCTGAAGGATTTCCCAACAGTGGTATCAAAGCCAGGTTGTTCATGCGAAGATCGGATCTTAAATTGCGTGTGTTGTGTTTTGGATCTGCTTTTCACGCCTAAATCGTTGGCACAAAAGGGCCAGGAAGGGCAGTAACTGTTGCTGCCCTTGCTGTGTTCATGCATCGGCCGCAAGGCTGCTTGTAGCCTTGCTGCTTGCATAGGTAGTAGCCGCCAGCCAACGGGCTGCTGGTCGCAAGCAGGTGACCTGCAGCCTGCCCGTAGGGGCATAAGCGGGCTGTTGGCCGCAGGGGCTCAGGCGGGCTCTTGGCCACAAGGGCACCGGTGGGCTGCTTGTAGGGCAACGCTGGCATATAACCGCGGGGCAGCGCCTGCGAGCACTACGCCAATGACCACCGTGAAGCCGCCATGGCGAGGCAGCACCGTGAGGCGCCCGGCGCTACTGCGAAGCGCAGCGCTTTGTGGTGGCTACGCGCCGCATGGACAAGCGACACCGCCACCCCGACGCCCTCCCCGCGCGTAGGGGCCGCCACCGGCATGGTGGCGGCGGCCACAACCGCAACGAATGCAACGAGGGGTGAGGAGTTAGGGTTTTAGGACAAAAGATAGTTTTACCCCTTGGAATTTTAGAAATTCCAAATTCTGCCCCTTTTGACAGAATTACCAAAATACCCTTTTGGCCAAATTATCGAAATACCCTTTATGTCCTTGTTTTTAAAAAAATAAATATGTTAATTAAATAGTTTAATTAATAATTATTTTTGTCTAGTAGTCCTATAAAATAATATATACAAGTGATGTATGATGTGGACAGATGATCATGGACTTGTGATGTGATGTGTGTACATGTGATTATTATTATTGGGGCCTGCTAGCCTCTATTCTTTTCTCATATATTGTCGGGCCTACGTGCTTGTAATTATGTTGTAATTACATGAGGAAGCGTAGCGGTAGTGTGACTTACGAGGCCGAGATAGACGATCCGATACATGGAGATGCGTTGAGATGCCGACGGATCCGACGAAGTGAGATGGACGATCACAGGGCAAAGAGATATGTCGAAGTATATATAGATCTTGACATGAGTGAATGGGCCCATTGGCTCGGGCTTGATCACATTAGGATGTGGTCCATGATCATCTGGTGTGATTGCTCATGTGATATGTGATTAGATATATACCTACTAGATATGTATATATATATTTGCATGCGATATAGATATAATACGTATGTGTGTGACACATTATGTTAGAAGACCAAATCAAAAATCCTCTCCATAATAATATTAAGTTGGTAAAGGTGAGACAATTAGATTAACCCACGTGGCCTTCCATCATTAAAGCTAAGAACCGATTCCCGGTGTAGGTTGAGTTGGTCAAGTCCCTCGAGACTCACATATATCACATCTCGCTATCTTATCTATGACATAGAGATGTCACCAGTGACCTGAGGACATGGTATGCTTGGTCGAGTCCCTCGAGAGTATATCACCAAATCATACTCATCTTGTAACGATGGTGATGACTTAACCGAACATCATGGTTGGTCGAGTCCCTTGAGGCCATGGTGGTTCAGAGGCCGAATAGGACGGGAATCACAAAGAGTTGTGATTAGCAAGAGTTACCCACCTTTATAGGCTTAACGTGATTGGTCGAGTCCCTCGAGGTTACGTTAAGACGCCGATTGGATCCTGATCCCCACTAGAGATCTGCCGGGGGATTCGTGTCCAAGAATAACCCAGATAATGTGTGCAAGTTACTTAGGTCCATTTATGGATTGAAGCAAGCTTCCCGAAGTTAGAACATAAGATTTGATGAGGCGATCAAATCTTATAATTTTGTTAAGAACGAAGATGAGCCTTGTGTGTACAGAAAATTAAGTGGGAGCACTATCACCTTTTTGGTATTATATGTGGATGACATCCTGATCATTGGGAATTATGTAGGAATGCTCTCCATAGTAAAGACTTGGTTATCTAGGCACTTCTCCATAAAGGACTTAGGGGAAGCATCCTACATATTGGGGATACGGATCTATAGAGATAGATCCAAGGGGATGCTTTGCTTGTCCCAATCCAGGTACATAGACACCATTGTCAAAAGATTTGGCATAGAAAATTTCAAGAGAGGTCTCATACCAATGAGACATAAAATATCACTTTCTAGGAGTATATCCCCAAAGACTCCTAAAGAAAGGGCACACATGGATATGATACTATATGCATCAACGATATGATCTATCATGTATGCTATGCTATGTACTAGGCCTAATATAGCGCATGCTCTGTGTGTCACGAGCAGATATCAGGCAGATCCAGGATTGGAGCACTGGAAAGTAGTAAAATGTATCCTTAAGTACTTGAGAAGGATTAAGGATCTTTTACTAGTATATGGAGGTAGTAGCCTTAAGGTTGAGGGCTACTCGGACTCGAGCTTCCAGTCCGATGTCGATGATAGCAAGTCTAATTTAGAGTATGTGTTCACCTGAATGGAGGAGCAGTATACTGGAAGAGTTCCAAGCAAGACACTATTGCTGACTCGACCACCAAGGTGGAATACATTGCTGTGGCGGAGACAGCAAAGGAGGGAGTCTGGATGAAGAGGTTCATCACAGACCTAGGAGTCATATCGAGCAGCGAGAATATGATTCCCCTATATTGCGACAACTACGAAGTGATTACTTAAATAAGGAAACCTGGGTCTCATCAGAAGTGTTTTGAGGAGGTTCTAGCTTATTAGAGAGATCGTGGCCCGAAAATATGTAGTAATGGAAAGAGTTCCATCTGAAGATAACATTGCAGATCTACTGACAAAGCCATTGACTTAGATTGTCTTTGAGCGTCAAAGAGGTCTGATGGGGATCAAACATGTTGATGATTAGCTTTAGGTCAAGTGGGAGATTGCTAGTTATAGGTGCCCTACAAGCCAATCACACGAGTGATTACACCTGTAACACGCTGCGTCAATCTCTTTGCTTATGATTATTGGCATTATCTCACATTATCTAGATGTATATTGTGATGTCCTTGGATCTGTGCAATGGGAATTGGATTGTGATGAGATTACGATAATGAGATTGATTCACCTTTAAACACAGACTCTAAATTATCCTGTTCATAGGTTACTCGAGAAGGACATCGAGATAACCGGATAGACTGGTGTGCTGTATACCCGTTCATATGATGGAGGAAGCTGGTCTCATAACTACTCGTGTGGGGACACTAAGGGTACAGTGCAGGTGGTCATTGGAGAATGAGTTCACCGATTGATCCGCCTATAGAATGCTGGATGGTTATTGATACCTCATGTCAGACAGCGATTCCGTTGTCCCAGTAGTGTATTTGGTCCTTAGACTTGAGACACCAAGGATGTCCTATATGAGTACTCCACTCTTTGATACCGGACTTATAGGTTTGGAAAGCTCCAAATCTAGTACAGTCGATTATTGGGAGTGGTAGCCAACCTTACGAGGGCAATTAAGTGTCAATAGAGAATCATCCGCTCTCGGTATCATGAGAGAAATATCTCATGTGTTCTTGCTCGAACAAATCCTTGACCAAGGTTATGCGGATTGAGAGAGAAAGAGTTCTCCAGGAGAATCTGATAAGAGCAAGACTCGAGGAGAGATCGTATGGGCCTGACAACACCATGCCCAGTATAGGGTCTCTGGGATATTAGATGGATGAGAGATTAGTAATACAAGATAACTGAGGACAGATAGGTCCAAAGGATTGGATTTTCCTGTATCGTCTAGGGGCTATGGCGTAGTGGCCTGGTACGTTCGCAGTCAATGAGTTGGGTGAATTATTATAGAAATAATAATTCACTAAGTCAGAAGGAGTTCTGACAAGTATGACTCACGGCCAACTCGATATTAGGCCTAGAGGGTCACACACATATGGTAGGTGTTGCGACGAGTAGAGGTTCGGATATGAGATATCCGCTGAACCCCCTATCTTATTGGATATCCATTAAGCCCATGAATTATTGGATCCTGAGATGAGATCCAATAATTGCTAATAAGATATTATTGGGTAAAAACTCACTAATCCAAGAGGCTTTAGTGATTGGATAGAGATCCAATACCCAATAGGGCAAAAGATCCATTAGGGTTTTTCAGGGGGCCTCTATAAATAGGAGGGAACCAAAGCTCTATAGGCTAAGGGTTTTTGGTAGCCACCTCCTATTCACCTCTCCCCAGAGAGAGAGCTGCATCGTCGTAATCTCTGTCATGTGGATACTGCTAGAGAGGAGGACACTTGACCTCCTTCATCCTCTCCCACAGATCTGCAGGAATTTAGGGATATACGATCTTCCTAGGTATCTTCTTTTACACGTGCAATTTTGCGGATTTATTTTTGACGCACCGATCTTCGCACAATGACAGAAACTTTCTATGGGAAATATGGGGTTTTGTTTTTTTGTTCTTCCGCTACACATGTGATGTCGCTCCCCTTGTGGATTTCCCAACACAGTATACTAGAAGAGTTCTAATGAAGACATTACTACTGACTCAACCACAGAGGTGGAATACATTGTTGTGGTAGAGGCAGCAAAGGAGAGAGTCTGGATGAAGAAGTTCATCACAGATCTAGGAGTCATCCCGAGCAGCAAGGAGCTGATTCTTTTATATTACGATAAATATGGGATGATTACTCAAATAAGGGAACCCGAGTCTCATCAGAAGTGTTCTAAGGAGGTTCCAACTTATTAGAAAGATCGTAGCCCGAAGAGATGTAGCAATGAAAAGAGTTTCATCTGAAGATAACATTGCAGATCCACTAACAAAGCCATTGACTCAGATTGTCTTTGAGCGTCACAGAGGTCTGATGGGGATCAGACATATTGGTGATTGGCTTTAGGTCAAGTATGAGATTGCTAGTCATATGTGCCCTGCAAGCCAATCACATGAGTGATGACACTTATGACTTGATATACACTTTTTCTTTTTGCTTATTATTAGGCGTTTAATCACTTTATCTTGCATGTTGCATATATTGTGATGTCCTTGGATCTTTGCAATGGGAATCGGATCGTGTTGAGATCACGATAATGAGACCGATTCACCTTTAAACACAGACCCTGAATTATCTTGGTCATAGGTTACTCAATAAGGATATCGAGATAACTGGATAGACTGGTGTGTTGTATACCCGTCCATATGATAGAGGTAGCTTGTCTCATAGCTACTTGTGTGGGGATACTAAGGGTACAGTGCAGGTGCTCATTGGGGAATGAGTTCACTGATTGATCCACCTACGGAATACTGGATGGTTATTGATACCTCACGTCAGACAACGATTCCTAGTCCCAATAGTGTATCTGGTCCTTAGACTTGAGACACCAAGGATGTCCTATATGAATACTCTACTCTTTGATACCGGACTTATATATTTGGAAAGTTCTAAATCTAGTACAACCGATTATTGGGAGTGGTAACCAACCTTACGAGGGCTATTGAGTGTCAATAGAGGATCATCCGCTCTCGGTATCATAAGAGGAATATCCCATGTGTTCTTGCTCGAACAAATCCTTGGACAAGGTTATTCGGATTGAGAAAGAAAGAGTTCTCCGGGAGAATCCGACAAGAGCAAGACTCAAGGAGAGACCATATGGGCCTGAAAGCACCATACCCGGTATAGGGTCTCTAGGATATTGGATAGATAAGGAACTATAGATACATGGTAACTGAGGACAGATAGGTCCAAAGGATTAGATTCCCCTGTATTGTTTGGGGGCCGCGGTGTAGTGGCCTGGTACTTCCGCAATTGATGAGTTGAGTGAATTATTATAGAGATAATAATTCACTAAGTCAAAAGGAGTTCTGATAAGTATGACTCATGGCCAGCTCGATATTGGGCCTATAGGGTCACACACATATGGTAGGTGTCGCGACGAGTAGAGATTCAGATATGAGATATCTATTGAACCCCCTATCTTATTGGATATCCATTAAACCCCTGAATTATTGGATCCTGAGATGAGATCCAATAATTGCTAATAAGAGATTATTGGGTAGAGACCCACTAATCCAAGAGGCTTGGGTAATTGGATGGAGATCTAATACCCAATAGGGTAAAAGATCCATTAGGGTTTTCAGGGGGCCTCTATAAATAGGAGGGAATCAAAGCTCTATAGGTTGGGGGTTTCTTTTGGTCGCCACCTCCTGTTCTTCTCTCCCGAGAGACGGAGATGCATCGTTGCAATCCCTGCCGTATAGATACCGCTATAGAGGAGTACGCTTGACCTCCTTCATCCTCTCCCATAGATTTGTAGGAATTCAGGGATATACGATCTCTATAGGTATCTTCTTTTACACATGCAGTTTTACAGATTTATTTTTGATACACCGATCTTCGCACGACAACGGAAACTTTCTATGGGAAATCTGGAGTTTTGTTTTCTATTCTTCTGCTATGCATGTGATGTCGCTCTCTTGAAGGATTTCCCAACAGAACTTACACCCTTAACTCGAAAATTCAAAAAATTTATAAGAAGGAATAAATTTAAAAATGACACTAAAAATAAACTTGAACTAAAAAAGGACCAAGTCATATGTTATGAATGCAAGAAGCCAGGGCACTTCAAAAGTGAATGCCCCTAAGCCAAGAAGAAGCTACCAAAGAGAAAGAAAGCTCTAAAGGCGACATGAGATGACTCAAGTAGCTTCGAAGATGAAGAAGCAAGCAACAAAGAGGAGGCCAACTTCGCATTGATGGCTTTAGGAGAAGAGGTAAGTGAGTTATTTAATGAAGATTTATCTTTCGATGAACTTTCAATTGTTTTCCATGAATTGTTTGATGAATGTAGAATTTTTACTAAAAAGTTTAATTTATTAAAAAAGGAGCATGCTTCTTACTAGATAAACTCGAAAGCCTTGAACATGATATTCCTTCTCTACCCCCATGCTCTAAGTATGAACACTTAGAAGCAATCAAAAATTAAAACTTGCTACCTAAAGAAACCCTAAACAAGTTTAGGGTCGGTAGCAAGGGCTTGGATATGATCCTTGCAAACAAGGGTCACGTCGGAAATAGAAGTGGAATTAGATTTATGAGTGGATCTCACTGAAATCCTACCACCTTCATTAAAGGACCAATACTACATATATCATCTCATTTGAAATATAACTTTTATTACAAATCCGAACATATTGCTTACAAATGTCCGTATAAGAAACTTAACCCACATAGGTTAATATGGGTTCCTAAAGGAACGATAAGGAACTCAATGAACAATGATAAGTTTAGTAGATCAATTTTTAAGGCACCCAAGTTCAAATGAGTACCTAAAAACTATCCTCTTTTATAGACATACTCACCCACACAAGCTAGGAGCAGGTAGTAATATAATTCTTGATCATAATCAAGCTCACTAGCTCAAGTAATAAAAGATCCTTGAGTGTTATACATTATGTACCATAACATCTATTAAGTCTCTTGAAAATTGATTTCGGTAGAAACAATTGTGTCACCTTACAATTTGAAATCTTTCACTTTAAAACGATGTGATACTTTTTTTTTTCCTTGAACATTAATGTAGATTGACTCATTTGGAAAATCCACGTATATAATTGTAATGATGAATTTAGAGTTGATGAATTCCTCAAAATGATTCATGACTTGCTTGAAAACACTTGATTCTCCCAATGCATAAAACATATTCTCGCTTGATGTTTACAATTATAATATATTCTTCTTAAAATACCTTTCGGATATAATCCTAGTGATGTATGCCTTGAATCATCTTTGACAATCTTTTACCTATTTCAAATTTATATATGATGAGTGATGCAAATAAATCGATAATTCATGACATAAAAATTGCTTCCCTTAATCTTTATATCTTGGATGTTTAATATAATGAAGACATCTTTTGATTGAGTTTTACCTTCTTCATGATTTTACAAATTGATCATTGTCGATTTTGATGCATAAGTCCTTAAAATTTTCGTAAATCTTCTTTCATTTATCGTTTGAGATTTCCTATATTTGTGTTACCATTCTCTCGATTCAAAAGTTTTTGATGTCTCTTGATTACAACATGAGTCATTGTGCTTAATAAAAAATATATTTACCATATGATTAACATGAGATTGGAAGTGATACAAGACATCATCCTATTTTAATCAAATGCATAATGATCAAATTAGACATCTATAAGATTAAAAAAAAAAAATACAGCAAAGCAAATTGATCAAAAATAAAGTGTTTAAGCCCTCTAAAAAAATGGCTAAGTCAAGGTGCCAGTGGTGGCACTGCCAGGGCTGGCGGTAGCACCGCCTAGGCATTCTGTTCCCAAGCGGTGGTACCGCTCGAGAGCCCCCTTTTATAAGAAGGACTTAGGGCCGATAGGAGAACCGCCCCCAAGTCTTGAGGCTGCTCCCAAAGTCATCTCCCACCCTCTCTAAACTTCATCTTCCCTCTCAAGAAGACCAAGAGAGGCTTCCATCACCTTGAATCTTGGATCAAGACCTTCACTTCTCAAGTAACCTCATCCAAGGTAATATTTGATTCTCTCTCTTTATTTTCTTAATACATGATTGCTTCCTTAAAATTTCTTTGTTCTATCATCATGTTTAGATAAATGGCTCCTAGGAGATCATCTAGGGACAAAGGGAAGAGGAGGGAAGGAGATTCATTTGACCAATCCCTCTTTAGCTCAAATGGAACAGCCCTTAGGTACCATAATCTTGAAGTTAGAACCATACACAAGAGAAAACATGTTGATTTAGGTGAACTAGGAAACCTAGAGCCCATTAGGTAGTTTACCAAATTGGATGTCTTGCCCATTTTGTAAATCAACGAACCAATTTACCCTAGATTAGTTAGGTTGTTTTATGCTAATTTGAGCTTAGATGATGATGATAACATGTCAACCTACCTTTTAGGAAACCAAATTCGAATTATGGATAGCACAATATGTGATCTAATTGGAATCTCCGAAAAGGATAGGGGTTGTTACTTTAGAGGACAATGGGATATGGATGCAATCGGAGTAACCTACTCCGAGGTTTTAGGAACCATTTTTGGAAATCCTAACCTAGCCATAGTCCCTAAAAGCTATAAGCATTTGTTACCTTTCAGTTTGAAATTTCTCCATCACATCATCATAAACATCCTTATTCCTAAATAGTATCACCACGATGAGATTAGTTAAATTGAGTTAGGTACCATGTACTGGATAATGATCGGGCAAAATAACTATTTTGGATACCTGATCCAGCTAAATATGATGAAAATAGTATCTAAAGACTTAATGTTACTATATGGGGGGTTAATCACTAGAATGCTACATGCATATAATATAAGAATTCCGATGAAAAAGTGATAAAAGTAGATAGATATAATACCATTAACAAAAACTTGCTCAAAAGATTTAGGTGCATTTTTAGAAATGGAATATGGACTAGGCAGCCTAGAAGGACCGATCCAGCTCCCCCTCCAGTAGAACAACCTGAAATACTAGTTTTTAAGGGTAGTAAATCTCTCTCTCCTAGTCCCTTTGGTGCAACACCATTAGAACTAGCACCTGCTCCATTTACTAAAGATCTGATCATGTCAGAGATAAATCAAGTCAAATCATAGCAAGCTGAAATTTTGAGTTAAGTATGATAGATGAATCGAAAGTTAGATCACTTTTATAGACACTTCAGTATTCCACCTGAGGAATAGTTGTTGTAATAAATCTTTTGACTTCTGTTTTGTAAACCTCTATGCTATTGTGGTACACTTTTGAGATTGTCCTAATACATGATGTATGTTTCTTTTCAAAATATTTAAACTTTGGTTTTGATAGTCTCACCTTGATATTATCTTTTTAGATTTTTGATGACATCTTTATATCATTTATTAATAAAGCTCTCAATTTTATCTTTAGATCATAAATTTTTTAATAAAGCTATCATTTTCGATCGTAATATTTTTAATCAAGATGAAGCCTTCATGATGTTGTAATATTTTGAATGATTTTGTATCATGATGGTATCATGATTGTTGTTCTCCTCCTTCTTCGAATGATGGATCTTAATGATGTAGTAAAATTAATTTTATACTCCCTCCACCTCCTTTAAGCATGACTAAAGAAATTTCATAATTTGCATTTCATATGAAGCTTAACATGTGCATAAATTAATATCATGAATTTTGCTAAAAAATTTGCATAAATCTTAAATATTCATCTCGGATTTTTATTGTGCTAATCTCTACAATTCGAGGTTTTAAGACTTAATATCTTTTACCTCATGTTTTCTATGAGAATGTCAAGTTGAATCTTTCTATAAAATTTTTGATATTGATATGTTTCACTTCATGAATTTGTAAATGCCAAGTTGAAGCTTTATGAATATTGACATCTCTTTCTCACGAATTTTACCTTAAAGTTGATACGAAATGTTTGATGAATGGCTTTAATGATCTATCCTTCCACTTTATTTTATTCTTGGATTTTCAAAATTACTTCTTAAGCTTCTCATCCTCTTTCATGTATGAATCTTTCATAGTTTGATAAATGATGGTTGATCATTTTTCGGATTCCATAAACATGAATTAAAATGATGATCAAAACATTTTCAAATTTATCGGTTGAGGGTGACATATTTTGCATTATAATTTCTAAGAAAATATTAACCTCATGTATTATATGTGTTTGATATGCTTGATAAATGACTACTTTTATATTTTTTTCATGTGATATGATACCTTATGATGACTACTTCACCTCCTTTTTGTTGATGATAAAGGGGGAGAAGAATGTGCAAATAAATTGATGACATGTGCAAATGACTTGATAAAATGTCTTGTATGCATCGTATTGAGAAGAATATGACAAATAAATGACTTGTATGTATCGTATCGAATCACAATGACTTATATGTTGTGTATTACAATATGATGGAATGAAAAATATCTTATATACTTTAAATTGCAATATGATTGTCTTTACCATACTTTATAATAAAAAATTGGTTGATGTCTCTAAAAGCATCGTAATAAAATTTGTATCGTATCGCAATGTATCACATGTATCGCAAATGCTTAATATGTAAACCTTTTTTAAAAATTATTATCATATCATGTTTAAAATTTGATATCCTTTATTGATATGATAAGAAATCATCTCATTTGATGATGTATCAAAAATGATATCATGCTTTGCATTTGTGCTCTTTATATTGATATCATTTGATCCATGTTGTATTTCAAATTATAATTGGTATCTCTTGTTGAAGTGATAAATGTCTATCATTTGACTTGAAAATAAGTGTCATGCCTTGACATTGTGTAAAATATGAAATTTCGTATTTTTAGATGAAAGATCATACTTGTTAAGCATGATGATAAGTTCAACAGATGAAACTTCTCAGTTTTGGCTTGAATTCAAGAAAATTGAATTCAAGTGTCTTCTTTCTCATAATATGACATATAAATAGGGGGAGTTAAGATTAACTCTATCATCAATTGATTATCATCATAAAAAATGGGGGGATTGTTGAATCTCAAATTTTGATGATGAAGTCAATTAATAGGTTATTTGATCTAATCCATATTATTGAGAAGTATGCAGGATTCACTACGATAGCATGAAGACATAAAGTAAATTACCAGAGTCAAGTATATTGGGAGTTCAAGAGTCCACCAGAAGTCCGAAGGATCGTCAAAAGTGCTGCCGGAACCAACTGAGAAAGAATCGGGGACTTGCCGAAGGTTTCAGAAGTTCACTAGAAAGATCGTCAGAGGTTTGCAGAACTCATTGAGAAGGTTCGGAAGCTTGCCAAAGATTCGTCGAACTCATCATAAAGTTTGGGAGCATGTTGAGAGTCCATCGAAAGAAGCCTAAGGGTGTGTCGAAAGTCCGTCAGAAGTTTGCTAGAAAGCTCGCCGGAAGACTCAACATTATCGGTTGTTAATTTGCTTAGAATTATATTTTAATTTCGTAGTTAGTATATAATTAGGGTAAGGATTAGGTAATAATCCTTATTAACCCTAGTAGGGGCCAACTGGGCCTTATGTGGACTGAATTGGGCCGGATTCAAGGCCCATTCAATAGTGCTAAAGTAGGTCTGGCGGTGGCACTGCCCCAGGAATAACTTCCTAGATGGTTTGGGCGGTGGTACCACCCTAAGTCAGTGGTGGTACCATTAGCAGTTATTACCTACCAGTGGCGGTACCACCAATCCATAAAGCCCGAGGACTCGGTGGCACCGTTAGTTTAAGCAGTGGTACCGCCCAGTACACTGATAGAGCAGAGTGAATAGGTGATGGTACCATCAATATCCAAAAATCCGAGATGTGACTCTTTTTTACTCTATTTTTAAAAGCCAATTGAGTCTATAAATACCCATCTTTTCTCTGCTAGCAAAGCACCTTTAGAGAAGTTAAAAATTAAGTCAAAGATATAGCAAAATCTTGTTTGGATAGCTTAAGTATTTACCTCCATCTTTCTCTTTGTCAAAAATCTGTAAGAGTGTGAACCACTTGTAAAAGTTTATAAGAGGGGTGTTTGGTCCTTCCCCTTTAAAGAGGTTTGATAGTGGAAGTTGGAAGCCTCATCGGAGGAGGCTTCAGAAGTGGACGTAGGTCATTTGACCGAACTACTATACATCGCTGTGTACTTTGGATGTGTGAGTTTTCAAAATTCTGCATATTACCTTTACATAGCTATAAATCATTCGGTCTTCTTCTCCCTACTCTCATTTGCATTCATTCGAACCATTTTAGCTAAAACCTATTTCATCAAATCAAAATTTCTATACGAACCAACTATCTCCGAAATCGGTTTTAAGTTTACGAGTTTTAATTCGCCGTACTAGTTCACCCTCCCCTCCCCCTCTTAGTGTCGCTCAGATCCTAACAAGTTCTTAATTACCTCTAAGTGTTCACACTTAGAGCATGGAGGTAAAGAGGGAGTATCAAGTTTAAGACTATGAAGTTTATCAACTAAGAGAACATGCTCCTTTTTCAATAAATTAAACTTTTTACTAATAATTCTTCATTTATCAAATAATTCATGAAAGACATTTGAAAGCTCATTAAAGATTAAGTTTTTATTAACTAAACCACATACCTGTTCTCTGAAAGTCATTAAAATGAAGTTAGCCACCTCCTTGCTTCTTCGTCTTTGGAGCCACTTGAGTCAACCCATATTACCTTTAGAGCATTCTTCTTCTTTGGTTGCTTCTTCTTGGCTTAAGGGCATTCACTTTTAAAGTGTCCCAACTTTTTATATTCATAGCATATTACTTGTTCTTTTTTGGGTTCAAGTTTATTTTTAGAATCGTTTTTAAATTTATTCCTTCTTATAAATTTTTTGAATTTTCAAGTCAAAAGTGCAAGTTCATCATCAAGGTCCTTATCACTTGAAGATTCTTTCAAGTGGTCTTCTTGTGTTCTCAATGTCATATCTTTCATGTTCTTTGGAATGGGGCTCTTGAGCTCATCATGAGCATGACATGTTATCTCGTAGGTCATCAATGACCCAATGAGTTCTTTAAGAGGAAAATTTTTTAGGTCCTTGGCCTCTTGAATGGTCGTAACTTTTGGATCCTAACTTTTTATGAGGGATCTTAAGATTTTAGTTACATGTTCAAAATTAGAAAAACCTTTCCCAAGTGCTTTGAGTCCATTGACGACATCCGTAAAATGGGTGTATATGTCTCCAATGGACTCACTTGGTTTTATCCAAAATAATTCGTAAGAATGCACCAAAATGTTGATTTTGGACTCTTTCACTCGGTTAGTACCTTCATGAGTGATTTCAAGAGTATGCCAAATATCAAAAGTCGATTCACAAATCAAGATACGATTAAGTTTATTTTTATTAAGAGCACAAAACAAGGCATTCATAGCCTTTGCATTAAGAGCGAAAACCTTCTTCTCCAATTCATTCCATTCGTTCATCGGAAGAGAAGATTTTCTGAAGCTATTTTCAACAATATTCTAAAGTTCAAAGTCCATGGAAATAAGAAAAATCTTCATGCGAGTCTTCTAGTAGGTGTAACCCAACTCATTAAATATAAGTAGATGTGTAATTGAATGACCCTCTTGCATGCTGAAATATGTCATCTCTCTTGGGTTTTAAACCAACTAAGAGTGACCAAGCTCTGATATCAACTATTAGGATCTAGTGCGGCACTAAGAGGAGGAGGGGGAGGGTGGGGCAGGTGAATTAGTGCAGCGGATAAAAACTATAAATTCAAAATATTTAAAAAAAGAGTTATGCGTTGAGAAGTTTCGATCCAACGAAAATGATTTCGGCAAAGTGAGTGTTTCGAGTGAAAATGAAAGAAAGTAGAGAGAAGGAGATCGAGAGATTGATGCTAAGTAAAGATTGAAATGCAACAATTTAAAACTCACACATCAAGAGAAGTACGTAGCGATTTATAGTGGTTTGGTCAAATAACCTACGTTCACTTCCAAAACCTCCTCCAATGAGATTCCTGGCTTCCACTATTAATCTTTCTTGAAGGGGAAGGACCAAACACCCTTATTACAGACTTTTACAAGTGGTTCACACTCTCTTATAGAGCTTTTACAAGTGAGGCTTTGGGAGGTGAACACTTAAGCTTTCAAATATAATTTTGCTAGAGTTTTGACTCAATTTTTATCACTTCTCAATGTGCTTAGCCAGTTGAGAAGTAAAGGCTATTTATAGACTCAATTGGCTTTAGAATTGGAACCAAAAAGAGTCATATCCCGATTTTTGGGTACTAGCGATACCACCACCAAATGACCCTACTCTGTTAGTATACTGGGCGGTACCACTGCCTAGTCTGATGGTACTATTGCTTAACAGGGTCCTTGGGCTCTATGGAGAGGTGGTACCATTGCTTGTCAGGCGGTACCACCATTGACAAGTAATAACTGTCAATAGTACCACCACCCAAACCACTTGGGAATATGTTCCCGGGACAATGCCACTACCCTAGTCTGGCGGTGCCACTGCTAGACAGGTTCAAACCAATCTGGATAGGCCTTGAATCCAGTCCAATTCATTCTAATTAAGGCTCAATTGGCCCCTATAAGAATTGATTAGAATTATCACCTAATCCTAACCCTAATTACATACTAACTATGAAATTCAAATATATTTCTAAGCAAATTATAATCCGGTAATGTTGAGTCTTTTTTCGGTGAGCTTCCGGTGAACTTCCGACACACCCTCAGATATCTTTCAGTGGACTCCCAATAGGCTCCCGGACTTTATGGTGAGTTCCGATAAATCTTTTGGCAAGCTTTCGAACTTTTTCAATGAGCTCTGTGAACCTCCAATGAACCTTCCAGTGAACTTCTGTAAACTTCGGCAAGTCCCTGATTCATTCTCGGTCAGTTCGGGCAATACTTCTGACAACCCTTCAGACTTCCAACGGACTCTCAAACTCCCAATGTACTTGACTCTAGCAATTTGCTTTGTCTTTATTGCTATCGTAGTTAATCCTACATACTTATCTCAATAATATGGATTAGATCAAATAACCTATCAATTGATTTCATCATCAAAATCTGAGATTCAATAGAATATTGCATAATAGTTTGATTATGCTAGACACTACTCTACATATCATGAATGTATGTGAGTCCAAGAGGAAACGAGATGAGCTGAACAATGCATACCTATGGCATTGTAGGCTAGGTCATATCCATGAGGGAAGGATTTAAAAGTTACTGAAGGATGAATACCTAGATCCATTCAATTATGAGTCATATGCGACTTGCGAACCTCGCCTTCATAGAAAGTTGACCAGCTCTTCATTTAGTAGAATTGGAGAGAGAGTCACTGAGTTGTTGGAACTCATACATAATGATGTATGTGGTCCCATATCAACACATGCCATAGGTGGTAACTCCTATTTCATTACTTTCACTAACAATTTCTCTAGGTACGAACATATGTACTTGATGAAGTATAAGTCCAAAGCCTTCGAAAAATTAAAAAAATATAAAAAATAAAATAGAAAATCAGACTAAAAAGAGTATCAAGACTCTTCAATCAGATCGAGGAGGTGAGTACTTAAGTATAGAGTTTACCTAGTTCCTCAAGGACCATAGGATTCTATCCCAATGGATACCTCCTTATACACCCAACTTAATGGTATATCCGAAAGGAGGAATTATACACTGTTAGACATGGTATAGTCCATGATGAGTTTCACTAATCCACTCATCTTATTTTGGGGATATGTCCCAAAGTCGGCAGCTTACTTTCTAAATAGAGTTCCAAATAAGTCGATAGCGTCTACACCATATGAGATATGGAAAAGAAATATGTCCGATCTTAAGATTGTTAAAATTTGAGGCTGCCCTGCCCATATTAAGAGACACAAGCTTAACAAGTTGGAATCTAGGACAGAATGGTGTAAGTTTGTGGGATACTATAAGGAAACTTGTGGGTATTATTTCTATCGTCTAGAGGACCAAAAGGTCTTTATAGCCAAGAGAGTAGTATTCCTTGAGAAGGAACACATTCTTGGTGGAGACAATGGGAGCGTGATGGAGTTGAAAAAGGTTAGAGAACCTAGCTCAAGCACCATTTTATAGCTAGAGTCTGTTTAGGTACCTAGCACATAAGTTTCGATTTTATATAGGTTCGGTAGAGTATCCCATCCTCCTGAGAGATATGTGGGACATATCAGAGGAGAGGATGTTAATGATATTAATCCTCAAACCTACGAGGAGGCTATTACGAGTATAGACTCTAGGAAGTGGCAAGAAGCCATGAATTTAGAAATGGATCACATATACTCCAACAAGATTTGGAACCTAGTTGATGCACCCAAGGGTATTGTATCCATTGGTTGCAAATGAATCTTTAAAAAAAAGATTAGAGTAGATGGAAAGGTAGAGACCTATAAAGCACGGCTAATGGCTAAAAGATATAATTAAAGCCAAGGTGTTGATTATAATGAAATATTCTCACCCGTAGCTATGCTAAAATCCCTCCGAATTTTATTAGCTATTGCAGGGCACTATGATTATAAGATATGATAGATGGACGTGTAAGCCACATTTCTCAATGGCAACCTTGAAGAGGAGATATATATGATATAGCTTGAGGGATTTGTGTCCACAGACAATCCAGATAAGGTATGCAGGTTGCTTAGGTCCATCTATAGACTAAAGCAAGCTTCCCAAAGTTGGAACATAAGATTTGATGAGGCAATAAGAATAACGATAAGCCTTGTGTGTATAGAAAGATAAGTGAAAGCGCTATCACCTTTATGGTGCTGTATGTAGATGACATCCTAATAATTGAGAATGATGTAGAAATGCTCTCCATAGTAAATGCTTGGCTATCTAGACACTTCTCCATGAAGGACTTAGGGGAAGCATCCAACATATTGGAGATTCGGATCTATAGAGATTGATCTAAGAGGATACTTGGCTTGTCCTAGTCTAGGTACATAGACACCATTGTCAAAAGTTTTGGCATGAAAAATTTCAAGAGAGGTCTCATACCAATGAAACATAAGCTAATACTTTCTATGAGTATGTCCCCAAAAGACTCATGAAGAAAGGGCACACATGGATAGGATATCCTATGCCTTAGCGATAGGATCTATTATGTATGTGATGCTATGTACCAAGCCTGATATAGTGTATGCTCTGAGTGTCATGAGCAGGTATCAGGCGGATCTAAACTTGGAGCACTAGAAAGCAGTAATCCTTAAGTACTTGAGAAGGACTAAGGATCTTTTACTAGTATATGGAGAAAGTAGCCTCAGGGTTGAGGGCTACATGGTCTCGAGCTTTCAATCTGATATCGACAATAGCAAATCTAATTTATGGTATATATTCATCCTAAATGGAGGAGCAATATGCTGGAAGAGTTCCAAGCAAGATACTACTATCGACTCAACCACAGAGGCAGAGTATATTACTACGGTAGAGGCAATAAATAAGGGAGTAGATAAAGTAGTTCATCATAGATCTAGGAGTCGTGTCGGGCAACGAGGAGTCGATTCCCTTATATTACGATAATTATAGGATGATTACTTAAATAAGGGAACCCGAGTCAAATTAGAAGTGTTTTGAGAAGGTTCTAGCTTATTAGAGAGATCGTGACCCGAAGAGATGCAATAGTGGAAAGAGTTCCATCCGAAGATAACATCGTAGAACTACTAACGAAGTCATTATCTCAGATTATCTTTGAACATCATAGAGGTCTGATGGGGATCAGACACGTAGGTGATTGGCTTTAGGTCAAGTAGAAGATTGTTAGTTATAGGTGTCCGACAAGCCAATCACATGAGTGATGGCACCTGTAACACACTGCATCAATCTCTTTACTTATGATTATTGATATTTTCTCACATTACTTGTATGTAAATTGTTGAAAAATCCAAGGGGGTGACATCTCATGCATAGTGGAAGAATAGAAAATAAAACACCTTAGATTTCCGTAAAAAGTTCCATCATCGTGCGAAGATTAGTGTGTCAAAAATAAATCTGCAAATCCAAAATTTACGTGTGTAAAAGAAACGATAATACCTAGAGAAATCATATATCCCTGAGTTCCTATAGATCCATGGGGAGGATGAAGGAGGTCAAGCGTCCTTCTCTCTAATGGTATCCACACGGTAGGGGCTGCAACGATGCTCCTCTCTGGGGAGAGGAGAATAGAAGGTAGCTACCAAGAAGAACCCCTAACCTATGGGTCTTTGGTTCTCTCCTATTTACAGAGGCCCCTTATCAACCCTAATGGATCCAACCCTATTGAGTATTAGATCTCTATCTAATTACCCAAGCCTCTTAGATCAATGGATCTTTACCTAATAATCTAGCTCTTATTGGATCTAATCCATGGGATCCAATAATACAGGGGCTTATTGGATATTGAATAAGATAGAGGCTTCAGTGGATATCTTATATCTGAACCTCTACTCATCGTAATACCTACCATATGTGTATGACCCTCTATGCTCAATATCGAGCTAGTCATGAGTCATACCTATCAGAACTCCTTTTGACTCAGTGAATTATTATCTCTATAATAATTCACTCGACTCATCGACTGCGAACATACTCGGTCACTACATCGTAGTCCCTAGACGATAAAGGGGAATCCTTTGAACCTATCTATCCTTAATTACCATGTACCTATAGTCCCTTATCCATCTAATCGTGATAAGATTACGATAATAAGACTGATTCACCTTTAAACACAGATCCTAAATAATCTCGATTATAGATTACTCGAGAGGGATATCGAGATAACCGGATAGACTGGTGTGCTATATACTCGTCCATATGATGGAGGTGGCTGGTCTCATAGTTACTCGTGTGGGGACACTAAGGATACAATACAAGTACTCACTAGAGAATGAGTTCACTAATTGATCCACTTATGGAATGTTGGATAGTTATTAATATCTCACGTTAGACAGTGATTCCGTAGTCTCAGTAGTGTATCTGGTCCTTAGACTTGAGACATAAAGGATATCCTGTATGAGTACTCTACTCTTTGATACCGGACTTGTAGGTTTGGAAGTTCCAGATCTAGTACAGCCGATTATTGGGAGTAGCAGCTAACCTTACGAGGGCAAATGAGTGTCAATAAAGGATCATCTACTCTCGGTATCATGAGAGGAATATCCCATATGTTCTTGCTCAAGCAAATCGCTAGCTAGGGTCATTCAGATTGAGAGAAAAATAGTTCTTCAGGAGAATTCGATTAGAGCGAGATTTGAGTAGAAACCATATAGGACTGACACCACCATGCCCAATATAGGTCTCTAGGATATTAGATAGATAAAGGACTATAGGTATATAGTAACTAAGGATAGATAGGTGCAAAAGATTGGATTCCCCTATATCGTTTGGGGACTGCGGGGTGGTGGCCTAGTACGTCCGTAGTCAATAAGTCAAGTGAATTATTATGGAGATAATAATTCATTGAGTCAGAAGGAGTTCTGACAGATATGATTTATGGCTAGCTCGATATTGGATCTAGAGGGTCACACACATATGGTAGGTATTACGACTAGTAGAGGTTCAGATATGAGACATCTACTAAAGCCCCAATCTTATTGGATATCCAATAAGACCCTAAATTATTGGATCCCATGGATGAGATCTAATAAGAGCTAATAAGAGATTATATGATAGAGACCCATTAATCTAGGAGGCTTGGGTAATTGGACAGAGATCCAATACCCAATAGGGTAGGATCCATTTGGGTTTACAAGAGCCTCTATAAATATGAGGGAACCAAAGGTCCATAGGCTAAGGCTTCATGGTAGCCACTCTCTATTCTCCTCCTCTTAGAGAGGAGCATCTTCAGAGACCCTATCGTGTGGATCACCAGTTAAGAGGATGCTTGACCTCCTTCATCCTCTCCCACAGATCTATAGGAATTCAGGGATATATGATCTCCCTAGGTACTATCTTTCTTGTATACATAGTTTTCAGATTCGCGGATTTGTTTTTATGCACCGATCTTTGCATGAATCTTTTTTGTGGAAATCTTGGATGTTTTGTTTTTTATTCTTCCGCCATGCATATGAAGTCGCCCTTGGATTTTCCAACACTTGGCCACTACGCCATAGTCCCCAAACGATATAGGAAAATCCAATCCTTTAGACCTATCTCTCAGTTATCATGTACCTATAGTCCCTCATCCATCTAATATCCAGAGACTATATACTAGGTATGGTGCTATCAAGCTCATACGGTTTTCACTCAAGTCTCGCTCTAAACGAATTTTTTTGGAGAACTCTTTCTCTCTCAATCTGAATGACCCTAGCTAGGGAATTGCCTAAGCAAGAACACATGAGATATTTCTCTTATAATATCGAGAGTGGATGATCCTTTATTGATACTCAATAGCCCTCGTAAGGTTGGCTGTCACTCCCAATAATTGGCTATACTAGATCTAAAACTTCCAAACTTATAAGTCTAGTATCAAAGAGTGGAATATTCATACAGGACATTCTTAGTATCTCAAGCCTAAGAACCAAATACACTACTAGGACTATGGAATCATTGTTTAACAACAGATATCATTAACCATCAGTAAGCGAATCAATTAGTGAACTTAATCACCAATGAGCACACGCATTGTATCCTTAGTATCCCCATATGAGTAGCTATAAGACCAATCTCTTCCATCTATGGATGTGTATATAGTATACTCGTCTATTCGGTTATCTCAATGTCTCTCTCGAGTAACCTGTAATCGAGGTTATTTAGGGTCTGTGTTTAAAGGTAAATCGGTCTCATTATCGTGATCTCATCATAATCCGTTTCCCATTACATAGATCTAAGGACATCACAATATATATTCAGATAATATGAGAAAATACTATTAATTATAAGCAAAGAGATTGACGCAGCATATTATAGGTGTCATCATTCACGTGATTGGTTTGTAAGATACCTATAACTAACAATAAGTCATTGTGTAACCTTTCAAAGTTTTAAAATAGCACATATACAATTATAATTTTTTATATAGCATTCATACACTTTTAAATATTAGGATCCTCCATCCAAAATATTCATGTTAATCACTTCTAATCATAATAATATTATATTTCAAGTTAAACAAATAAAATACCTTAAATTATTTTAAATTTAAATTCTCAGTAAACAGTTCACTTAAAAAAATTATCAGCAAATATATAAGTTTTCTTAGATTTTATTATCACTCTTCACTTTTATCTTTTGCTCCAACGAGGACTAAATTAATTCATGGGGATAGTCTTTTTGCATTATGAAGAATTACATAGGCTATCAACTCCATACCACTTTGGAGTTGGAGTTATCATTGTTAGATTATGTGATCATATTTAATTAGATAAGATATATTATGGATATGATTGGATTTTGATTATGGTTATTGGCTAATAGAAAGGAAGTCCAATTAAGTTAGAATTCCTTAGGTGATGTCCTTGGTGAGAGGAACTCTCCTAATAATATATTTTAGACCCTTTGTTCTTACCTATAAATAGACAGGACCTCTATGGATGCATTAGTTAAAAAAAACGTATGTCATAGAGGATTCAATTAAGAGATTATAATGTTTTTCTTAATCTCCCTAAGTATTAATCTAGGTAATCCTATGAAAGGATAGGAAGAGAGGAGAAGGTGAATCTAGTTCTCATTGTAGATTAATATCTAAGATTCGATGATGATGTGTATATAGATCAGAAAAAGTTTATTCTTTTAAATAGCAATGAAAGGTACGCATCGTAATATTGTTTAGATTCATTGTTGTTTGATTTCATATTCTAACATGAAAGTTTTTTCACATTACAGATAGTATAATTATAGATTTTATGTTAATAGTTATGTCCGGTCTCCATTTCCTTATTCTAAATAAACATCTCTCATTCTTATCCCCTAGCAAAAGATGCCATTGAGTTTGTTAATTCACAAGGAAGAGGAAAACATTTCAAGGCAAAATCTAAATTGAAATGCAACATCTAAGTCGAGACTCTTTACGTGAATCTTAATTTTTATGAAAGTAGGGAGTAGCTTAGTTGATTATTTCGAGATAGGATTACTAAGAGATTCATCATAATTCAACAAGATGTTTGGTTTGTGTTTTCAGTACCTTTCCAACTCAAAACACTCAAGTCGGCTAATGGACCCCCTCTCGATTAACAAAATTTTAGAAACTCTTCAAGAAAAGAAATAATATATATATAATTATCAAATTCTTCAAATTATAAACAAAAATAAAAGTGAAATCTTCTTGGTAAACTGTCTTAAGAAGTAAAACAAGTGCAATGTATGTGCAGTTGTAGAAAATGGTTTGAGCAAATATATAATTATGAAATGCATCAAGTGCTTGGTAAATAATAAATGAAAACTATATTTTAAATAAATATTGAGATAAGTATTGTTTGGTAAAAGTATATTTCAAAACTCCATTTAATATTTTATGATAAATATATCATTTTAATATTTATTTAAAAATGAATAAATATTATTTATTTAAATTAATAAGTAAATAAATAGATAAATAAATGAATGTATGTATGTATGCATGCAATCTTATAAAAAAATTCATATGGCCTAAATATATTATAGATAAAAAATAATTATTTTGTATATAAAATAATCTTTAAAAATAAATAAATAAAATTTTATATTATAGAAAATATAAATCATATTGATTTCTCACTAAATTATTTTGATAATTTTATAATTTAGATAAACTCATATGATACTTTTGGAAGTTAAAAAATTATATTAGTATCCTATAAATGCTGAATTACTAATGCTACTTTAAGTATCTAGGCTATACACGATTTAAAAAGAAATTATCAAACACCAATTCACATTTGATGTGTATTGGACTCTCAACGTATATTTTAAATGTGTTTTCAAATGCACCGGAGTCTATTCTAAACTATCCATCTTAGAACTTTAAAATTCCCTATTTTAAGGAGAAGCAAATATGAAATCAATACACAAGCATAATTGTTTACACTGCTATCTTTCTTTCTACGGTTATAGATCATGACCTTTCAACAATCAAACAATTTTCTTTTATTTTTGTTACCTTTATCATCTGTTTTTATGTTCTTGTTTTATTTATGATTTATTTTCCATGTTTACTATTGCTTACCACGAAGAAATATCTTCTGTTGCTGTAATGCCTATTTACCGTTGTCTAAATGATGTCAGATTTAGATTAGTTGAAATACTTAGGCTGAGAATATGTTCAATCTTTTCCTCCAAAAGATACCTATGAATAAGTTCCCTCTTCAAAGGGTGACAACAGAAGTCCATCTGGTGGATTCTCCCATATGATAGCCATAAGTTGTTGGGCTATCTTGATTTTTTTGTATTGTCCATGTCAGGGAGGGTAAAAATATCACCCATTGGGCGATAAATTTTGGTAGGATAAATCATGGACATTTTATTGAAAAAAAATCCATAGTATTAGGTTTTTATTGGATGATGATTGCTTAATTGGATTTTACTATAGGACATCCTTTTTTAAAAAAATTGATAATAACCTTGATCAAGCTATTTCAAATCAGGCAAATCCAATCCAGTTAGTTCCCTTCAAAGAGGTTAGATTTTGTTGTAGCGAATCTGGTGACTTCAAATCAGGCCAAGTTCGATTGTAGCAGATCGGGTCACTTTGGATCAAGTCAAGTTCAGTTGTGATGGGTCAAGCTTTGTTGGCAATGGATTAGGTAGAAAGCGTATTAGGTGGGATCTATCAACGTAATGAGAAAGGGCTAGATTGTTAGTTACACTCAACTGGTGTAACTCTAGTCTAAGAGTCTACAACGATATCCTCTCTCTAGTGAGTTCTATCCATTGAGCTTCGATATTTGTCGGTGGCAAGTTCTCTTTAGTAATCCTATCTTCCTTTGTAATGACGAGTTCTCTACGACAACCCTTCCTTCCTCTACGACGGTGAGTTATCTTCGATGATTATAATCTTCATTGGTGATAAGTTCTCCTTGTTGATTGCTTCTCTTCCCTTGCAATAACAATCTTCGGTCTCTGATAATCCTCCTCAACCATCCGTCGATATTTTTCTTTGATGTATACTATGGTTAGGGCTCTAACTTTTCTCATGGCTGGTATATTGGAATTATATACTTTTAGTAGCACCTCTGACTACAAAATTATCTTTTGCACGCATCAACGTGTATATATATATATATATATATATATATATATATATATATATATATATATATATATGTCTTGAGTGTATAGTCTCATCCAGATTGAAAACTTCACCGCACGGTACATAATATAGTATATAGCACACCCCCGAAAGTCCTCTTCTTTTAGAGACAAGGTGGTATCCAAGAGCAAGGAGGAATTATGCGCTACATCTATTTTTGCTTTCTGCTTTCACTCTTATGCTAGCAATGTATCCAAATAGTGAGTTTTGACAAGCACCTCCTCTATTGAATAAAACACAGTATCTTCATCAATAACAGGTCTGTGTTGATCCTTTGAAAGTCATCTAAAAGGTTCTGCTTTTAAAATATTTTTAATTAGTAGGTGGCTACTCTACGGAAGAAAGTATTAAAATCATAATTCTCAAGTATTTTACCCTTTCATATTTGTACTTGTTTCCACTTCTGGAAACACCACTCGTTTTAGGACACATCACTCTTTTGTAGCAAATGTTTCAAAAGCTGATCCCATAAGAAAGATATTTAGTTATTATACTGACACAACATTTTGTAGATGATTTTGATTTTTTATATCAAAAATATTGTTTTACCCTTGTCCTATTTATAATATTTACTTTTGTATATAAACAAAATGATGCTATTGTGGAGATCCCTTTGATTGATTAAGAAAATACAAATGAAGGAATTACAGTAGGTAATATATTTGATTACTAAATAATTTATAATAATTATTATTATGTTATATATATAACTAATTTATTATTTTTTTGTGTACATGCGAAGTTGATGATACTTTGTCACCCTATCCTTCACATGCACCGCATCATATATCACATAATATATAGTTAATGATCGTAGTTACATCCTTTATTTTAGGTGGTTTCTCTTTGAACCAAATGCTAGGAGTAGAGGTCATATAATATCTATTTTTCCTAGGTACTATCATATAGATATGCTTAGAAGGACTCCATTTGATCATATAGCACATATTCCTAAAGTTCTGACATGTCAACCTATTTTTTTAGTATTTTGGAACACGAGTGAAGGCTGCTCCTTTTTGTTCATTGATGTTCTAATTGAGTTTAGCTCAACTAATATTGTTTTGATTTGGATGTTCCAAACCATAGAGAAAAAGTAGATGTTGAAGTAATAACATTATATGTATAAAAATGTTTTATAGATTAGCTATCAAATAGATAAAACATAAAAAGATTTCATATGTAAACTAGTTCTGAGTGATGATAGTGTCAACATTACCGACTTTTATTGATTGTATATTTTATATATTTATATTTATATTTTATATTTTCAAACAAACAATACTTCACCTATTGTGTTACTATCTTTTATTGATGATTTGGATTCGTTCATAAATTTCAATTGGGTAATGGTTGTTCATCCATACATTGCTGTTAAGATTTCAATTATTGATAATTAGATAACAAATTAAAGCTAAATAGTAGCACCAAGATGATTTAAAATCTCAAAGGTTGTGTATCAATATTGATGGTAAACTAAAATTTATTTGGACGTATATATGATTTTATTTACAGATTATTTTTGAATTTTATGTTTGCTAATATTTTTGTAAGTATGACTATATGAGCATGTCAATTTATTTACTTCATCTCATTATCTGGATCACTCCCGATTGTGGGGATCAGGTTGTATGAGTTTTAGCTATTGGAACATCATCGAATTAAGGTTGAAGTCGGTAACTATGGACAAGATAATTATTTATTTATAAATAATTATTCTTTTAGAGATATGGACATATGTTTTATAATTCTATATACACATGGGGCATGTATGTATGTATGTCAAGTGCACACTCTGACCCCTATTGAAAGACTTCCAATGCTAGTTCGAGGGATAATATTTTAATATTTTTTATTTATGTATTTAAATATAATATTTTATTTATTATCTTATTTTGTTTACAAGACATATATATTGGTACAAAATAAAGATGTGTCTAAGTGTCAAAAAGTACGAAGATGAAACCAAGAGTTACATAAGATACATTAAGATAATGGATTTGATCATCTTGTCACTCGTGGAAGTATATTTTTTAACAATCATTCAAAGCCTTCTTTGATTGATGGGGGCTACTCTATCAAATGTTGAAAGGTTGTATCGGATTAAAACATATCAAGTCATAAAACACAACCCATATTTTTTAGAAAGAAAAAAATATCTAAAGGAATATATGACATGAAAAGTAAGCAGAAGTTCATATTCTTGAGGCATCTAAAGACAAGCTGGATGATCGGTTAGATTTACAAAAGGTTGAAAGAGAAAAAAATTATTAAAAGTGATAGTTTAATATATTTATAAGATAATTATTTTTATTATGTACTAATATATTTCATTTTGTAAATTTATGAGAAGATGGACAACGATGAAAAAGTGGCTATGAAATTAGCTTTGAAACTAAAGAACTTATAATAACTCTTCAAAATAATTTGGTTGTCAAATTAGATTTTTTATAACTGATTTAATTATCATTTGTTATTTATAGTGTAAGTTGTTCAATGTTTTGGAAAGATGATAAATTTATGTGCGAATATAAATTGTTTTAGATTTTAGTGAATGTAAGCTAGCTTACTAATAGAGAGGTGATACATGCCTATAAGTTTATACTTAGCTATCATGTTCTAGAACTATCAGATTATGTGGCCATTTATAATTGGATAAAATATATAATAGAATTAATAGAATTCTGATGATAGATATTGGTTAATAGAAAAGAAGTCCAAATTATAATAGGATCCCTTAGGGGATGCCCTTGATGGAAAGAACTCTCATAATAACTTATCCTAGACCCTCTACTTTGGTCTATAAATAGACAAGACCTCTAGGGATTAATTAGATAGTATCTCAAATAAGATGATATAGTTGAGAGATTATAATTTCTCTCAACCTCCGTAAGCTATCAATCTAAGTGGTCCTGAAAAGATAGGAAGAGAGGAGTCTAGTTCTCTTTGTAGATTGACAGTAGTTTTAGATGTACCTAGATTATACAGAGATCCTTTTCAGATAGCATCAAAAGGTACACATCGTAATAATTGATCTAATATTATTTGATTTCAATCCTAATATAAAAGTTATTCCACATTACAGATAGTATAATTATAGATTTTATACTTACAATTGGCATTAGAGCCTAGGTTCTTAAAATCAAATACTTTAGATCTGTTGTTTTATGATTTACGATGCTTGAATAATCCATATTTTATTGATCTGTACTGCTATCTTTTCTGTTTTGTCGTTTGCTTGCGGATGATGTTAGTGAAGCAACGACGATCATTGTGCAGCATCGCTGTCGACCTCGCTGCGTATGGTTAGCAAATCTGCTAGCGTCAGCAACTGCGCTAAGCAGTTACATGCGCATCGCAGTAGCAATTGTGGCTGCGGGTGATCGCGCACATGCGACGACCGCGCGCGGGCAGAACCAATATCCAGGCGACGGCCACGTGAGGGCAACAACCGCACCTAGGCGGCAGCCGCATCCAAGCGGCTGCCGCGCGCTAGGTTGGTGTTGTAAGGGGGATGTAAAGTCGGTAGCCACCCGCAGGAAGCGACCGTGCACGCTGGCACAACCACACCCAAGCGAAAACCGCACCCAACTGGCAGTCGTGCATAGGGAGGCCGTGCCGCACCAACGACAACCTCGCACAGGCAGAGGCCGCGCCCAGGTGGTGATCACACGAGTAGTAACCACCCACAAGCGGTGGCCGCACTAGCGGCACTTGCCCACGGGTAGAGGCGGCGGCCACGCGCAAGCACAGGCTACAGTGCGCTAGCAGCAGCCGCGTAGGAGGTGGCATAGGTAGGTTAGATTTATGGAAAAATTATAGTTTTGCCTTTATTTTTAATAAAAATACAACTTTGCCCTTCTGTATTTTATTAGTACCTTTTATTATTTTAGCAATTCTACCCTTTTAAATCTCATAATTTTAGTTGATGTCCTATCAATATATTTATAATTTTACCCTTATGAAATTGAGAATTTTTGATTTTATATCCTCAATTGTAAAATTGATCGATATAATTTAATTGAATTTGATCATGATTATATTTTGATTAATTATTGATTAAATTTAATTTTAATCAAATTTAGAAAGAATTAAATTTTGATCAATTTTTAGTTTTGATCGACCTATTTAATTGGGCTAATATTTAGCCCAATTCTAGGCTTACCTAAATTAAATAAAATCAATTAGTTTAATTTAATATTTTATATTAAAAATATAAATTATTATTTCTTTTATATTTTTATCATATAATTTATTGACATATGGTAAATAAAATTTAATTATTATTTTTGGATATTTCTTTATTTATTTACATATATATATTTGAAATTATGAAATAATTTTTCTACATAAATATTATTATGAAATATTATTCACAATTATTATCTCCTTCTTTAGTTATTCACATGTATATATTTGAAATTGTGAAATAATATTTACTTCTTCACATGTATATATTTGGCTCAATGGATATTTCTATAGTTGTTCTCAAGTTCATAATTTGCTATACATATCATTTCATAAGTCATCAAACACTCGATTAGTTCTTTGAGCATAAAATTATTCAAGTCCTTTGCTTCTTGTATTACTATTAGTTTAGGATCCTAACTTTTTGGAAGAGATCTTAGTATTTTATTAACAAGTTTAAAATTAGAAAAACTTTTACCAAGTGCTTTTAGACCATTAATGACATCCGTAAAATAGGTGTATATGTCTCCAATAGTCTCGCTTGGTTTCATACGAAACAACTCATAGCTATGAACCAAAAAAATAAATTTTAGCTCTTTAACTCTACTTGTGCCTTCTTGTGTGACTTCGAGTATGTGCTAAATCTCATATGCAGTTTCACATATAGAAAACTGATTAAATTCATTTTTATCGAGAGCGTAAAACAAAACATTCATCTCTTTAGCATTTAAAAAGAAAGTTTTTTCTCCAAATCATTCCATTCATTCATTAGTTTAGAAGACTTTTCAAAACTGCTTTCGACAATGGTCCATAAATTGAAGTCCATAGAAAGCAAGAAAATTCTCATTCTAGTTTTCTAATACATGTAGTATTGAATATAGGACGACGAGTGATAGAAATGTTGAATCTTGGATTTTGATGATGAAACTAATTGATTGTATTTTATTGTCTAACTGTGTTTTGAGTTACGTAGGTCTACTATCGATAAGGATTAGATAGTTGACGCTGGAGGAATTGACATTGCGCTAGGTGATCACATCAGGATATTGGATGTCGAGCTGGAGGTCCGATCGATAATCGACAAATAGCTTCGGACATCGAGCATCGGGCCAAGAAGAGCGGAGTTGTACCAAGGATATCGAGGTTGCGGAGGTCAACTATCGATTAGGAAACAAAATGCAAGAGAGGATGATACGCTGAAGAATCAGATGAAGCATCGACCAATGACATGCTGGGCAACAGAATGTCAATTCACGTTATAATAATTGTCTAGATCGAAGTAGAGTTTTGTTTGTGTGTGTGCAGGATTAACTACGATAATGATGAAGACATAAAGTAAAATAAAGTGCCAGAAGACAAGTGTGATGGATCATTGGGAGTTTGAGAGTTTAACGGAAGTCCGAAGATTCGTTAGGAATGCTGCCGGAACTGGCCGAGAACAAGTAGGGAGATTGCCGAAGGGTTTTCGGAAGTTTATCGGAAGGTTCGTCGGAAGTTCACGGGGCTTGCCAAGAAAGATCGGAGCTTGCCAAAGAAGCTCGTTGGAACTCGTCAAGATCATCATAAAGTCCAAGAGCTTGCCGGGAGTCCGTATAATGGTTTCCAATGGTTCGTTGGAAGACCACCGGAAGTTCACCGGAAGCTCTCCGGAAGAAGTCTTGACTTGTTGAAATTTGTAATAGCTTAGGAAATGTCTTTAATTTCGTAGTTAACATATTAATTTGGGTTAGGATTAAGTGTTAATCCTATAACCCAAGAAGGGGCCAATTGGGCCTGATAATGGACTGGTTTGGGTCGAGTTTAAGAACCAATCAGTGAGTTGGAAATGCCCGGGTGGTGGCACCACCCAGGCTGGGCGGTGGCACTACCCAAGACCCAAGAACCTAGGTGGTGGCACCGCTTAGGACTCGAGAGCCCAAGCGGTGGCACCGCCGGGCTGGGCGGTGGTACCGTCATTAGGCAGGAAGCCCAAGCGGTGGCACTGCCCAGTACACTGTCAGTGTCTGACACTGATAGGCGGTGGCACCGCCACTGATAAGCAGTGGCACCGCCAACACTAGGAAAACCAAAAGTCATTCAAATTTGGGCTTCAAATTTGAATCCTCTTGAGGCCTATAAATACCCCTCTCATTCATGGTTGAAAGGGGGTCTAGAACTAAGAAAGAAAAAGGAAAAACTCTTGTCAAAATCTTCCCTCTAAGCTTTAAGTGTGTTCTAGTCCAAGAGAGGGATGAGAGGCCCTGTAAGGGTTACCTCCTAAGCTTGTCAAAAGGAGAGAGCTGTAAGGGAGTTGATCCTTGCCCGTTGGAAGGAGGATAGCTAGTAGAAAGCCGGTGGCCTCAAGCGAAGAGGAATCGGGAGTGGATGTAGGTCGGATGATCGAACCACTATAAAAATGGTTTGTATTTATGTTCTTGTATTTACCTTTCTACAAACCACCTTTTCTTCGCTGCTCAACTTACTCATCACTGCCTTCTTCCTCTCTAAACACTCCCTACTTTAAGCACTTTCCATTACACTTTAATCGAAATCGATTTTAGTCAAAAATATTATTTTTATTGTACGAAGTTTTTGAACTTGTTTTAAATCATAGAAATTTATCATTCTTAACCACTACACTAATTCACCCCCTCCCCCCTCTTAGTGCCACTCGATCCCTAACAAGAAAGTCCATTTTGATTGCTGACAAAAGTCATCTCTCTTAGGTTTTAAACTAAATAGAGAGAAACCTTGGCTCTGATACCAATTGTTAAGACCAAAATCGGCATTAAGAGGGGGTGAATTAGTGCTTACACAAAAACATTAATTAGGAAAATTTCATTCGATAAAATCATATCGAAAATGCGTTTGAACTTAGAGAAAGTGTGAAGTGAAGTGAGCAGCCAAAACAGTAAGCAATATAGAAAAATAGTAAAGAAGAGATCACACTAGATTTATAGTGGTTCGGTCATTATGACCTACATCCACTCCCGATTCTTTCTTTGTCGAAGCCACCGACGTCCACTAATGGTCTTCTTTCAATGAGCGAAGACCAACTACCCTTTTACAACTTTTTTCTTCTTTTCACAAGTTTAGGAGATAACCTTTACAAATCACTCACCCTTCTCTCAAACTGAATTCAAAACTTAGAACTAGAGAAAGGGAACTCTTAAGGAATTACAATAATATTTTCACACTAATTTTCATTCAAGATCATGTGAGCAGGGATGAGAGGGGTATATAGGTCCCAAATGATTTCAAAAATAGAGCCAAAAAAGTCTCATCCTAGATTCTCAGGGTACTGGTGGTACCACCACTAGTTCTGGGTGGTACTATCGCTTGAACCCACTGCACTAGCAGTACTACTGCCAGTCTGAGTGGTACTACCATCTGGTAGAGTCTAAGGGACTGAGCTCTAGTGGTACTATCGCTAGTCTGGGCAGTACCATCACTTGGCAGCATTAATTATCGATGGTACCACTGCTCAATTTGGGCGGTACCACTACCTAAACTCAGCTTAGGAGGCAAAGCCTCAAGAGGTTCCATCACTAGCGGTGGTGGTGCCACTGCCTAACATAGCTTTAGGTTACTGTATGGGCCATCCAACCGGCTCAATTCATCCCTGGTTTGGGCCCAAGTGGCCCCTAATTGAGTTAGTAGGATTTCTCTCAAAACTAACTCAAATTGAAACTCTAACTATGATAACTAAGGCTAAAATGATTACGATACAAGTAATCTCAATTGTTTGGCATGTCAATTGTTCATTCTAACTCTCAGTGAACTTTTAATGAACTCTCGATGATCTTCCGGCGAACTCCTAGTGAACTTCTGATGAACTTCCGACACATCGTCCGAACCTTCAGTGTATCGTTCGATCCTATTAGCATGCCAACTGCTGCAACATCCATTTTTAATGCATTGTCTAATTCTTCCAGCCCGATGCCCAATCTTTGACTCTGACCCAACATTTGATTCTTCTGCTTTAATTATTTTGCCTTTTCACAATTATACTTAGTCCTGCATCACTTTTCTCAATACATGGATTAGATCATAAATTCATCAATTGAATTCATCATCAAAATTTGAGATTCAACACTCTTGGCCCTGTATAATCAATTTTATCTTTAAACATTTGCTATCACAAGTTAAAATATGTCTATCAACAACTTTTACTTTGAATTTGTCATAATCTTCAATGTGGTAGGCCAATCGGTCAGCAATTTTACTGTTCATAAAATTATTAGTACTACTAGTATCAATCAAAACTGTAATAGGCTAATGTTCCAAAGTTCCTCCAACTTTCATAGTTTGTAGTCAGCTAATGCATGTACTGTATGTATGATAGGTCCAACAACTTCATCAGAATTCATACCTTCATGATCGAAGTCCACATTATCAGCTTCCGGTTCCCCCACAATTGGTTCAATTATCAAAAGTTGCATTTGTTTGCATTGGTGCTCCTTATTCCACTTTTCATCATAGTGCCAGCACAATGTAGACTTGGGTTAGTCTTTGGGTGTTAGGGTTTCGGTTGGGAATAGATGGGCTTGGTGGCTTGCTAATCATTTGTTTGTTGTTACTTCTATTTTAATGATTTTTTCTACTAATTTTTTTCTCATGCAAACATGCAAATGAGATTGCAACTATCATAGTGCAATGTTGGCGAGCTTTGATTTCATATCAGATATCTGAATTAAGTCCTTCGATGAATGTTCCCATCAGTTACGGTTTGACCAATTTCTAGCTTGATTTGATAATCATTCAAATTTGCTCTGATATTTTAGCACTGTAGATGTTTGAAGAGTTTTAACAAGCGGCCCATTAACATTCTCATATTCAAATGGTCCAAAGCGAACAAGAAGTCCTCTCTTGAATTGCTCCCATGAGGGAACTCCACGGCAAGTTTCATACCAATCATATTATTATATTGTATCTCTATCTAGCTAGATTGAGGCTATTTCTACCTTGGATTCTTTTGGGGTTCTATGAAAATGAAAAAAAAATTTAGCCCTAGAGATCCAACTAGTCGGATCTCCATCTTCCCATCTTGGAAATTCAACCTTCATATGTGGATTGCTTGTGTCCTGTTCTTGGTTCCCTTTACCTATGTCTCCAGATTGGTTCAATATAAGGCTTGAACTTTCATCTTGTTGAAACTTGCTGAATCTCTCTAATAGATTCCTTTTGAAATTGTTAAGAGTTTTCTACAATCGATTCTCAATTCTAGCTTCTAAAGCTTCTAGTTGGACTTTTATTGACTTATTGGTAGTCATTGCATAAGACTGTAAATCTATAATCTCCAACTCCTATTTCTGGTGTCGGGCCAAGGGCATCAACTCTGCCTATTTGTATGATTCTAGTGATGTTGGCCTGTGGTAGCAGCGAAGGCGTAGAGTGCCGTTACGAAATTGTCTTAAAGGAAAACACCAAAATAAAGGATGATGATAAAGGGAAATGGTTGAGAAGTAGCGATGCCGAGATAGTAGTTGTTTGCGTCTCTGTTTCCTTCCTTTTTCGACACTTGGGAACAATAGCAATTAGTGGCAACACAGATGGGAGGTAGCGATGCTTTGTTTCTGTCACACGACAAAACGAAATGCTGGTGATGCTGAGGGATCGTGAGCAGTTGGTGTTGCCAAGGCTGGTGATGGTCACGGCAGTGCTGAGGGCGTGGTTGGGAGGCAACGTTGCCAAGGGTTGAGAGCAGTGATGGCAGTACAGTTGGGAAGGCAATTAGTGGCAACGCGGATGGGAGTTGTAGATGCCAATCGCACATAGTCACTGCATGCGTGGCTGGAGGCCATAGCATCACCACAAGCAGTTATGGTTGAGACTGTAGCTATGACTGCTGCGACCCAAGGGGAGGCAGCGAAGGTCACGGGCGACATAGGGTGCTACTTGCGGTAGCATTTCTGGTAGAAGAAATAGTCTCCTCCACATGCAAGAGGCTATGGTTGCAGTTGCGACTGTGACTATGACTATTACGACCCAAGGGAGGCAGCGAGGGTCATGGGTGGTTAAGGAAATAGCGATGGTTGCGGTAGTCATGGGGAGTTGCCTTGTTTTGGTCGCTGTGAGAAAGGGTGGTTACTACCGAGGTCGGGTCGTAGTAGAGGTGGCATGGCTAGGAGCACTGATGGTAGGAGCGATGAGGGGGGTGGTCCGCTAGCCATGGAACAGTGGCGGTGGTCCTTCTCGCTCGAGCAGGATGGGCGTGGCTACCGGTTTTAACCTTTTTCTTTTCTCTCTTTGTTTTTGATGATGATAGCTGCGGTGAAGTTGGTGAGAAATTATAGCAAGAACATCAAGGATTGCTACTCTGATACTAAATAATAAGACCCAGGGTTTTATCATAGAAGAAGCGGAAGAAGTGGATGAAAATGGGATGATCACTTCGAGGGAATTGGCCTCCTTGATCACTTTAGAGGGATTGACCTCCTAGGATTTGCCAATAGGTTAAAATAATATTTTTATTGATTGCCAAAAAGAAACTGATACATACCTATTTATAGAGTTCTACTTAGAGTCAATCAAGACTTGGACTCTTAATAAATAAATATTAAATAAACTCTTATCCGACTCTTACTGAACTGGACAAACCCAATAAACATTATTCAAAGCTAAAAAATAAAAGGGATCCTAATAGAATCCTAACACCTTTGCTTGAGCAATCGCCCCATTATTGTTATAATATAAGGGAATCGGCTCCTCGCTACCCGACATGACTTCCAAATCTATAATGAACTTCTTCATCCAGACTCCCTCCTTTGCTGCCTCTACTGCAGTAATATATTCTACCTTTGTGGTCGAGTTAGCAGTAGTATCTTGCTTGGAACTCTTCTAGCACACTATTTCTCCTTTCAGGGTGAACACATACCCTGAATTAGGCTTATTATCATCGACATCAGACTTAAAACTTGAGTTTATGCAGCCCTCAACCTAAAGACTATCTTCTCCGTATACTAATAAAAGGTCCTTAGTCCTTCTCAAGTACTTAAGAATACACTTTACCACTTTCCGATGCTTCAAGCCTGGATCTACTTAATACTTGCTCGTGACACTTAGAGCATGTGCTATATCAGGCTTAGTACATAACATAGTATACATGATGTTGAATCTTAGATTTTGATGATGAAGTCAATTGGTGGATTATTTGTTCTAATCTATATTATCGAGATAAGTGTGCAGGATTAACTACGATGGGATGAAAATATAAAGTGATTTACCGAGGTCAAGTTCGTTGGGAGTTCAAGAGGTCACCGGAAGGATCGTCGAAAGTGCTACTAGAACCAACCGAGATAGAATCAGGGACTTGTCGAAGGTTTCGGAAGTTCACCGGAAAAATCATCGGAGGTTCGTGGAGATCACCGAGAAGGTTCGAAAGTGGATGTAGGTCACTTGACCGAACCACTATACATCGTGGTATTCTTGAATGTATGAGTGTTTAAATTTCTGAATCATTTCTATACTTAGCTGCAAATCATTCGGTTTTCATCGCCTTTACTCAAGCTACTTTAACTAAGTCATCTTTGTCGAATCAAAATCTTAATACGAACTAGCTATTTACGAAATCGGTTTCAAACTTACGAGTTTTAATCTGCTGCACTAATTCAAGCCCCCCCCTCTTAGTGCCTTTCCGATCCTAACAATTGGTATCAGAGCAAGGTTCACTCTCATAATTGGTTTAAAACCTAAGAGAGATGGCCTATTTCGGCATGCAAGAGGGTCACTCCATTACACGTCCACCTATGTTTAATGGGTCGGATTAAACGTATTGGAAGACTCGTATGAGGATCTTTCTTATTTTCATGGATTTTGAGCTTTGGAGCATCGTCAAAAATGGTTTTCAAAAATCTTCTCTTCCGACAAGCGAATGGAATGAATCGGAGAAGAAGACTTTTGCTTTAAACGCAAAGGCTATGAATGCCTTGTTTTGTGCTCTCGATAAAAATGAATTTAATCATATTTCGATTTTTGAATCAGCTTTTGATATTTGGCGTACTCTTGATATCACTCATGAAGGCACTAGCCGAGTGAAAGAGTCCAAAATCAACATTCTTGTGCATTCTTACGAACTTTTCTGAATGAAACCAAGTGAGTATATCGGAGACATGTATACCCGCTTTACGAATGTTATCAATGGAATCAAAGCACTTGGTAAAGGTTTTTTTAATTTTGAACTTGTAACTAAAATTTTAAGATCCCTTCCAAAGAGTTGGGATCAAAAAATTACGATCATTCAAGAGATCAAGGATCTTAAAACTTTTCCTCTCGAAGAACTTATTGGGCCTCTAATGACCTATGAAATGATGTGCCACGCTTATGAAGAGCTCGAGAACCCTCTTCCAAAGAACAGGAAGGATATGACACTAAGAACACAAGAAGACCACTTGAAAGGAACATTAAGTGATGAGGACAGTGATAATGACATTGCACTTTTAACTCAAAAATTTTAAAAATTTATTAGAAAGAACAAATTTAAAAATGACACAAAAAATAAATTTGAACATAAAAAGGACCAAATCATTTGCTACGAGTACAAGAAGCCGGGGCACTTCAAAAATGAATGCTCCCAAGCCAAGAAAAAACAACCAAAGAAGAAGAAAGCATTGAAGGCTACATGGGATGATTCAAGTGACTCCGAGGATGAAGAAGCAAGCAACAAAGAGGAGGCCAACTTCACGCTAATGGTCTTAGGAGAAGAGGTTAGTGTGTTATTTAATGAAGAGTTATCTTTCGATGAACTTTCTATCACTTTTCATGAATTATTTGATGAATGTAGAACTATTAGTAAGAAGTTCAATTTATTAAAGAAAAAGCATGCTTTATTATAAAATAAATTTGATAGTCTCCAAACTCCTTCTTTACTCCCATGCTCTAAGTGTGAATATGTAGAAGTAATAAAAAATGAGAATTTGCTACTTAAAGAGACTCTAAACAAGTTTAAGGTCAGTAGCAAGGGCTTGGACATGATCCTTGCAAATAAGAGTCACGTTGAAAATAGAAGTGGAATTGGATTTATGAGTGGATCTCACCAAAATCCTATCACCTTCATTAAAGGACCTACATTACATGTATCACCCCATTTAAAATATAATTTTTTTTGTAAAACCAGATATATTATTTACAAATGTCCATTTAGAAAAATTAGTCCATATAAATTGATATGGGTTCCTAAAGGAATCATAAATAATTTAATGCTAAATGACAAAATTAGTAGATCAATATTTGAGACACCTAAAATCAAATGGGTATCTAACAACCATCCTCTTTTGTAGAATCATTCATCATCACAAGCTAGGAGCAAGAGATCATATCTTGATAGTGGATGCTCAAGGTACATGACCAGAGAACCATCTCATTTCTCTATGCTCACTAGCAAAGAAGAAGGGTATGTCACCTTCGGAGACAATAAGGGTAAAATCATTGGCAAGGGAACCATAGGTAACAAATCAAGTTTTTCAATTGATGATGTGTTGCTAGTTGATGGACTAAAACATAATCTTTTAAGCATTAGTCAATTATGCGATAAAGGTTATGTTGTTAGATTTGAATCTAATGTTTGCATATTAAAAAACCAAACAATAATATATCCATGATTGCTTTAAAACAAAACAATGTATACACCATTAATATTAATGAACTAAGTAATGAAATGTGTTTTTCGGTTTTGGATTATGATGCTTGACTTTGGCATAGGAGATTAGACCATGCAAGCATGAAACTAATATCTAAGATTTCATCTAGAGAGTTAGTACGAGGGATTCCCAATATGAAGTTTGTCAAGAACAAAGTGTGTGATGCGTGTCAACTAGGAAAACAAATAAAAACTAGTTTCAAACCAAAAAATCAAATTAGCACCACTAGACCATTACAGTTGATCCATTTGGACTTATTTGGACCAATTGACATAACAAGCCTAGGAGGTAGCAAATATGCCTTTATAATTGTGAATGACTATAGTAGATATACTTGGACCTATTTCTTGGCTCACAAAAGTGATTGTTTCAAATGTTTTTCTAAAATTTGTAAACTTACTCAAAACAAAAAAAGTTTTATGATTTCATCAATTCGAATTGATCACAGTGGTGAATTCCAAAACCATGACTTCCAAAATTTTTGTGAAACAAATGGATATAACCACAACTTCTCAACTCTGAGGAATCCTCAACAAAATGGAGTAGTGGAAAGAAAAAATAGAAATTTATAAGAAATGACAAGAACTATATTAAATGAATATAGTTTACCTAAATAATTTTGGGCTGAAGCCGTTAATACGGCTTGCTATATCATGAATAGGGTTCTAGTAAGACCATCTCTATCCAAGACTTCTTATGAATTATGGAATAACAAAAACTCTAATATTTCTTACTTTAAAGTTTTTGGTTGCAAATGCTTTATTTCAAATGAAAAGGATGCTTTAGAAAAATTCGATGCTAAATCTGATAAAGGTATCTTTCTTGGTTACTCTTCTATTTCTAAAGCTTTTCGTGTTTTAACAAAAGAACGTTAGTTATAGAAGAGTCTATTCATGTAGTTTTTAATGAAATTTTTGAATTTAAGAAAAAGATTTTGATGATGATTTTGATTTTGATGGTTTAAATTTAAATGAACCCTCTCCTCAAAATAGCAACTTGGATGAATCTTCTTTCCAAATTTCCTTACCTAAGGAATGGAAGTATGTAGATGCTCATCCCAAGGAGTTAATTATAGGAGACACATTGAAAGGGGTTCAAACTCGTTCTTCTCTTAAAAATTTTTGTGCCTATGCTGCTTTTCTTTCTCAAATTGAACCTAAGTACATTGGCGATGCCTTGAAACATGATTCTTGGGTTATCGCAATGCAAGAAGAATTGAATCAATTTGAAAGGAATGAGGTATGAAAGCTTGTTCCTAGACCTAGTGACCATTTAGTTATTAGTACTAAATGGGTCTTTAGAAACAAGCAAGATGAATGCGGTATCATGGTTAGAAACAAGGCTAGACTAGTGGCCAAAGGTTTCAACTAAGAAGAAGGTATTGATTATAAAGAGACCTTCGCTCCTGTGGTAAGATTAGAAGCCATTAGGATGCTCCTTACCTATGCTAGTAGTAATGATTTTAAACTATTTCAAATGAATGTCAAAAGTGCTTTCTTAATTGGCTTTATTTCCGAAGAAGTGTATGTTGAATAACCTCCTGAATTTAAAAATTCTCTTCTTCCTAATCATGTGTTTAAATTAACTAAGGCTCTCTATGGACTAAAATAAGCTCCTAGAGCTTGGTATGAAAGGCTTAGTTCCTTTCTCATTTCAAATAATTTTACTAAAGACAAGGTTGATACTACATTGTTTATTAAATATTTTAAAAATAATTTTCTTATTGTTCAAATTTATGTTGACGATATTATTTTTGGTTCTTCGGATGAATCACTATGTGAATCATTTGCCAAGTGTATGAGTCATGAATTTGAAATAAATCTAATGGGAGAATTAACCTTCTTTTAAGATTGTAAATCAAACAACTTAGTAATGAAATATTTTTTAATTAATCTAAATATACATTAGAATTGTTAAAATGATTTAACATGGATGATTCAAAAGCTATAGACACTCCTATGAGTACTTCCACTAAGTTAGATATGGATGAAAGTGGAGAAAATTTTGATAAAAAACATATAGGGGAATGATAGGTAACTTACTTTACCTCATCACAACTAGACCAGATATCATGTTTAGTGTAGATTTATGTGCTAGATTCCAAGCTAATCCTAAGTTATCTCACCTTAAAGCTGTTAAAAGAATCCTTAGGTATCTTAAAGGAACTCATAATCTAGGATTATAGTATCTAAAATCTGATAACTTTGATTTAAAAGCCTATGCGGATGCGGATTTTAGTGGGTGTAGAATAGATAGAAAGAGCACATCCAGAATATGCCAATTTTTAGGACATGCACCTGTTTCTTGGACTTTCAATAAACAAAATTTGGTTGCACTATCTATGGCAAAAGCCGAATACATAGCTGCAAGTACATGTTGTGCACAAGTTGTTTGGATGAAAAATACGTTAGAAGACTTTAGAATTTATTTAAAGAACATTCCCATAAAATGTGATAATATAAGTGCTATTTGTTTAACCAAAAATCTAAGTCAACACTCAATAACTAAGTATATTGACATTAGGCATCACTTTATATGATATCATGTCAATAATACTAATGTCATTCTAGAATTTATTGATATAAAATACCAATTAGCTGACATCTTCACAAAACCCCTAAATGAAGAACAATTTGACTTCATTAGAAGAGAATTAGGCTTGCTAAATTGTTATAATACATGATGTTGTATGTTTTTTTTCTGAAAATTTCCAACTTTGGTTTTGATTGTATCATCTTAATATCACCTCTTCATTTTTGAATGATATCTTTACAATATCATCTTGACATTTTGATCTTCCTATTGATGAATTTTTAAGTTATGTCATGACTTTTGATGAAATGATTAAATTTTCAATTTTGATAGTTTCACATTGATATTATATTTTCACATTTTGATGGTATCTTTATATCATGGAGCTCTCATTTTTATCTTTCGATCATAATCTTGATGAAAGCTATCATGATGTTGTTTTCCTCCTTCTTTAAATAGTGAATACTAATGATATAGTAAAAACAGATTTTATACCCTCCTTTAAGTATGACTAAAGATATTTCATGGCTTGAATTTTATATGAAGCTTAACATATGCATAAATTAATTACATAATTTGTGCAAAATTAAGTTCTTAAATGTTCATTTTCGATTTTTATTCTTATGATAATCGATATGATTCAAGGTTTTATGACTTCCTCCTCATGAATCACTACAAGAATACCACGTCGAAGTTTTTTCTTCAAATTTTTGGTGTTGATATATTTCATTCATTGAAGTTTTATAAGTTTTGACATCTCATTCTCATGGAGTTTACCTTAAAATATAAAATCTTTGATGAATGACTTTAATGATCTATCCTTTCACAATTCTATGAATTCTCAATAAAAAAAATGAGTCTTATATTCTTCATGTATGAATTCTTCATGAGCATTTTGACACTCAAATGTTTTCTTTTGGATCTCATGAATATGAATAAAAATGATCCAAACATTTTTCAGATTTCTCCATCAAGGATGACATATTATGCATTATGTTCAACTCATTTATCATATGCTTCATATTTGACCACTCCTTTTTTATTGTAGTATGATACCTTGTGGTGGCAACTTCACCTCTTTTTTTGTTGATGACAAAGGGGGAGAAGAATGTGTAAATTGATGTGACATATGAAAATAACTTGATAAAATGTCTTGCATAGTATTAAGAAGATTGAATTCAAGTGTTTTGAGATCGATATCATATCATGTATAAAAATTGAGTTCTTTTTATTGATATTATAAGCTAATATTTCATTTGATATCATGCCTTGATATTATGCACTTCATTGATATCATTTGATCCTTGTGGTAATTCAATTTATGATTAGTTTCTCTTGTCGAAATGATGAATGTCTATCATTCGACTAGAAAATGCATAACATGTCATGACATTATGAAAAATATAAAGTTTCGTATTTATGGATGAAAGATCATGCTTGTTAAGCATGACAATAAGTTTAATAAATGAAACTTATCGGTTTCGGCTTGAATTCAAAAGATTGAATTCAAGTATTTTTACCTTCTCATGATATGACATATAGATAGGAGGAGTTAAGTTTAACTCAATCATCAATTGATTGTCATCATAAAAAAGGGAGAGATTGTTGAATCTCGGATTTTGATGATGAAGTCAATTGGTGGATTATTTATTCTAATCCATATTGTCGAGATAAGTGTGCAGGATTAACTATGATGGGATGAAAATATAAAGCGATTTGCCGAGGTCAAGTTCGCTGGGAGTTCAAGAGGTCACCGAAAGGATCATCGAAAGTGCTGTCGGAACCAACCGAGATAGAATCAGGGACTTGCCGAAAGTTTCGAAAGTTCACCCAAAAAATCATCGGAGATTTATGGAGATCACCGAGAAGGTTCGAAAGCTTGCCGAAGACTCGTTGAACTCGCCACAGAATCCAAGAGCTTGCTGGGAGTCCGCCGGAAGAAATTCGAAGGAGTGTTGAAAGTCCACCGAAATTTCGTCAGAAAGCTCGCTGAAAGAAGACTTGAAGAATGTCGGTTTAAATCATTTAGAATTATGTTTCGATTTCGTAGTTAGCATGTAATTTGGGTTAGGACTAGGTGTTAATCGTATAACTCAAAGTAGGGGCCCATTGGGCCTTGTTTCGAATTGGTTTAGGCCGAGTTTAAGACCCAAATTAGTGTGTTGAAAAGTGCTAGGTAGTGGCACTGCCCAGTGGCCAAAAGTTGGGCGGTGGCATCGCCAAAGACACCGAGAGATCTCAAGGGTGGCACTGTTGCCTTGGGCGGTGGAACCGCCAAAGACATTATCGACCTCGACACTACAAGCAAAGGGCACCACCACTGATAGGCAGTGGCATCGCCAACATCGGGAAATCCAAAATGAATTCAAATTTGGAGCTCAAATTTGAATACTCTTTGGGTCTATAAGTACCCCTCCTTTATCAGCAGAAAGAGCACCCTTTTGAGAGGTAGAATTGAGCAAAAGCTTTTGGCTAAGCCTTGTTTTCGATAGCTAGTGTTCACCTCCCTCTTTCTCTTTGAAAATTCTGTAAGAGTGTGAACCACTTGTAAAAGGGTTCTAAGAGGGGTGTTTGGTCCTTTCCCTTCATCAATATTTGCTAGTGGAAGTTGGGAGCTTTATCGAAGAAGGCTTCGAAAGTGGATGTAGGTCACTTGACCGAACCACTATACATCGTGGTGTTCTTGAATGTGTGAGTGTTTAAATTTTTGATTCATTTCTATACTTAGCTGCAAATCGTTTGGTTTTCATCTCCTTTACTCAAGCTACTTCAACTAAGTCATCTTGATCGAATCGAAATCTCAATACGAACTAACTATTTATGAAATCGGTTTCAAACTTATGAGTTTTAATCCACGGCACTAATTCACCCCCCCCCTCTTAGTGCCTCTCCAATCCTAACACATGATAGATCTTATCACCGAGGCATAGGGTACTCTATCCATGATTACCCTTTCTTCGAGAGTTTTTGAGGATATACTTCTAGAAAGTGATATTCCATATCTTATCGGTATGAGACATCTCTTGGAATTTTTCATGCCAAACTTTTTTACATTGGTGTCTATGTACTTAAGCAACTTGCACACCTTATCTGGACTGTCCTTGGATATGAATCCTTCAAGCTATATTATATATACCTCCTTCTCGAGGTTGTCATTGAAGAACATAGTTTTTACATCCATCTGCTAGATCTCATAATCATAGTGTGCTGCAATAGCTAACAGAATTCAAATAGATTTTAGCATGGACGGGCTAGAAGGTTTCGTCATAGTCAACTCCTTATCTTTGACGATACCCTTTGGCCACTAGCCTTGGTTTATAGGTCTCTACTTTTCCATCTACTCCGATCTTCTTCTTGAAGATCCACTTGTAACCAATGGGTACGATACCTTCGGGTGCATCAATTAGGTTCCAAACCTTATTAGAGTATATAGAATTCATCTTAGAATTCTTGGCTTCTTACCACTTCTCGGAGTCTATACTCATAATACCCTCCTTATAGGTCTAAGGATCAATATCCTCAACATCCTCTCTTATGATATGTTCCACATATCTCTTAAGAGGATGAGGTACTCTACTAGATCTACGTAAAGTTAAAACTTGTGTGCTAGGTACCCGAACAGACTTTGGCTATAGAATGGTGCTTGAGTTAGGTTCTCTAACCTTGCTCAACTCTATCACACTTCCACTATCTCCACCAAGAATATATTCCTTCTCAAGGAACATTGCTCTTTTGGCTATAAAAACCTTTTGGTCCTTAGAGTGATAGAAATAACACATATAAATTTTCTTGACGTATCCCACAAACTTACATTATTCCGTCCTAGATTCTAACTTATTGGGGTTGTCTTTTAATGTGGGTAGGACAACCCCAAATCTTAATAACCTTAAGATCAGGCTTCTTCCCTTTTCATATCTCATATGGTGTTGACACTACTGACTTAGTTGGAACTCTGTTCAGAAGGTAAGCTGTGGACTCTATGGGGTATCCCCAAAATGAGACAAATAGGTCAACGAAACTCATCGTGAACTACACCATGTCTAACAGCATGCAATTCATCCTTTCGGATATACCATTGAGCTGATGTGTATAAGGAGGTATTTATTAGGATAGAATCTCATGGTCCTTAAGAAACTGGGTGAATTCTGTACTTAAGTACTTACATCCTTCATTTGATTGAAGAGTCTTGATACTCTTTCCAGTTTGGTTTTCTATCTTATTCTTATATTCCCTAAATGTCTTGAAGGCTTTAGACTTGTACTTCATCAAGTACATATGTCTATACCTAGAGAATCATTAGTGAATGTAATGAAGTAAACGTAACCTCCTATGGTCTGAGTTGACATGGGACCACATACATCATTATATATAGTCTCATGGATCCATGTATCTACCCTTCAACAATTTTTGAATCCTTCTCTTATGGATATGACCTAGCCTATAATGCCATAAGTATGCACTGTTCACCTCATCTCATTTCCTCTTAGACAAACTTATATTCATGATATGTGGAGTAATGTCTAGCATAAATAAACCATTATGTAATATTTCTCTAGTGTTGATCTTATCATCCAATATTACTGAACAACTATTATTTTTAAAAACTAATTTATATCCACTAACTATCAAACATAAAATGGAAATAATATTTTTGATAATAGAAGGAACAAAGTAACATACATCCAATGCAATAGTAGCTCCACTAGGCAGATGTAGGGTGACCTCGCCAACAGCTACTGTAGTAACTTTTGCTCCATTGCCCATCTTGAGGTCCATCTCATCTCTCGCCAATTGCCTAGGTCTAGCCAGAACCTGCAACGAATTACAGATATGATAAGCACTATCAATATCCAATACCCATATGCTATTATAAGAGTTTGACAAATAGAGACTGATCATGAATGTACTTAAAGCATCACCTAACTTCTGTTTCACCTTCTCTACAAGGTACTTTTTGTGGTTTCTCTTCTAATACCTATCTTTACTATAGTGGAATCACTAGCCTTTATCTTTTGCCGGGTCCTTCTTAGACATCTTTGCTTTACTCGGTTTGCCCTTGCCCTTGCCCTTCTTAAGAGACTTCTCTGCTTTCCTTTTCTTTTTGGTCTCACTAGCAAAGAGAACTGACTTCTCTTTCTTGATAGTGCTCTCAGCCTCCCTCAACATATTCAGGAGCTTATGGAGTGTCACCTTAAGCTTGTTCATAAAATTTATAATAAACTGAGAAAAAAAATCTAGTAGGGATTGAAGTACAAGATTCATACATAGGTTATCCTCTAGGACCATTCCTAGACTCGTGAACTTTTCAATCCATACAATTATCTTAAAGACATAGTTCTGAACCGGTGTCCCTTCAATCATCTTGACGTGGAAGAGACTCTTGGATATCTCATATCGTTGAGTTCTTCCCTATTCCTCAAACAATTTACGAAGATATAGGAGAATGAATCTAGCATCTATCTTTTCATGCTATTTCTGTAATGAGAGTCATGGAGCCTAACATGTAGTACTGAGTAAGAGTTGAGTCATCTATATAATTCACATAGTGATATGAACTAGCAAGTTAATCATAATTCTATAAAAAACCCTTTAACTATTCATGAAAGACCAATGACAAGAGCTAAAGCTAAAAGGATGAAAGAAGCTTTAACCTATCTATTGGAAAGTATTTTGAAGAAGCAAGCTGGTCAAGACTCAGTCAAAATTTTATGGTTGCAAGAAGAGTTTAAAATGGTCAACATGATCATGAAGAGAGAAGAACAAATTTGAAGACCACATCTTGAAGAATAAAAGTCCATTCAGCCATGTTGGACAAAATTCATGAATTAGGAATATGAATGTCATTTATTGCATTTATTCCCTTTGTATTTAGCCTCATACTATATAAATGAGGCTGACTCCCATTGTAAAAATAGACAATTTGGGAAGTATAATAATTCTTCAACACTGGTGAGTGTTTTATTTTTAAGTTCTTGTATTAACTTTAGAACTTATCATGCTTTTCTGCTTGTGGCATTCAAAATCAAATCTTTGCTTTTTTCCTTTCAAATTATCAGACTTATTAGTTTGTGGTGTCTTAAAGGAATTCATAGTGCTATTCTAATTGGTTCATCAATTTTCTATTGATAAGTGATTAGAATAGTTTCCCTTACTTTATTCTTGAACGATCCGTCTTATTTTCAATTCGTTGGAGGGTGTCAATTTGTATTCCATATGTATCATAGCTCTTTAGCTATCGGGGTGTATAGTTGCTAAGTTGATTATTTTCATCATTTGGTATCAAAGCACGACTCAAGTTTGAGGTTTGCTTATCCATTTATTTGTTATCTTTTAGCTTTTCTCTTTTTTATTCTTCATTTTCTTCTTTTATCATGATATCTATAATTGTTATTCTCCCTTCATCTTTATTATTGTGCTTCTTGTGTTATTGCTATACTTCATTTTTTTTTCTTTCTCCTCACTTTATAGTATAAAAAAATAAAAAGTAAAAAAAAAGTGGGTGAAAATCAAAAGAAAAAAAAGAGAGAGAAAATCAAAAGCAAAAAAATAAATAGAGAAAATCAAAAGTAAAAAAAAGAGGAAATCAAAGATAAAAGAGAGAGAGAGAGAGAGAGAGGAGAAGATCAAAGGTAAAAAAAAGAAAGAAAGAAAGAAAGAGATCAAAATTTTAAAAAAATTATGAATTTAGGGACTTCTTGCAAATTACAGAATTCTATCTTCATTATTTTGAATTCTTGTTTCACGTTTGGAAATCTTTTTTTTTCATTTCAAAAAATCTTCTTTATTCATTTGATACTTGAATTCAAATCTTTGCTTATGATTGATGTGTATTACATACACCATTTAAAATTGACTTACCTTTTGTTTGCTTTTATGCCCAATTTTAATACCCTTGAATTGTCATAATCTAAATTGTTTATTTAAGTTTTCTAGTTAATCTAAGAACTCAGAACAAAACAAGAGAGGTAAAAGGCAAGAGTGGTGAGATTAATATCGAGAAAAGCCAAACATTATGTGAAACATGAGTGAAGTGAATCAAATCTTAAGTGAAACATGTAAGAAAGTGTTGGTGAGGCTGTTCTAACTTTATTTTTCAAGTTGCAAACATGTCTAAAGATAAAGAAGCAAGTTCTTCATCAAATGATCTTTTGCTTCAAGTAATGCAACAACAATTTGAATGTATGCTCAAAGTGATAGGAGATATAAGAGATCATCTAGAAAGGCATGATGATGTAATTAATAAATTGCAAGGTGAACCATAGCGTAGGAGACAACCAGCCTTCGTCTACGATGAATATGATGGTGGAGATGACATCGATGATGACCAAGTCACTCTAATTAGTCAAGATGTTAATCCTAAGAGATAAACTAGGCAAGGATGTTTTGATGGTGTAGACAGAAACATAGGTAGCATCAAAATCAAAATTCCTCCTTTTCAAGGAAAGAATAATCCATATGCTTATTTAGAGTGGGAACGAAAAGTGGAGCTGATCTTTGAATGTCACAACTGCTCTAAAGAGAAAAAGGTAAAATTAGCCGCTGTTGAATTTTATGATTATGCTATAATTTGGTGGGATCATTATTGAATCTCGGATTTTGATGATGAAGTCAATTGATAAGTTATTTGATCTAATCCATATTATTGATATAAGTGTGCAGGTTTAACTATGATAGCAATGAAAACATAAAGCAAATTGTTGGAGTCAAGTATGTTGGGAGTTCGAGAGTCCGTCGGACGTCTGAAGGATCGTCGAAAGTGCTATTAGAACTAGCCGAGAATGAATCGGGGACTTGCCGAAGGTTTCAAAAGTTCGTCGGAAAAATCATCAAAGGTTCGCGGAGCTTACCAAGAAAGTTCAGATGCTTGCCAAAAGAATCGTCAAACTTGTCATAGAGTCCGTGAGACTGCTAGGAGTCCGTCGGAAGATATCCGAGGGTGCATTGAAAATCTACCGAAAGTTTGCCAGAAGCTCATTGGAAGAAAACTCGATGATATCATATTAGAATTTGCTTAGAACATGTTTTTAATTTCGCAGGTAGCACGTAATTAGGGTTAGGATTAGGTGATAATCCTAAATAACCCTAGTAGGGGCCAACTAGGCCTTATTGGACTAAATTGGGCCGGATTCAGGGCCCATTCATCAGTGCTAACCATGTCTGGCGGTGGCACTGCTAGATTAGACGGTGGCACCGCCCCAGGAACTAGTTCCCAAGTGGTCTTGGCAATGGTACTATCCCTCCACAAAGCTCGAGGACCTTGTTAGTGTTAGGGATCGAGCGACACTAAGAGGGGGGGGGGTGAATTAGTGCAGTGGTAAAGAACGATAGATTTTTCAGTGATTAAAACAAGTTCGAAAACTTCGTACGAATGAATGCAACGTTTCGTTTGAACCCGGAAAGATTGTGTTTTAACTTTAAAGCATACGTAAGAAGATGAAGAGGAAGTTGAGTAAGTAAGGTAGCAAATGAAGATAGTTTGCAGAAAAGTAAATAGCAAGAACGTAAATGCAAACCAGATTTTTCTAGTGGTTCAGTCATCCAAACTACGTCCACTCCCGATTCCTCTTGCTTGAGGCCACCAGCTTTCCACTAGCTATCCTCCTTCTAATGGGCGAGGATGAACTCCCTCACAGTACCTCTCCTTTTGACGGGCTTAGGAGATAACCCTTACAAAGCCTTTCACCCCTCTCTTGGACTAGAACACTCCTAAAACTTAGAGGGAAGATTTGACACACTTTCAAGGGAGTTTCCCCCTTTTTTTCCTTAGTTCTAGACACCATCTAAACTCTGAATGAGTGGGGTATTTATAGGCCTTAAAGTAATTCAAATTTTGAGCCTAAACTTGGAGCCAAAATTTGAACCATTTTGAATTTCTCGGTGCTGGCAGTATTGGGCGGTGCTACCGCTAGTGCCCGCGGGTGCTGGGCAGTGCTACCACCCCAGCCAGGCGGTACCATCGCCTGGCTCTCGGCCACTAGGCAGTACTACTGCCCAGGTCATTTCAGTATAGTAGTTTCGGCCGAAAACTCGACCGAAATCGGTCCAAATAAAGTCCGAATTGGCCTAAATTTGGTTTATAGGATTAACACCTAATCCTAAACCAAATTATGTGCTAACTATGAATTTTAAAGATATTTTTTAAGCTATTAGAAAGTCCACAAGACAAGATTTCTTTCAGCAAGCTTTTGGCGAACTTTCGGTGGTCTTCCGACGAACCCTCGGAAACCATTCTACGGACTCCCGGCAAGCTCCCGGACTTCACGATGATCTTGGCGAGTTCCAACGAGCTTCATTGGCAAGCTCTGATCTTTCTTGGCAAGCTCCGTAAACTTCCAACAAACCTTCCGGCGAACTTCCAAAAACCCTTCCGTAAGCTCCCTACTCGTTCTCGGCCGGTTCCGGCAACACTCCCAACGAATCTTCGGACTTCTGTCGAATTCTCGAACTCCCAACGATCCATCACACTTGTCTTCTAGCACTTTATTTCACTTTATGTCTTTATCGTCATTGTAGTTAATCCTGCACACACACAAACAAACATTCTACTTTGATTTAGACAGTTATTACAACACGAATTGACATTCAGTTGCCCGGCACATCATTGGCTTTTCGACGCTTCATTCGATTCCTCGGCACATCGTCCTCTCTAGTAATCCATTGCCCAATCGACGGTTGACCTCCGTAACCCCGATATCCTTGGCGTAACATGCTCTTCTAGGCCCGATGCCCGACATACGAAGCCTTCCACCGATTGTCGACCGAATCTCCGACTCAACATCCAATATCCAAATGTGATCACCCGGTACAACATCAATTCCTCTAGCATCAACTGTCTAATCCTGATCGATAGTAGACCTGCGTAACTCAAAACGCAGTTAGATCACAAATCACAATCAATTAGTTTCATCATCAAAATCCGAGATTCAACAATCTCCCCCTTTTTGATGATGACAACTAATTGATGACTAACGGAGTTAACCATAACTCCCTAGAGTTTAACCAAACTCCCCCTATCAATATGCCATTGATAGAAACCTTGGATTATCCCAAATCCAAGCAACATTCATCACAATTAATAGAATCATCAAACCATCATGCAAATATATAAAATATTCAATCAATGCATGAAGTCATCAATCTACTTCTCCCCCTAAGTCATCAACAAAAAGAAGAAGTTGCATCATAGCTAGTTTAAAAGATATACAAATTTTATAACATACTAGCTATCAATCTAGATATATATCATACAACATTTAAGCATAGCTTTGCAATACAACATCCAATCATACCATTCAATCATAGTAAGTTTTTTTAAGGATGGGCAATGATGGCAATTTTTTCACTTGCTTCTTGAGATGTGCAAGTTGCACTTTCTTTGCTTCCTTTGTATGTTCTAGCTAGCAAAATATTTCTTTGTGATACATAAGCTAGCAATAAATCTTCTCCCCATTTGTTTTTGTCAAAAAAGTGGAGTACAAATAGTCAATACTTTGATCATGACAAAATAACAAATTTATAACATGAATTTTTAGCATATTAAGTCATGAATTTAAGGGAGTCAAAAATCATGATATGAGAGAAAAAGATGATAAGCAAGCAATCAATAATGATAAGCAAGCTAACATACTTTGCGACACGTAAGTTAGCTTCCTTTCAATTCTTCTCTTTTGTAACTAAGTTTCACCTTTGCAAGCTATCAACTTTTTGTTTGCAATGAGCTAGTAATTATGTATAATCACTTTAAACAAATATGCTAACTTTTCATTAAAACATACAAACATAAAGGCATGACAAGTGTAACATTCCAATTTTTTGAAGTTTTACATTTTTGCTTCTTTTTTGAGATAGTAATTTTCTTCCCCTTGAATGAGCTAGCAATTTTTTATTTGGGTGTGCAACCTAGCAATAAACTTTCTCCCCCTTTATCAATATCAAAAAGAAAGGGAGGATCAAATATGATGATATAAACTTTTCACATAAGTTTGCAAAAAAAAAAAAATCAATCTTCAAATCATGATACAAATATATCAATATAATGGATCAAGTCATGATTACAAGTGCTAACATATTTTCTTTTCATTCATTTTTAAGCTATGATGAATAAATCAATGATTCAATCATTAAGCACATTTCTTTTTCATCAAATTTTCAATCATCAACATTCAAGTCATGAATATTAATTCAACAAGCTAGCTCCCCCTTTGTCATTGTCAAATAGAAGTGGAGGACTCAATTGCTAAAAAATTTCAAGCTATATAAAGAAATCATGTCATGATATCAAGAAATATTTAAGAAGGATATGATTCATTTGACAAATCCTTTTAATAGTGTAAAAGAATTATACAATCAAGGATCATGATAAAAATATATCAAAATCATAGATCAAGTCATGATTCATGTTTCATCATAAAGAAAATTAATTTATATCAAATATTCAATTTGCCACACAAGGCAAAGAAATCATGTCGCTTCTAGGATATGATATCAAGGCTCAAGAAGAACATGATTCATTTGAGAATTGATAGCACAAAGGGCAACTTGATTTATGCATAGGAATTCTCATTAAGATCACATTTTATGAGAAATATCAAATATCAATATATCAAGACTTGAATTGTTTTCCTCTTTAGTAAATGAAAAAGGAAGCAATCATAGAGGAAAGTATTTCAATTTGTAAAAAAAATATCTCAAGTCAACAATTTAAGAGAGAGTTCATGATTCACTTGAAAATATCTCATTCAAAATAATTTGACAACTTGAAACCCATAATCAAATCAAAATCATTTTTGAGATTCAAAATGCTAGCAATCTGCATTAATCATGACAAGTGATATACAAAAGTCTACATCAATATTTCAATTATCAAGTCATGAAGCATACAAAGTGGTATTGAAACATGAGAGAAAATTTCAAATTACACATGTAATATTTCAACATTCAAAACACATTTTCTCAAGTTGAGTATCAATAAGTCAAGAGAAACTAACTTATGATTCATTTGAATTTCTCTTCAATGACAAAGGAGAATCATAGTATAAAGTAATAGGTTTTAAAAAACTTAAGTTATCAAGATCATGATACAGATAAGACTCATTCTAGTTCAGATCATCAACTCCGAACTCAAACAAATCATCAAAATCACTTTCATAATTTACGAGATTCATAAGATATCATAAAATCATTAATCTCAATAATATAGTAAATACAATTTCTTTATGTTTCATCATATAAGTATGTCTTTTGCCTTTATATGCCAAATCAAAATATTCAAAACCGAAAGACAAACTTCATTATAAAAATTGTCAAGACAACAATATAACACATTATGAGATTCAATTTATCATGATAATGTGTTTCATTTTGTTTCAAACAAGTGTGCTCATGTTTCAAAAGATGAGTATCAAATTTAAGATCAAAACATGAGTTTATCATCAAGATATGATATCACAAAGTCATTAAGCATGATAACAAACTTTTAATATTTTCATTTCAATGATGATTTCATAATGTATGTTCAAATATTTATATGGAACCCATTATTGTATAAATTCAAAATACAAGTTTGTCATTAAACCCATTAAGATTAAATGCATCAAAATCTTTCATTCGAAAATTTTAATAAGAGTAACATAAATTGATTACATGTGAGCATGTATCAACATTTCAAAAGCAATGTAAAATCATCAAGATTCATGAATTTACCAATGATCATATGTATGGAGCATTTTCATTTATCAAATAAGATTTCCCATAACCATGCCCAAAACTTTTTGCATGAAAAATATGTATCAAGTTTAAAACCAAAAAGTGATATGAAAATCATCAAGATTCATGGATTCATTATGAATATATTATTTCAAAATATGAGATTTCAAGTCATCAAGTATGATACAATCATTAAGCATGTTTTCATAATGTATTATCAAAATCATTTTAATTCTTTCTTTTATTTGTAATAACAAGATGATCACTCATCGGAGGAGGTTTCGGAAGTGGACGTAGGTCATTTGACCGAATCATTATACATCACTACGTATTTCCCTTGATGTGTAAGTTTTAACTTGCTGTATTTCGATCTTTACTTAGTCATGATCTTTCTATCTTTTTCTCTCTACTTTTTACAACATTCACTCGAATCACTTAGTTGAAATTATTTTCATCGGATTAAAATTTCTCCATGAACAACTCTTTCCAAAATTGCTTTGAATTTTTTATTTTTATCTGCTACACTAATTTACCCCCTCCCTCCCCCCCCCCCTCTTAGTGCCACTCAAGTCTTAACAATTGGTATCAAAGCTTGGTCACTCTCATTTGGTTTAAAACTAAAGAGAGATGACATATTCCCGTATGCAAGAGAGTCATTCAATTACACATCTACCTATGTTTAATGGGTCAGATTACACCTATTGAAAGACTCGTATGAAGATTTTTCTTATTTCCATAGATTTTAAACTTTGGAATATTATTGAAAATAGATTTTAAAAATCTTCTCTTCCAATGAACGAATAGAATGAATCGAAAAAGAAGGTTTTTGTTCTAAATACCAAGGCTATGAATGTCTTTTTTTGCACACTTGATAAAAATGAGTTTAATCGTGTTTCGATTTGTGAATCGACTTTTGATATTTGACATACTCTTGAAATTAATCATGAAGGCACTAGCCAAGTGAAAGGTTCCAAAATCAACCTCTTGGTGTACTCTTATGAATTATTTTGATGAAACCAAGTGAGTCCATCGGAGATATGTACACTCATTTCATGGATATCGTCAAACAACTTAAAGCACTTGGAAAAGGTTTTTCTAATTTCTAACTTGTAACTAAAATTTTAAGATCCCTTCCAAAGAGTTGGGATCCTAAAGTTACGACCATTCAAGAGGTCAATGACCTAAAAATTTTTCCTCTCAAAGTATTTATCGGGTCTTTGATGACCTACGAAATGACATGTCATGCTCATGATGAGCTTGAGAACCCCCTTCCAAAGAACAGGAAGGATATGACATTGAAAACACAAGAAGGTCACTTGAAAGAATCTTCAAGTGATAAGGATCTTGATGATAAACTTACACTTTTGATTTGAAAATTCAAAAAATTTATAAGGAATAAATTTAAAAATAATTCTAAAATAAACTTGAACCCAAAAAGGAACAAGTAATATGTTATGAATGCAAAAAGTTGGGGCACTTCAAAAGTAAATGCTCCCAAGCCAAGAAGAAGCAACCAAAGAAGAAGAAGGCTCTAAAGGCAACATGGGATGACTCAAGTAGCTTCGAAAACGAAGAAGCAAGCAACAAGGAGGTGGCTAACTTCACTTTAATGGCTTTCGGAGAAGAGGTATGTGATTTAGTTAATGAAAATTTAACCTTTGACGAGCTTTCAAATGTCTTTTATGAATTATTTGATGAATGAAGAACTATTAGTAAAAAGTTTAATTTATTAAAAAAGGAGCATGCACTCTTAGTTGATAAACTTGATCTCACCGAAATTCTATCACCTTCATTAAAGGACCCATACTACATGTATCATCTTATTTGAAATACAACTTTTGTTGCAAGCCCAGACATATTGTTTACAAATGTCCGTATAAGAAACTTAACCCACATAAGTTGATATGGGTTTCTAAAGGAACTATAAGGAACTCAATGAATAATGACAAGATTAGTAGATCAATATTTGAGGCACCCAAGTTCGAATGAGTACCAAAAAATTATTTTCTTTTGTAAACACATTCACCCACATAAGCTAGGAGCAGGTAACGATAAAACTCTTGATCATTATCAAGCTTAGGTAATAAAAGACCCTTGAGTGTTATATATTGTTTGGTTATGCTTTATAATGCTCCCATTAAGTCTCTTAAAAAGGATTTCGGTAAAAACATTTGTGCCACCTTACAATTTGAAATCCTATGTCTTAAAATGATGTGATTTTAATGGATTTGACGGAACCTTGTTTCGGAACTATGCGATGATACTAAGCATTTATATAAGAAGTATATATCTTGAACATTCCTATGAAAAGTTGAATTCACTCTTGCATTCTTGATCTACTCAAGGTCTACAAATTTATTTATCGTATGAATCTCGTATATGATTTTAATGATGAATTCAGAGTTAATGAATTAAGCTAGAATGAGTTTTTCAAATAATTCATAACCTCTATTCATGACTTTTGGTGCATTAATGGCTTGAATGCATTTGAGACATAAATTATTTTTAAATTGATGACACGAGGCATGAATCATGTTCTCATTTGATGATGCAAACAAATGAGTTGCTTATCAATAGTTACGATTGAAATGTATTTTTTTTGAAATATCTTTTGAAGATGACTCTTAGTGATAAATGTTTTGAAAACATGCTTGACTATTTTTTATATAATAAGCAACACATGAATTGTTGATTCCCGACTCAAAATTTCCTTTCCTTGATTTCTCAGACATATAGTGTGATCTTGATATTTATAAATGACATCTTTTCTATTGAATTATATGTCCTTCATCATTTCACAAATTGATCAACGTTAGTATTCATAACTTTCGAAAATCACTATGTTTATATCATCCAAGTTTTCTTATCTTTACGATATCATTCTCTCGACCCGTTTGATGAGAAGGTTTCCAAAGCTTCTTGATTATAACACTGTAATGTGATCAATCATTTGTTAAGTAAATGTGCTTAATAAAAATTTACCTCATGATTAGTATGAGATCGAAAGTAATTCAAAGACATAATTTCATCTCAATCAAATACATTACGATTAAATTAGATATTTGAGATAGATGTTAATAAAGGGGACAAATTGATCAAAAATCAAGATGTTGTAGCCCTCTTAAAATTGTCTAAGTCTGGGTGTCAGTGGTGGCATCGCCAGAACTAGTGGTAGCACTACCTGAGAGCCCCCTTATATAAAGGGGCTTTAGGGCCAGTGGTAGAACCACCCCCAACTCTTGAAGCTGCTCCCAAATACTCTTTCCCTTCTCTCAAAACTCCATTTTTCCTCTTACGAAGAATAAGAGAAGCTTCCATCCTCTTAAATCTTGGATCAAGGTCTCTATTTCTCAAGAAACCTCTGCTAAAGTAATCTTTGGCTCTCCCTCTTTGTTTTCTTAACACATGGCTGCCTCTTTGTAATTCTCTTGTTCTATCATCATTTTTAGATAAATGGCTCCTAGGAGATCATCTAAGAACAAAGGGAAGAGGAGGAAAGGAGATTCATATGACTCATCCCTTTTTAGCTCTAGTGAAAATGCCCTTAGATACTCTAGTTTTGAAACAAGAAATGTGCAAAAGGCTAAACATGTTGATTTAAGTCAATTAGGAAACCTAAAGCCTATTAGGTGATTTGCCAATTTAGATGTCTTACCTATTTTACAAATCAGTGAACCAATTTATCCTATATTAGTTTAGTTGTTTTACACTAATCTAAGCATAGATAAAGATGATAACATGTCAACCTACCTTCTAGGGAACCAAATCCCATTTACGGACAGCATAATTTATGACCTAATTGGAATCTCGGAAAAGAGAAGGAGTTGTTACTTTAGAGGGTAGTGGGATTTGGAAGTGTTGGGAAATCCTTCAAGGGAGTGACATCACATGCACAGCGAAAAAACAGAAAACAAAACCCCAGATTTTCCGTAAAAAGTTTCCATCATCATGCGAAGATTGGTGCGTCAAAAACAAATCCGCAAAACTGCACGTGTAAAAGAAGATACCTAGGGAGATCGTATATCCCTGAATTTCTGCAGATCTATGGGAGAGGATGAAGGAGGTCAAGCGTCCTCCTCTCTAGCAGTATCCATACGATAGGGATTGCAACGATGCACCTCTCTCTCTAGGGAGAGGAGAATAGGAGGTGGCTACTAAAAGAAACCCTCAGCCTATAGAGCTTTGGTTTCCTCCTATTTATAGAGGCCCCCTGAAAACCCTAATGGATCTTTTGCCCTATTGAGTATTGGATCTCCATCCACTTACCCAAGCCTCTTGGATTAGCGGGTCTCTACCAAATAATCTCTTATTAGCAATTATTGGATCTCATCTCAGGATCCAATAATTCAGGGGCTTAATGGATATCCAATAAGATAGGGGGTTCAGCGGATATCTCATATTCGAACCTCTACTCGTCGCAACACCTACCATATGTGTGTGACCCTCTAGGTCCAATATCATGCTGACCACGAGTCATACTTGTCAAAACTCCTTCTGACTTAGTGAATTATTATCTCTATAATAATTCAACCAACTCATCGATTGCGGACGTACCAGGCTACTACGCCGCGACCCCCAGACGATACCAGGGAATCCAATCCTTTGGACCTATCTGTCCTCAGTTACCATGTATCTATAGTCCCTCATCCATCCAATATCCGAGAGACCCTATACTGGGCACGGTGTTGTCAGGCCTATACGGTCTCTCATCGAGTCTTGCTCTTGTCAGATTCTCCCGAAGAACTCTTTCTCTCTCAATCCGAATAACCTTGGCTAAGGATTTGTTCGAGCACGAACACATGGGATATTCCTCTTATGATACCGAGAACGGATGATCCTCTATTGATACTCAATAGCTCTCGTAAGATTGGCTACCACTCCCAATAACCGGTTGTACTAGATCAGAAACTTTCCAATTCTATAAGTCCGGTATCAAAGAGTAGAGTACTCATACAAGACATCCTTGGTGTCTCAAGTCTAAGGACCAGATACACTATTGGGACTATGGAATCACTGTCTGATGTGAGGTATCAATAACCATCCAGCATTCCGTAGGTGGATCAGTCAGTGAACTCATTCCCCAATGAGCACCTGCATTGTACCCTTAGTGTCTCCACACAAGTAGCTATGAGACCAGCTACCTCCATCATATGGACGAGTATACAGCACACCAGTCTATCCGGTTATCTCGATGTCCTTCTCGAGTAACCTATGACCAGGATAATTTAGGGTCTATGTTTAAAAGTCAATCGGTTTCATTATCGTGATCTCATCATGATCCGATTCCCATTGCACAGATCCAGGGACATCCCAATATATGCAACACGCAAGATAAAGTGATAAAACGCCTAATAATAAGCAAAGAGAAAAAATGCATATCAAGTCACAAGTGCCATCACTCGTTTGATTGTCTTACAGGGCACATATGACTAGTAGGATGCAATCGGAGTAACCTACTCCGAGGCTCTAGGGACCATTTTTGGAAATCCTAACCTAGCCATAGTCCTTAAGAGCTGTGAACACCTGTTACCATTCATTTCTAAGATCTTCCATCACATTATCATTAGTATCCTAATCCCTAAACAGTTTCACCACGTTGAAATCAGTCAAATGGAGTTAGGTACTATGTACTTGATAATGACCAGATAAATAATTGTTTTGGATACTTGATCCAGTAAAATATGATTGAAATAGCATCTAAAGATTTAATGTTACCGTATAGGGGGTTAATCACTATATTACTACATGCATATAAGATTAGAATACTACCCGACGAAGAAGTAATAAAAGTGGATAGATACAATACCATAAATAAAAACCTAGTTAAGAGATTGAGGTACACATTTAGGAATGGAATATTGACTAAGTAGCCTTGAAGGATCGATCCAGCTCCTCCTTCGGTAGAAGAACCTAAAACACTAGTATTTAGGGGTAATAAATCTCCTCCTCTTAGTCGCTTTGGTGCAGCACTATTAGAACCAACTCCTGCTCCATCTTCTGAAGATTTAATCATGACAAAAATAAATCAAATCAAATTATAACAAGCTGAAATCTTAAATGAAGTACGTCAAATGAATCGGAAGTTAGATCACTTGTATAGGCACTTTGGTATTCCACTCAAGGAATAATTGTAAAAACTCTATAATTGACTTCATAAGTTGTACTAGAGCTTTTGACTCTCATTTTATAAATCTTTATGTTATTTTGGCAAACTTTAAAATTCCATATGTGTTTGTCTTAATACATGAGGTTGTTGTATATTTCTTTTCCGAAATTTTTCAACTTCCATTTTCATGAGCTCATCTTGATATTATTTTTACAGATTTCGAATGACATCTTTATAATATCATATTTTGAACGGAGCTCTTGTTTTTATTTTTCTTCAATCATGCAATTGATACATCTCTTTCTTCGATTACATGATTCTTCAATTGATGAGTTTTTAATGACTTGGTAATATTGATTCTATCGATTTTATACTCCCTCTACCTCTATTAAGATGAATAAATGGTTCTCTTGATTTATTTTGTCCACACCTTCATATTATTTGAAGTTTAATCTCATCTTCATGACACATACAACAATGGTCTTCGTGTCACATGCAATAATACATGCAACAATGGTCTTCATGACACACATATTTGAAGTTTTTATACTCTCTTCGGACTTCATTCATACAAATTTGATAAATTCTTAACTCGTGCTAATTTCTACATCTTGAGCCTTTATGACTTGATTGTTTATCTTCAATCTCATGAATTCTAATGAGAATGCCAAGTTGAACCTTTTATGAAATTTTTATGATAATGTGCTCCACTTCATAAATTTGCAATGGAAATGCCAAGTTGAACATTTAAAGTATGAAAACTTCATTATGACTCTTTCATGAATTTTGAGCTTAGTATGAAAACTTCATCTCTCTTCTTTATGAATTTTTTAAATAAACTTCATGAGCTCTTGATGAAATATTTAATGAATGTCTTGGCTTCAATGATGTATCTTTTTCACTTTACAATTTTTTGGCTTGAATTTTCAAATTGGTTCTTGAATCTTTCATTTCAATCCTCCTTGAATGAACCCTTATAGTTCTTATTATGAGTTTTATCGATTTAATCTCTTTTCTTGTTTCATTTGGTAGAAACAATTTTTGAATAAATTTTTATTGACTTGAATGAGATCTTAGAAAATTTTATGAACTTTGGCTTTAATGATCTATCTTATGATTTCATTGGCACCAATTTTCAAAAAGAATGATCGAATTGCTCTTTGGTTTTTTTTTTAGTTTTGCCATTATTATCAAGGTCTATTCCCTTTTTATTGATGACAAAGGGGAAGAAGAATATGACAAGATAAATTGATGACTTGATTGATGGAATAATAAATGCCTTGTATGTATCATATTGAATGATATATCGCAATGTATTGCAATTGCTTTGCATCAAAAATTGATTGATATCCTTAAAATCATCGCAATATATCGCAATATGAAGCGTATCACAATTGGAATGTATTATATGCACCGCAAATGGTTCATACATGCTTTACATGTTAATTTTATAAAATCATTATTATATTATATTTAAATTTAGTATCTTTCATTGATATGATAAGTTTTCATCTCATTTGATGATGTATCGTAAAATGATATCATGCCTTGCATTTGTGTAATTTTATTTTGATATCATTTGATCCTTGTTTCACTTCAAAATTAAAATTGGTATCATTTGTCAAAGTGATAAATGTCTATCATTATTGAACTTGAAAAAATGGTTCATTTTTGTGAAGTTTCGTATTTATGGAAGAAAAGATCATGCTTGCTAAGCATAACGATAAGTTCAATTAATATAACTTATCGGTTTTGGCTTGAATTCAAGATTGAATTCAAGTGTTTCCTTTCTCAAATATGGAATATAGATAGGGGAGTTAAGGTTAACTCCATCATCAATTGATTGTCATCTTCAAAAAGGGAGAGATTATTAAATCTCGAATTTTGATGATGAAGTCAATTGATAGGTTATTTGATCTAATCCATATTATTGAGATAAGTGTATAGGTTTAACTACGATAGCAATGAAGACATAAGCAAATTGCCAGAGTCAAGTACATTGGGAGTTCGAGAGTCCACCGGAAGTCCGAAGGATCATCGAAAGTGCTGTCAGAATTGGTTGAGAATGAATCGGGGACTTATCAAAGGTTTCAGAAGTTTTCTAAAAAGATTGTCGAAGGTTCACGGAGCTTATTGAGAAAGTTCAAATGCTTACCAAAAGAATCGTCGAACTTGTCATCGAGTCCAGGAGACTATTGGGAGTCTGTCGGAAGATATCCGAGGGTGCGTCGAAAATCCGTTGGAAGTTCATCGGAAGCTCACCAGAAGAAAACTTGATGATGCTAGATTAGAATTTTCTTAGAACATATTTTTAATTTTATAGTTAGCATATAATTAGGGTTAGGATTAGATAAAAATCCTAAATAACCCTAGTAGAGGCCAACTAGCTTTAATTGGACTAAATTGGGTCGGAGTTAGGGCCCATTCACCAACACTGACTATGTCTGGCAGTGGCATCGCCCCAAGAACTAGTTCTCAGGTGGTTTGGGCAGTGGTATCCTTGACAGTTATTACTTGTCAATGATGGTACCACTTGACAGGTGGTGATACTGCCCCTCTATGGAGCTCGAGGACCTTGTCAGGTAGTAGTACTATCAGATTGGGCGATGGTACCGCCTAGTACACTGATAGAGCAGGGTCAACTAGCGGTGGTACTACCAGTATCGAGCAGTGGTACCGCCAATACTCGAAAATCCGGGATGTGACTCTTTTTTGCTCTAATTCTGAAGCTAATTGAGTCTATAAATAACCCTCACTTCTCGTCTGGCTAAGCACATTAAGAAGTGATAAAAAACTGAGTCAAAGATATAATAAAATTATATTCGATAAGCTTGAGTGTTCACCTCCCAAGTTTTACTTTGTCAAAATTCTGTAAGAGTGTGAACCACTTGTAAAAGTTTATAAGAGGGGTATTTGGTCCTTCCCCTTCAAAAAGAATTAATAGTGAAATTTAAAAACCTCATCGGAGGAGATTTCGAAAGTGGACATAGGTCATTTGATCGAACCACTATACATCATTGCGTACTTCTCTTGATATGTAAGTTTTAACTTGTTGCATTTCAATCTTTACTTAGTTGCGATCTCTCTGTCTTCTCCTCTATGCATTCTACAACATTCACTTGAATCACTTAGCTAAAATTATTTTTATCAGATCGAAATTTCTCTACGAATAACCCTTTCCTAAATCACTTTGAATTTTTTATTTTTATCCGCTGTACTAATTCACCCCCCTTCTTAGTGTCGCTCAAATCCTAACAATGAATTATGTAAAGACAAGCATAGAAATGGTGGAAAGGCTCGTAGGGACTTAGTTGGAGATGAAACAAATCATGAGGAGGAGATTCGTCCCAAGCCATTACTATCGGGATTTATATCAATGGCTACAAACATTGACACAAGGTTCTATGAGTGTTGATGAATATCAAAAGGAGATAGAGATAGCCATGATAAGGGCTAATATGGAGGAAGACCGTGAGGCTACTATGGCTCGATTCCTGAGTGGATTAAACAACATTACTGATCTTGTGGAGTTGCAACATTATGTGGAGATTGAGGATATGATGAATATGGCCATGAAGATTGAGAGGCAACTCAAAAGAAAAGGCATATGGTATGATTCAAAATCTTATTCAGGTTCTTCTTCTTCTTGGAAACCGAATTGGAATAAAAAGGATGATAAACCCACTGTTAAGCCTAAAATTGATGGAATTAAAGGCATAAATAAATTAAGCAGTAAGGGTAAATGTGAGAATAACCTAATCAAAGTAGAGGTATTAAGTGTTTTTAAGTCCCTTGGGCATGGATATGTAGCACATGAATGTCCTAATAAGAGAGTTATGGTCATAAGGGATGAGATTATGGAATCAGAAAATGAAAGAGAGGATGATGATGACATTCTAGAGGATGCTAGTGATGTAGAGTATGCTAAAGGTGAAATTTTAGTTATTCAACGCACACTTAGTTTGCAAAGTAAAAATGATGAACATGGTGAACAACATGAAAATCTATTTCATACTCATTGTTTGATTGGTAACAAGTTATGTAATGTGATTGTTGATAGTGGAAGTTGTACAAATATGGCAAGTACCTTGCTCATGGAGAAACTAAAATTGCCTACTATCAAATATTCAAAACCTTACAAGTTACAATGGTTGAATGATAGTGGTGTAGTAAAGGTAAACCGGTAAGTGTTAGTTTCTTTTTCAATTGGTAGAAATAATGATGAAGTTTGGTATGATATGGTACCTAGTCACATGTTGTTGGGGAGACCATAGCAATATGATCATAGGGTAATATATAATGGGTTCAAGAACCGTTATTCCTTGATCATTGATGGACAGAAATATCAGCTTGGACCTTTACCTCCGAAGACAATTCTTGAAGACCAGATACGCATAAAATAACAATATGAGGAGCTTGGGTCTTCATTAATCAAAACTTTGGGGAGGGAGCAAGAAAGAGAGAAAAAAAATAAAAGGATGAGATGAGTGATAAAAATGAGAGTATTGGGAAAGACAATGGGAGAGAAAACAAAGAAGGCTTGAGTGAAAGAAAAATTAGTGTTTATGCCAAAATGAGTGATGTAAAAAAAAACCTTAACCATGAGGCAGCCCTTACTTGTACTTATATATAAGGATATTTTGATTTCTTCTAACAAAATTGATAAAAGTTTGTCTAGTCTTATTGTTGATCTTTTACAGGAAAATGAGGATATCTTTCCTGAAGAAGTTCCTAATGGTTTGCCACCAATTTGAGGAATTGAGCATTAAATTAATTTTATTCCAGGTGCAAGCATACCAAATAGGCCAGCATATAGATGCAACCCTGAAGAGACTAAGGAAATCCAAAAGCAAGTTAGTGAGCTTATGGAAAAGGGATATGTGTGAGAAAGCATGAGTCCATGTGCAGTTCATGTTCTTCTGGTGCCTAAAAAGAATGGATCTTGGAGAATGTGTGTTGATTGTAGAGCCATCAACAAAATCATGATAAAATATCGACATCCTATTCCTAGGCTAGATGACATGTTGGATGAATTGCATGGTTCTTGTCTATTTTCAAAAATTGATTTGAAATTTAGATATCATCAAATAAGAATGCGTAAGGGTGATGAATAAAAAATCACTTTCAAAACTAAACATGGTTTATATGAATAGTTAGTAATGCCTTTTGGCCTAACTAATGCACCTAGTACTTTTATGAGATTGATGAACCATATTTTGTATGCTTACATTAGAAAGTTTGTAGTGGTTTATTTTGATGATATACTACTTGTGTATAACAAAAGTTTAGATGAGCATGTAACATATTTAAAAGCTATTTTTGATGTGCTTAGAAAAGAAAATTTATATACTAATCTACAGAAATACACTTTTTGCACTAATGAAATTACTTTTCTTGGATATGTTGTAAACAATAAAGGAATACATGTTAATCAAGAAAAAGTAAAGGTAATTAAGGAGTGGCCAAAACCCACTAGTGTTAGTGATGTTAGAAGTTTTCATGGTCTTGCTAGCTTTTATAAAAGATTCATTAAAGATTTTTCTATAATTGCTGCACCATTAACTAAATGCAAAAAAAAAAGAATATGGGATTCAGATGGGGTAAACAATAAGATGATACTTTTAACTTGCTTAAAGATAAACTCAATTCAGCACCTTTGCTTGTTTTACCTAACTTTGCTAAAACTTTTTGAGATTGAGTGAGAAGTGAGTGGAATAGGTATTGGAGGAGTCTTAATGTAAGAAGGCAGATCTATTGCATTCTTTAGTGAGAAGCTAAGTGGAGCAAGTTTTAACTACTCGACATATGATAAGAAATTTTATGATCTGGTAAGAGAGTTAGAGACATAGTAGTACACTCTTTGGTACAAGAAATTTATTATACACACTGATCATGAGTCTTTAAAATATCTCAAAGGACAAGGAAAGCTAAGTCATAGGCATGCAAAATGGGTGGAGTTTATTGAATCTTTTTCATACATCATCAAGTATAAATAAGGTAAGGAAAATATGATCGTCGATGCTCTTTCTAGAAGGTATGCTCTAATTTCTAAACTTGATGCAAAATTATTGGGTTTTGAATACATTAAAGATTTATACAATTCTGACCATGATTTTGCTAATGTTTATGGGGCATGTGAGAAAAGGGGTTTTGATAAGTTCTTCAGGCATGATAGTTTTCTTTAAAAAGAAAACAAGCTATGTGTTCCTCAATGTTCAATGAGAGAATTACTTATGAGAGAAGTATAAAGTGGAGGTTTAATGGGACATTTTGGAGTTAGAAAAACTTTAGAAGTGTTAAGTGATCATTTGTTTTTTGCCATGCATGAAAAGAAATGTTGAAAGATTGTGTGAAAAATGCATCACTTGTAAACAAGCTAAATCTAAAGTAATGCCTCATGTGTTGTATACACCCCTTCCTATAGTTAGTGAGCCTTAGATTGATATATCCATGGACTTTGTCTTAAGTTTACCTAGGTCAAAAAGAGGGAGAGATTCTATTTTTGTTGTTGTTGATAGGTTTAGCAAGATGGCACATTTCATTCCTTTCCACAAAATAGATGAAGCAACACATGTTGTGGGGTTGTTTTTCAAAGAAATTGTGAGATTACATGGCATCCCAAGGACAATTGCGAGTGATAAAGATGTAAAGTACCTTAGCCACTTTTGGAAAATATTTTGGAGTAAGTTAAGTACAAGACTATTGTATTCAACCACTTGTCATCCACAAACTGATAGACAAATGAAGGTGGTAAATCGAACTTTATCAACACTTTTGAGGGTCATAATTCAAAAGAATTTAAAAAATTGAGAGGAATGTTTGCCACATGTGGAGTTTGCTTATAATAAAAGTGTGCATACTACAACAAACCATTCCCCATTTGAAGTTGTGTATGGGTTCAATATATTAACTCCTATAGATTTGCTACTTTTACCATTGGAAAAGGCCAATTTGGATGATAAGCAAAAAGCTGATTTTGTCAAAGCATTGCATAAAAAAGTCCAAACTCAAATTGCAAACAAAACTCTACAATATGAGAAACAATATAACAAAGGCCGAAAGCAAGTAGTATTTGAACCTGGTGACTAAGTTTGGGTACACTTAAGGAAGGAAAGATTTCCTAGTTATAGGAAGTCTTAACTAATGCCAAGAGGAGATAATATATTTCAAGTCCTTAAAAAAAATCAATGACAATGCATACAAGCTGGAATTACCAGGTGAGCATGGCAATATTAATGCAACATTCAATGTTTTTTATCTATCTTTGTTTGATATAGGTGATGGAGGCTCTAATTCGAGGATGAATCATTTTGAGGAAAGGGGGAATGATATGAACCAACAAGTTGATCATAATTCTATAAAAGATCCTTTAACTATTCATGGAGGACCAATGACAAAAGCTAAAGCTAAAAGGATGAAAGAAGCTTTAACTTATCTATTGAAAAGTATTTTGAAGAAGCAAACTGGTCAAGACTCAGTTAAAGTTCTATAGTTATAAAAAGAGTCTAAAATAGTCAACATAATCATGAAGAGAGAAGAATAAATTTGAAGACCACATCTTGAAGAATAAAAGTCCATTCAACCATGTTGGACAAAATTCATGAATTAGGAATATGAATGTCATTTACTATATTCATTCCCTTTGTACTTAGCCTCATACTATATAAACGAGGCTGACTCCTATTGTAAAAACAGATAATTTAGAAAGTATAATAATTCTTTAACACCGATGAGTATTTTTTTTTAAGTTCTTGCATGAACCTTAGAACTTATCAAGCTTTTGTTAGGACTCTAGCTAGGAGAGTCCTAATCTGTTGGGACTCTAGTTAGGAGAGTCATAATCTGTTGGGACTCTAGCTAGGAGAATCCTAAATTAGTTTCATTGATAAGGGCATTTATATAAATCCTATCTAGTTGACCCTTATTAAAGAGGTAAAGAGGCCGACTAGGTTAGTATTAGGTTACTTCTTAAAGAAAGAGTCCTATTAGAAGTGAGAGTCCTATTAGAGAAAGGGTCATATTAGAATTAGGAGTCCTACTAGAGAAGGAGTCCTAATTATAAATATGAGTCTTGAGTAGGAGTCATATTAGGAGTTGGGGTTTAAAAGCCCTATAAATAGCCATGTATTCATCCTCTTTTCATCATGAATAGATCATCTTTTTTAGTAGCCTTTGAGCAGCAATTTGGAGGAAGGAACCCCTATAAAGTTCCAAGGAGGCCGATCCCCTAAAGAGATCAACCCCAAGCTTAGAATCCGTAAGGGTTCTAACACTTGGTATTAGAGTAGCGTTCTTGGCATCTCGTTGCCCTTCCACAGCCATCCACTAGCCCTCCACAACCACCTAAAGCAATTCCCACAATTGCTTAGAAGATCATCGTCGAATTCCGCTATCATCTCCACCATCGCAAATCATCCTTTTATCTCCTCGTGAATTGCAACAGGTTCTGATTTTCTACCTTACTGCTGTTGCAATTTAGTTATTCTTATTCAAAAAATATAAAAAATTCATTCCTATATTTTTGCATAAACTTTTCATCGTAAAGTTTTCATCTCTACAATGAAGGTGCACTACAGAATTCCAACCGCATAGCACTGTCTGTTTGATCTTACTACTATATTTTTTCTATCCAAATCTTTGCAAAATCTTTATGATGGCTTTAACACTTCCTAACAATAGTTTTTCCTTTAGTTTTGTAAAAAAATTCTCAATATAAACTACTTATCTTTTACGTCTAAGCTGTTGCACTTTAGATGTAAAAATCTACTACAGTACCTCTCCATGATCCTCAATTTTGCTAAACCTCTTGCTATCATTTCTTTCTATAAAATTTTTAACAATATTATCTCTCTCTTACCAATAGATTCTCATTAAGTTTTACTTAAATTTCTATTGAAAATTTCTAGAAAAAATTATATCTTTACTATTGGAATTTTTTGGCGAAAAATCTAGTGTTGCACCTTTGTCCTTTTTTCTTCTCCGTAACCTACCAAACCCTAGCCACCTTGCTGCCACCAACCAAGACATCTTTAGGGCATCTCTCTAGCCTTAAGATGCAGCTATCATAACCTATTTTCATAATCCTAATGATATCAAAAATCACAGCCCAAAATAGTAAACCATCACAGTTGAACCCTTCTATCACCAATCTATTGTTCGAATCTTCCACCACCCCATGCCATTAACCCATCAATAGAAAATAGACAAGGACATCTTTGATCTCTAGGCATATGCTATGGCTTCTCAAGATCCAGTTGATGCCAAATTTAAAACATGGGAATCTCGAATTGAATCGTGGCTTGAATAGCACTTGGAGGATAAATTACGCGCTTTGTTTGTAGAATTCAGAATTGGACAACCACCAAGTCCAACCAAATCTCAGCGAGGTTAGAGTTCAAAGAGGCCTCCAAAGAGGGAGGGACAACCCTCAAACATGCTTCAGCTATGTATGAGGGTGGAATTTCCACAATGGGAAGAAGGAGACCTGGTGGGGTGGATTTGGCATACCGAATGTTACTTCCGCTACTATCGAATGTCGGATGATGCTATGGTGGAAATTGCTATCATCCACCTTGAAGGAGATTCTATTAAATGATACAATTGGCTGGAATACAATTATGGGGCTTCGACGTGGAATCAATTTAAGAACGCTCTACTGAACCGTTTCAGACCTACGAAGTATGAAAATATTGACGGCCAACTTGCAAAGATTCGACAAACCTCTATTGTTCAAGAGTACCAAACAAAGTTTAAGAAGCTATCATACCTTGCTCATGATTGGACTGACCATCAACTATTATGAACATTCATTGAAGGACTCAAGCCAGAGATAAAAGGGGAGGTTAAGGCCCGATAGCCCCGTACCATGATGATTGTAATTTCTTTCGCCCGAATACAAGAAGAACGACTCAACCAAGATGCTCGGAGGATGAGAACCTCTCATAGGCCTGTGGCATATAAACCTCCTTCTACTCCCAGCCATCCTTCTCTGCCAAAAAATATGATAAGAGAAGAACTACGTGACCGATTAGTAAAGGGTCTTTCTTGGCATTGTGATGAGCCGTGGAACCGCGATCATTGCTGCAAAAGAGGTCGCCTCCTACTAATTGAACCTCTTGAAGACATGGACAAGAAAAAGGTCTAGGAACATGAGGAAGAGGTCATGAATGAAGAATAATAGCTGGTTGATATTATGATGCATGCCCTTACCGGTTACGTGAACCCGCAAACAATGAAAGTGGGAGGACTTCTAAAGCAATAACTATTGGGAAATCCTTCAGGTGAGCAACATCTCATGCACAGCGGAAGAACAAAAAAAAAACAAAACACCCCAGATTTCCCATAGAAAGTTTCCGTCATCGTGCAAAGATCGGTGCGTCAAAAATAAATCCATAAAACTACATGTGTAAAAGAAGATACCTAGGTAGATCGTATATCCTTGAATTCCTACAGATCTGTGGGAGAGGATGAAGGAGGTCAAGCATCCTCTTCTCTAGCGGTATCCACACGACAGGGATTGCAACGATGCACCTCTCTCTAGGGAGAGGAGAACAGGAGGTGGCTACCAAAAGAAACCCTCAACCTATAGAGCTTTGGTTCCCTCCTATTTATAGAGGCCCCCTGAAAACCCTAATGGATCTTTTGCCCTATTGGGTATTGGATCTCCATCCAATTACCCAAGCCACTTAGATTAGTGGGTCTCTACTCAATAATCTCTTATTAGCAATTATTGGATCTCATCTCAAGATCCAATAATTCAGGAGCATAATGGATATCCAATAAGATAGGGGGTTCAGCGGATATCTCATATCCGAACCTCTACTCGTCGCAACACCTACCATATATATGTGACCCTCTAGACCCAATATCGAGCTGGCCGTGAGACATACTTGTCAGAATTCCTTCTGACATAGTGAATTATTATCTCTATAATAATTCACCTAACTCATCGACTGCGAACGTACCAGGCCACTACGCCGTAGCCCCCAGATGATACAGGGGAATCCAATCCTTTAAACCTATCTGTCCTTAGTTACCATGTATCTATAATCTCTCATCCATCTAATATCCTAAAGACTCTATGCCGGGCATGGTGCTGTCAGGCACATACGGTCTCTCCTCGAGTCTTGCTCTTGTTGGATTCTCCCGGAGAACCCTTTCTCTCTCAATCCGAATAACCTTAGTCAAGGATTTGTTCGAGCAAGAACACATGGGATATTCCTCTCATAATATCGAGAGCGGATGATCCTCTATTGATACTCAATAGCCCTTGTAAGGTTGGCTACCACTCCCAATGACCGACTGTACTAGATCTGGAACTTTCTAAACCTAGAAGTCCGGTATCAAAGAGTGGAGTACTCATATAGGACATCCTTGGTGTCTCAAGTCTAAGGACCAAATACACTACTAGGACTACAGAATCGCTATCTGACGTGAGGTATCAATAACCATCCAGTATTCCGTAGGTGGATCAATCAGTGAACTCATTCCCAAATGAGCACCTTCACTGTACCCTTAGTGTCCCCACATGAGTAGCTATAAGACTAGCTACCTCCATCATATGGATGGGTATACAACACACCAGTCTATCCGGTTATCTCGATGTCCTTCTCAAGTAACCTATGACTAGTATAATTCAGGGTCTGTGTTTAAAGGTGAATCGGTCTCATTATTGTGATCTCATCACGATCCGATTCCCATTGCACAGATCCAGGGACATCACAATATATGCAACACGCAAGATAAAGTGATAAAACACCTAATAATAAGAAAAGAGAAAAAGTGCATATCAAGTCACAAGTGCCATCACTCATGTGATTGGCTTGTAGGGCACATATGACTAGCAATCTCCCACTTGACCTAAAGCTAATCACCAACATGTTTGATCCCCATTAGACCTTTGTGACGCTCAAAGACAATCTGAGTCAATGGCTTTGTCAATGGATCTGTAATGTTATCTTCGGATGGAACTCATTCCACTACTACATCTCTTCGGGCCACGATCTCTCTAATAAGTTGGAACCTCCTCAGAATACTTCTGATGAGACCCAGGTTCCCTTATTTGAGTAATCATCTTATATTTGTCGCAATATAAAGGAATCAGCTCCTCGTTACTCGGGATGACTCCTAGATTTGTGATGAACTTCTTCATCCAGACTCCCTCCTTTGCTGCCTCTGTCATAGCAATGTATTCTGCCTCTATGGTCGAGTCAGCAGTAGTGTCTTGCTTGGAACTCTTCCAGCATATTACTACTCCATTCAAGGTGAACACATACCCTGAATTAGACTTGCTATCATCGACATCGATCTGGAAGCTCGAGTTCGTGTAGCCCTCAGCCATGAGGCTACTACCTCCATATACTAGTAAAAGATCCTTAGTCCTTCTCAAGTATTTAAGGATACATTTTACTCCTTTCCAGTGCTCCAAGCCTGGATCTGCCTGATGTCTGCTCGTGACACTCAGAGCATGCGCTATATCAGGTCTGGTACATAACATAGCATACATGATAGATCCTATCGCTGATGCATATGATATCATATCCATGTGTACCCTTTCTTTAGGAGTCTTTGGGAACATACTCCTAGAAAGTGATATTCCATGTCTCATTAGTATGAGACATCTCTTGGAATTTTCCATACCAAACCTTTTGACAATGGTGTCTATGTACCTGGACTGGGACAAGCCAAGCATCCTCTTGGATCTATCTCTATAGATACGTATCCCCAATATGCAGGATGCTTCCCCTAAGTCCTTCATGGAGAAGTGCCTAGATAACCAAGTCTTTATTGTGGAGAGCATTCTCAATGATCAGGATGTCATCCACATATAATACCAAAAAGGTGATAGTGCTCCCACTTAATTTTCTATACACACAAGGTTCATCTTCGTTCTTAACGAAGTTATAAGATCTGATCGCCTCATCAAATCTTATGTTCCAACTTCGGGAAGCTTGCTTCAATCCATAAATGGACCTAAGCAACCTGAACACCTTATCTGGGTTATCCCTGGACATGAATCCCTCAGGCTATATCATATATACCTCCTCCTCGAGGTTACCATTGAGGAATGCAGTTTTGACGTCCATCTGCCAGATCTCAGAATCATAGTGTGTTGTAATAGCCAATAGAATTCGAATGGATTTTAGCATGGCTACAAGTGAGAAAGTTTCATCATAGTCAACACCTTGCCTTTGACGATACCCCTTAGCCACTAGCCTTACTTTATAGGTCTCTACCTTTCCATCTACTCTAATCTTCTTTTTAAAGATCCACTTGCAACCAATGGGTACAATACCCTCGGGTGCATTAACTAGGTTCCAAACCTTGTTGGAGTACATGGAATCCATTTCTGAATTCATGGCTTCTTATCATTTCCTAGAGTCTATGCTCATAATAGCCTCCTCGTAGGTCTGAGGATCAATATCCTCAATATCCTCTCTTTTGATATGTCCCACATATCTCTCAGGAGGATGGGATACTCTATCGGACCTACGTAAAGTTGAAACTTGTGTGTTAGGTATTTGAACAGATTCTAGAATTATGCTTGAGCTAGGTTCTCCAACCTCACTCAACTATATCATGCTCCCACTGTCTCCACCAAGAATGTGTTCCTTCTCAAGGAACACTGCTCTCTTGGCTACAAAGACCTTTCGGTCATCAATGTGATAGAAATAATGCCCACAAGTTTCTTTGGGGTATCCCATGAACTTGCACTGTTCCATCCTAGATTCTAACTTGTCAGGGTTGTGTCTCTTAACGTGGGTAGGGCAGCCCCAAATCTTAACAATCTTAAGATCATGCATCTTCCTATTCCATATCTCATATGGAGTAGACATCACTGATTTAGTTGGAATTCTATTCAGAAGATAAGCTACGGTCTCTAGGGTATATCCCCAGAATGAGATGGGTAGGTCGGCGAAACACATCATGGAACGCACCATGTATAACAGTGTGCGATTCCTTCTTTCTGATACACCATTAAGTTGTGGTGTATAAGGAGGTGTCCATTTAGATAATATCACATAGTCTTTGAGGAACTGGGTGACTCTATACTCAAGAACTCACCTCCTCGATCTGATCAAAGGGTTTTAATACTCTTTCCTGTCTGGTTCTCCACTTCTCGTTTCCTCTTAAACTCACTTACACTGATGATATGTGGAGTTGTATCTAGCATATATAAACCATTATGCAATGTTCCTCTCATGATGATCTCATCATTTAATATTATTGAACAACCATTGTTCTCAAAAACTAATTTATATCCAATAACTATCAAACATGAAATGGAAATAATATTTTTTGATAATAGAAGGAACATAATAGCATGCATCTAATGCAATAATAGCTCCACCAGATAGATGTAAGGTGACCTTGCCAACAGCCACTATAGCAACCTTTGCCCCATTGCCCATCTTAAGGTCCATCTCGCCTTTGTTCAATCTCCTAAGTCCTGCCAAAATCTGCAACGAATTACAAATATGATAAGCACTCTCGGTATCTAATACCCATGTGTTATTATAAGATTCTGACAAATGGAGACTGATCATGAATGTACCTGAAGCTTCTCCAAGCTTCTGTTTCACCCTCTCTGCAAGGTACTCTTAGTAATTTATCTTTCAGTGCTCATCTTTGCCGTAATGGAAGCACTGGCCTTTGTCCTTTGTTGGGTCTTTCTTGGCAACCTTTGCCTTACCCATTTTGCCCTTACCCTTGCCCTTCTTAAGGGTCTTCTCAGCCTTCCTTTTCTTTTTGGTCTCACCAATGTAGAGAACCGGCTTCTCTTTCTTGATGGTGCTCTCTGCTTCTCTCAACATATTAAGGAGCTCTAGGAGGGTCACCTCAAGTTTGTTCATATTAAAATTTATTATAAACTGAGAAAAGGAATTTGGTAGGGACTGAAGCACAAGATCCACACACAAGTTTATCCTCTAGGACTATTCCTAGACCTATGAGTTTCTCAATCTACTTAATTATCTTAAGGACATGGTTCTGAACCGGTGTCCCCTCAATCATCCTGGCACGGAAAAGACTCTTTGATATCTCATATCGCTAAATTCTTCTCTGTTCCTCAAACAGTTTGCAGAGATGTAGGAGTATGAAATTAGCATCCATATTTTCATGTTGTCTCTGTAACTCAGTAGTCATAGAGGCCAACATATAACACTGAGCAAGAATGGAATCATCTAAATACTTCACATAACGAGCGATCTCATCCTCGCTTGCCCCTTCATCGGGCGTAGGGATCACTATATCAAAGACATACAAGATTTTCTCCACCGTGAGAACGATTCTCAAATTGCGAAGCCAATCCGTATAATTTGGACTAGTGAGGTGGTTGGCATTAGATATGCTACGTAAAGGATTTGAAAGCAACATTTTTCTAAAATAAAAGATGTAGCAGAAATAAATAACATATAGACTTTGTAGAAATTTAAACAATTAAGATAAGGACTTTTATCTTAATGTATTCCCACTAATTTTTCGCGAGACACACAACACCCTTCGATATGTGAATTTGAGACCCCCGGTAGATCTCTAGTGGGGATTGAGATCCAATTGGCATCTTAACGTAACCTCGAGGGACTCGACCAATCATGTTAAGCCCATAAAGGTAGGCAACTCTTGCCAATCACAACTTGTGATTCCTGTCCTGTTCAGCCTCCGAACCACCATGGCCTCGAGGGACTCGATCAACCATGATGTTCGGTTAAGTCATCACCATTGTTACCAGATGAGTCTGATTCGGTGATATACTCTCGAGGGACTCGACCAAGCATACCATGTCCTCAGGTCACCAATGACATCTCTATGTCATAGATAAGATAGCGAGACGCGATATAGGTGAGTCTCGAGGGACTCGACCAACTCAACCTACACCTGGAATCGGTTCTTAGCTATAACGATGGAAGGCCACGTAGGTCAATCTTATTGCCTCACGTTTACCGACTTAATATTATTAATGGAGAGGATTTTTGATTTGGTCTCCTAATATAATGTGTCACACACATACATATTTAATATATATATCTACATCACATGCAAATATATATATATATATCTAATAGGTGTATATCTAATCACACATCACATGAGCAATCACATTAGATGATCATGGACCACAACCTAATGTGATTAGGCTCGAGCCAGTGGGCCCAATCACTTACATCAAGATCTATGTGTACTTAACCGCATCTCTATGCCCTGTGATCGTCCATCTCACTTCGTCGGATCCGTCGGCATCTCAACGCATCTCCATGCGTCGGATCATCCGTCTCGACCTCGTGGGTCCCGCTACCACTGCGTCTCCTCATGTAATTACAACATAATTATAGGCACGTAGGCCTGATAATAAAGGAGAAAAATAGAGACTCACAGACCCCAATAATAATAATCACATGTACAAACATCACATCACAAGTCCATGATCATCTGTCCGCATCATACATCATATGTATATGTCATTTAATAGGACTACTAGATAAAAAAATAATATTTAATTAAACTATTTGATTAATATATTTAATTTTTTAAATCAGGAAAATAGAGGGAATTTTTTGAATTCCTAGGGGTATTTTGGTAATTCGGCCAAAAGGATATTTTGGTAATTCTATCAAAAGGGATAGAATCTGAAATTTCTAAAATTCTGAGGGGTATTTTGGTAATTTTGTCAAAGGGGATTGAATTTAGAATTTTTAAAATTTTAAGGGGCAAAACCGTCTTTTTCCCTAAAACCATAACCCCTCACCCTTACTGTGCCTACGGTCGCCGCCACCTTACTGGCGGCGCCCCCTGCCCGCGGGTTGGGTGGCGGCGCCGCCGTTGCCCCGTAGGCGCCGCCCGCATGGCGAGCGCCTTGTCGGCGCCTCTATGGCGCCGCTTGGCCTTGCGCCAGCTGCCACATGCGCAATGCATGTAAACACGCCCCGCGTAGTGCCGGTGCCCTGCGGTGCTGTCCCGCGGGCACAGAGCTGGTGCCCCGTGGGCGGAGCACCCCTACGGGCTGGCCCGCGGGCGTCCCTGCGACGCTGACCCATGTGTAGTGCCGGCACCCCTACGGGCAGACCACCAGCGCAGGTAGCCTGCTTGCGGCCTGCAGCCCGCTGGGTGGCGGTTGCTACTTATGTAGGTAGCAAGGCTACAAGCAGCCTTGCGGCCGTTGCACGAGCGCAGCAAGGGCAGCAACAGTTGCTGCCCTTCCAGGCCTTTTTGGGCCAACGATTTTGGCGTCAAAAGCATATTTAAAAACACAACACATGCAGTTTAAGATCCGATCTTCGAACGAACAATCTGGCTTTGATGCCACTGTTGAGAAATCCTTCAGGGGAGCAACATCTCATGCGCAGCAGGAGAACAAAAAAAATAAAACACCCCAGATTTCCTGTAGAAAGTGTCCGTCGTCGTGCGAAGATTGGTGCGTCAAAAACAAATCCACAAAACTGCACGTGTAAAAGAAGATACCTCAGGAGATCGTATATCCCTGAATTCCTACAGATCTATGGGAGAGGATGAAGGAGGTCAAGTGTCCTTCTCTCTAGCGGTATCCACACAGCAGGGATTGCAACGATGCACCTCTCTCTCTAGGGAGAGGAGAACAAGAGGTGGCTACCAAAAGATACCCTCAACCTATAGAGCTTTGGTTCCCTCCTATTTATAGAGGCCCCTTGAAAACCCTAATGGATCTTTTGCCCTATTGGGTATTGGATCTCCATCCAATTACCCAAGCCTCTTGGATTAATGAGTCTCTACCCAATAATCTCTTATTAGCAATTATTGGATCTCATCTCAAGATCCAATAATTCAAGAGCTTAATGGATATCCAATAAGATAGGGGGTTCAACGGATATCTCATATCCGAACCTCTACTCGTCGCAACACCTACCATATGTGTGTGACCTTCTAAGCCTTATATCGAGCTGGCCGTGAGTCATACTTGTCAGAACTCCTTCTGACATAGTGAATTATTATCTCTATAATATTTCACCTAACTCATCGACTACGGACGTACCAGGCTACTACGCCGCAGCCCCCAAACGATACAGGGGAATCCAATCCTTTGGACCTATCTGTCCTCAATTACCATGTATCTATAATCTCTCATCCATCTAATATCCCAGAGACCCTATACCGGGCATGGTGTTGTCAGGCCCATACGGTCTCTCCTCAAGTCTTGCTCTTGTCGGATTCTCCCGGAGAACTCTTTCTCTCTCAATCCAAATAACCTTGGCCAAGGATTTGTTCGAGCAAGAACACATGACATATTCCTCTCATGATACCGAGAGTGGATGATCATCTATTGACACTCAATAGCTCTCGTAAGGTTGGCTACCACTCCCAATGACCGACTGTATTAGATCTGGAACTTTCCAAACCTATAAGTCCAGTATCAAAGAGTGGAGTACTCATACAGGACATCCTTGGTGTCTCAAGTCTAAGGACCAGATACACTACTATGACTACGAAATCGCTGTCTGACGTGAGGTATCAATAACCATCCAACATTCCGAAGGCGGATCAATAAGTGAACTCATTCCCAAATGAGCACCTATACTGTTCCCTTAGTGTCCCCACATGAGTAGCTATGAGACTAGCTACCTCCATCATATGGATGGGTATACAGCACACCAATCTATCCGGTTATCTCAATATCCTTCTCAAGTAACCTATGACTAGGATAATTCAGGGTCTATGTTTAAAGGTGAATCGGTCTCATTATCATGATCTGATTCCCATTACACAGATCCAAGGACATCACAATATATGTAGCACACAAGATAAAGTGATAAAATGCCTAATAATAAACAAAGGAAAAAAGTGCATATCAAGTCACAAGTGCCATCACTCATGTGATTGGCTTGCAGGGCACATATGACTAGCAACAACCAATCACCATTCTTATTGACACCGGGAGCACTAATAATTTTATGAATAGTAAGGTTGCAGTTCGATAGCCTTACCTATCAAGAATTGCAGCAGGTTTGATGTTAAAGTCACCGATGGATGAATTTTGATGTGTAATCATAGGTGCCCACGAGTAAAACTATCACTACAGGACCAAGCAATAATTACATATTTCTTCCTACTCCCTCTTGATGATTATAAGGCCATGCTCAACATCGAATGGCTGATGACATTAGGTGATGTTTCCTAGAATTTTTTGAAATTAATTATGAAATTTTACAGTAAGGGGAAACAGGTGATATTGCACGGGAAATGTGGGGCGACGAAACGATAATTTGCACATAATGAATGGAGAAAATTTTGCACAAAGTATGAAGTGGCTTTTTAGTACAACTTGAGTAGTAATCTAACATAGAGCCAACCAAATTTGAAGATCCTTACCTACTTCCCTTGCTTGCTGAATTTTCAGATATATTTGACAAACCGCGCAGCCTACCTCCTTCCTGCCGGCATGATTATTGTATACCGATTCTTCCGGGCAAACCTCCAATAAATACTCGGCCATATCGATATCTACATCTCCAGAAGGATGAAATAGAAAGGATTGTAAAAGAGATGCTCGAAACAGGAGTTATTCGACCAAGTTGCATCCCCTACTCTTCACCAGTGCTCCTCGTACGAAAGGACGGAACATGACGAATGTGCATTGATTATCGAGCTCTCAACAGTATGACCGTCAAGGACAAGTACCCTATTCTAGTAATAGATGAATTGCTTGATGAATTAAAGGGAGCACAAGTCTTCATAAAGCTGGACCTTCGATTCGGGTATCATCAAATATGAGTGTGCGAAGAAGACATATCAAAAATCATCTTTCGAACGCACAACGGTCACTATGAATTTCTGGTAAAGCCCTTTGGTCTCACCAATGCTCCCTCCACCTTCCAGAGCCTTATGAATGATATTTTCTAGAGTTATCTTCGCAAGTTTGTGCTAGTTTTCTTCGACGATATCCTTATTTATAGCCCTTCTCTAGAAAGTCATTTTCAACACTTAAAACTTGTTTTGACGATTTTACGAGAACATGTTCTTTTTGTCAAAAAATTGAAGTACAACTTTCTACAATAGAATATGGAATATCTTGGGCATATCATATCAGAAGAAGGTGTGGCAGTGGACCCCTCCAAAATTGAAGCAATGTAGAATTAGCCGACTCCGAGGAATATAAAATCGCTATGTGGCTTTCTCGGTTTAACAGACTTTTACCATAAGTTCGTAAAAAACTATGAAAAGATCAATGCATCCCTTACTTCCTTACTGAAAAAAGATGCTTTCCAGTGGTCGGACAAAGCCACCACCACCTTCGATGAACTTAAACCCACAATGATGACAACGCTCGTACTAGCGTTACCTAACTTCGATAATACTTTTATTATTGAAGCTGATGCCTCCGGAGTTGTAATTAGTGTTGTACTAATGCAAGATGGCCACCCCCTCGCTTATACCAGTAAGGCATTATTGCTAGTTATAGGTGCCCTACAAGCCAATCACCTAAGTGATGACACTTGTAACACACTGCGTTAATCTCTTTGCTTATGATTATTGGAATTTTCTTATATTATCTGAATGTATATTGTGATGTCCTTGGATCTGTGCAATGGGAATCGGATCGTGATGAGATTACGATAATGAGATCGATTCACCTTTAAACACAGACTCTAAATAATCCCAGTCATAAGTTACTCGAGAGGTACATCGAGATAACCGGACATACTAGCGTACTGTATACCCATCCAAATTATGAAGGTGGTTGGTCTCATAGCTACTCGTGTGGGGACACTAAGGATACAGTGCAGGTGCTTATTGGAGAATGAGTTTACTGATTGATCTACTTTTGGGATGCTAGATGGTTATTGATACCTCATGTCAAACAGTGATTCCGTAGTCCCAATAGTGTATCTGGTCCTTAGACTTGAGACACCAAAGATGTCCTATATGAGTACTCCACTCTTTGATAGCAGACTTATAGGTTTGGAAGTTTCAGATCTCGTACAACCGGTTATTGGGAGTGGTAGCCAACCTTACGAAGGTAATTTAGTGTTAATAGAGGATCATCCACTCTTAGTATCATGAGAGGAATATCCCATGTGATCTTGCTTAGGCAAATCCCTGGCCAGAGTCATTTGGATTGAGAGAGAAAAAGTTCTTCAGGAGAATCCGATTAGAGCGAGACTCGAGTGGAAACAGTATGGGCCTGACAGCACCATGCCCGATATACGGTCTTTGAGATTTTAGATGGATGAGGGACTACGGCTTAGTGGCCTAAGGATTGGATTCCCTTGTATCATCTGGGGACTACGGCTTAGTGGCCTAGTACTTCCGTAATCGATGAGTCGAGTGAATTATTATAGAGATAATAATTCACTGAGTCAGAAGGAGTTTTGATAGGTATGACTCACGGCCAGCTCGATATTGGGCCTAGAGGGTCACACACATATGGTAGATGTTGCGGCGAGTAGAGGTTCGGATATGAGATATCTGTCGGAGCCCCTATCTTATCCAATAAGCCCCTATATTATTGGATCCCATGGATTGATCCAATAAAAGCTAGATTATTGGGTAGAGACCCATTAATCTAAGAGGCTTGGGTAATTGGATGGAGATCCAATACCCAATAGGGCTGGATCTATTAGGGTTGACAGGGGGCCTCTATAAATAGGAGGGAACCAAAGACTTATAGGCTGGGGTTTTCTTGGTGGCCACCTCTTGTTCTCCTCTCCCAAGAGAGGAGCATCGTCGCAGTCCTTGCCATGTGGATACCACTAGAGAGGATGACGCTTGAACTCTTTCATCCAGTCCTACAGATCTGCAGGGATTCAAGGATATACGATCTCCCTAGGTACTATCATTCCTTTCTTACATATGTAGTTTTCAGATTCGTAGATTTGTTTTTGACGCACCAATCTTCACATGATGATGGAACCTTGTACGAAAATATAGGGTGTTTTGTTTTCTATTCTTCCACTACACATGTGATCCCCCCCTTGGATTTCCCAACAGTGATATCAGAGCCAGGTTGTTTATGTGAAGATCAGATTTTAACTGCGTGTGTTGTGTTTTGGATGTGCTTTTGACGTCAAAATCGTTGACACAAAAGCAGAAAAGGGCAGAAACTATTGCTGCCCTTATTGCCTTCACAAGGCTGCTTGCAGCCTTGGTTGCCGCTAGTGGCCTGCATGTTGCGGCGGTGACTACGGGCAAGGGGACCCGCAGAAAGGCCGCCTGCGGGCACTAGTTATAGGTGACGCCCACCCGCGAGCAAGCCACCTGTGGGTTTGGCGTATGCCCATAGCGGCACCACCCTTGGGCAAGTCGCCTACGGGGGCAACGCCAGCCCGCAACGACGCCAACCGGCCGCATACATGCGCCCGCAGCAATATGCAAAGGGGGCGCTGTTTTGTTTTATGGGCGTAAGCTTCTTAGGGCGCTACTACATACATGTGATGCCACACGCAAGGATATCACCCGCGAGCGAGCCGCCGCGGGCTGTGGTAGCCGTCGGCAAGGTGGCAGCGGCCACAACACAACCTACAGCAAGGGAGAGATTAGGGGTTCTGACAAAAGATAATTTTGCCCCTCGAAACTTCAGAAATTCTAATTTTATCCTTTCTAGCCAAATAACCAAAATACCCCTTAGAATTCAGAAAATTTCATCCTTGATTTTAAAAAAAATATTAGTTAATTAAAAGGTTTAATTAACTATTATTATTTATCTAGTAGTCCAATATAATAACATATACATGTAATGTATGATGTGGACAGATGATCATGGATCGTGTGATGTGATGTGTATATGTGATTATTATTATTATTGGGGCTTGCGAGCCTATATTTTTCTCATTTATTGTTGGGCCTACATGTCTATAATTATGTTGTAATTATATGAGGAGGCGCAGCGGGAGCATGGAAGCGATAGCGAGACCCACGAGGTCAAGACGGATGATCCGACATACGGAGATGCATTGAGATGCTGATGGAACCGACGAAGTGAGATAGACGATCACAGGGGCATGAAGATGCACCGAAGCACACATAGATCTTGATGTGAGTGATTGGGCCCACTAGCTCGGGCTTGATCATATTAGGATGTGGTCCATGATCATCTGGTGTGATTGCTCATATGATGTGTGATTGGTTATACACCTACTAGATATGTATATATAGTTGCATGTGATGTAGATATATATTAAATATGTATGTGTGTGACACGTCATATTAGGAGACCAAATTAAAAATCTCCTCTCTCAATAATATTAAGTCAGTAAATATGAGTCAATTAGATTGACCCACGTGGCCTTCCATCATGATAGGTAGGAACTAATTCTCGATGTAGGTTGAGTTGATCGAGTCCCTTGAGACTCACCTATATTGCGATTTGCTATCTTATCTACAACATAGATATGTCACCAGTGACCTAAGGACATGGTATGCTTGGTCGAGTCCCTCGAGAGTATATCATCGAATAAGACTCATCTTGTAACGATGGTGATGACTTAACCAAATATCATAGTTGGTCGAGTCCCTCGAGGCCATGGTGGTTCGGAGGCCAAATAGGATGAGAATCACAAGGAGTTATGATCGGTAAGAGTTGCCTATCTTTTGGGTTTAGTGTGATTAGTCGAGTTCCTCGAGGTTACACTAAGATGCTGATTGGATTTCAATCCCCACTAGAAGTCTGTCGTAGACTTTCGTTTCACATGCTGAGGGCGTCACGAGACTCGCTAGAAAAATAGTGTGAGTACATCAAGATAGAAGTCCATATCTTGATTATTTATATTTTTGTAAAATCTGTATGTTATTTTATGCTACATCTTTATTTTTAGAAAATGTCGCTATTAGACTCTCTACATGGCACACTTGATGCCAACCACCTCATTGGTCAAAACTATACGGATTGACTCCGTAACTTAAGAATAGTTCTTGCCACAGAGAAAATCGCTTATGTCCTTGAAATGTGATGCCTTTGCCCAAGGAAAGGGCAAGCAAGGATGAGATCACTCGCTATGTGAAGTACGTAGATGACTTTACTCTTGCTCAGTGTTACATGTTGGGCTCCATGACTCCCGAGTTATAGAGACAACATGAAAATATGGATGTCAGATCCATACTCCTGCATCTCCTCAAATTATTTAAGGAATAGGGAAGAACTTAATGATATGAGATATCGAAGAGTTTCTTCCATGCTAGGTTGATTGAGAGGACAACGATTCAGAATAGTGTCCCTAAGATGATTGAGAGGATAGAGATACTCACAGGTCTAGGAATGGTCCTAGAGGATAACTTGTGTGTGGATCTTGTGCTTTAGTCCCTACTCGATTTTTTTTCATAATTCTCTATGCTGGTAAGACCAGAAAAAAAAGAAAGACAGAGAATTCCCTTGAGAATGGCAAAGGGCAAGGGCAAATCGAGTAAAGCAAAGGTTGCTAAAAAAACCCAGAAGAGGACAAAAGCTAGTGCTTCCACTGTAGTAAAGACGGCCATTAGAAGAGGAATTGCAAAGAGTATATTACAGAGAAAGTGAAATAGAAGCTTAGAGAAGCTTCAGATATGCATTCATGATTAGTTTCCATCTGTCAAACTCATATGATAATATATAGGTATTGGATACTGATAGTATTTATCATATCTGTAATTCGTTGTAGGTTCTGGTAGGACCTAGGAGATTGATGAGAGGCAAGATGGACTTTAAGATAGATGCATCTTATTTTGTTCTCTCTATCATCAAAAATATTATTTTCATTTTATGTTTGACAATGAATAGTTATAAAGTAGTTTTTGAGAACAATAGTTGTTCAACTACTGAGGATGATAAGATCATCACGAGAGGAACATTACATAATAGTTTGATTATGCTAGACACTACTCCACATATCATGAATGTAAGTGAGTCCAAGAGAAAACAAGATGAGGTGAACAATGTAAACCTATGGCATTGTAGGTTGGGTCATATCTGTGAGGGAAGGATTCAAAAGTTGTTGATAGATGGATACCTATATCCAATTTATTGAGTCATATGCGACTTGCGAACCTTGCTTTCATAGAAAGATGATCAACTCTCCATTTAGTGGCACTAGAGAGAGAGCCACTGAGTTATTGGTACTTATACATAGTGATATATGTGGTCCCATGTCAACTCAGGCCATAAGTGGTTATTTCTACTTCATTATTTTCACTAATGATTTCTCTAGGTATGGACATGTGTACTTGATGAAGTACAAGTACAAAGTCTTTGAGAAATTCAAGGAGCATAAGAATGAAGTAGAGGTTCGGACTGGAAAGAGTATTAAGACTCTTCGATCAAATCGAGGAGGTGAGTACTTGAGTTCAGAGTTCACCCAGTTCCTCAAGGACTCGGGGATTCTATCCCAATGGACACCTCCTTATACATCCTAGCTCAATGGTGCATCCGAAAAGAGGAATCGTACACTGTTAGACATGGTGCAGTCTATGATGAGTTTCACCGACCTACCCATCTCATTCTGGGGATATGCCCTAACGATCACAGCTTACCTTCTGAACATAATTTCAACTAAGTTAGTAGTGTCTACTCCATATGAGATATGGAATGAGAAGAAGCCCGATCTTAAGGTTGTTAAGATTTGGGGCTGCCTTACCTATGTTAAGAGACACTTATCCGATAAGTTGGAATCTAGGACGGAATGGTGCAAGTTCATGGGATACCCCAAAAAAACTTATGGGTATTATTTCTATCACCCCATCTTTGTAGCTAAGAGAGTAGTATTCCTTGAGAAGGAACACATTCTCAATAGAGATAGTGGGAGCATGATAGAGTTGAGCGAGGTTGGAGAACCTAGCTCAAGCACTATTCCACAGCCAGAATCTGTTCAATTACCTAGCATACAACTTCCAACTTTACGTAGGTGTGGTAGAGTATCCCATCCCCCTAAGAGTATGTGGGGCATATTAGAGGAGCGGATGTTGAGGATATTGATCCTTAGACATATGAGGAGCCTATTATGAGTATAGACTCCAAGAAGTGGCAAGAAGCCATGAATTCAAAGATGGATTTCATGTACTCCAATAAGGTTTAGAACTTGGTTGATGCACCTGAGAGTATCATACCCATTGGCTGCAAGTAGATCTTCAAGAAGAAGATCGGAGTAGACGAAAAGGTAGAGACTTGTAAAGCAAGGCTAGTAGATAAGGAGTATCGTCAAAGCTAAGGTGTTGACTATGATGAAACCTTCTCACCCATAGCCATGCTAAAATCTATTCAAATTCTATTGGCTATTGTAGCATACCTTGATTATGAGATTTGGCAGATAGACATGAATATTATGTTCCTCAATGACAACCTCGAGGAGGAGGCGTATATGAAATAGCCTGATGTATTTGTATCTAAGGACAATCCAGATAAGGTGTACAGGTTACTTCGATCCGTCTGCAGACTAAAGCAAGCTTCCCAAAGTTAGAATATAAGATTTGATAAGGCGATCAGATCTTATAAGTTCGTTAAGAATGAAGATGAGCCTTGTGTGTGTAGGAAGGTAAGTGGAAGCGCTATCACCTTTTTGGTGTTGTATGTGGATGATATCTTGATCATTAAGAATGATGTAGGAATTCTCTCCACGCTAAAAGCTTGACCATCTAGACACTTCTCCATAAAGGACTTAGGGGAAGCATCATATATATTGGGGATTCAGATCTATAGAGATAGATCCAAGAGGATGCTTGGCTTGTCCTAATACAAGTACATAGACACTATTGTCAAAAAGTTTGACATAGAAAATTTTAAGAGATGTCTCATACCAATGAGACATAGGCTATCACTTTCTAGGAGTACGTCCCCAAAGACTCCTGAAGAAAGGGCACACATGAATAGGGTCTATGACTTAGCGATATGGTCTATCATGTATGCTATGTTATGTACTAGGCTTGATATAGTTTATGCTCTAAGTGTCACGAGCAGGTATCAAGCAGATCCAGATCTAGGCTTAGAGCACTGGAAAATAGTAAAGTATATCCTTAAGTACTTGAGAAGGACTAAGGATCTTTTACTGGTATATGGAGAAAGTAGCCTCAGGATTGAGGGTTATACAGACTCGAACTTCCAGTCCGATGTCGATGATAGCAAGTCTAATTCAGGGTATGTATTCACTCTGAATGGAGGAGCAGTATGTGTTGAATCTTAGATTTTGATGATGAAACTAATTGATCGTATTTTATTATCTAAACTGAATTTTGAGTTACACAGGTCTACTCGATCAGGATTAGATAGTTGACGCAGGAGGAATTGATATTACACTGGAGGAACACGTTAGTATATTGGATGTCAAGCCGGAGCTTCAGTCGACAATCAATAGAAGGCTTCGGACATCGGGCATCGGGACAAGAAGAGCGGGTTACGCCAAGAAGATCAGGATTGCGGAGGTGAACCACCAATTGGGCAACAGACCGCAAGAGAGGATGGTGCACTGAAGAATTGTAAGAAGCATCGACCAATGACGTGCTGGGCAATAAAATATCAATTTATATTATAATAACTATCTAGATCGAAGTAGAGTTTTTGTTTGTATATGTGTAGAATTAACTACGATAATGATGAAGACATAAAGCAAATTACCGAAGTCAAGTTGTTGGGAGTTCGAGAGTCCACCGGAAGTCCGAAGGATCATCGGAAGTGTTGCCGGATTCAACCGAGAAAGAATCGAGAACTTGCCGAAGGTTTTGGAAGGTCGCAAGAAAGTTCATCGAAGGTTCATTGAGCCCACCAAGAAGGTTCGGTGCCCAAGATTTGTCAAACTCGCCACAAGTCCAGGAGCCTGCTAGGAGTCCGCCGAAAGAAATCCGAGGTTGCATCGGAAGTCGGTTGGAAGTTCATCGGAAAGCTTATCGGAAGAAGACTCGACATTGCCGGTTGTTAATTTGCTTAGAATTATGTTTCAATTTAGTAGTTAGCACATAATTAGGATAAAGATTAAGTAATAATCCTATTTAACCCTTGTAGGGGCCAACTGGGCCTTATTTAGGCTGATTTTGGCCAAAGTTAGGGCCCATTCAGCTTTGCTGGAATAGTGTTGGAATAGTCTGGCTGTGGCACCGCCAGACCCATGCGGTGGCACTGCCCATGGACTAAAATCCCAAGTGTTTTGGGTGGTGGCACAGTTGCCTCGGGCGGTGGTACCGCCTAGTACACTAACCATATCAGTATGTCAAGCGGTGGTACCGCCCAGCACTGGTGGTAGTACCACCCATACCTGAAAAAACCAGAATGATTCAAATTTAGGCTCTAAATTTGAATCACCTTGGGGCCTATAAATACCCCTCTCATTCATGGTTGAAAAACATAAAAAAATTGAGAAAAAAAAGGGAAAACTTTGTTGTAATAGTATCAAAATCTTTCCTCTAATTCTAAAGGGTGATATAGCCTTAGAGAGGGTTGTGAGGCCTTGTAAGGGTTACCTCCTAAGCCCGTCAAAAGGAGACCACTATAAGGGAGCTTGTCTTCGCCTGTTGGAAGGAAGACACCTAGTGGAAAGCCGGTGGCCTCAAGAGAAGAGGAATCGGGAGTAGACGTAGGTCATATGACCAAACCATTATAAAAATTCTGATTTGCATTTCTATTATTGTTATTTACATTTATGCAAACCATCTTCACTTTACTTCCCTTATTTCTCCTTCTTACAATCAACTTTAAGTTTAAAGCATCATTCCTTTCCAGGTTCAAACGAAACGTTGCTTTTGATCATACAAAGTTTCATAACTTATTTAGATCACCAAAAATTATCATACTTAATCATTGCACTAATTTATCCGCCCCCCCTCTTAGTGTCGCTTGATCCCTAACAATTGGTATCAAAGCTAGGTTATTTCTCTTTCGGATTTACAACCGCAAGAAATGGCTCTTTACGGCTTTCAAGATGGTTTTTTTATTATTTGTCCTCCATTCTTTAACGGATCGGACTACACTTATTGAAAAACTCGAATGAGAGTTTTTTTGCTTTCAATGAATTTGGATTTATAGAATGTCATTGAAAATGGATTTCAACTTCCCTCTAAACTGACAAACGAATAGTCGGACTTAGAGAGAAATTTTTTTTTTAAAATACAAAGGCTATGAATGCCTTATTTTGCACTTTCGATAAAAAAAAATTCAATCAGATTTCTATATGCGAAATGGCTTTTGATATTTGGCGAACACTGGAAATCACGCACGAGGGAACTAGTAGCATCAAAGACTCGAAAGTAAACCTCATATTGCATGATTTTGAGCTCTTTCGAATGATACCAAGCGAATCGATCGATGAAATGTACACCCGTTTCATAGATGTCATCAATAGCTTGATAAGTCCTAGTAAATATTTTTCAAATTTTGAACTCACTAACAAGATCTTAAGATCCCTTCCAAAAAAATGGGATCCTAAAGTAACCACAATACAAGAGGCTAAAAATTTAAATAATTTTTTATTAGAAGAACTAATCGGGTCATTAATGACCTATGAAATAACATTCTTGGAACATTTTGAACTCGATGAACACATGAACCACCTTCCAAAGAAGAAAGGATTTGGAACTCCAGAGTATAAAATGCCACTTGAGTGATGACTCAAGTGATGAGGACAATGAAGAGAACATTGAACTTTTAATGAAATTTAATAAGTTTATTAAAAAAAATCTAAAATAAAAAATGAACTTGAATGAAAGATGAGACCAAAGAAAAGGAAGACACCTAAGGACGAATTAAGAACTTCCAAAGGTGAAATAGCGAATTGGGCTTTAAAGGGTTTCAACCATGAGGTAATCAACTCACCTAAAATGTTCTTACGTTGTTTTAAAATTACATGACTTTTCCATGAGTACTTAACTTAGATAATAGGAAATAAATAATTATTTTTTAAAAAATTATATCATGTTTTACCTTCTAGTATTTTTTTGAGAAGTATAAAAAAAATGAATGATGATTGCTTAACTTGTGCTATTACAAGATCAATCTCATGTATGATTTTGAAATAATAATTCAATGCATGGTTTTTGACACAAAATGAATCATCATGATAATTGCATCTCATGTTTGTACACTTAACAAGATTAAATCCAATAAATATTTATCTTGATGAATTCCGTATCGCTTTTCATAATAACATAATGAAAATATAAAATCATGTGTATCTTATTGATTTATTTTACGAAATCTATTTTTCAGTTTTAAACTTGATATATATCATTTATACAAAAGAATTGAGCATGCTTACATCTAATCAATTTACTTCTAACAAATTTTTGGAATGAAAGATTTTGATGATAATTTCAAATTTATATGATGCTTGGCTTTTGTGTGAAAATGTGAACATGCTTATATGAGATCAACCACATAAAATAAAACATATAAAAATTGAAAAAGTGTTATCATGATGTTTTATTTTTGATGTGTTTAGTCTTGATGAGTTTATGACTAAACTTATGTCTTGTTGATACATGTTTTCATAAAAAGATTTGAATATGCTCACATGAAAATAATTGCATGAAATAAAAATTCATTTTCTATCCTATTGAAGTTAATAAATTCATTTTACCAATCTTGTGAATCTCATGAAAATAATCATGATGAATATTTTGAAAATAAATGAGTGTATCATGCATTTGGTTTAAATAATTTCTCTTCAAACTTACTTTTCAGAGCTATACAATGATACACGAATCTAGTAGAAAAAGACAAGAGCATGCTTACATGTAAACCATCTCCGTTGCTCTTAATAAAATTTTCAAATGCAAGATTTTAGTGCATTTGATCTTGATAACTTTAATGACAAAACTTGCATTTCGAATTTATATGATGATGGCTTTCATTGAACATACCTTATGAAATCATCATTGATAATGATGAAATGAAAATATTAAAAGTTTATTATCATGCATAATGTGTTTCATCTTAATGATTTTTAAGACAAAATTTGTCTTTACATCTTGAATGATGACACTTGTTTTATTAAAAGCAAAGGGTTGATAATAAAATGAAATATATTATCATAAATTGAATCTTATGTTTTGAAATAATGTGTTAGATTTTGTCTTGACGATTTTTGTGATGAAGTTTGTCTTTCGGTTTTGAATGTTATTACCTATATTTGATTGGGTATATAAAAATAAATACATGCTTAGATGAAATAAATTACTCAAAAAGAAAAAGCTTTTCTTACCTTATTGAGATTAAACATTTTTTTTAAATCTCATGAATGATTTTGATGATTCATTTTGTAAAATTGAATGAGCTAAAAATGATGAATATCTTAACAATGAAAGCTTGTATAATACTTGATGAATTCACATTTTAAAGCTATGCATGATGAATCATATGTCTTGAACTAATATGTTTTTGGTCTAAATCATTTTTATGATATTTTTGCCCTTACGTCTTGAACGGTCATGCTTGTTTCTATTTGACTTAAAAAGGCAAAGGTATGATCATATAAAATAAATTTATAAATTGAAATCACTAAAAGAGAAATGCATGTTTCTTGAACATCTCTCTTTCTCTAAAGTTTCAGATTTTTTAAATAAAAGATAAGTGACAAATTTATTTATGATATTTTGTAAATCACTTGAATTATGAATGAGATTTTGATGATACGGTAATGACTCTATTCATGTTATGAATCTCAAAAATGATAATTTGATTATAAGTCTTGAGTTGATGAATTGACTTGAATGAGATTTTGTTTCAAGCGAATCATGATCTCTCTTGATTTCTTGACTTGAGATTTTCTTTATGCAAATCGAAATCCTTTTCCTCTATGACTCCTTTATTCTATCATTTACTAAAGAGGAATACAATCCAAGTCTTGATATCTCGATAATTGATATTTGAATTTTTATGAATTCGTGATCTTGATATCTTGATACTTGCGTTTTTAAATATATTAAGTAATGAGAGTTTGAATGCATGAATCGAAATTTTTTTATTCCTTACTCAAATTTTTTTTTCATGATTTTGATTTCTCAAAATTATTTATTTGAAATTATTTCTATGAAATCATGATCGTAATGAAAATTCCTACGTATAAATTAAGGTCTTGTGCTTGATCTCCTTAGACTTCCTCTTATTATTTCCTAAAAAGGAGACTTGTCAAAATAATTCATAAATATTTTGATTTATGACTTTTGGATTCATGACTTAAAGTCGATGATTGAAACAATATATGCTTAAATTGATTCCTTTTATGTTTCAATACTTCCTTGAACGCATCATGTGATGATTGAAAAAATTAATGTTTATTTTGATGCAAATTTATAATTGATATGAAAAATGGATGTAATTGAAATTTTTAGCCATTGAGTCCTCCACTTCATTTTGACAAAAACTAAGGGCGAGCTAGCTTGTTAAATTCATATTCATGACTTGAATTTTGATGATTGAAAATTGATTTGCTTTATGATGAATCATGAATATAAATTTTTTATACTCCATTAATCTCTTGATAAATATTTATCTTTGTTGATTGTCATAATTTCAAAAGTCACATAAAGGGAAAAGAATTGTACTCTTCCCTTCTTTTTGACAAAAACAAAGGGGGAGAAGATTTATTGCTAGCTTGTGACTTCAAAGAAAAATTTGCTAGCTCGATTATTGAAATGAAGGAACATCCTATCTTGAACATCAAAAATTGCTACCTTGTAATTTCAAAAGAAGCAAGTAAATTGCCATGCTTGAACTTAAAAATCTTGTTATGATTGAATGTTGTAAATCTAGCTTATATGTTGACTTGCATATCCTTTAAAATAGCTAGAGCAACTTCTCCTTTTTGTTGATGACAAAAGGGGAGCAGTGGATTGATGTTATCATGCAATGTGTGATGTTTTGAATATTTTATAATTAGCATGATACTTTTGATAATATGATTTTGATACATGTTACTTGGATTTGGAAAAATCCAAGGTTTCTATCAATGGCATAGTGATAGGGGGAGTTTGTTTAAACTCCGAAGAGTTAAGATTAACTCCATCATCAATTAGTTATCATCATCAAAAAGGGGGAGATTATTGAATCTCAAATTTTGATGATGAAACTAATTGATCATATTTTATTGTCTAAACTGCGTTTGAAGTTACGCAAGTCTACTCGATCAGGATTAGATAGTTGACACAGGAGGAATTGACGTTGCGTCAGAGGAACACGTCAGTATATTGGACGTCAAGCTAGAGGTTTGGTCGACAATCGGCAGAAGGCTTCAGACATCGGGCATTGAGACAAGAAGAGTGGGTCGCGCTAAGGAGATCGGGCTTGTGGAGGTCAATCACCGATTGGGCAATAGACCGCAAGAGAGACGGTATGCCGAAGAATTACACGAAGCGTCGACCAATGACATGCTGGGCAACAAAGTATCAATTCGCATTATAATAACTGTCTAGATTGAAGTAGTGTTTTTGTTTGTGTGTGCAGAATTAACTACGATAACGATGAAGACATAAAGAAAATTACCAGAGTCAAGTTGTTGGGAGTTTGAGAGTCCATCGGAAGTCCGAAGGGTCATTGGAAGTGCTGTCGGAATTAACCGAAAAAGAATCGAGGACTTACCGAAGGTTCGAAAGTTCGCTAGAAAGTTCGTCGGAGGTTCGTTGAGCTTACCGAGAAGGTTCAAAAGCTTGCCCAAGATTTGTCAAACTCGCCATAAATCTGGGAGCCTGTTGGGAGTCCACTGGAAGAAATCCGAGGGTGTATCGGAAGTCGACCGGAAGTTCATTGGAAAGCTCGCTAGAAGAAGGCACAACATTGTCGGTTGTTAATTTGCTTAGAATTATATTTCAATTTAGTAGTTAGCACATAATTAGGGAAAAAATTAGGTAATAATCCTGTTTAACCCTTGTAGGGGCCAACTAGGCCTTATTTGGGCTGATTTGGGTCGAAATTATGGCCCATTCAGCCTTACTGGAATAGTGCTGGAATAGTCTGGCAATGGCACCGCCAGATCCAAGCGGTGGCACTACCCAAGGACTGAAATACCAAGTGTTCTGGGTGATGGCACCGCTGTCTCGGGTGGTGGTACCGCTCAGTACACTGACCATGTCAGTGTGTCAGGTGGTGGTACCACCGAGCACTTGCGGTAGTATCTCTCATACCCGAAAAAATTGAGATGATCCAAATTTGAATCACCTTGGGGCCTATAAATACCCCTCTCATTCATGATTGAAAAACACAAAAAACTGAGAAAGAAAAAAGGAAAACTCTGTTGTAATAGTATCAAAATCTTCTCTCTAATTCTAAAGTATGATCTAGCCTTAGAGAGGGTTGAGAGGCCTTGTAAGTGTTACCTCCTAAGCCCGTCAAAAGGAGGGCTCTGTAAGGGAGTTTGTCTTTGCCCATTGGAAGGAAGACACCTAGTGAAAAGCCGGTGGCCTCAAGAGAAGAGGAATCGGGAGTGGACGTAGGTTGTATGACTGAACCACTATAAAAATTTTGGTTTTCATTTCTATTATTGTTATTTACATTTATGCAAACCATCTTCACTTTACTTCCCTTATTTCTCCTTCTTACAATCGACTTTAAGTTTAAAGCATCATTCCTTTTCGGGTTCAAACAAAATGTTGCTTTTAATCGTACAAAGTTTTCGAACTTGTTTAGATCGCCGAAAATTATCGTATTTAACCACTACACTAATTCACCCCCCCCCTCTTAGTGCTGCTCGATCCCTAATAGTATGCTGGAAGTGTTCCAAGCAAGACACTACTGTTGACTCGACCATAGAGGTGAAGAACATTGCTATAGTAGAGATAGTAAAGAAGGGAGTCTGGATGAAGTAGTTCATCATAGATTTGAGAGTCGTGTCGAGCAGCGAGGAGCTGATTCCCTTATATTGTAACAACTACCAAGCAGTTACTCAAATAAGGGAACCTAGGTCTCATCAAAAGTATTCTGAGGAGGTTTCAACTTATTAGAGAGATCGTGGCCCGAAGAGATGTAGTAGTGGAAAGAGTTTAATCTAAAGATAACATTGCGGATCCACTGACAAAGCCATTGATACAGATTGTCTTTGAGCATCATAGAGGTTTGATGGGAATCAGACACGTAGGTGATTGGCTTTAGGTCAAGTGAGAGATTGCTAGTTATAAGTGCCATACAAGCCAATCATGTGAGTGATGACACCTGTAACATGCTGCCTCAATCTCTTTGCTTATGATTATTGGTATTTTCTCACATTATCTGGATGTATCTTGTGATGTCCTTGGATTTATACATTGGGAATCGAATCGTGATGAGATCACGATAATGAGACTGATTCACCTTTAAACACAAACCCTAAATAATCCCGATCATAGGTTACTCGAGAGAGACATCGAGATAATCGAACAGACTAGTGTATTATATACCCATCCATATGATGGAGGTAGCTAGTCTCATAGCTACTCATGTGGGGACACTAAGGATACAATGTAGGTACTCATTGAAGAATGAGTTCACTGATTGATCTACTTACGGAGTGCTAGACGGTTATTGATACCTCATGTCAGACAGTGATTCTATAGTCCCAGTAGTGTATCTGGTCCTTAGACTTGAGACACCAAGGATGTCCTGTATGAGTACTCTACTCTTTGATACTGGACTTATAGTTTTGGAAGTTACAGATCTAGTACAACCGATTATTGGGAGTGGCAGCTAACCTTACGATGGCTATTGAGTATTAATAAAGGATCATCCACTCTCGGTATCATAAGAGGAATATCCCATGTGATCTTGCTTAGGCAAATCCCTAGCCAGGGTCATTCGGATTGAGAGAGAAATAGTTCTTCGGGAGAATCTAATTAGAGCAAGACTCGAGTGGAAACCGTATGGGTCTGACTACACCATGCCCGATATATGGTCTCTGGGATATTAGATGGATGAGGGACTATAGGTACATAGTAACTGAGGGCAATAGGTTCAAAAGATTGGATTCCCTTGTATTATTTAGGGATTGTAGCATAGTTGTCTAGTACATCCACAATCGATGAGTCGAGTGAATTATTATAGAGATAATAATTCCACCGAGTCAGAAGGAGTTCTGATAGGTATGATTTACGGCCAACTCAATATTAGGCCTAGAGGGTCACACACATATAGTAGGTGTTATGATGAGTAGAGGTTTATGTTGGGAAATCCTTTAGGGGAGTGACATCACATGTGCAGCGGAAGAACAGAAAACAAAATCCCAGATTTCCCATAAAAAGTTTCTATCGTCATGCGAAGATCGGTGCGTCAAAATAAATCTGTGAAAAACTGCATGTGTAAATGAAAATACTTAGGGAGATCATATATCCCTGAATCCTTGCAGATCTGTAGGAGAGGATAAAGGAGGTCAAGCGTCCTCCTCTCTAGCGGTATCCACATGGTAGAGACTGTGACGATGTACCTCTCTAGGGAGAGGAGAACAGAAGATAGCTACCAAAAGAAACCCTCAGCCTATAGAGCTTTGGTTCCCTCCTATTTATAGAGGCTCCCGTAAACCCTAATGGATCTTGCCCTATTGGGTATTGGATCTCTATCCAATTACCCAAGCCTCTTGGATTAGTGGGTCTCAACCCAATAATCACTTATTAGCAATTATTGGATCTCATCTTAGGATCCAATAATTCATAGGCTTATTAGATATCCAATAAGATAGGGGGTTCAGTGGATATCTCATATCCGAACCTCTACTTGTCATAATACCTACCATATGTGTGTGACTCTCTAGGCCCAATATCGAGCTGGCCATGAGTCATACTTGTCAGAACTCTTTCTGACTTAGTGAATTATTATCTCTATAATAATTCACCAAACTCATCGACTGCAGACGTACCAGGCCACTACGCCGCAACCCCCAAACAATACAGGGGAATTCAAACCTTTGCACCTATTTGTCCTCAGTTACCATGTATCTATAGTCTCTCTTCCATCTAAGATCTGAGAGACCTTACACCGGGCATGGTGCTGTCAGGTCCATATGGTCTCTCCTCGAATCTTGCTCTTGTCGGATTCTCCTGGAGAACTCTTTCTCTCTTAATCCAAATAACCATGGCCAAGGATTTGTTCGAGCAAGAATACATGGGATATTCCTCTCATGATACCGAGAGTGGATGATCCTCTATTGACACTCAATAGCCCTCGTAAGGTTGGCTACCACTCCCAATAACAAGCTATACTAGATTTGAAACTTTCCAAACCTATAAGTCCGGTATCAAAGAGTGGAGTACTCATACAGGACATCCTTAGTGTCTCAAGTCTAAGGACCAGATACACTACTAGGACTACGGAATCACTATCTGACATGAGGTATCAATAACCATCCAACATTTCGTAGGCGGATCAATCAGTGAATTCATTCCCCAATGAGCACTCGCACTGTACCCTTAGTGTCCCTGCACGAATAGCTATGAGAGCAGCCACCTCCATCATATGGACAGGTATACAGCACACCAATCTATTCGGTTATCTCGATGTCCTTCTCGAGTAATCTGTGACCAGGATAATTTAGGGTCTGTGTTTAAAGGTGAATCAGTTTTATTATCGTGATCTCATCATGATCTGATTCTCATTGCATAGTTTCAAGGACCACAATATATGCAACATGTAAGATAAAGTGATAAAATGCCTAATAATACGCAAAGAGAAAACATGCATATCAAGTCATAAGTGCCATCACTCATGTGATTGGCTTGCAGAGCACATATGACTAGCAATCTCCCACTTGACCTAAAGTCAATCACCAATATGTCTGATCCATATCAGACTTCTGTGATGCTCAAAGATAATCTGAGTCAATGGCTTTATTAGTGGATCTATAATGTTATCTTTGGATGAAACTCTTTTCATTACTACATCGTTTCTAGCGACAATCTCTCTTATTAAGTGGAACCTCCTCAGAACGTGTTTTGACTTCTAATGAGACCAAGGTTCCTTCGCTTGAGCAATTGCCAAGTTGTTGTCGTAATATAAGGGAATCAGTTCCTCGCTGCTTAGGACGACTCCTAGATCTATGATGAACTTCCTCATCCAGACTCCCTCCTTTGCTGCCTCTACCGCAGCAATGTATTCTGCCTCTGTGGTCGAGTCAGCAGTAGTGTCTTGCTTGGAACTCTTCCAGCATACTGCTCCTCCATTCAGGGTGAACACATACCCTGAATTAGACTTGCTATCATCGATATCGGACTGAAAGCTCGAGTCCGTGTAGCCCTCAACCCTGAGGCTACTACCTCCATATACCATATTTTCATGTTGTCTCTGTAACTCAATAGTCATAAAGGCCAATATATAACACTGAGCAAGAGTGGAATCATCTATGTACTTCACATAACGAGCGATCTCATCCTTGCTTGCCCCTTCGTCAGGCATAGGGATCACTATATCAAGGACATGTGATTTTCTCCGCCATGAGAATGATTCTCAGATTGCAAAACCAATCCGTATAATTTGGACCAGTGAGGTGGTTGGCATCCAGTATGCCACGTAAAAGATTTGAAAGGGATATTTTTCTGAAATTAAAGATGTAGCATAAATAAATAACATGCAGACTTTGTAAAAATTAAATAATTAAGATAAGGACTTCTATCTTAATGCATTCTTACTAATTTTTCATGAGACACACAACACCCTTCGGTATGTGAATCGGAGACCCCCGACGGATCTCTAGTGGGGATCAAGATCCAATCGGTGTCTTAACATAACCTCGAGGGACTCGACCAATCATGTTAAGCCTGTAAATGTAGACAACTTTGGCGAATCACAACTCCTTGTGATTCCCGTCCTGTTCGGCCTCCGAACCATCATGGTCTCGACAAACTCGCCCAACCATGATGTTCAATTAAGTCATCACCATCATTATAAGATGAGTCTGATTCGGTGATATACTCTCGAGGGACTCGACCAAGCATACCATATCCTTAGGTCACCAGTGACATCTCTATGTCATAGATAAGATAACAAAATGTGATATAAGTGAGTCTCGAGAGACTCGACCAACTCAACCTACACTGGGAATCGGTTCGTACCTATAACGATGGAAGGCCACATGGGTCAATCTAATTGCCTCACGTTTACCGACTTAATATTTTTAATAGAGGTGATTTTTGATTTGGTCTCCTAACATAATGTGTCACACACATATATATTTAATATAATATTGACATCGCTTGCAAATATATATACATATCTAATAGGTGTATAACTAATCACATATCACATGAGCAATCATATTAGATGATCATGGACCACATCCTAATGTAATCAGGCTTGAGCCAATGGGCCCAATCACTCACGTCAAGATTTATATGTGCTTCGGCGCATCTCCATGCCCTGTGATTGTCCATCTCGCTTTGTCGGATCCGTCAGCATCTCAACGCATCTCCATGCATCGTATCGTCCATCTCGACCTCGTGGGTCCCGCTACCATTGTGCCTCCTCATGTAATTATAGCATAATTACAAGCGCACAGGCCCGAGAATAAATGAAAAAAAATAGAGGCGCGCAGACCCTAATAATAATAATCACATGTACACACATCACATTATAGGTCCATGATCATCTGTCCACATCATACATCACATGTATATGTTATTTTATAGGACTACTAGATAAAAAAATAATAGTTAATTAAACTATTTAATTAACATATTTATTTTTCTAAAATCAAGGATATAGAGGAAATTTTCTGAATTCTCAGGGGTATTTTGGTCATTCGGCCAAAAAGATAAAATTAGTAAATTATGAGGGGTATATTGGTAATTCTATCAAAAGGGACAAAATCAGAATTTCTAAAATTTCGAGGGGTAAAATCGTCTTTTGCCTAAAAACCCTAACTCCTCTCCTATCTCGCTACGTTGTGGCTACGGCCGCCGCCACCCTAGCGGCGGCGGCCTCTGCGCGTGGGGAGGGTGGCAGCGCGGCGCTTGCCGTGCCTGCGGGCGGTGCACCACTGCACGCGAGCACTGCCCCACGGGCACAGCGCTTGCCGACGATCCTGCCCTTGCTGCCTGCTTGCTGCCCATAACCCGTCGGCCGGCTATTGCCTATGCAGGCAGCAAGGCTGCAAGCCACTGCACGAGTGCAGCATGGGCAGCAATAGTTGCTGCCCTTCCTCACCTTTTTGCACCAACGATTTTGACGTCAAAAGCAGATCCAAAGCACAATACACGTAGTTTAAGATCTGATCTTCGCACGAACAACCTGGCTCTGATACCACTGTTGGGAAATCCTTCAGGGGAACAACATCACATGCGTAGTGGAAGAACAGAAAACAAAACCCCAGATTTTTCATAGAAAGTTTCCCTCGTCGTGCGAAGATCGGTGCATCAAAACAAATCCACGAAAAACTACGTGTAAAAGAAAATACCTAGGGAGATCGTATATCTCTGAATCCCTATAGATCTGTAGGAGAGGATGAAGGAGGTCAAGTGTCCTCCTTTCTAGCGGTGTCCACATGGCAGGGACTATGACGATGCACCTCTCTAGGGAGCGGAGAACAGAAGGTGGCTGCCAAAAGAAACCCTCAGCCTATAGAGCTTTGGTTCCCTCCTATTTATAGAGGCCCTTGTAAACCCTAATGGATCTTGCCCTATTGGGTATTGGATCTCCATCCAATTACCCAAGCCTCTTGGATTAGTGGGTCTCTACCCAATAATCTTTTATTAGCAATTATTGGATCTCATCTTAGGATCTAATAATTCAAGGGCTTATTGGATATCCAATAAGATAGGGGGTTTAACGGATATCTCATATCTGAACCTCTATTCGTCGCAACACTTACCATATGTGTGTGACCCTCTAGGCCCAATATCGAGCTAGTCGTGAGTCATGCTTGTCAGAACTCTTTCTGACTTAGTGAATTATTATCTCTATAATAATTCACCCGACTCATCGACTGCGGACGTACCAGGCTACTACGTCGTAGCCCCCAGACGATATAGGGGAATCCAATCATTTGGACCTATCTATCTTTAGTTACCATGTATCTATAGTCCTTCTTCCATCTAATATCCCAAAGACCCTATACCAAGCATGGTGCTGTCAGGCCCATACGGTCTCTCCTCGAGTCTCGCTCTTGTCAGATTCTCTCGAAGAACTCTTTCTCTCTCAATTCGAATAACCTTGGCCAAGGATTTATTCGAGCAAGAATACATAGGATATTCCTCTCATGATATCGAGAGCGGATGATTCTCTATTGACACTCAATAGCCCTCGTAAGGTTGGCTACCACTCCCAATAACAGGCTGTACTAAATCTGTAACTTTCCAAAACTATAAGTCCAGTATCAAAGAGTGGAGTACTCATACAGGACATCCTTGGTGTCTCAAGTCTAAGGACCAGATATACTACTGGGACTACGAAATCGCTTTCTAACATGAGATATCAATAACCATCCAACATTCCGTAGGCGGATCAATCAGTGAACTCATTCCCTAATGAGCACCCGCACTATATCCTTAGTGTCACCACACGAGTAGCTATGAGACCAGCCACTTCCATCATATGGATGAGTATATAGCACACCAGTCTATCCAGTTATTTTGATGTCCTTCTCGAGTAACCTGTGACCAGGATAATTTAGGGTCTATGTTTAAAGGTGAGTTGGTCTCATTATCATGATCTCATCATGATCCGATTCCCATTGCACAGATCCAAGGATATCACAATATATGCAACATGCAAGATAAAGTGATAAAATACCTAATAATACGTAAAAAGAAAAAGTGCATATCAAGTCACAAGTGCCAGCACTCATATGATTGGCTTGCAAGGCACATATGACTAGCAGTTTGGATATGAGATATCTGCCGGGGCCCCTATCTTATCCAATAAGCCCTTGTATTATTGGATCCCATGGATAAGATCTAATAAGAGCTAGATTATTGGGTAGGGACCCATTAATCTAAGAGGCTTGGGTCATTGGATGGAGATCTAATACCCAATAGGGCCGGATCCATTAGAGTTGACAGGGGGCCTCTATAAATAGGAGGGAATCAAAGACTCATAGGTTGGGATTTTCTTGGTGGCCATCTCTTGTTCTCCTCTCCCAAGAGAGGAGAATGATCTGTCTTGTTTCCAATTCGTTGGAGGGTGTCAATTTACGTTCCATATGTATCATAACTCTTTAGCTATCAAGGTGTATGGTTGCTAAGATGATGATTTCCATCACGTAGAGAGTGAACTCGTCATCACGTACCCCTTCCTTGGGCTTAGGCATCATCATTGTGTCAACGACGTATGCGATTTTCTCCACTATGAGAACGATTCTCAAGTGGTAGAGTGAATCCATGTAATTTGTATTAGGATCGAGTCTAGCACTAAAGGGGGGGGGGGTTGAATTAGTGCAGTGGTTAAAAATAATGATTTTGTGAGATTTCGAAAAGCCATTTCTTATAATGAAAAATCTTTATTTCAATGAAAGCCGATTTTGATTGCGCTTTTACTTAAAAAGATTCGTAAGTGAATATAGAAGAATCCGAGTGATTGTAGTAAAGTGAAATAATTTGTAGAATGAATGAAAAGCATAAAGTAAATGCAAACTAGATTTTATAGTGGCTCGGTCATCCCGATCTACATCCACTCCTGATTTCTCTTTACTCGAGGCTACCAGCTTCCACTAATGATCTTCTTTCCAACGGACGAAGATCAACTACCCTTACAACACTTTCTCTTTTTGACAGGCTTAGGAGAGAACATTTACAAGTACTCACTCCTCTCTATATAAAATTCTAAGCTTAGAACTAGAGGAGGGGATCTCTTAAATGATTTCTATAATATTTTCTCACTTTTAAGTTCTCTATGCTTGTATGTTCTAACCAAGGATGAGAGGGGTATTTATAGGCTCCAAATGGATTTAAACTTAGAGCCAAAATATGTCTCATCTCATGTCTTCTGAGTACTAGCGATACCACCGCCAATGTTGGACGGTACCACCGCCCAAGCTTTTTGCCAATGGGCGATACCACCACTCAGTCTAGTGGTACCACCGCCTGGCACACTAGTCTGTTAGTGTAATGGGCAATACCACCATCTAGGTACATTGACACTGGACGGTACCACCACCTAGACTCAACCTTGGAGGCCGAGCCTTTAAGCGATTCCATCGCCAACCCTAGTAGTGTCACCGCTTGATGTAGCACTAGGGCACTGTCTGGGCCTTTCATCTACCCTAACACAGCCTTGATTTGGGCCTAGTTGGCCCTTAATTGAGTTGGTTAAATTATAATCCAATTAGACCTAATCCTACTTCGATCTAGATAATTTATTACAAAGCATGAATTCATTCATTGTCTGGCATGTCATTAGTCCATCGGTACTTCGTCCAACTCTTTGGCACATCGTCCTCTCTTGTAGCCTATTGCACAATTAGTAGTTGTCCTTCAACCCTGATCTCCTTAGCATAATTCTGCTCTTCTTGGTCTAATGCCCAAATCCCTTGTCTGAAGCCTTCTGCTGATACATCGACCGATCTTTCGCTCGACGTCCAATCTTCTGACATGTTCTCCTCCGACCCAACGTTGATTCTTCCTACTTAAAATGTCTAATCCTGATCAAAAGTAGCCCTATGTCACTTAAAACATAGTTAGATTAAAAATATAATCAATTAGTTTCATCATCAAATTTTGAGATTCAACAATCTACCCTTTTTTGATGATGACAACCAATTGATGAAAGAGTTTAGACAAACTCCCCCTATCAATATACCATATTGATAGACAATTCAAACTTAAAAAAATTTGAATAAATCATGTAATAATCAAAATTTTCAATTCAACATATAATGCATGATCATCATCATACTTCTCCCCCTTTTATCATCAACAAAAAGGAGAAGTTGCATCTAGCAAGTGTTTAAGATATGCAAGTTTTATAACATCAAGCTAGCAATCACTTTACAACATACAATCATAGTAAGTTTTAAGGATGTGCAAGCATAGCAATTTATTACTTGCTTCTTGGGCAAGTTTGCACTTTTGCTTTTTATGATAAGCAAGAGAGAACTTTGCTTCTCTTTACGATATTTCAAGCTAGTACCTTTTGTTTCTTCTCTTTTGCAACTAAGTTTTACCTTTGCAAGCTAGCAAATTTTTATTTTTAATGAGCTAGCAATTTTGTAAAATTTTATCACTTTAAACATGCAAGCTAACAAGTTAATGTGCAACTTTGCAATTTCTTTCTTCTCTTTTGAGAAGTGCAAGCTTTGCCTTTCTTTGCAAGTTAGCAATTTTGGTTCCTTTGCAATGTTCTAGATAGCAATATTTTTTTCTCTTGTGATGCACAAGCTAGCAAGCTAACTCCCCCTTTATCATTGTCAAAAAGAAGGGAAGAAAGAATACAATTTTTTTTTTCTTTACATCTATTTTCAAGCCATGATAAAAAGAACAAATCAATGATTCAATCATCACATAAGGCATACAAGCCATAAATGCAAAGAAATCATGTTATGAAAGATATCAATATGAAAAATCAACAAGGATCAATTCTTGAATACCAAAAGATATCATTCATGGTTCATAAATATTCTTTTTAGCAAGATCAAGATCATGATTCATGAGTATTCTTTTTAGAAGTATCAAGATCATGATTCACTTAGAAGGTTCTCCTTTTTAGTAAAATACAAGAGGAAATATAGGAGAAAAGTTCTCAATTCAAGCATAAGACATCTCATCAAGATCACATAAAAAAGAAATTTCAAGTATCAAATAAAGAAATAAAAAAATTATCGATTCATACATTCAAACCATCATTACTCATCATACATAATTTAAAAAAATTGTCAAACATGATTTAAAACATTCATCATAAATTTCAACTCAATCAATTTTACAAATCCTCGAATCATCAAAATCACTTTCTAGAGATTCATAAGATTCATAAAATGGATTCATTAAGCTCGATAAGATAGAAAATATATTTTCTTTTATGTGTTTCAGTTTATGTGATTTACTTCATATAAGCATTCCTTTGCCTTTAATGCCAAATCAAATATAAACATGTATCAATGTTTAAGATTGATTCACAAGTTTTGTAAAAATCATTAAGACACATTAATTAAAAATATAAGATTTCAAATCATAAAATCAAGCATGGTACAAACATTTATTGTCAAAATATTCAATTTGACACATCATTAAAAACACTTTCAAGAGATTCATAATATGTATAGATTCATTAATCTTTTTATCAAAAAATCAATAAGATATGGATGGAAAATGCAATCCCTTTTTTATGTGTTTCATTTTATGCAATTGATTTAATATATGCATGTTCAAATATTTCATGCAAAGGTCAAGCATCATGTTTAGAACCAAAAGCAATACAAAATCATCATGATAACATTAATGCTTCTTAAGACATATGTAAGATTAGTCTTGGTTAGCGTACAGGCATTACATTTAATTTTAATATTTTATTTCTTTATCATGAAGCATGCAATTGTCATGTTCAATATATCTAAACAATCACTAGAAAGAAAAATATGATATATTTTTGTAAAATTTTTTTTATATCCTACAAACTAAATTAAGCAACTCATGAAAAGATCAAGTAATTTTGTAATAATGAAAAATATTTCGGATGAATTACTTATCTTATTGTCAAAAGCCGTCAAATCACAATTCGCCATCTCGCCTTCGGATGCACTTGATTCTTCATTGAGTTCTTTCCTCGTCTTTGGTGCCCTTTTCTTCTTTTCAAGTTCATTTTTATTTTTTAATTCTTGTTTTATAAACTTTTTAAATTTTATCATCAAAAGTTCAAGGTTCTCATTGTCATCACTTGAGTTATCACTCAAGTGGTCTTCTTCTATTCTAAGTGCAATTACCTTCCTATTATTTGGAAGGTGATTCTCAAGTTCATCATGTTCTAAGAAGTTTATTTCATATGTCATCAATGAGCTAATGAGTTCTTCAATAGGAAAATCATTTAAAACTTTCGTCTCTTGTATAGCGGTTACAAGATGAAAACTAATTGATCGTGTTTCAGTGATCTAACTATGTTTTGAGTCACACAAGTCTACTCTTAATCAGGATTAGATAATTAATGCAGGAAGAATCAATGTTGTGCTAGAGGACATCATGTCAGGAGATTGGACATCAAGCCGGGGGTCTAGTTGACGATCGGTAGAAGGCTTCGGATAATGAAATCGGGTATCAGGTCAAGAAGAGTGGAGTTGCACGAAGGAGATCAGGGCTATGGAGGTCAGCGGCTGATTGGGCAATAAGCCACAAGAGAGAACGATGTGCCGAAGTGTCGGACAAAGCACCGATAGGCCAATGAACTGTCAGGCGATATTTTGATTCACGTTGTAATAATAATTATCATGATCGAAGTAGGATTAGGTCTAATTGAGTTGTAATTGAGTTAACCCAGTTAGGGGCCAGTTGGGCCTATACTCGAACAGGTTTGGGCCGGATGAAAGGCCCAAACAAGGTTACTGAACCCTGTCTGGTGGTGGGACCACCAGACTGGGGTGGTGGTACTACCTGGATTCAGTCTCCCAAGTGGTCTAGGTGGTGATACCGCCCTAGGGTAGAGTGCTTAGGCAGTGGCACCGCTGGTTGGGCAATGGAACTACCCAGTACATTGATCATGTCAGTGTGTCAGGCAATGGTACTGTCTAGTACACTGACAGAACCAGAGTGTTAGGCGATGGTACCGCCAGCACCTAGAAATCAGGAAGATTTAATTTTGGGCTCCAAATTTGAATCACCTTGAGGCCTATAAATACCCCTCTTATTCATGGTTGATATATATACTAGAACTGAGAAAGAAAAAAAAAGCTATTGTAATAGTGTCAAATTCCTCTCTCTAATTCTAAAGTGTGATCTAGCCTTAGAGAGGGTTGAGAGACCTTATAAGGATTACCTCCTAAGCCTGTCAAAAGGAGAGTGTTGTAAAAAGGAGTCAATCTTTGCCTGTTGGAAGGAGGATACGTAGTGGAAAGCCGATCGCCTCAAGAGAAGAGAAATCGACAGTGGACATAGGTCGTATGACCGAACCACTATAAAATCAGTTTATGTTTACTTATTATTCTTTACATTTCTATAAACCTATTTCCTTTACTTGTTCACTGCCCTCCTTCTCTTATTGCTTTCAAGCTAAACAGTTTTCGATATGCTTTAATCAAAATCAGTTTTATCATACGAAGTTTTCGAAAGAATTGTTTTAACTCATCAAAATTTATCATTCTTTATCGTTGCACTAATTCACCCCCCCCCCTCTTAGTGCTGCTCTAGATCCCAACAATTAGTATCAGAGTCTCGTTATTTCTCTTTCGGATTCACACCCGTGAGAAATGGCTCTTCATGGCTTTCAAGAAAGTTTTTCGATTGTACGTCTTCCGTTGTTTAATGATTTGGACTACACTTATTGGAAAACTCGAATGAGAGTTTTCTTGATTTCTATGAATTTGGATTTATGGAATATTATTGAAAATGGTTCTCAACTTTCCCCTAAACCGATGAACGAATGGTTGGATTTGGAGAAAAAAAACTTTTTCTTTAAATGCAAAGGCTATGAATGCCTTATTTTGTGCTTTGGACAAAAACGAGTTTAATTGGATTTCTATATGCGAAACGACTTTTGATATTTGGCAGACACTTGAAATCATGCACGAGGGAACTAGTAGAGTTAAAGACTCGAAAGTAAACCTCTTATTACATGATTTTGAGCTTTTTCGAATGCAACCAAGCAAAACTAGGTGACATATACACCTATTTCACGGATATCATCAATAGTCTAAAAGCTCTTGGTAAATCTTTTTTGAATTTTGATCTAGTAAACAAGATTTTAAGATCCCTTCTAAAGAGTTGGGATCCAAAAATAATGGCTATTCAAGAGTCTAAAGACTTGAACATTTATTCACTTGAAGAACTAATCGGGAATTTAATGACTTATGAAATGACTCTTGAACTTGATAAACATGAGAACCACCTTCCAAAGAACAAGAAGGTTTGGGCACTTCGAACAAAAGAATACCACTTGAGTAATGAGTCAAGTGATGAGGACAATGTTGAGAACATTGAACGTTTGGCATTAAAATTTAAAAAGTTCAATAAACAAGAATTGAAAAACACAAATGAACTTAAAAAGAATACCAACTCTTAATATAAACGTAAGAAGCCAAAGAGCTCCAAAGATGAGCACACAAAAGAAAAGAAAAAGAGACCAAAGAATAAGGAAGAACTCCAGAAGATTCAAGTGCATTCGAAGGTGAAACGGTGAACTATGCCTTGTCAGTTTTCGACAATGAGGTAAGTAACTCACCCATTATGCTTTTACCTTATTATGAGATTACTTGATGTTTTTCATGAATTGCTTAATTTAGCTAGTAGGAAATAAAAATTGTTTTAAAAAATTATATTATGGTTTTCCTTCTAGAAATTGTCAAAAATTAAAAATTTATATGATGATTGTATGATAATGCTTAAAATATCAAATCTTTTGTGAATAATAATTCTTGTACAAGAAAAATTCCATGTATGCCTTCCGTATCGATTTTCGACTTTAAACATCATGCACATCTATGTATGTTATTCTTGAAAGTGTTTTGATGATAAATGCTTGATATTATGCTAATGATATGAAATCTTCTATTTTAGATTAATTGATCTAAATTATTTTTATGATAAAATTTTTAGATGACATGTCACATTTTTTTTTATGAAAATTGAGTTTCGGTTTTAAACTTGATACACATCTTTTATACAAAAAGGAATTGAGCATGTTTACTTGTAATCAATCTACGTTGCTCTTAATAAAATTTCGGAATGAAAGTTTTTGATGATAATTTCATATTTATATGATGATTCATAGCTTTCGAACGAAAAACTTGAACATACATTTCTTACAAAATGTGAATTCATTCATTGTTTGGCATGTCATTGGTCCCTTGGTGCTTCATTCGACTCTTCGACGCATTGTCCTCTCTTACGGCCTATTGTCCAATCGACAATTGTCCTTCAACCCTAATCTCCTTGGTGTAATTTCGCTCTTTTTGACCCAATGCCCGAATCCCTTGTCCGAAGCCTTCTGCCGATACGTCGATCGATCCTTCGCTCAACGTCCAATCTTCTAACATATTCTCCTCCAACCCAACATCAATTCTTTCTGCTTTAATTGTCTAATCCTGATCGAAAGTAGTCATGCATCACACAAAATGTAGTTGGATCAAAAATACAATCAATTAGTTTCATCATCAAAATTCGAGATTCAACAATTTGGACTAGTGAGGCGGCTTACATCAAGTATGCCACACAAGGGATTTGAAAGTGATATTTTTTTATTTTGATGATGAAGTCAATTGATAGGTTATTTGATCTAATCTATATTATTTAGATAAGTATGTAGGATTAACTATGATAGCAATGAAGACAAAGTAAATTATCGAAGTCAAGTATGTTGGGATTTCAAGAGTCCGTCGAAAGTCCAAAGGATCGTTAGAAGTGCTGTCGAAACTAGCCGAAAATGAATCAAGAACTTACCAAAGGTTTCAGAAGTTTGTCGAAAGGTTCGTTGGAGTGTTATGACTCTAGCTAGGAGAGTCCTAATTTGTTGGGACTCTAGTTAAGAGAGTCCTAATATGTTAGGACTCTAGCTAGGAGAGTCCTAATTTAGTTTATTGATAAAGGCATTCATATAAATCCTATCTAGCTGACCCCTATTAAAGAGGTGATGAGGCTGACTAAGTTAGGATTAGGTTGCTTCTTTGAGAAAGAGTCCTATTAGAATTAGGAGTTCTACTAGAGAATGAGCCTTAATTAGAAGTAGGAGTTGGTTAGAAGTAGGAGTCTTGTGTAGGAGTTCTATTAGGAGTTGGGGTTTAGAAGCCCTATAAATAGCCATGTATTCATCCTCTTTTTATCATGAATAGATCATCTTTTTAGTAGCCTTTGAGCAGCAACTTGGAGGAAGGAACCCCTATAGAGTTCCAAGGAGACCGATCCCCTAAAGAGTTCAACCCCAAGCTTAGAATCTGCAAGGGTTCTAACACTTGGTATTAGAGCAACATTCTTGGTGCCTTGCTGCCCTTCCACAGCCATCCATCAGCCTGCCACAACCGCCCAAAGCAATTACCACAATTGCTTAGAAGATCATCGCCAAATTCTGTCGTCATCTCCACCATCGCAGATCATCCTTTGATCTCCCTGTGAATTGCAACAGCTTCTGGTTTTCTACCTTACTACTGCTGCAATTTAGTAATCCTTATTCAAAAAATCCAAAAAATTCATTCCTATATTGCTGCATAAACTTTCATCGTAAAGTTTTCATCTCTACAACGAAATGTGCATTGCAGAATTCTAGTCGCATAGCACTGTCTATTTGATTTTGCTACTATATTTTTTCTGTTCAAATCTCTACAAAATTTTTATGATGGCTTTGATACTTCCTAATAGTAGTTTTCTCTTTGGTTTTATCAAAAAATTCTTAATATAAATCACTTATCTTTTACGTCCAAACTGCTACACTTTAGACATAAAAATCTGCTGCAGTACCTCTCCGTAATCCTCAATTTTGCCGAACCACTTGTTGTGGTTTCTTTCTACAAAATTTTTAACAGTATTACCTCTCCCTTACTAGTAGAATCCCTTTAAGTTTTACTTGAATCTCTATCGAAAAATTCTGTAAAAAATTACATCTTTACTATTGGAATTTTTTTGGCAAATTCCAAAAATTCCAAAAATTACATCTTTCTATGAAATTTTTAACAGTATTACCTCTCCCTTACTAGTAGAATCCCTTTAAGTTTTACTTGAATCTCTATCGAAAAATTCTGTAAAAAATTACATCTGGTGTTGCACCTTTGTCCTTTTTTCTTCTTCGTAACCTACCAAACCCTAGCCACCTTGCTGCCACCAACCAAGACATCTTTAGGGCATCTCTCTAATCTTAAGATGCAGCCATCATAACCTATTTTCATAATCCTAACAGCATCAAAAAATTGCAGCCCAAAATAGTAAACCCTTACAACTGAATCCTTCTATCACCAATCTATTGTCCGAACTTTCCACCACCCCATACCATTAACCCATCAACAAAAAAAAAGACAAGGGCATCTCTAATCTCCAAGCATATGCTATGGCTTCTCAAGATCTAATTGATGCCAAATTTGAAGCATGAGAATCTCGAATTGAATCGCGGCTTGAATCACGCTTGGAGGACAAATTATGCGGGAGGAGAAAGTTCAGAGAGGTCTCCAGAGAAGGAGGGACAACCCTCAGATATGCTTCAGCTACGCATAAGGGTGCACTTCCCGCGATGGGAAGAAAGAGACCCGACGGGGTGGATTTCGTGTGTCGAACATTACTTTCGCTACTACCAAACGTCGAATGATGCTATGGTAGAAATTGCTATCATCCACCTTGAAGGAGATGATATTCAATGTTACAATTGGTTGGAATACAATCATGGGGCTCCAACATTGAATCAATTTAAGAATGCATTATTGAACCATTTCGGACTTATGAAGTATGAAAATATCGACGGCCAACTCGCAAAGATTCGATAAACCTCTATGATTTAAGAGTACCAAACCAGGTTTGAGAAGCTATCCTACCTTACTCATGATTGGACTAATTGTCAACTATTAGAGGCATTCATCGAAGGACTCAAACTAGAGATAAAAGGGGAGGTTAAAGCGCGGTAGCCCCGTACCCTGACGATTGTAATTTCTTTCGCCTGAATACAAGAAGAACAGTTTAACCAAGATGCTAGGATGATGAAAACCTCTCCTAGGCCTATGGAATATAAATCTCCTTCTACTCTCAGCCATCCTTCACTACTAAAAAAATTCACAAGAAAAGAACTACGTGACTGATCAGCAAAGGGTCTTTGTTAACATTGTAACGAGTCATGGAACCGCAATCATCGCTGCAAAAGGGGCCACCTCCTACTAATTGAACCTCTTGAAGACATGGTCAAGAAGGAGGTCCAGGAACATGAGGAAGAGGTCACAGATGAAGAACAGCAACCGATTGATATTACAATGCATGCCCTTGCCGGTTACATGAACTCGCAAATAATGAAAGTGGGAGGACTTTTGAAGCAACAACCGATCACCATTCTTATTGACACTAGGAGCACTAATAATTTTAGGAATAGCAAGGATGCTGTCTGGATGGCCTTACCTATCAAGAATTATAGCAGGTTTGATGTCAAGGTCGTTGACGGATGAGTTTCGAAGTGTGATCGTAGGTGCCCGCGAGGGAAACTATCGCTTCAGAACCAAGTGATAATTGTAGAATTCTTCCTCCTCCCTCTTGATAATTATGAGGCTGTGCTTAGCATCGAATGATTGATGACATTAGGTGATATTTCCTAGAATTTTTTGAAATTAATTATGAAATTTTACAGCAAGGGGAAACAGGTGATACTGTGCGGGAAACGTGGGGGCGACGTAATGACAATTTGCAAACAACGAATGGAGAAGAATTTGCATAAAGCATGCAGCGGATTTTTGGTATAACTTGAGCAGAAATTTAAGTGAGAGCCAACCAATTTTGAAGATCCAAACCTACTTTCCTTGCTTGCTGAATTTTCATATATATTTGACGAACCGCGCAGCTTACCTCCTACCTACTGGCATGATTATCGTATACCGATTCTTCCGGGCAAACCTCTAGTAAATACTCGACCATATTGGTATCCACATCTCCAAAAGAAGAAATAGAAAGAATTATAAAAGAGATTCTCGAAATAGGAGATATTCGCCCAAGTTGCAGCCCCTACTCTTCACTAGTGCTCCTCGTACGAAAGAAGGACGGAACATGGCGAATGTGCGTTGATTACTGAGCTCTCAACGGCATGACCATCAAGGACAAGTACCCTATTCTAGTAGTAGATGAATTACTTGATGAATTAAAGGGAGCATGAGTCTTCACAAAGCTAGACCTTCGATCCAAGTATCATCAAATATGAGTGTGCGAAGAAGACATACTGAAATCGCTTTTCGAACATACAACGGTCACTACGAATTTCTGGTAATGCCCTTTGGTCTCACCAATCCTCCCTCCTCCTTCTAGAGCCTTATGAATGATATTTTCCGAAGATATCTTTGTAAGTTTGTGCTGGTTTTCTTCGACGACATCCTTATTTATAGCCCTTCTTTGGAAAATCATTTTCAGCACTTACGACTTGTTTTGACTATTTTACGAGAACATGTTCTTTTTGTCAAAAAATCGAAGTGCAACTTTCTTCAATAGAAGGTGGAATATCTTGGACATATCATATCGGAGGAAGGTGTGGTAGTGGACCCCTCTAAAATTGAAGCAATGCCGAATTGGCCGACCCCGAGGAACGTAAAATCGCTACGCGGCCTTCTCGGTTTAATAGGCTACTACCACAGGTTTATGAAAAACTACAAAAAGATCAGTGCACCCCTTACTTCTTTGCTGAAAAAAGATGCTTTCTAATGGTTGGACAAAGCCACCACCACCTTCGATAAACTTAAAGCCATAATGATGACAACGCCCGTACTAACATTACCCGATATCAACAAGACTTTTATTATTGAAGCCGATGCCTTCGGAATTGAAATTAGTGCTATACTAATGCAAGATGGCCACCCCCTCACTTATACTAATAAGGCGTTATCCCCTTCCCATCTCAAGATAACTATTTATGACAAGGAGATACTCGCGATTGTGTATGCGGTGGCCAAATGGAGATCATACTTGATCGGGCGATGCTTTCAAATCAAGATTGACCATAAAAGCTTAAAATATTTCTTAGAGCAAAAGATATCTTCCCCCGTGGAGCAAAAATGGGTAACAAAGCTTCTTGGATATGATTATGAAAAAGGAAAAGAGAATGTTGTTGCAGATGCGCTTTCGTGGCTACTCAAGTAAACTGGATTTTCGGCCATTTCACTTTTGACCAACGACTTCCTTGAGGATAATAGGGGAGAATGGCAAGATAACCCGGAGACCATAGCATTTATGAACCTTTCACCTTGGTTCTATGGACCCTACCAAATTTTGGAGCACATCGGAATAGTAGCATACATATTGGACTTACCCACCAACTCCTGAATCCATCTAGTCTTCTATGTGTCATGTTTAAAGCCCAAGTTAGGATAAAATGAGATAGCCCAAAGCCATCTATCAAATATGACTATATAAGGAGAGCTCCAAGCCTAACCGAGTGCCATTATTGATCGACGGATCGTGACTCGACGACGACGACCCACTACTGAGGTGCTAATATAGTGGGCAGACCTACCAGCAGAAGATGCCACTTGGGAGAACTATGATGACTTGAAGATCAAATTCCTAGAATTCAAGCTATAAGAGTCATAATCTGTTGGGACTCTAGCTAGGAGAGTCCTAATTTAGTTTTATTGATAAGGGCATTCATGTAAATCCTATCTAGCCGACCCCTATTAAAGAGGTGAAGAGGCTGGCTAAGTTAGGATTAGGTTGCTTCTTAGAGAAAGAGTCCTATTAGAATTAGGAGTCCAACTAGAGAAGGAGTCCTAATTAGAAGTAGGAGTTGGTTAGAAGTAGGAGTCTTAAGTAGGAGTCCTATTAGGAGTTGGAGTTTAGAAGCCCTATAAATAGTCATGTATACACCCTCTTTTCATCATGAATAGATCATCTTTTTAGCAGCCTTTGAGCAGCAACTTGGAGGAAGGAACCCCTATAGAGTTCTAAGGAGGCCGATCCCCTAAAGAGATCAGCCCCAAGCTTAGAATCCGCAAGGGTTCTAACACGGAGGTTTGCGGAGCTTACTGAGAAAGTTCGAATGTGTGCCAAAAGATTTATCGAAACTCACCATAAAGTTTTGGTGCAGGTTGGGAGTCTATCGGAAGTCCACCGGAAGTTCACCGAAAGCTAACCCCTGTTGGGATCTAGAGCAGCACTAAAAGGGGGAGGGGGAAGGGGAGGGGGGGTGAATTAGTGCAGCGATTAATAACAATAAATTTGGCGATTCAAATAAGTTCGTACGTTGAAAACTTTATAGGACAAAATGCTTTCAGAAACTTTGTGCGATAAAAATACATTTCGATGAAAATCGATCTTGATTGCACATATTGAAAGATGTAAAGCTTGAAGCCGTTCGTAAGAATGAGAAGAAGAGGTGGAGTAAGTAAAGTAAAGGCTTGTAGCTATGTAAATGATAATAAGTAAATGCAAACCTGATTTTATAGTGGTTCAGTTATACGACCTACGTCTACTCCTAATTCCTCTTCTCTTGAGGCCACCGACTTTCCACTAATTGTCCTCCTTCCAACGGGCGAGGACTGACTACCTTAGAGCTCTCTCCTTTTGACGGGCTTAGGAGGTAACCCTTACAAGCACTTCACTCCTCTCTTTCGGTGGAATACAAATGTGAACAAGAGGAAGGATATTTAGAAGGATTTCCATAGCGTTTTGTTCCTTTCAAAATCTCTGTGCCTATGTGTTCAACCCAGGGATGGGATGGATTTTTATAGGCTCTAATCTAATTTAAACTTGGAGCTAAAAACCTTCCCATCCCAGGTTTATGTAGTACTGGCAGTACCATCACCAGTTTGACCTTGACACTAAGCGATACCACCGCTCAGTCTGGCGGTACTACCACCTGACACTGCCACAGTCAGTGTACTGGGTGGTACCACCGCCCAGCTAGCGATACCACCACCTAGGTGTTCTGACACTAGGTGGTACCACCCTCTAGTATAACTTGGGGAGTTGGACCTAGGTGGTGCCACCACCCCAATCTGGCTGTGCCACCGCTAGACAATGTTTAACACTCTTGGTTGGGCCTTAAACTTGGCCCAAACCAATCCATTACAAGGCTCAGTTGGTCATTAATAGGGTTAAATGATTAACACTTAATCCTAACCATAATTACATGCTAAATACAAAATTAAAGACATTTCCTAAGCTAATACAAAGTCCAAAAAGTCAAGACTTCTTCTAGAAAGCTTCCGACGAACTTTCGATGGTTTTCTGATGAACCCTCGGACACCATTCTGTGGACTCCCGGTAAGCTCCTGGACTTCATGAATGATCTTGGCGAGTTCTGACGAGCTTCTTCGACAAGTTCCGATCTTTCTCGGTGAGCTCCGGGAACTTCTGACAAACCTTTTGGCGTACTTCCGAAAACCCTTCGGCAAGTTCCCTACTCATTCTTGGCTAGTTCCGACAGCACTCCTGATAAATCTTCGGACTTCCATCGAACTCTCAAACTCCCAATGATTTCATCACACTTTACTCCAACACTTTGTTTCGTTTTATATCTTCATCGTTATCATAGTTAATCCTGCACATATAAACCTTAACTCTATTTTGATCTAGTCAGTTACACAAATCAACCTCTTGTTGCCCGACACGTCATTAGTCGGCGCTTTGTCCAGTTCTTTGGTGCACCATCCTCTCTTGTGACCTGTTGCCCAATTGATTATTGACCTCCGCAACCCCGATGTCTTTGGCACAACACTATTCTTCTTGGCCTGATGCCCGATGTCTGAAGCCTTCTGCCGATTGTCGACCGGACCTCAGGTTCGATGTCCAATATACTGACGTGATCTCTTCTGATGCAATATTGATTCATCCTATGTCAACTATCTAATCCTGAATGATAATAGACCTGCGTCTCTCAAAATGTAGTTAGACAATAAAACACTATTAATTAGTTTTATCATCAAAATTCAAGACTCAACAGTCTCCCCCTTTTTGATGTGACAACTAATTGATGACTGACAGAGTTAACCTTAACTCCTTGGAGTTAACCATAACTCCTTGGAGTTTAACCAAACTCCCCCTATCAATATGCCATATTGATAGAACACTTAGATTATGCCAAATCCATGTTACATTCATCACATGTTATGAAAAACATCAAAACATCATGCAAATATTTCAAACTATCATTATAATACATGAAGTCATCAATCTACTTCTCCCCTTATGTCATCAACAAAAAGGAGAAGTTGCATTATAGCTAGTTTAAAAGATATACAAGTTTTACAATCATACTAACTATCAAGATATACAACATTTAATCATAGTAAGTTTTAAAGTTCAAGCATGGCAATTTTTACTTACTTCTTGAGATGTGCAAGTATGCACTTCGTTTCTCATGATAGGCAAGATAGCAATTTTTCATTCACTTCTTGAGATGTGCAAGTTGCATTTTCTTTGCTTCCTTTGTAATTTTTATCTCTTTGCAATATGCCAAGCTAGCTACCTTGTAAAATTTTTACAACTTTAAACATGCAAGCAACAAGTTATTTTTCTTACGATATATAAACTAGCAATCTTTTGTGATATGCAAGTTTTGTCATTGTCAAATTCTCCATAATATGTCAAGCTAGCAATTTTGTCTTCCCTTTAGCATTGTCAAAGAGAAGGGAGGATGCAATGTTGTAATTCATTTCCATTTTCATCAAAATGACAAATGAGATATCAAAAACAAATATTAACATAAATGTTTCAATTATCCAAATTCAAGTCACGAATATGAATTTAACATTCAAGCCAACAAGCTAGCTCCCCCTAAGTTATTGTCAAAATGTAGAGGACTCAATGGCTAAAAGTTTCAATACATCCACTTTTCATGTTAATTATAAATTTGCATCAGTATACATCAATTTTTCAATCATCACATGATGCATTCAAGGAAGTATTGAAACATAAAAAGAATCAATTTAAGCATATAATATTTCAATCAAACATAAGATCTTGATTTATACGAAGGAATTTTCATCACGATCATGATTTCATAGAAAGAATTTCAAATAAATAGTTACAAGAAATCAGAATCATGAAACACAAATATTTTCTTTAGCATCAATTTTCAATTTATGATAAATGTCATACAACCAAGAATTATGATATATAAAAGCATATAAATATCAAAGATCAAGTCATGATTCATTATATCATCTCATTATAATTCAATTTATCAACTCCAAACACATCATCAAAATCACATTCAAGAAATTCATACATGACAAGCATAGATTTATTGAAAAATCAATAAGATAGAGGATTACATTTTATTTTTATAAATTTCTATTCATGTGATTTGTTTCTTATAAGCGTGCCTTTATCTTTAATAAAACAAGTGTCAACATTCAAGACGGAAATACAAATTTTGTCTTAAAAATCATTAAGTTGAAACACATTAAGCATGATAACAAACTTTTAATATTTTTATTTCATCATTATCAATGGTGATTTCATAAGATATGTTCTAATATTTACATAAAAGCCATCATCGTATAAATTCGAAATACAAGTTTTATCATTAAAGCTATTAAGATTTAATACATCAAACATAAAACATCATGATAGGACATTTTTAATTTTTATATGTTTTATTTTATGTGGTTGATCTCATATAACCATATTCAAATTTTCATATAAAAGTCATGCATTATGTTGAGAATGAAATCATCACTATACATACATTAAACATTTTCATCTATAACGTTATCAATCATGATTTTTGAAACATCATCAAAATCATTTTCTAGAGACTCATTATTTGTCTTTTATCGAAAAATCGAGAACTTTAGAGATAGACAAATTTCAAGAAATATACATTTTCTTTTTATGATTTATTTTATGTAAGCATATCTTTGCCTTTAATAAAAATGAGTATCACATTCAAGAGTTAAAGGCAAATTTTATAAAATAAATCACAATATGCATTATCATATAAGTCCGAAATCAACATTAAGAACTTTCATTCGAAAAATTTATTAAGAGCAACATAGATTGATTATATATGTAAGCATTCTCAAGTCTTTTTTGTATAAAGGATGAGTATCAAGTTTAAAACTGAGACAAGTTTCATTATAAAAAAATATGATGTGTTATCTAAAAAATTTTATCATAGAATCGTTAAGACCAAAAGCACAATGTTCCAAAATATAAGATTTCAAATTATCAAGCATGAAACAATCATTAAGCATGATTTCATAATGCATCATCAAAATCGTTCTAATATTCTTTCTTTCATTGTTATTAGTTATAATAAGATAATTTTAGCTTATTGTGAGAAATTATGCATCATTCATGAAAAGTCATAGATATTCATGGATTTAACTAAGCATTGTCAATAATCATGCAAGTATCATTCATAAAATTTTTATTTTTCAAAAATATTAGAAAGAAAAACATGACATAATTTTTGAAAATAATTTTTTTATTTCCTAATATCTAAATTAAGCACTCATGAAAAAATCATGTAATTTCAAAATAAGGTAAAAGCATAATGGGTGATTTACTTACCTCATCAACGAAATTTGTCAAAGCCTAATTTGCCTCTTCTTTACTTGAATCGTCCTTGGGTGCCTTCCTCTTCTTTGACCTCTTCCTCCGTTTAAGTTCATTTTTAATTTTAGATTTTTGTTTAATGAACTTATTATATTTGATTAAAAGTTCAATGTCTTCTTAATTGTCCTCATCACTTAAGTCATCACTCAAGTGGCATTTTATAGTCTGGAGTTTCAAATCCTTCTTGTTCTTTGGAAGGTGGTTCATGTGTTCATCGATTTTAAAGAAACTCATTTCATAGGACATTAATGACATGATTAGTTCTTCCAATGAAAATTCATTTAGATTTTTAGTTTTTTGTATCGCTGTTTACTTTAGGATCCCACCTTTTTGGAAGAGATCTTAAAATCTTATTAACAAGTTCAAAATCCGAGAAACATTTACCAAGTGCTCTTAGACTATTGATGACATCCAAGAAACATTTGATAGTCTCGCTCGATTCCATTCAAAAAAGCTTAAAATCATATATCAAAATGTTAACTTTTGAGTCTTTGACTCTACTCATTCCTTTGTGTGTGACTTCAAATGTGTGCCAAATATCAAAAGTCATTTCGCACGTAAATATTTGATTAAACTCAGTTTTACCTAGAGCACAAAATAAGACATTCATAGCCTTTGCATTTAATGAAAAAAAATTTCTCTCTAAATCCAACCATTCGTTTATCGGTTTAGAGGGAAGTTGAATGCCGTTTTCAATGACATTCCATAAGTTTAAATATAGAAAAATCAAGAAAACTCTCATTCAAGTTTTTCAATATGTGTAGTCCGATCCATTAAATAACGGGAGACGAACAATCGAAAAACCCTCTTGAAAGCTATGAAGAGCCATTTCTCACGGGTGTGAATCTGAAAGAGAAATAACGAGGCTTTGATACCAATTGTTGAGATCTAGAGCAGCACTAAGAAGGGGAGTGAATTAGTGCAGTAGTTAATAATGATAAATTCGACGATTCAAACAAGTTCATACATTGAAAACTTCGTAGGACAAAATGCTTTTGGAAACTTTGTGCGATAAAAATATGTTTCGATAAAAACCAATCTCGATTGCACATATTGAAAGATGTAAAGATTGAAGCCGTTCGTAAGAATGAGAAGAGGAGGTGGAGCAAGTAAAGTAAAGGCTTGTAGCTATATAAATGACAATAAGTAAATGCAAACCCGATTTTATAGTGGTTTGGTCATACTACCTACGTCCACTCCCGATTCCTCTTCTCTTGAGGCCACTGGCTTTCCACTAGTTGTTCTCCTTCCAACGAGCGTGGACTGACTCCCTTACAGCTCTCTCCTTTTGACGGGCTTAGGACGTAACCCTTACAAGCACTTCACTCCTCTCTTTCGGTGGAATATAAATGAGAACAAGAGGAGGGATATTTAGAAGGATTTCTATAGTATTTTATTCCTTTCAAAATCTCTGTGCTTGTGTGTTCAAACCAAGGATGAGAGAGATTTTTATAGGCTCCAATCTGATTCAAACTTAGAGCCAAAAATCTTTCCATCCTAGGTTTACCGGGTACTAGTAGTGCCACTGCTTGTCACTGGCGGTACCACCGCCAGTTTGACCTTGACACTAGGTGATACCATCGCTTAGTCTGGCGATACTACCACTTGACACATTGCCATGGTTAGTGTATTGGGCGGTACCACTGCCCAACCAGTGGTACCACCGCCCAGGTGTTTTGATAATAGGCGGTACCACCGTCTAGTGTAACCTAGGGAGCTGGACTTAGGCGGTGCCATCGCCCCAGTCTAGCGGTGCCACTGCCAGACATTGCCCAGCACTCCTGGTTGGGTCTTAAACCCAACCCAAACCAATCCATTATAGGGCCCAGTTGGCCTTTGATAGGGTTAAAAGATTAACACTTAATCCTAACCCTAATTACATACTAACTATAAAATTAAAGACATTTCCTAAGCTAATACAAAGTCTAAAAAGTCAAGACTTCTTTCGGTGAGCTTCCGGTGAACTTCCGGTGGTCTTCCGACGAACACTTGGACACCATTCTACGGACTCCCGGTAAGCTCCTAGACTTCACGACTGATCTTGGTGAGTTCCGACGAGCTTCTTCGGCAAGCTCCGATCTTTCTTGGCGAGCTCCGTGAACTTTCAACGAACTTTCCGGCGAACTTCTGAAAACCCTTTAGCAAGCTCCCTACTCATTCTCAGCCAGTTCCGATAGCACTCCTGAAGAATCTTTGGACTTCTGTTGAACTCTCGAATGCCCAATGATTCCATCGCACTTGACTCCAGCACTTTGTTTTACTTTATGTCTTCATCATTGTCGTAGTTAATCCTGCACACATAAACTTTAACTCTACTTCGATCTAGTCAGTTACACGAATCAACCTCCTATTGCCTAGCACGTCATTAGTTGGTACTTTATCTATTTCTTCGATGCATCATCCTCTCATGCGGCCTGTTGCCCAATCGGCGATTGACATCCACAACCCCGCTGTCCATGGCACAACACTACTCTTCTTGGCTCGATGCCTGATGTCCGAAGCCTTCTACCGATCGTCGATCGGACCTCCGGTTTGACGTCCAATATACTAACGTGATCTCTTCCGATGCAATGCTGATTCATCCTGTGTTAACTATCTAATCCTGATCGATAATAGACTTGCGTCACTCAAAATATAGTTAGACAATCAAACACTATCAATTAGTTTCAACATCAAAATATGAGGCTCAACAACCGGAAAAAGACTCGACATCAATAGATTATAATTTGCTTATGAATATGTTTTAATTTTATAGTTAGCATGTAATTAAGGTTAGGATTATGTGATAATCCTAATTTACACTAGTAGGGGGCAACTGGGCCTTAATTGGATTGAATTAGGTCGGATTCAAGGCCCATTCAGTAGTGCTAGACCATGTCTAGCGGTGCCACCGTCAGATTGGGGCGGTGCCACCACCCTGAGAATAGGTTCCTATGTGTTTTGTGGGGTGGTACCATTGATAGTTATTACCTATCAGTGATGGTACCGCTTGACAAGTAGTGGTATCGCCCAGTACACTGATAGAGCAGGGTCAACTGGCGGTAGTATCGCTAGTGACAGGTGGTGGTACTGCCAGTATCCGAAAATCCAGGATGTGACTCTTTTTGGCTCTAATTCTGAAGCCAATTAAACCTATAAATACCCCTTACATCTCAGTTGGCTAAGTACATTGAGAAGTGATAAAAATTGAGTAAAAAACTCTAGTAAAGTTTGCATTCGAAAGCTTGAGTGTTCACCTCCCAAATCCTCATGTGTAAAAGTTCTGTAAGAGAGTGTGAACCACTTGTAAAAGTTTGTAAGAGGGGTACTTGGTCCTTTCCCTTCAAGAAGAATTGATAGTGGAAGTTGGGAAACTCATTGGAGGAGGTTTTGGAAGTGGATGTAGGTCATTTAACCGAACCATTATAAATTGCTACGTACTTCTCTTAATGTGTGAGTTTTAAATTGCTGCATTTCAATCTTTACTTAACTGCAATCTCTCGATCTCCTCATCTCTACTTTCTTTCATATTCGCTCGAAACTCTCTCTTTGTCGAAGTCATTTTCATTGAACCGAAACTTCTCAATGCATAACACTCTTTTCGAAATTGCTTTAAAATTATGATTTTTATCCACTACACTAATTCACCCTCCCTCTTAGTGCCATTTTAGATCCTAACAGTTGATATCAGAGCGAGGTCACTCTCATTTAGTTTAAAACCCAAGAGAGACGACATATTTCATTATGCAAGAGGGTCATTCAATTACACGTCCACCTATGTTTAATAGATCAGATTACACCTATTAAAAGACTCACATGAAGATTTTTCTTATTTTCATGGACTTTGAACTTTGGAATATTATTGAAAACGACTTTAAAAAATCTTCTCTTCCGATGAACAAATGGAATGAATTGGAGAAGAAGGTTTTTGCTCTTAATGCAAAGGCTATGAATGCCTTGTTTTGCGCTCTTGATAAAAATGAGCTTAATCATGTTTCGATTTGTGAATCGACTTTTGATATTTGGCATACTCTTGAAATCACTCATGAAGGCACTAGCCAAGTAAAAGAGTCTAAAATCCACCCCTTGGTGCATTCTTATGAATTATTTCGGATGAAACCAAGTGAGTCCATCTTTGACATGTACACCCGTTTTATGAATATCGTCAGTGGACTCAAAGCACTTGGGAAAGGTTTTTCTAATTTCAAACTTGTAACTAAAATCTTAAGATCCCTCCCAAAAAGTTGGGATCCAAAAGCTATGGTCATTCAAGAGGCCAAAGATCTAAAAAAAATTTCCTCTTGAAAAACTCATAGGGTCATTAATGACCTGTGAAATGACATGCCATACTCATTATGAGCTCGAGAACCCCCTTCCAAAGAACAAGAAGGATATGGTATTGAGAACACAAGAAGACCACTTGAAAGAATCTTCAAGTGATAAGGAACTTGATGATGAACTTGCACTCTTGACTTGAAAATTCAAAAAATTTATAAGAAGGAATAAATTTAAAAATGATTCTAAAAACAAACTTGAACCCAAAAAGGAATAAGTAATATGCTATGAATGCAAGAAGCCAAGGCACTTCAAAAGTGAATGCTCTTAAGCCAAGAAGAAGCAACCAAAGAAGAAGAAGGCCCTAAAGGCAACATGGGATGAGTCAAGTGGCTCCAAAGATGAAGAAGCAAGCAACAAGGAGGTGGCCAACTTTGCTTTAATGGCTTTCGGAGAAGAGGAATGTGATCTAGTTAATGAAAATTTATCTTTTGATTAGCTTTCAAATGCTTTCATGAATTATTTAATGAATGTAGAACTATTAGTAAGAAATTTAATTCATTGAAAAAGGAGCATGCTCTCTTAGTTGATAAACTTGATAGTCTTAAACTTGATACTCCCTCTTTACCTCCATGCTCTAAGTGTGAACACTTAGAGGTAATTAAGAAAAAGAACTTGCTACTTAAAGAGACCTTAAATAAGTTTAAGGTTAGTAGCAAGGGCTTGGACATGATCCTTGCAAATAAGGATCATGTCAGAAAAAGAAATGGAATTGGATTTGTGAGTGGATCTTACCGAAATTCAATCACCTTCATTAAAGGATCTACATCACATATATCATCTCACTCAAAATGTAACTTTTGTTGCAAACTCGAATATATTGTTTATAAATGTCCGTTTAAGAAACTTAGCCCACATAACTTGATATAGGTTCCTAAAGGAACTATAAGGAACTCAATGAATAATGACAATATTAGTAGATCAATTTTTGAGACAACCAAGTTCAAATGGGTACCTAAAAACCATTATCTTTTGTAGACACATTCACCCACACAAGCTAGGAGCAAGAGATGGTACCTTGTGATAGAACCCTTACGGATTCTAAGCTTGGGGTTGATCTCTATAGGGGATCGGCCTCCTTGAAACTCTATAGGGGTTCATTTCTCCAAGTTACTACTCAAAGGCTGCTAAAAGATTGATCTATTCATGATAAAAAGAGAGTGAATATATGGCTATTTATAGGGCTTCTAAACCACAACTCCTAATAGGACTCTTACTCAAGACTCCTACTTCTAACCAACTCCTACTTCTAATTAGGACTTCTTCTCTAGTATGACTCCTAATTCTAATAGGATTCTTTTTCTAATAGGACTCCTACTTCTAATAGGACTCTTTCTCTAATAAGACCCCTACTTCTAATAGGAGTCTTCCTCTAATAGGACTTTTACTTCTAATAGGACTCTTTCTCTTATAGGACTCCTACTTCTAATAAGAGTCTTTCTCTAATAGGACTCCTACTTCTAATAGGACTCCTTATCTAAGAAGCAACATAATCCTAACCTAGCCGGCCTCTTTACCTCTTTAATAGGGGTTGGCTAGATAGGATTTACATGAATGCCCTTATCAATGAAACTAGATTAGAACTCTCGTAGCTAGAGTTCTAACAGACCCACCCTCTTTAAATTAGCCTTGTCCTCGAGGTTGACGTTCTATAAATTCTGGGAATTTGATCTTCAAGTTGTCATAGTTCTCCCAAGTGGCATCTTCTATTGGTAGGTTGGAATGCATCTCTTGAAGGATGGTCTTTATGCAAGTAAAATTTGGCACAAGCACAATGCGTCCCTTATATCACAAGTCCTTTGAGTCATAACTATAATGAGCCACGGACCTTAGTGCTTCCTCCATTTTTTTTATGATTTTACTCATTTCTAGATTATCTTGCCATTTCCTTCTAATATCCTCAAGGAAGTTGCTGGTCGGAAGTGAAACAACCAAAAATTTAGCTTGTTCGAGTAGCCGTGAAAGTGCATCTACAACAACATTATCTTTCCCGTTTTTATAAGTTATTTCATAATCATATCCAAGAAGCTTTGTTACCTATTTTTGTTGCTTGGGAGAAGATATCTTCTGCTCCAAGAAATATTTTAGGCTTTTATGGTCGGTCTTGATTTGAAAGCGTCGCCCGATCAAGTACAGTCTCCATTTAGACACCGCATGCATAATCGCGAACATCTCTTTGTCATAAATAGCCATCTTGAGATGGGAAGGAGATAATGCCTTACTAGTATAAGCGACGGGGCAGCCATCTTGCATTAGTACAGCACCAATTACTAATCCGGAGGCATCGATTTTAATAATAAAAGTCTTGCTAAAGTCGGGTAACGTTAGTACTAGCGTTGTTATCATTGCGACTTTAAGTTCGTCGAAGGTGGTGGTGGCTTTGTCCGACCATTGGAAAGCATCTTTTTTCAGCAAGGAAGTAAGGGGTGTACTAATCTTTCCATAGTTTTTCATGAACCTTCGGTAGTAACCTATTAAACTGAGAAAGCTATGCAGCAATTTTATGTTCCTCGGGGTCGGTCAGTTCTGCATTGCTTCAATTTTGGAGGGGTCCACTACCACCCCTTCCTCTGATATGATATGCCCAAGATATTCTACCTTTTGTTGAAGAAAGCTGTACTTTATTTTTTTGACAAAAAGAATATGTTCTCGTAAAATTGTCAAAACAAGTCGTAAGTGCTGAATATGACTTTCAAGAGAAGGGCTGTAAATAAGGATATCATCGAAGAAAACTAGCATAAACTTTCAAAGATAACTCCAGAAAATATTATTCATAAGACTTTGGAAGGTGGAGGGAGCATTTGTGAGACCAAAGGGCATTACTAGAAATTCATAGTGACCGTTGTGTGTTCGAAGGCAGTTTTCGATATGTCTTCTTCGCACACTCGTATTTAATGATACCCGGATCGAAGGTCCAACTTTGTGAAGACTCATGCTCCCTTTAATTCATCAAGCAATTCATCTACTATTGGAATATGGTACTTGTCCTTGACGGTTATGCCGTTGAGAGCTCGGTAATCAACGCACATTCACCATGTTCCGTCTTTCTTTCATACGAGGAGTACCGGTGAAGAGTAGGGGCTGCAGCTTGACTGAATAACTCATGTTTCAAGCATCTCTTTTACAATCCTTTCTATTTTATCTTTTTAGATATGTGAATACTGATATGGTCGAGTATTTGCTGGAGGTTTTCCTGGAAGAATTGGTATACAATGATCATGCCGGCGGTTAGGAGGTAGGCTGCGTGGTTCGTCAAATATATCTGAAAATTCAGCAAGCAAGGGAAGTAGGTTTGGATCTTCAAATTTAGTTGGCTCTCCCTTAGATTGCTGCTCAAGTTGTACCAAAAAGCTGCTACATGCTTTATGCAAAACTTTCTCCATTTATTGTGTGCAAATCGTCGTTATGTCGCCCTCACGTTTCCCGCACAGTATCACCTGTTTCCCCTTACTGTAAAATTTCATAATTAATTTCAAAAAATTTCAAGAAACATCACCTAATGTCATTAACCATTCGATGCCAAGCACGGCCTCATAATCATCAAGAGGGAGGAGGAAGAAATCTACAATTATCTTTTGGTCCTGCAGCAATAGTTTCACCCGTGGGCACCTATGATCATACTTCAAAATTCATCCATCTGCGACCTTAACATCAAACCTGCTATAATTCTCAATAGGTAAGGCCATCCGAATAGCAGCCTTACTGTTCATAAAATTATTAGTGCTCCCGGTGTCAATAAGAATGGTGATCGGTTGTTGCTTCAGAAATCCTCCCACTTTCATTGTTTGCGAGTTCGCGTAACCGGTAAGGGCATGCATCGTAATATCAATTGGCTACTGTTCTTCATCCATGACCTCTTCCTCATGCTCCTAAACCTCCTCCTCCATGTCTTCAAGAGGTTCAATCAGTAGGAGGCAGCTCCTTTTGTAGCGATGATTGTGGTTCCACGGCTCGTCGCAATGCCAACAAAGACCCTTTGTTGATCGATCACGTAGTTCTTCTTTTGTCAATTTTTTTGGCAGCGAAGGATGGCTGAGAGTAGAAGGGGGTTTATATGCTAAGGTTCTAGAAGTGGTTCTTATCCTCCAACCATCTTGGCTGAGCCATTCTTCTTGTATTCGGGCAAAAGAAATTGCAGCCATCATAGTACGAGGCTGTCGCACCTTAACTTCCCCTTTTATATCTGGCTTGAGTCCTTCGATGAATGTTCCTAACATTTGATGGTTAGTCCAATCATGAGCAAGGTAGGATAGCTTCTCAAACCTGGTTTGGTACTCTTGAATCGTAGAGGTTTGTCGAATCTTTGCGAGTTGGCCGTCGATATTTTCATACTCCATAGGTCCGAAACGGTTCAGCAGTGTATTCTTAAATTGATTCCACGTCAGAGCCCCATGATTATATTTCAGCTAATTGTACCATTGAATATCATCTCTTTCAAGGTGGATGATAGCATTCGCCACCATAGCATTATCCGAAGTTCGATAGTAGCAAAAGTAACGTTCGACGCGTGAAATCCACCCTGCCGAGTCTCCTTCTTCCCATCGTGGGAAGTCCACCCTCATGCATGGTTGAAGCATGTCCGAGGGCTATCCCTCCTTCTCTGGGGTCCTTTCTAAATTCTTTCCTTGCTGTAATTTGGTTGGACTCAGTGGTTGTCCAATTCTGAATTCTGCAAACAAAGCGCGCAATTTGTCTTCCAAGCGCGATTCAAGTCGTGATTCAATCCGAGATTCCCATGCTTCAAATTTGGCATCAATTGGATCTTGAGAAGCCATAGCATATGCTTGTAGATCAGAGATGCCCTTGTTTTTTTTCTATTGATGGGTTAATGGCATGGGGTGGTGGAAGGTTCAGACAATAGATCGGTGATAGAAGGGTTCGGCTGTAATGGTTCACTGTATTGGGCTGCAATTTTTGATACTGTTAGGGTTATGAAACTAGGTTATGATAGCTGAATCTTAAGGCTAGATGGATGCCCTAAAGATGTCTTGGTTGGTGGCAGCAAGGTGGCTAGGGTTTGGTAGGTTACGGAGGAGAAAAAGGACAAAGGTGCAGCACTAGAATTTTTGCCGAATAAATTTCAGTAGTAAAGATGTAATTTTTTTCAAAAATTTTTAATAGAGATTCAAGCAAAACTTAAAGGGAATCTACTGGTAAGGGAGAGGTAATGCTGTTAAAAATTTTGTAGAAAGAAACAATAGCAAGAGGTTTGGCAAAATTGAGGATCACGGAGAGGTACTATAGTAGATTTTTATGTCTAAAGTGCAGCAATTTGAATATAAAAGATAAGTGGTTTATATTGAGAATTTTTTGACAAAACCAAAGGGAAAACCATTGTTAGGAAGTGTTAAAGCTGTCGTAAAAATTTCATAGAGATTTGGATAGGAAAAACATAGTAGCAAGATCAAAAAGACAGTGCTATGCGGCTGAAATTTTGCAGTGCAACTTTCGTTGTAGAGATGAAAACTTTACGACGAAAAGTTTATGCAGCAATATAGGAATGATTTTTTTTGATTTTTTTGAATAAGGATAACTAAATTGCAGCAGCAGTAAGGTAGATAACCAGAACCTATTGCAATTCACGAGAAGATCAAAGGATGATTTGCGGTGGTGGAGATGACGGCAGAATTCGGCGATGATCTTCTAAGCAATTGTGGGAATTTCTTTGGGCGGTGGTGGAGGGCTGGTGGATGGCTGTGGAAGGGCAGCGAGATGCCAAGAACATTGCTCTGATACCAAGTGATAGAACCCTTACAGATTCTAAGCTGGGGGTTGATCTCTATAGGGGATCGGCCTCCTTGGAACTCTATAGGGGTTTCTTCCTCCAAGTTGCTACTCAAAGGATGCTAAAAGATTGATCTATTCATGATGAATAGAGGGTGAATACATTACTATTTATAGGGTTTCTAAACCCTAACTCCTAATAGGACTCTTACTCAAGACTCCTACTTCTAACCAACTCCTGCTTCTAATAGGAGTCTTTCTCTAATAGGACTCCTACTTCTAATAGGACTCCTTCTCTAAGAAGCAACCTAACCCTAACCTAGCCGGCCTCTTCACCTCTTTAATAGAGGTCGGCTAGATAGGATTTACATGAATGCCCTTATCAATGAAACTAAATTAGAACTCTTATAGCTAGAGTCCTGACACCTTGATAGTGGATGCTCAAGGCACATGACTGGAGATCCATCATAATTCTCTCTGCTCACTAGCCAATACGAAGGGTATGTCACATTCGGAGACAACAAAAGGGTAAAATTATTAGCAAGGGAACCATAGGTAACAAATCAAGCTTTTTAATTGATGATGTGTCATTGGTAGATGGCTTAAAGCATAATCTTTTAAGAATTAATCAATTATGTGATAAAAGATATATCGTAAAATTTGAATCTAATGCTTACATTATTGAAAAACCACACACCAACACATTTATGATTGCACTAAAACAAATTAACGTTTATACCATAAACATTGATGATCTTAGTAATGAAATGTGCTTTTCAACTTTAAATGATGATGCTTGGCTTTGGCATAGGAGATTAGGTCATGCTAGTACGAAACTAATCTCTCAAATCACATCTAAAGTACTTATAAGAGGCATTCCCAATGTTAAGTTCATTAAAGACAAAGTGTATGATACTTGTCAACTAGGAAAACAAATAAAAAGTAGTTTCAAACCAAAGAATCAAATAAGCACCTCTAAACCATTATAATTGATCCATATGGATTTATTTAGACCAATTGACACAATGAGCCTAGGAGGTAACAAATATACCTTTGTAATCATAGACGACTATAGTAGATACACTTGGACCTATTTCTTGGCTCATAAAAGTGATTGCTTTAAATGTTTTTTAAAATTTTGTAATCTTACTCATAATTAAAAGGATTTTATGATTTCATCAATTCAGAGTGATCACGGTGATGAATTTTAAAACTGACTTCTAAAATTTTTGTGAATCTAATGGATATAACCATAATTTCTCTACTCCAAGGAATCCTCGACAAAATGGAGTAGTAGAAAGAAAGAATAGGAATTTACAAGAAATGATAAGAACCATATTGAATGAATATAGTTTACCCAAATACTTTTAGGCCGAAGCCATTAATATGACTTGCTATGTTATGAATAGGGTTCTAATAAGATCATCTCTCTCCAAAACTCCTTATGAATTATGAAATAACAAAAAATCAAATGTTTCTTATTTTAAAGTTTTCGGTTAAAAATGCTTTATCTTGAATGAAAAGGATACCTTAGGAAAGTTTGATATAAAATCTGATGAATGAATCTTTCTTGGTTGCTCTTCGATTTCAAAAGCTTTTCATGTTTTTAATAAAAGAACCTTAGTTATAGAAGAATCTATTCATTTTGTTTTCAATGAAATTTTTGAATTTAAGAAAAATAATTTTAATGATTATCTTGATTTTAGTGGTTTAAATTTAAATGAAACCTCTCCTTCAAGTAGCAACTTGGATGCATCTTCTTCCAGAATTTCCTTACCTAAGGAATGGAACTATGTAGATGCCCATCCAAAGGAGCTAATTATAGGAGACACATCAAAAAGAGTTCAAACTCGCTCTTCTTTTAAGAATTTTTATGCCAACATCACTTTTCTTTCTCAAATTGAACCAAAGTGTATTGACGAAGCCTTGAAAGATGATTCTTGGGTTATCGCAATGCAAGAGGAATTGAACCAATTTGAGAGGAATGAGGTGTGGAAGCTTGTTTCTAGACCTAGTGACCATTTAGTTATAGGTAATAAATAAGTATTTAGAAACAAGCAAAATGAATTCGGTATCATGGTTAGAAATAAGGCTAGATTAGTAGCCAAGGGTTTCAACTAAGAAGAACATATCAATTACTAAGAGACCTTCGCTCCTGTGGCTAGATTAGAAGTTATTAGGATGCTCCTTACCTATGCTAGTAGTAATAATTTTAAGTTATTTCAAATGGATATCAAAAGTTCTTTCTTAATGGCTCTATTTCTGAAGAAGCGTTTGTTGAACAACCACATAGTTTTAAAAACTCTCTTTTTCCTAATCATGTGTTTAAATTGACGAAGGCTCTCTATAGGTTAAAACAAGCCCAAGGGCTTGGTATGAGAGAGTTAGCTTTTTTCTTATTTCAAATAATTTTACTAAAGGTAATGTCGATACTATATTATTTATTAAATATTTTAAAAATAATTTTTTTATTTTTTAAATTTATATTGATGATATTATCTTTGGTTCTACAAATGAATCATTATGTGAATCATTTGCCAAGTGTTGAGTCATGAGTTTGAAATGAGTTTAATGGGTGAACTAACATTCTTTTTAGGATTAAAAATTAAACAACTTAGTGATGGTATATTCTTAATCAAACTAAATATATATTAGAATTGTTGAAACGATTTAACATGGATGGTTCAAAAGCCATAAACACTCCTATGAGTACCTCTACTAAGCTAGACATGGATGAAAGTGGAGAAAATTTTATTCAAAAGACATATAGGGGAATGATAGGTAGTTTACTTTACCTCACCGCAACTAGACCGGATATCATATTTAGTGTAGGACTTTGTGCTAGATTTTAAGCTAATCCTAAGCTATCTCATCTTAAAGCCATTAAAAGAATCCTTAGATATCTTAAAGGAACTCCTAACCTAGGATTATGGTATCCAAAATCTAATGACTTGGATTTAATAGCCTCTGTAGATGCGGATTTTGGTGGATATAGAATAGATAGAAAAAGCACATATAGAACATGCCAATTTTTAGGACATGCACTTGTTTTTTGGACTTCCAAAAAACAAAACTCGGTTGCACTATCTATAGCCAAAGCCAAATACATAGCCACAAGTGCATGTTGTGCATAAGTTATTTGGATGAAAAATACATTAGAAGACTATAGAATTTATTTAAAGAATCTTCTCATAAAATATGATAACACAAGTGCTATTTATTTAATAAAAAATCTCATTTAACACTCTAGAACTAAGCATATTGACATTAGACATCACTATATACGAGATCATATCAATAATAATGATGTTACTATAGAATTTATTGATACAAAATACCAATTAGCGGATATTTCATAAAACCTTTAAATGAAGAATAATATGACTTCATTAGAAGAGAATTAGGCATGCTAAATTGTCCTAATACATGAAGTTATTGTATGGTTCTTTTCCAAAATTTTTCAACTTCGATTTTCATGAACTCATCTTGATATTATCTTTTTGGATTTCGGATGACATTTTTTCAATATAGTATTTTGAATGGAGCTCTCATTTTTATTCTTCTATGATCTTGCATTGATACTCCTTCGATTAATGATTTTTAGCATCATGTATATGAATCTTCGTTGATGATCTTTAATTAATATCATGCCCTTTTAATGACTTGAGAAAATCGATTCTATTGATTTTATACTCCCTCTACTTCTATTGGCATGAGTAAATGGATTTCATGATTTTTCACATTTTCGTATCATTTGAAGTTTATTGATTTTGTCTTCATAACACATGCAACTATATATAATCTTTATGTCATAAACTTTGCATAAAGAAGAAGCTCTCAAGTTTTCATTTCTTGAATACTCTCTTTGGATTTCATTCATGCAAATTCGATGAATTTTTAATTCTTGTACAAAATTCTACATCTTGAGATTTGAATAGCTTGATTGGTTATTTTCAACTTAATATGATCATGCCAAGTTAGCCTTCATGAATTCCTCCTTATGAGAATGCCAAGTTAGCAATTTATAAAATTTTTGGATGATTTTTTTGGTATGAAAACATCATCATGACTCTTTTCATGAGTTTTGAGCTTAAATGATCTCTCTCTTTTCTTCCTCACAAATTTTTCTTGAATGAATGTCATGAGCTCTTGATGAAATTTTTTATGAATGTTTTTGGCTTCAATCTTTTCACTTAATGATTTTATGGCTTAAATTTTCAATCAAATTGTCTCTTGAACATTCAATCTTTCTTGAATGAACATTTATAATTCTTATCATGAGTTTTATGAACTTTATGTTCAAATGATCCCTTTTCTACTTCACTAATTTCATTTAGTAGAAACGATTCTTGTAAGCCTTTTATGACTTGAATGATTCACTTTTATGCTTCAAGAATTATTATGCAGAATTAACTCTTAATTTTTCATGTACAAATCTTTCATGAGCTCTTAGAAATTCTTGTGAATTTTGGCCTCAATGATCTATCTTACAATTTTATAGACATGAACCTTCAATCACAATAAATGAATCATTTCTTGATAGCTTTATCCTTCTCTTTTTGTCATTTTTCAAAAACTCCAATCACAATATATGGCATCAAGGCCCATTTCCTTTTTGTTGATGACAAAGGGGGAGAAAAATGTGGCAAGTTGAATTGATGACTTGATAGAATAATAAATGCTTTGTATGCATTATATTCTAATGAATCACAATTGCCATGCTATGTATCATAAAATGCTTGCTATCATTAAAAGTATCACAATGTATCACAATTGTATGTAGTGTATCGTAGCATATCGTAATTGTATGGAATGTATCGCATGCATCACAAATGGCTCATACATGCTTAAAATGTTAATTTTTGTAAGATCGTTATCATATCATGTTTAAATTTGGTATCTTTCATTGATATGATAAGTTATCATTTCATTTGATGATGTATCATAAAATGATATCACGATTTGGATTTGTCCATTTTATTTTGATATCATTTGATCCTTGCTACATTTCAAAATTATAGTTGGTATTATGTGTCGAAATGATGATTGTCTATCACCTTTCGACATTGAACTAGAAAATGAATGTCATGCCTTGACATCATTTTCAAACTAAGAAAAATATGAAGTTTTGTATTTATGAAAGATCATGCTTGTTGAGCATGACGATAAGTTCAACGAATGTAACTTATCAGTTTCAGCTTGAATTTAAGTGTTTCCCTTCTCAAAATATGACATATAGATAGGGGGAGTTGAGATTAACTCTGTCATCAATTGATTATCATCATAAAAAAGGGAGAGATTGTTGAATCTCGGATTTTGATGATAAAGTCAATTGATAGGTTACTTGATCTAATCCATATTATTGAGATAAGTGTGTAGGATTAACTACGATAGTAATGAAAACATAAAGCAAATTGCCGGAGTTAAGTACGTCGGGAGTTTGAGAGTCCGTCAGAAGTTCGAAGGATTATCGGAAGTGTTGTCGGAACTAGCTGAGAATAAATCGGGGACTTGCCAAAGGTTTCAGAAGTTCGTTGGAAGGTTTGTCGGAGGTTTGCGGAGCTCACTGAGAAAGTTTAGAAGTTTGCCAAAAGATTCATCGGAACTTGCCATAAAGTCCAGGAGCCTGCTGGGAGTCCGTCGGAAGATATCCGAGGGTATATCGGAAGTCCGCCGAAAGTTCACCAGAAGTTTATCAAAAAAAGACTCAATATCACTGGATTATAATTTGCTTAGGAATATGTTTCAATTTTATAGTTAGTATGTAATTAGGGTTCTGATTAGGTGACAATCCTAATTAACCCTATTAGGAGCCAACTGGGCCTTAATTAGATTTAGTTGGGCTAGATTCAAGACTCATTCAATAGTGCTAGACCATGTTTGGTTATGGCACTACCAGACTGGGTGGTGGCACTGCCCTGGGAATAGGTTCCTAAGTGGTTTGGGTGGCGGTACCATTGGCAGTTATTACCTATCAACGTTGGTACTACTTGACAGGCGATAGTACTGCCCCTCCATTGAGTCCAAGGACCATGTTAAGTAGTAGTACCGTCAGACTCGACGGTGGTATCGCCTAGTACACTGACAGAGCAGGGTCAACTAGCGATGGTACCACCAGTGCCAGGTGGTGGTATCGCTAGTACTCAGAAATCCATGATGTGACTCTTTTTTGCTCTAATTCTGAAGCCAATTGAGCCTATAAATACCCCTTACTTCTCAACTAGCTAAGTACATTGAGAAGTGATAAAAACTGAGTCAAAAACTCTAGCAAAGTTTGCATTCGAAAGCTTGAGTGTTCACCTCCCAAAGCCTCACTTGTAAAAGTTCTGTAAGAGAGTGTGAACCACTTGTAAAAGTTAGTAAGAGGAGTGCTTAGTCCTTCTTCTTCAAGAAGAATTGATAGTGGAAGTTGGTAACCTCATCGGAGGAGGTTTCGGAAGTGGATGTAGGTCATTTAACTGAACCACTATAAATCACTACGCACTTCTCTTGATGTGTGAGTTTTAAATTGTTGCATTTCAATCTTTACTTAACTATAATCTTTTGGTCTCCTCATCTCTACTTTCTTTCATATTTGCTCGAAACTCTCTCTTTGTCGAAATCATTTTTGTCAAACCGAAACTTCTCAATACACAACTCTTTTCGAAATCACTTTAAAATTATAGTTTTTATCCATTGTACTAATTCACCCCCCCCCCTCTTAGTGCCGCTCTAGATCCTAACATGGTCTTCTATCTTAATCGACTCCTGCTATTTTCTCATGAATCACACAACTCCCTCCGGTGTGTGAATCGAAGACCCTCGGCATCTTAATATAACCTCGAGGGACTCGACCAATTATGCTAAGCTCAGAAAGGTAGGCAAATCTTAACGATCATAACTCTTTATGATTCCTATCCTATTCGGCATTCAATCCATCATGGCCTCAAAAGACTCAACCAACTATGATATTCGATTAAGTCATCACTAAGAGGGGGTTGAATTAGTGTAGTGGTTAAGAACGATAAATTAGTGTGGCACTAAGAGGGGGGATGAATTAGTGCAGTGGTTAAGAACGATAAATTTTAGTAATTTAAAACACTTTTGGAACATTTGTACGATAAAAATACATTTTGATAAAAATTGATTTCGATTGCGCATATTGGAAAGATGTAAGCTTGAAGCCATTCATAAGAATGAGAAGGATTTGAGTAATTAGAGTAAGGTAAAGGCTTGTAGCAAAGATAAACAATAATAGAAGTGCAAACCCGATTTTATAGTGGTTCGATCATATGACCTACGTCCACTTCCGATCCCTCTTCTCTTTAGGCCACCAACTTTCCACTAGTTATCTTCCTTCCAACGAGCGAATACCAACTTCTTTTTACAGCGTTCTCTCCTTTTGACGGGCTTAGGATGTAACCCTTTTATAAGCACTCATACAAACTCCTCTCTTCAAGCTGAATTCTAAAGACTAGAGGAGAGAGATTTTAACAGTGTTTTCCTACTTTTAAGTTTAGTGTGCTTGTGTGTGCAACCTAGGGATGGGAGGGGTTTTTATAGGCTCCAATTTGATTCAAACTTGGAGCCAAAAACCTTCCCATCCCGGGTTTACTGGGTATTGGTGGTACCACCTCCTATCACTAGTGGTACCACCGCCAATTTAACCCTGACACTAGGCGGTACCACTGCCTAGTCTGGTGGTACAACCGCTTGACACATTGTCATGGTCAATGTACTTGGTGGCACCACCGCTCATATGCTTTGACACTAGACAATACCACCGCATAGTACATCCTAGGGAGTTGGACTTGGGGCAGTGCCACTACTAGATAAGGTACAACACTTCTGGGTGGACCTTAAACCCGGCCCAAACTGGTCCATTACAGGGCTCAGTTGGCCCCTACCAAGGGTATAGGATTAACACCTAATCCTAATCCTAATTATATGCTAACTATGAAATTAAAGATATTTCCTAAGCTAATATAAAGTCTGGCACATCAAGTCTTCCTCCGGTGAACTTCCATCGATCTTTTGACAAACTCTTGGACACCATTCTGCGGACTCCCGATAAGCTCCTGGACTTCACGATGATCTTGAAGAGTTCCAATGAGTTTCTTCGGCAAGCTGCGATCTTGCTCGGTGAGCTCCATGAACTTCAGATGAATCTTTCTAATAAACTTCTAAAAACCCTTCGGCAAGCTCCCTACTCATTCTTGGCCAATTTCGGCATCACTCTCAATGAATCTTCGAACTTCCGTCGAACTCTCGAACTCCCAACGATTCCATCGTACTTGACTCCAGCACTTTGTTTTGCTTTATGTCTTCATCGTTATCATAGTTAATCTTACACACATAAACCTTAACTATACTTCGATCTAGTCAGTTACATGAATTAACCTCATGTTGCCCGATACGTCATTAGTCAGCGCTTCATGCAGTTCTTCAGCGCACCATCCTCTTGCGGCCTGTTGCTCAATCGGCGGTTGACCTCTACAACCCCGATCTTCTTAGTGCAACACCACACTTCTTGGCCCAATGCTCGATATCTAAAGGCTTCTACTGATTGTCGATCGGACCTCTAGCTCGACATCCAATATCCTGACGTGATTTCCTCTAGTGCAATGTCGATTCTTCTTGTGTCAATCGTCTAATCCTGATCGATAGCAGCTACTTAAAATGTAATTATACAATAAAACTCTATCAATTAGTTTCATCATCAAAATCCAAGATTCAACAATCTTCCCCTTTTTTATGATGATAACTAATTAATGATAGAGTTAACCTTAACTCCCAGAGTTTAACCAAACTCCCCCTATCAATATGTTATATTGATAGAAACCTTGGATTATTCCAAATCCAAGTAACATATATCAAAATCATGTCAACAAAAATATCATATAAATATATAAAATATTCAATCAAGATTACATTGCATGAGTTTATCAATCTACTTCTACCCCTTTGTCATCAACAAAAAGGAGAAGTTACATCATAGCTAATTTAAAAGATATACAAGTTTTCCAACACACTGGCTATCAATTTTGATATTCAACACATATCATACAACATTTAAGCATAGCAAGTGTAGGATTACAAATTTTCTAAGCTAGTATTTTTGCTTCTTTTGAGATGGTAATTTTTCTCCTCGTGAGATTACAATTGTTGGTAGTGTTCATGATAGCAAGTTTTTTCATTTAAGTATACAAGCTAGCAATTCTTGTTCCCCCTTTGTCATTGTCAAAAAGAAGTGGAGGAGTATGAATAGTCTTTTACATCAATGCTTTGATCATAATAAATTTGCATCATAAATTTTCATTATATCAAGTCATGAATTCAAGGGAGTCATAAATAAATTATGATTTAAGGAAAATTGATAAGCAAGCTAGCACAATGCTCAAATTTTTGCTAAAATCATACATCAGTTTAAAAATCTGAAAAATAATTTTCGTCATGAAAACCATTAAGTCCAAATATAACACAAGGCAACATCAAAACCACATTTCTTTCATTTTGAAAATTTGTGGGTTAGGTCTATATAATTGATTTCATGAAGACATGTATCAATAAAAATTTCATCATAAAAAGGGTTAAAACCCATTAAGCCAAGATGGAAGTTTTCAAATTATAATCAAGATACATACATCTATCATCAAAAGATTTTCAAAAAATTCATACATAGATATGTATCATGTTTAAGATTGAAAACCGATATGGAAAATATACGTGAAATTTCATCATCTCAAAATGTCATCTTAATTTGTCATGAAAACAATTAGACCAAAAATATGTTAATACATAACATAGAGTCAAATCAACATTACTTCAAAAACTAATGTATGTTACAAAATCATCAAGCATCATGTTTAGAAACGAAAAGCAATATAAAACATCAAGATACACATGTATGGATTAATCCTAAGCATTATCACAAATCATGCATCATTCATATTTTTAATTTTTAAAAAATTACTAGAAAGAAAAAAGCGTAAAAAAAAATCCTACCAACTATTTCAAGCAACTCATGAAAGGATCATGTAATTTCAAAGTAAGGTAAAAACAACTTGGGTGAGTTTCTTACCTCATTGTCAAAAATTGTCAAAGCCCATTTCACCTCTTCTTTACTTGATTCTTCTTTGCAAGCCTTATTCTTCTTCTTTGGCCTCTTTCTCCGTTCAAGTTCATTTGTATTTTTTAATTTTTGTTTAATGAACTTGTTAACATTCATTGTTATGTGTTCAATGTCCTCATTATCCTCATCACTTGAGTCATCACTCAAGTGGCATTCATTTGCCCGATGTTCCAAATCCTTCTTGTTCTTTAGAAGGTGGTTCATATGTTCATCATGTTCCAAATGTTCCAGGAAACTCATTTCATAGGTCATTAATGACCCGATCAATTCTTCCAATGAAAAATCATTTAAATTTTTAGTCTCTTGTATTGCGGTTACTTTTGGATCTCACCTTTTTAGAAGAGATCTTAAAATCTTCATCATGTTCCAAATGTTCCAAGAAACTCATTTCATAGGTCATTAATGACCCGATCAGTTCTTCCAATGAAAAATCATTTAAATTTTTAGTCTCTTGTATTGCGGTTACTTTTAGATCCCACCTTTTTGGAAGGGATCTTAAAATCTTGCTTATGAGTTCAAAATTCAAAAAACATTTACCAAGAGCTTTTAGACTATTGATGACATCCGAGAACCGGGAGAACATGTCATCGATAGTCTTACTTGGTGCCATTCAGAAAACCTCAAAATCGTGCATCAAAATATTAACTTTCGAGTCTTTGACTCTACTCATTCCTTCGTGCATGATTTCAAGAGTTCGTCAAATGTCAAAAGCTATTTCACACGTAGAAATCCGGTTGAACTCATTTTTGTCTAAAGCACAAAATAAGGCATTCATAGCCTTTGTATTTAAAAAAAATGATCTTTTCTCCAAATCCGACCATTCGTTCGTCGGTTTAGAGGGAAGTTGAAATCTATTTTTAATGATATTCCATAAGTTTAAATCGAGAGAAATCAAGAAAACTCTCATTCGAGTTTTCCAAAATATGTAGTCCGAACTATTAAAGAACGTTGGACGAAAATCAAAAAGCCCTCTTGAAAATCATTTAGAGCCATTTCTCACGGGTGTAAATCCAAAAGAGAAAGAACGTGGCTCTGATACCAATTGTTAGGGATCGAGCGACACTAAGAGAGGAGGGAGGGGGGGTTGAATTAGTGCAATGGTAAAGAACGATAGATTTTTCAGCGATTAAAACAAGTTTGGAAACTTCGTACGAATGAATGCAACATTTGGTTTGAACCCGGAAAGATTGTGTTTTAACTTTAAAACATACGTACGAAGATGAAGAGGAAGTTGAGTAAGTAAGGCAGCAAATGAAGATGGTTTGCAGAAAAGTAAATAGCAAGAACGTAAATGTAAACCAGATTTTTATAGTGGTTCGGTCATCCGACCTACGTCCACTCCCGATTCCTCTTGCTTGAGGTCACCGGCTTTTCACTAGCTATCCTCCTTCCAACGGGCGAGGATGAACTCCCTCACAACACCTCTCCTTTTGACGGGCTTAGGAGATAACCCTTACAAAGCCTTTCACCCCTCTCTTGGACTAGAACACTCCTAAAACTTAGAGGGAAGATTTGACACACTTTCAAGAGAGTTTCTCCCTTTTTTTCTTAGTTCTAGACACCACCTAAACTTTGAATGAGTGGAGTATTTATAGGCCTCAAAGTGATTCAAATTTGGAGCCCAAACTTGGAGCCAAAATTTGAACCATTTTGAATTTTCCGGTGCTGGTAGTACTGGGCGGTGCTACCGCCCATCCAGCGGTGCTACCACTGGTGCCCACGGGTGCTGGGCGGTGCTACCACCTCAGCGAGGCGGTACCACCTCTTGGCTCTTGGCCACTGGGTGGTACTACCGCCCAGGTCATTTTAGCATAGTATTTTCGGTCGAAAACTCAGTCGAAACCGGTCCAAATGAAGTCCGAATTGGCCCAAATTTGGTTTATAAGATTAACACCTAATCCTAAACCAAATTATATACTAACTATGAATTTTAAAGATATTTTTTAAGCTATTACAAAGTCCACAAGACAAGACTTCTTTCATCGAGCTTTCGACGAACTTCCGGCGATCTTCCAATGAACCATCGGAAACCATTCTACGGACTCCCGGTAAGCTCCCGGACTTCACGATGATCTTGGTGAGTTTCAACGAGCTTTATTGGCAAGCTCCGATCTTTCTTGGCAAGCTCCGTGAACTTTCGACAAACCTTCCAATGAACTTCCGAAAACCCTTCCACAAGCTCCCTACTCGTTCTCGGCCAGTTCCGGCAACACTCCCAACGAATCTTCAGACTTCCGTCGAACTCTCAAACTCCCAATGATCCATCACACTTGTCTTCCGACACTTTGTTTCACTTTACGTCTTCATCGTCATCGTAGTTAATCCTGCACACATACAAACAAACATTCTACTTCAATCTAGATAGTTATTACAATGCGAATTGACATTCAGTTGCCCGGAACATCATTGGCTTATCGGCGCTTCGTTCGATTCTTCGGCACATCATCCTCTCTAGTGATCCATTGCCCAATCGACGGTTGACCTTCGTAACCCCGATATCCTTGGCATAACACGCTCTTCTAGGCCCGATGCCTAACGTACGAAGCCTTCCACCGATTGTCGACCAAACCTTCGGCTCGACATCCAATATCTAGACATGATCACCCGGCGCAATGTTAATTCCTCCAACGTCAACTATCTAAACCTGATCGATAGTAGACCTGCGTAACTCAAAATGTAATTAGATCATAAATCATAATCAATTAGTTTCATCATCAAAATCTAAGATTCAATAGTCAGGCGATAGTACCGCTAGACTAGGTGGTGGTACCGCCCAATACATTGATAGAGCATGGTCAACTAATGGTGGTACTGCAAGTGTTAGGCGGTGATAGCGCTAGTACCTAAAAATCTGGGATGTGACTCTTTTTGGCTCCAATTCTGAAGCTAATTGAGTCTATAAATACCCCTCACTTCTTAGCTGGCTAAGCACATTGAGAAGTGATAAAAAAAACTGAGTCAAAGCTATAGCAAAATTGCATTCGATAAGCTTGAGTGTTCACCTCCCAAGTTTTACTTTGTTGAAGTTCTGTAAGAGTGTGAACCACTTGTAAAAGTTTTTAAGTGGAGTGTTTGGTCCTTCCCCTTTAAGAAGAATTGATAGTGGAAGTTGAGAACAAGCTAGCTCCCTTTCAATTTTTTTCTTTTGCAACTAAGTTTTGCCTTTGCAAGCTATCAACTTTTTGTTTGCAATGAGCTAGTAATTTTTATAAAATTTATAACATTTTAAACATGCAAACTCGTGAGTTTAAAAAATAATAATGCAACTTTGCAATTTCTTTTTTCTCATTTTGAGAAGTGCAAGTTTTGGCTTTTTGCAAGTTCAAGCTAACTATGTTTTCTTTCATTTGTAATGTGTAAGCTAGCAAACCCTTCTCCCCCTTTGTTAATGTCAAAAAGAAAGAAGAACATAGTTTTCTTCCTTTTTACATCATTTAAAAAATAGTGACAATCAATATCACATGATGATGCATACATGGCCAAGAAATCAAGTTTTTTGTAAGATCAAGATCAAGAGATATCATTCGTGGTAAATATTCTTTTGAGCAAGATCAAGATCATGATTTTAAAACAAATTCTAAACATATTTTCTGTACATTCATTTTCAATGCATGATAAAAAAAATAAATCAATGATTCAATCATTAAGCAAATTTCTTTTACATCAATTTTCAATCACCACATAAGGCATACAAGGTAAAGAAATCTTATCATTTTATATCATGAAAGATATGATATCAAGGCTCATGATTCATTTGAAAATAGATAGCACAAAGAGCAACTTGATTCATACATAGGAATTCTCATCAAGAACACATTTCATAAGAAATTCCAAGTATCAAATATCAAGTAATAATCACATTTCTTGAAATTTCTCAAGTCAAGACATCAAAAGAAAGTTCATGATTCGGTTGAAATAAAATCTCATTCAAGTCAATTCATCAACTCAAAACTCATAATCAAATTATCATTTTTGAGATTCATAATATGAATAAAGTTATTAACACATCATCAACTTTTTAGAGATTCAAAATGACAAATAGAATTTTGATAAAAACTCATTATCAACTCATCAATTTCATGATGGATTCTTTAACACCATCAAAATCTCATTCATTATTCAAGTGATTCACAAAATATCATAAATAAATTTATCACTTGTCTTTCACGAAAAAGTCGAAAAACTTTTAGAGATAGTAAAATTTCAAGAATCATGCATTTCCCTTTTTATGATTAATTTCATATAAGCATGTCTTTGTCTTTTAATATCAAATAGAGATAAGCATGAAAGTTCAAGACGTAAAAACAAAATCCATCACCAAGATTTTTAAAATAAATTCGATTCAAGGGATTTAGAACATGTAAAGATGAATATCATGTTTAAGACCAAAACATGAGTTTCATCATAAAAATATAATACCTTCAAATCCTCATGCATGATATTATAAAAACATTAAGCATGATAATAAACTTTTATCGTCAAGATATTCATCATTTTTGACAAAATTTTCAAAGCTTTAAAGATTGAGAATTTTTACAAAAACATTCCTCTTTTCATGTGATTCAATTCATGCAATTTGGTCTCACATAGAAATGTTCAAATTTTTTATACGAGAGCCAAGCATCAAGTCAAAAATCATAATCATACACATACATTTAATATTTTCATCATCAAGTATGATTTCGTAAGGTATGCTCAATTAAAGTATGTTCAATTTTTGTTCGAAAGCCATGAATGATCATATAAATCCGGAATTATCATCAAAATCTTTTATTTCAGAAAATTTGTTAGGAGCAAAGTAAATTGATTACACATAAGCATACTCAAGTCCTTTTTGTATAAAAAATGTATGTCAAGTTTAAAACCGAAAGGGTGATTTCGTCATCAAAACCATCAAGACTAAACACACAAAACATCATGATAACACATTTTTCCATTTTTTATGTATTTTATTTCATGTGATTGATCACATATGAGTATGTTCAAATTTTCATATAAAAAGTCATGCCTTATGTTGAAAACGAAACCATCAATATGCTTGCTTCTATCTTTTAATCATGTTTGGTGTGCAAGCATTGTCATGAAATATGTTATTATCATGATAATTGATTTTTTTGTGTCAAAAACAATGTATCTTATTTTAAATTAAAATCATCATCGTATTTAGAAATGATTTCATCATCAAGATCATCAAGACAAACACATTTTTTTCAAAATGTGAGATTTCAAGTTATTATTTCAAATCCTCATGCATCATCAAGCATGATACCATAAAACATCCTAAAAATTTTATTCTAACATTCTTTCTTTCATTTTCGATAGTTCTAACAAGATTTTTTCATTCTTACATGATTCTAGCTTAGTGTTAACAAAGAGTCATGCTCAAATTTTTGCCAAAGTCATGCATCATTTTATAAATTCGAAAAACAAGTTTTGTCATCACAATATGATACCTTATTACTTCAAAAACTCATGCATAATATAAAATCATCAAGCATCGTATTTAGAATCGAAGAGTAATATTGAACATCAAGGTACATACTCATGGAGCATTTTCATTATCAAGCAAGATTTTACGTAAGCATGCCCAAAAACAAGCAACAACGTTCATAGAAGTGTATCATATTTAAAACCAAAAATCGATATGAAAAGCATACATGTAATTATATTAAATTTTTAATCATTATCACAAATCAACTGATCATCATTTATAATTTTAAAATGTAAAATCATCAAGATAAATGTTCATTGATTTTATCTTGTTAGGTGTACAAGCATGAGATAATTCATTTTGTGTCAAAAACCATGTATCTTATTTTAAACTGAAAGCAATACAAATCTATTAAGATATATATGCATGGATTAATCCTATTAGTGTACACAAATCATGCAAGTATTATTTTAATTTTTTTTAAATACTAGAAAGAAAAGCATGATATAATTTTTTATTTCCTACCAACTAAACTAAGCAACTCATGAAAAGATCATGTAACTTCAAAACAATGAAACAACATTTCAGGTGAGTTACTTATATTGTAGTCGAAGGCCGTCAAAGCGCATTTCGCCTCTTCTTTACTTGATTCTTCTTCGCGAGCCTTCTTCTTCTTCTTTGGCCTCTTTCTCCGTTCAAGTTCATTTGTGCTTTTTAATTTTTGTTTAATAAACTTTTTAAAATTTATTATTAAGTATTCAATGTCCTTTTCATTGTTCTCATCACTTGAGTCATCACTCAAGTGACATTCTATAGTCTGAAGTCCAATTACCTTCCTATTCTTTGGAAGGTGGTTCATATATTCATCGAGTTCCAAAAAGCTCATTTCATATGTTATCAATGAGCCGATAAGTTCTTCAATAGGTAAATTAGTTAAATCTTTTGATTCTTGTATCGAGGTTACTTTAGAATCTCACCTTTTTGGAAGGGATCTTAAAATCTATTTTATGAGTTCAAAATTCAAAAAAGATTTACCAAGGGCTCTTAGACTATTGACTACATCCTTAAAATAGGTACACATATCACCGATAGTCTCGCTTGGTTCTATTCGAAAAAACTCAAAATCATGCAATAAGAGGTTTACTTTTGAGTCTTTGACTCTACTAGTTCTCTCGTGCATGATTTCAAGTGTGTGCCAAATATCAAAAGTTATTTTTCATATAGAAATTCGATTAAACTCATTTTTATCTAAAACACAAAATAAGGCATTCATAGCCTTTGCATTTAATGAAAAAGATTTTCTCTCTAAATCCGACCATTCGTTCATCGGTTTAGAGGGAAGTTGAAAGCCATTTTTAATGATATTCCATAAGTTTAAATTTAAAGAAATCAAGAAAACTCTCATTCGAGTTTTCCAATAAGTGTAGTCCGATCCGTTAAACAACAGAGGATGAATAATCGAAAAACCCTCTTGAAAGCTGTGAAGAGCCATATCTTGCAGGTGTGAATTCGAAAGAGAAACAACATGGCTCTGATACCAATTATTGGGATCTCGATAAAAATATGTTTATACTAAGAGGGGGGGAGGGGTGAATTAGTGTAGTGGTTAAGAATGATAAATTTCAGTAATTTAAAACACTTTTGAAAACTTTATATGATAAAAATATGTTTTGATGAAAATCAATTTTGATTGTGCATATTAAAAAGATGTAAGCTTGAAGCTATTCAAAAGAATGAGAAGGATTTGAGTAATTGCAGTAAGGTAAAGGCTTGTAGCAAAGATAAACAAGAATCAAAGTGCAAACCCAATTTTATAGTGGTTCGGTCATACAACCTACGTCCACTCTCAATCCATATTCTCTTGAGGCCATCGGCTTTCCACTAGCTATCTTCCTTCCAACGAGCTATCACGAGCGGTCGTCGCATACGCGTAGCAACTTCATTCAATGTACCGTTCGTCGCTTACCCATGTTTGTACATATCCTTGGCAGCCTATTTTGCCATACTTTTGGTGTGTTTCCCTTATAAAAATGTAAAAAACAGTAGGTTGTAGCGCTAAAGAACGATCGCTCGCTGCATCTGCCCAAAACCCCCTAAAATGGCTCCGTTTTCATGTGCCGTGGGCTGATTTCTATAGCCCGCAGCCACGCGCGAATTGTCAGCCATCTCAACCCCTTGGAACCACTCGAGTCACACAGGGCTAGATGGAGCTTCGGTATATTGTCGAGCGTTGAACACTTTCATAAGTTTGTATGTCAACTTAACGGAAACTTGCCTTTGCGCCCAGCACCCGGGGAGTAGTTGTTTGCAGACTTGCAGCTGCTCATTCACCCTTCTAAAGTCCTTATTTCCTCCTCTCTTTCTCTATTTTCCTGCACTCCAAGTGCTCGCTCAATTGCTTGTAAAGCTTTCCTCTTTACGAGACGTCGGGACTTGTCCGCCGCTCGTTTCAACAACTAATCAACTTCTATTTTACAAGTCCTATGGGACCTACATGAGGTTGCAGCTCGGCTGACCCTTTGCGGATGCGTATGTCGCAAGGGTGCCTCAAGACTTAGGCAATTCCAGCTAAGTCTGATTGAAGTGGGTGCAAGGGTGCTTCTCGACTTAGACAACTCCAGCTAAGTCTGTGTTTGTCGCAAGGGTGCATCACCACTTAGGCAATTCCAGCTAAATGCGTGATATTGTGGTATCAAACCAGGCAAGCAATTTGAGCAAGCAGTGAAGAAACTTTGCAATCTCGCCAAGGTGAAACATCGCAGCGAATCAAGCAAGATGGGGCAAGCAGGTTAGTTGCCCCAAGCAACCGTAGGTGGGCTGCATGTGCAAACTCGCTCCCTCACTGCTAGACCCATTCAAGAGGAGCTGGGCAGCGAACATGATGAGTGAGAAGTTGGCTACTCATCGCAAGCGTAGGAGGCGCAATCTGGAGTGCCAACCGAGAAAAAGAGTCATAGAGATAGGATCATAGCGGCGGAAACTCACTTGGATGTTCTTAAAGTGAGCTTGGACAAACTCTACTAAGGCCAAAATAGGCTTCTTAGCATACAGAGCTCGTAAGAAGAAGCTAAATCCTAGATCGACAAGGTTGAAGCCTTAGTCGACCGACTGACGGATGACACCAAGGACTCCGTGCAACATTTATAAGAGATGGTGATGGAACTCACTTCCAGAGTGGCAATGCTCACAAGGGCATTGAATGCAGGAGGAAGCAACACCCGTGTTGCGCCAACACAGCTTCAGAGCGCCTGACCTACATTGTTATGGGGGTGCTAAAGATGCTAAGGAGCTTGAGAATTTCTTGTTTGATATGGATCAATACTTCTGAGCCACGAGGCCGGACTCTGAGGATGCCAAAGTTTCGATAACGACCATGTATCTAAAGAGAGATGCAAAACTTTGGTGGAGAACCCGCTGAGAGGAGATTCAACAAGGCCGGTGCCGAGTGGACTCATGGGAAGACTTGAAGCGTGAGTTGAGAACTCAATTCCTACCTGAGAATATTGAGTTCGTCGCAAGGAGGAAGTTGAGACAACTCCACCAAACAACTTCCATTTGGGACTATGTGAAGCAATTCAAGACATGTCCGAAAAAGATAAGTTATTCAGCTTTCTTGACGGCCTGAAGCCATGAGCTCAATAGGAACTTCATCGATGGAATGTCACCGATGTGATCGGAGCAATTACAACCATAGAAAGGCTCATAGACTTTGTTTTTTCAGAGGATCCAAGGAAGAAGAAATAGTCATCAGGAAATCATCATCCAAAATATCCTCCTGGGAAGGAACTTGGGGGCGAATAAATGAAGAAGAGTTTCCAAAAGGGGCCAAACTCAAAAGGCAAGACCCCAAGATCTAGTGGATGCTACCGGTGCGAAGGACCACATAGGGTGTGGGAGTGCCCACAGAAGCAAGCACTCAATACCTTGTTGGCTTCCATCAACCCCCCTAAGCCAGATAAGGGCAAGGCAGTTGCTCTCAGTTCGAGTAGCTCCGAATCTGGTAGCGACGATGAGAAGTCGCAAGGACCCTAAATGGGTGTGATGCATTTGTTGAATGCATTGCGGGGTCAAGTGGGGGAGAACATGAAGCCAAAGCAACAAAAAGCAGGAAGTAGTGAGCTGATGTATATGGACATCAGGCGCAATGGCCAAACCACCCGGGCAATGGCGGACACAAGCGCTACCCATAACTTTATTGTTGACCAAGAAGTAAGGTGACTTGGGCTGACCTTGGAGAAGAACCCAAGTCGAATGAAGGCGGTGAACTTGGAGGCCAAGCGGATCTCCGGGCTAGCAAAGGGAGTCCCTATCAAGATCGGATCTTGGAGCGGGAGCACAAACATAATGGCAGTGCCATTGGACGATTTCCAAGTGATTCTCGGAATGGAGTTCATGCATGTCGTGAAGTTGGTGTCGATGCCGTTCTAAACTCCTTATGTCTGATAAGAGGCGACAACCCCTACGTGATTCCTGTCTCAAGGAGAAAATAAGGCCCCACCAACTATCAACATTGCAACTGAAGAAAGGGGTACGCAAAGGAGAGTTAACCTTCATGGCTGCTATGAAACTAGAAACACTCAATGGGGAGGCCATTCAAGAACCTATTATAGTGGCAAATGTTTTGAAGGAGTTCATAGACATTATGCCACCTGAGTTATCAAAAACTCTACCACCATGTAGAGGCATGGATCATTATATTGAGCTGGAGCCGGGAGTGAAGCCTCCAACGAGACCACCATACCGTATGCCCCCTCCTGAGTTGGCAAAGCTCAGAAAATAGTTAGATGAACTGCTAAGTAGTGGTCTCATTCGTAGTTCCAAAGCACCATTCGGAGCTCCAGTTCTCTTCTAGAAGAAACAAGATGGGAGCCTCCGACTATGCGCCAACTATCGAGCCCTTAACAAGGTGACAGTGAAGAACATGTATCCCATCTTGCTCATTGCAGACTTGTTCGACCAACTAGGCAAGGCAAAGTATTTCTCCAAACTCGACCTTCAATCGAGGTACTGGCAGGTGCGCATTGCTAAAGACGATAAGGCAAAGACTACTTGTCTGACCAGGTATAGAGCATTTGAGTTCTTGGTGATGCCTTTTGGCTTAACCAATACTTCGGTCACATTCTACACTCTTATGAACCAACTATTTAAGGAGTATTTGGATAAGTTTGTAGTCATTTACTTAGATAATATTGTCGTCTATAGCCAAACCCTTAAGGAGCATATTGACCACCTTTAAACAATTTTCAAAGTTCTTAGGGAGAATTCTTTGTTCGTAAAAAGAGAGAAGTGCTACTTTGCTTAGAAAGAGATCTTATTCTTGGGGTATCGAATCGATGACGGTTCCATTCAGATGGATAAATCAAAGGTGCAAGCGGTTGTGGACTGGCAAACTCCAAAGAAGGTGCCAGAACTGAGATCCTTCCTTAGGTTTGTAAACTACTATCGACGCTTCATACTAGGGTAATCGAAGCGCACAGCTCCACTAATGGAGTTGCTGAAGAAGGAGCAGCCTTGGAAATGGTTTAACAAATGTGAAGCGGCATTCTAAGACCTAAAGGCTACCATTTTAGAAGAATCGGTGCTCAAATTGTCAGACTATGGGAAGCCTTTTGAAGTCCATACAGATGCTTTAGACTTCGCTATTGGGGGAGTACTCATACAAGAGGGCTACCCGATGGCCTATGAAAGCCGCAATCTCAACGAGACCGAGCGATGGTATCCAGTGCAAGAGAAAGATATGACAACGGTGATCTACTATTTACGAGTATGGCGGCACTACCTTCTCGGATCACGATTTGTGCTGAGGACAGACATCGCTTTGATTTACTTTCAGACTCAAAAGAAACTCTCTCTAAAGCAAGCACGAAGGCTGGACTTCCTAGCAGAATTTGATATGGTAATAGAGTACAAGCCCGGCAAAGCAAATGTCATAGCCGATGCATTGAACCGGAAAGTGGAACAAGTGAATGCTATGCAACTAGAGGGTAGAGGCCAAGCCAATCAGTTGCACTCCAACTTCCTTTCTCTGATCAAGGATGGACTGTATAGTGATTCCCAAGCAGTTACCTTGATGCAACTGATCCAAGAAGACAAGGCACGATGATTTTGGGTCCATGAGGGACTTATCTACACCAAAGGGAATAGAGTTTGTGTCCCTCAAGTGGACAATTTGAGACGTGAACTCTTAAAGGAGTGTTACGATTCCCTTTGGGTAGGACATCTGAGTATTCACTGAACATTGGCTCTTGTGGAGAGGGCCTTCTATTGGCTGAAGATGGGGACGGATGTAGAGGAATATGTTCGAACATACCTAACTTGTCAACAAGATAAGGTGGAGCAGCGGAAGCCAGTGGGACTTTTAGAGCCGTTGCCCGTATCAGAAAGGCCATGGGAGAGCATTTCTCTAGACTTCATATCAAGCTTGTCGGTAGTAGGGGACTTGGAATGATACTTGTGGTTATCGATCAATTTTCAAAGTATGCAACCTTCATTGCTGAACCCCTACACTGTTTAGTAAAGGAAGCGACGAAGCTATTGATGAAGAATGTGGTGAAGTATTTGTCTTCCTCCTCTCTTTCTTTGTTTTCCTACTGTTAGGACTCTAGCTATGAGAGTCCTAATTTAGTTTCATTGATAAGGGCATTCATGTAAATCCAATCTAGTCGACCCCTATTAAAGAGGTGAAGAGGCCGGCTAGGTTAGGGTTAGGTTGCTTCTTAGAAAAGGAGTCCTATTAGAAGTAGGGAGTCCTATTAGAGAAGGAGTCCTATTAGAAGTAGGAGTCCTACTAAAGAAGAAGTCCTATTAGAAGTAGGAGCCCTATTAAAGAAAGAGTCTTATTAGAAGTAGGAGTCCTACTAGAGAAGAAGTCCTATTAGAAGGAGTCCTATTAGAGAAAGAGTCTTATTGGAAGTAGGAGTCCTAATTAGTAGGAGTTGGTTAGAAGTATGAGTCTTAAGTAAGAGTCCTATTAGGAGTTGGGGTTTAGAAGCCCTATAAATAGCCATGTATTCATCCTCTTTTCATCATGAATAGATCAATCTTTTAGCAGCCTTTGAGCAGCAACTTGGAGGAAGGAACCCCTATAGAGTTCCAAGGAGGCCGATCCCCTATAGAGATCAACCACAAGCTTAGAATCCGCAAGAGTTCTAACACTTGGTATAAGAGCAGCATTCTTGGCATCTCGCTGCCCTTCCACAGCCATCCACCAGCTCTCCACAACCGCCCAAAGCAATTCCCACAATTGCTTAGAATATCATCGCTGAATTCCGTCGTCATCTTGACCATCGTAGATCATCCTTTGATCTTCCCGTGAATTACAACAGGTTCTGGTTATCTACCTTACTGTTGCTGCAATTTAGTTATCCTTATTCAAAAAATCCAAAAAATTCGTTCCTATATTGCTGCATAAACTTTTTGTCGCAAAGTTTTCATCTCTACAATGAAAGTTATACTGCAGAATTTTAGCCGCATAGCACTATCCTTTTAATCTTGCTACTATGTTTTTTCTATCCAAATCTCTATGAAATTTTTATGACAGCTTTGACACTTCCTAACAGTGGTTTTTCCTTTAGTTTTTTCAAAAAATTCTTAATATAAACCACTTATCTTTTACATCTAAACTGCCACACTTTAGACGTAAAAATCTGCTATAGTACCTCTCCGTGATCCTTAATTTTGTGGAACCTCTTGCTATCATTTCTTTCTATAAAATTTTTAACAGTATTACCTCTCCCTTATCAGTAGATTTCCTTTAAGTTTTACTTGAATCTCTTCTGAAAATTTCTAGAAAAAATTACATCTTTACTGCTGGAATTTTTTTGGCAAAAAATCTGGTGTTGCACCTTGGTCCTTTTTTCTTTTCTGTAACCTACCAAACCCTAGCCACCTTGCTGCTACAAACTAAGACATCTTTAGGGCATCCCTCTAGCCTTAAGATGAAGCCATCATAACCTAGTTTCATAACCCTAACAGCATAAAAAATCACAGCCAAACCAGTAAACCATTACATCCGAACCCTTCTATCACCGATCTATTGTCCGAACCTTCCACTACCCCATGTCATTAACCCATCAACGGAAAAAAGACAAGGGCATCTCTGATCTATAGGCATATTCTATGACTTCTCAAGATCCAATTGATACCAAATTTGAAGCATGGGAATCTCAGATTGAATCACGGCTTGAATCACGCTTGGAAGATAAATTGTGCGCTTTGTTTGCAGAATTCAGAATTGGACAACCACTGAGTCCAACCAAATTGCAGCAAGGAGAGAATTCAAAAAGGACCCTAGACAAGGAGGGACAGCCCTCGAACATGCTTCAACTATGCATGAGGGTGGACTTCCCACGATGGGAAGAAGGAGACCCGGTAGGGTGGATTTCGCACGCCGAATGTTACTTTCGCTACTACCGAATGTCAGATAATGCTATGGTGGAGATTGCTGTCATCCACCTTGAAGGAGATGCTATTCAATGGTACAATTGGCTGGAATATAATCATGGGTCTCTAACGTGGAATCAGTTTAAGAATGCACTGCTGAATCATTTCGGACCTACGGAGTATGAAAATATCGATGCCAACTCGCAAAGATTCAATAAACCTCTACGATTCAAGAGTACCAAACCAGGCTTGAGAAGCTATCCTACCTTGCTCATGATTGGACTGATTGTCAATTGTAGGAACATTCATCGAAGGACTCAAGCCAGAGATAAAAGGGGAAGTTAAGGCGCGATAGCCCCGTACCGTGATGGCTACGATTTCTTTTACCCGAATACAAGAAGAACGGCTCAGCCAAGATGCTCAGAGGATGAGAACCACTCCTAAAACCTCAGCATATAAACCCCCTTCTACTCTTAGCCATCCTTCGCTGTCAAAAAAATTGACAAGAGAAGAACTACGTGACCGATCAGCAAAGGGTCTTTGTTGGCATTGCGACAAGCCGTGGAATCACGATCATCACTACAAAAGGGGCCGCCTCCTATTGATTAAACCTCATGAAGACATAGAGGAGGAGGTCTAGGAGCATGAGAAAGAGGTCATGGATGAAGAACAGCAGCCAATTGATATTACGATGCATGCCCTTGCCGGTTACGCGAACCCGCAAACAATGAAAGTGAGAGGATTTCTGAAGCAACAACCAATCACCATTCTTATTGACACCGGGAGCACTAATAATTTTATGAATAGTAAGGTTGCTATCCGGATGGCCTTACCTATTGAGAATTGTTGTAGGTTTGATGTTAAGGTCGCAAATGGACAAATTTTGAAGTGTGATCATAGGTGCCCATGTCTGAAACTGTTGCTGCAGGACTAAGAGATAACTGTAGATTTTTTCTTCCTCCCTCTCGATGATTATGAGGCCGTGCTTGGCATTGAATGGTTGATGACATTAGGTGATGTTTCTTGGAATTTTTTGAAATTAATTATGAAATTTTACAGTAAGGGGAAACAGGTGATATTGTGCGGGAAACGTGGGGGCGACGTAACGATGATTTGCACACAATGAATGGAGAAAGTTTTACATAAAGCATGCAGCGGCTTTTTGGTACAACTTAAGTAGCAATCTAAGGGAGAGCCAACCAAATTTGAAGATCGAAACCTACTTCCTTTGCTTGCTGAATTTTCAGATATATTTGACAAACCCGCAGCCTACCTCCTAACCGTCGGCATGATCATCATATACCGATTCTTCCAGGAAAACCTCCAGCAAATACTTGACTATATCGGTATCCACATCTCTAAAAAGATGAAATAGAAAGGATTATAAAAGAGATGCTTGAAACATGAGTTATTCTGCCAAGTTGCAGCCCCTACTCTTCACCAGTGCTCCTCGTATGAAAGAAAGACGGAACATGGCGAATATGCGTTGATTATCGAGCTCTCAACGGCATAACCGTCAAGGACAAGTACCCTATTCTAGTAGTAGATGAATTGCTTGATGAATTAAAGGGAGCACAAGTCTTCACAAAGCTGGACCTTCGATCCGAGTATCATCAAATACGAGTGTGCGAATAAGACACACCGAAAACTGCCTTTCGAACGCACAACGGTCACTACAAATTTCTAGTAATGCCCTTTGGTCTCACCAATGCTCCCTCCACCTTCCAAAGCCTTATGAATGATATTTTCAGGAGTTATCTTCAAAAGTTTATGCTAGTTTTTTTCGACGATATCCTTATTTACAGCCCTTCTCTTGAAAGTCATATTCAGCACTTACGAATTATTTTGACAATTTTGTGAGAACATGTTCTTTTTATCAAAAAAAATGAAATGTAGCTTTTTTTCACTAAAGGTAGAATATCTTAGGCATATCATATCAAAGGAAGGGGTGGCAATGGACCCCTTCAAAATTGAAGCAATGCAGAACTAGCTGACCCTGAGGAACATAAAATCGTTGCGCAGTTTTCTCGATTTAACATGTTACTATCGTAAGTTCGTGAAAAACTATGGAAAGATCAGTGCACTCCTTACTTCTTTGCTAAAAAAAGATGCTTTCTAATGGTCGAACAAAGCCACCATTGCCTTCGATGAACTTAAAGTTGTAATGATAACAACACCAGTACTAGTGTTACCCGACTTCGGCAAGACTTTTATTATTGAAGCCGATGCCTTCGGAGTAGGAATTGATGCTGTACTAATGCAAGATGGCCGCCCCCTCACTTATACTAGTAAGGCGTTATCTCCTTCCCATCTCAAGATGACTATTTACGACAATGAGATGCTCACGATTGTGCATGCGATGTCCAAATGGAGACCATACTTGATCAGGCAATGCTTTCAAATCAAGATCGAACATAAAAGCCTAAAATATTTCTTGGAGCAGAAGATATCTTCCCCTGAGTAATAGAAATGGGTAACAAAACTTCTTGGATATGATTATGAAATAACTTACAAAAAGGGGAAAGATAATATTGTTGCAGATGTGTTTTCGTGGCTACCCGACCAAGCTGAATTTTTGGCTGTTTCACTTCTGACCAGCAACTTTCTTATGGATATTAGGAGAGAATGGCAAGATAATCTGGAAACGAGTAAAATCATAAAAAATTTTGAGGAAGCACCAAGCTCCATGGCTCATTACAGTTGGGACTCAAAGGACTTGCGATATAAAGGATGCATTATGCTTATGCCAAATTCTACTTGCATAAAGACCATCCTTCATGAGATGCATTCCACACCTGCGGTTAGACACTCCAGGTTCCTTAGAACCTATAAAAGAATTAAGCAAAATTTTTATTGGATAGGGATGAAAAATATTATTGCTGAATTTGTAGCACAATGTGATGTATGTCAACGATAAAAAGGTGAGACAGTGGCAAGTCCCAGAAAGTTACAACCTCTACCCATCCCAGAATCAATATGGATTGATATATCAATGGATTTCATCGAAGGGCTTCCCTCATCACAAGGAAAAGGTATAATTTTTATCGTGGTTGATCGCCTTACAACGTATGCTCACTTTTGTACCATCCGTAATCCCTACACTACTTCTAGTATTGCTCGAATCTTTATGGAGAATATAGTAAAATTACATGAGATGCTGAGATATATTGCAAGTGATCGTGATAGGGTCTTCACGAGCAAATTTTGGACAGAGTTATTCCAGATGCAGGGTACTAAATTAAAGATGAGTACGACATATCAACCACAAACCGACGGCCAAATTGAAGTGGTGAACAGGTGTTTGGAGACATATCTTAGATGCTTCACCAGTGACCGACCAAAAGAATGGATAAAGTGGCTTCCCTGGGCTGAGTGGTGGTATAATACAACTTATCATTCCTCCATAAAATGTACTCCCTTTGAGGCCATGTATGGCCGACCCCCCCTGTAATTTCAAAATATGTGTTAGGCACCTCTAAAGTAGAACCAGTAGATAGGGAACTACAAGACAGAGACAAAATGCTGAAGTTGCTAAAAGATAATCTCACTACAACACAAGCAAGGATGAAATAGCAATATGATCAACACAAAGGCGAAAGAGAATTTTCAGTAGGAGATTGGGTCTTCCTACGGCTCTAGTCATACAAGCAAATATCAATCCAAACCAGAGCATCTATGAAGCTTTCACCTCGGTTCTATGGACCCTACTAGATTTTGGAGCGCATCGAAGCAGTAGCATACAGATTGGACTTACCCGCCAGCTCCTGAATCCATCCAATCTTCCATGTATCGTATTTGAAGCTCAAGTTGGGACAACATGAGATAGCCCAAAGCCATCTACCAAATATAACTATCCAAGGAGAGCTCCAGACCCAACCAAGTACCATTATTGATCGACGGATCATGACTCGATGACGATGACCTACTACTGAAGTGTTAATATAGTGGGCAAACCTACCAGCAAAAGATGCCCCTTGGGAGAACTATGACGACTTGAAGATCAAATTCCTAGAATTCATGGAACGTCAGCCTCGAGGATAAGGCTGATTTGAAGAGGGCGGGTCTGTTAGGACTCTAACTATGAGACTCCTAATTTAGTTTAATTGATAAGGGCATTCATGTAAATCCTATCTAGCCAACCCCTATTAAAGAGATGAAGAGGCCAGCTAGGTTAGGGTTAGGTTGCTTCTTAGAAAAGGAGTCATATTAGAAGTAGGGAATCCTATTAGAGAAAGAGTCCTATTAGAAGTAGGAGTCCTACTAGAGAAGAAGTCCTATTAGAAGTAGGAGTCCAATTAGAGAAAGAGTCTTATTAAAAGTAAGAGTCCTACTAGAGAAGAAGTCCTATTAGAAAAAGGAGTCCTATTAGAGAAAGAGTCTTATTAGAAGTAGAAGTCCTATTATAGAAGGAGTCCTAATTAGTAGGAGTTGGTTAGAAGTAGGAGTCTTGAGTAAGAGTCCTATTAGGAGTTGGGGTTTAGAAGCCCTATAAATAGCCATGTATTCATCCTCTTTTCATCATGAATAGATCAATCTTTTAGCAGCCTTTGAGCAACAACTTGGAGGAAGGAACCCCTATAGAGTTCCAAGGAGGCCGATCCCCTATAGAGATCAACCCCAAGCTTAGAATCCACAAGGGTTCTAACACCTGCACTCCAAGTGCTCGCTCAATTGCTTGTAAGGCTTCCCTCTTCGCGAGACGTCGGGACTTGTCCGCCGCTCGTTTCAACAACTAATCAACTTCTATTTTATAGGTCCTACGGGACCTACACTAGGTTGCAGCTCGGTTGACCCTTTGCGGACGTGTATGTCGCAAGAGCGTATCAAGACTTAGGCAATTCTAGCTATGTCTGATCGAAGTGGGTGCAAGGGTGCTTCTCGACTTAGACAACTCCAGCTAAGTCCGTGTTTACCGCAAGGGTGCCTCACCACTTAGGCAATTCCAGCTAAGTACATGACAGGACGAAGAACAACTCCCTTTTACAATACTCTCTCCTTTTGATGGGCTTAGGAGGTAACCCTTTTACAAGCACTTACGCACACTCCTCTCTTTAAGCTGAATTCAAACTAAAGACTAAATAGTATTTTCCTACTTTTAGGTTCAGTGTACTTGTGTGTGCAACCCAATGATGGGTGGGGGGGGGGGAGGTTTACAGGCTCCAATATGATTTAAACTAGAAGTCAAAAACCTTTCCATCTTAGGTTTACCAGGTACTAGCGATACCACTATTAGTTTGACCCTGACACTAGGCGGTACCACCACCTAGTCTGGCGGTACTATTGCCTAACACACTGCCATGGTCAATGTACTAGATGGTACCATTGCCCAGGTGCTCTGACACTAGATGATACCATCGCCCAGTACATCCTAGGGAGCTGGACCCGGGGCGGTGCCATAGCCAGGTAAGGTCTAGCACTTTTGGTTGGGCCTTAAAACAGCCCCAAATTGATCCATTACCATGCCCAATTGGCCCCTATCAGGGTTATAGGATTAACACCTAATCTTAACCCTAATTATATGTTAACTATGAAATTAAAGACATTTCCTAAGCTAATATAAAGTCCGGCACATCAAGTCTTCCTTCGGCGAGCTTCCGATGAACTTCTAGCGATCTTCCAACAAACTCTCGGATACCATTCTGCAGACTCCCAGCAAGCTCATAGACTTCACGATGATCTTGAAGAGTTCCGATGAGCTTCTTCGGTAAGCTCTGATCTTTCTCGACGAGCTCCATGAACTTCTAATGAATCTTTCCGATGAACTTCCAAAAACACTTCGGCAAGCTCCCTACTCATTTTCGACAAGCTCCCTACTCATTCTCGGCCAGTTCCGACATCACTCCCGATGAATCTTCGGACTTCAGTCGAACTCTTGAACTTCCAATGATTCCATCATGCTTGACTCCAACACTTTGTTTCGCTTTATGTCTTCATCATTATCGTAGTTAATCCTACACACATAAACCTCAACTTTACTTTGATCTAGTTAGTTACACGAATCAATCTCCTATTGCCCAGCATGTCATTAGTCGGTGCTTCGTGTAGTTCTTCGGCATACCATCCTCTCTTACGGCCTGTTACCTAATCGACGGTTGACCTACAAAACCCTGATTTTCTTGGCACAACATCACACTTCTTAGCCCAATGCCTGATGTCCAAAGCTTTCTGCCGATTGTCGACCAGACCTCTAGCTCGACATCCAATATCCTGATGTGATTTTCTCCGGTGTAACGTCAATTCCTCCTATGTCAACTGTCTAATCCTGATCGATAGTAGACCTACATCACTCAAAATACAGTTAGACAATAAAACACTATCAATTTGTTTCATCATCAAAATTCGAGATTCAACACCTTGGTATATTAATGTAACCTCGAGGGACTCGACCAATCACGCTAAGCTCAGGAAGGTAGGCAACTCTTACCAATCACAACTCCTTGTAATTTCCATCCTATTCAATCTTCGAGCCATCATGGCCTCGAGGGACTCGACCAACTATGATATTCAATTAAGTCATCGCCATCGTTATAAGATGAGTTTGATTTGATGATTTGCCCTCGTGGGACTCGACCAAGCATACCACGTCCTCATGTTACCGATGACATCTCTATGTCATAGGTAAGATATCGAATTATAATATAAGTGAGCCTTAAGGGACTCAACCATCTCAACTTATGTTGGGAATCGATTTCTCCCTATAACGATGGAAGGCCACGTGGGTCAATCTAATTACCTTACGTTTACCAACTTAACATTATAAAAAGAAAAGATTTTTTATTGATCTCCTATATGACATGTCACACATATACATATTTAATATATATCTACATCGTATACAAATATATATATGTATCTAGTAGGTATTTAAGCAATCACATATTACATGAGCAATCACACTAGATGATCATGAACCTCAGCCTAATATAATCAAGTCCGAGTAAGTGAGCCCAATCACTCACATCATGATCTATGTGTGCATCGACGCATCTCTATGCTATGTGATCATCCATCTCATCTTTGTCGGTTTCGTCGGCATCTTGGCACATCTCTATGCGTCATGATCATCCATCTCAGCTTCGTGGGTCCCGTTGTTACCTAACGCTACCACTATGTCTCCTCATGTAATTATAATATAATCATAGCCATGCACGCCCGACAATAAATAAGAAAAAATAGAGACTCGTAGGATCTAATAATAATAATTATATCATATGTACACACACATCACACGGTCCATGATCATCCATCCACATCACACATCGCATGTACACATCACCATGTATGACTACAAGATAATAATAATTAATTAAATTATTTAATTAATTATTTTGTAGTATTTTGGGAACCCTTCCATAGGGTGTCCCATATGGAAAGTAGTCCCTTATGTGGCTATGAAACATTAGCCACTAGGGACTCCCCTATGACTAGGAATCCTAGGCCATAATGCTGTCTTGTGTGGCTAGGAAACCCTAGCTACCAAGGAGCCTTATGTAGCTAGGAAACCCTGTTTGCAGGGCAACCTTGAGCGGGTAGGAAACCTGGCTGCCTGCTTGCCCTATGCGGGGCTAGGAAACCCTAGCTGCTAGGGGTGCACCTTTTAGCTAGGAAACCTAGCTATAGGGGCTACCTTCTCCTAAGCTGAGAGCACCCATGCTGCTCTCGGCCTTACTGCCTTTGGCCAGGCCAAGAGCAGCAAGGTGTGCTCTCGGCCAAGGTTGCAAGCAGCCTTTGGCTAAACCATAAGGCAGCAACAATTGTTGGCCTTTTTCCTCTATTAAGCGACAACAAATTTGATGACAAAACATTGATCTAAAGCACCTTTTAATAGGGAGAAGACATGTAGTCAGATTTCAAAAACTATGATAAAATTGTTGCAATCGCATAAAAACTATTTTACATGATTGAATACAACATATGTAGTTTATAAGCCAATCTTTCGCATTAGTAACCTAGCTCTAATACCACTGTTGGGAAATTTAGGACAATATTATATATGCAATAGAAGAATAAAAATAAAAATTCTAGATTTTCAAAGAAAATAAGGTTTTTGTCATCATGCGAAGATTTGTGCGCAAAAACTAGCAAAACTGTAAACTACACTTATAAGAAATATATATTATCTAGGGAGATCGTATATCCCTAAAATCTTATAGATCTGTGGGAGAGGATGAAGGAAGTCAAGTGTCCACCTCTCTAGTAGTGATCCACACTATAGGGGTACGAAGATGCTTCTCAAATCGCTACACAAATCTCCTCACTATGCACCATACAATCAAGAAGGGGCAACTGCTAGTCATATGTGCCCTGCAAGTCAATTATATGAATGATGGCACTTGTAACTTGATATGCACTTTTTCTCTTTACGTATTATTAGGCATTTTATCACTTTATCTTACGTGTTGCATATATTATAATATCCTTGGATCTGTGCAATGGGAATCGGATCGTGATGAGATCACGATAATGAGACTGATTCACCTTTAAACACAGACCCTAAATTATCCTAGTCATAGGTTACTCGAGAAGGACATCGAGATAACCAGATAGACTGGTGTGTTGTATACCCGTCCATATGATGGAGGCGGCTGGTCTCATAGCTACTCGTGTGGGGACACTAAGGGTACAATACAAGTGCTCATTGGGGAATGAGTTCACTGATTGATTCACCTTCGGAATGCTAGATAGTTATTAATACCTCACGTCAAACAGTGATTCTGTAGTCCTAGTAGTGTATCTGGTCCATAGACTTGAGACACCAAGGATGTCCTGTATGAGTACTCCACTCTTTGATACCGGACTTATAGGTTTGGAAAGTTCCAGATCTAGTACAACCGGTTATTGAGAGTGGTAGCCAACCTTACAAGGGCTATTGAGTATCAATAGAGGATCATCCACTCTCGGTATCATGAGAGGAATATCCCATGTATTCTTGCTCGAACAAATCCTTGGCCAAGGTAATTCAGATTGAGAGAGAAAGAGTTCTCCGGGAGAATCCGACAATAGCAAGACTCGAGAAGAGACCGTATGGGCCTGACAGCACCATGCCCGGTATAGGATCTCTTGGATATTAGATGGATGAGAGACTATAGATACATGATAATTGAGGATAGATAGGTCCAAAGGATTGGATTCCCTTGTATCATCTAGGGGCTACAGCGTAGTGGCCTAGTACATCCGTAGTCGATAAGTTGAGTGAATTATTATAGAGAAAATAATTCACTGAGTCAGAAGGAGTTCTGATAAGTATGACTCATGGCCAGCTCGATATTGGGCCTAGAGGTTCGAATATGGTAGGTATTGTGACGAGTAGAGGTTCGAATATGCGATATCCGTTGGAGCTCCTAACTTATTGGATATCCATTAAGCCCATGAATGATTGGATCCTCAGATGATATCCAATAATTGCTAATAAGAGATTATTGGATAGAGACCCACTAATCCAAGAGGCTTGGGTAATTGGATGGAGATCCAATATCCAACAAGGCAAGATCCATAAGGGTTTACAGGGGGCCTCTATAAATAGGAGGGAACCAAAGCTCTATAGGCTGAGGGTTTCTTTTGGTAGCCATCTTCTGTTCTCCTCACCCAAGAGAGGTACATCATCGTAGTCCCTGCCATGTGGATATTGCTAGAGAGAAGGATGCTTGACCGCCTTCATCCTTCCTATAGATCTGCAAGAATTCAGGGATATATGATCTCCCTAGATATTTTCTTTTACACATGTAATTTTCGTGGATTTGTTTTGACGCACTGATCTTCACATGACGACGGAACCTTTCTATAGGAAATCTTGGGTGTTTTGTTTTTGTTCTTCTGTTGCACATGAGATGTCACTCCCTAAAAGGATTTTCCAACAATGATATCAGAGCCAAGTTGTTCGTGCGAAGATCGGATCTTAAACTGCGTGTGTTGTGATCTAGAAAAGGTCTTGTCGTCAAAATCGTTGATGCAAAAGGTGAGAAAGGGTAGCAACTATTGCTGCCCTTGCTGCGCTCACACAGTAGCCGCAAGGTTGCTTGCTGCCTTGCTACCTGCAACGGAAGCGGTGGTGGCTGTGGTCAAGGTGCCTGTATGCAAGCTGCAGGCGACAGGTTACCGATGGCCTACCCGCAAGGGTGGGCTGCGCTTGGTGCGGCAGCCCACCTGTAAGGGTGGGCGGCACCCACGAGGCCCCTGCGAGCTGCCTGCCCACATGGGTGGGCTGTAGCGTTGCCCGAAGGTGAACCACCCGTAGGGGAGGGCGGCGCCTGTGGCGCTCGCCCTTATAGGGGCGCTGGGCCGCTACGGGCATTACCCTGCAAGGGGCAGTGCCAGCGGGCGAACACGTTTGCCCGTGAGTGGTGCCCCGCTATAGTAGCGCCGCCCGCAAGCCTACGGGAATGGGCGGCGCTTCCCTACAGTGCCGCCATCGGTGAGGTGGCAGCAGCCACAACACCGCAACACAACAGGCAGAAGAGGGATTAGGATTTTCTGGGTAAAAGATATTTTTGCCCCTCAGAATTTTAAAAATTCTGATTTTTGTTCCTTTTGGTCGAATGACCAAAATACCATTCAAAAAATTCTCTCTATGTCCCTGATTTCAAAAATATATATATGTTAATTAAAGAGTTTAATTAACTATTATTATTTATCTAGTAGTCCTATAAAATAACATATACATGTGATATATGATGTGGACAAACAATCATGGACCTGTGATATGATGTGTGTACATATGATTATTATTATTAGGGCCTGCAAGTCTCTATTTTTCTCGTTTATTATCGAGCCTGCATGTCTGTAATTATATTATAATTACATGAGGATGTGCAGCAGTAGTAGGACCCACGAAGCGAGAAGGATGATCACAAAGCATAGAGTTGCGCCTAAGCACACATAGATCTTGATATGAGTGATTGGGCGCACTACTCGGGCTGAATCATATTAAGATGTGATCCATGATCATCTGGTGTAATTGCTCATGTGATGAGTGATTGATTATACACCTACTAGATATATATATATATATATTTGCATGTGATATAGATATATATATTAAATATGTATGTGTGTGACATATTATGTTAGGAGACTAAATCAAAAATCTCCTCTATTAATAATATTAAGTCAGTAAACGTGAGGCAATTAGATTAATCCACATGGTCTTCCATTGTTATAGGTAGGAACCGATTCCCGGTGTAGGTTGAGTTGGTCGAGTCCCTCGAGACTCACCTATATCGCATTTCGCTATCTTATCTACAACATAGAGATGTCACCGGTGACTTGAGAACATGGTATGCTTGGTCGAGTCCCTCGAGAGTATATCACCAAATCAGAGTCATCTTGTAACAATGGTGATGAATTAACCAAACATCATGGTTGGTCGAGTCCCTCAAGGCCATGGTGGTTCAGAGGCCAAACAGGACGGGAATCACAAGGAGTTGTGATTGGCAAGGGTTGCCTACCTTTATAGGCTTAATGTGATTGGTCGAGTCCCTCGAGGTTACGTTAAAACACCGATTGGATCCTGATCTCCACTAGAGATCTGTCGGGAGTCTCCGATTCACATACCGAAGGGTGTTGTATGTCTCACGAAAAATTAGTGGGAATACATTAAGATAGAAGTCCTTATCTTAACTATTTAATTTTTACAAAGTCTACATGTTATTTATTTCTGCTACATCTTTAATTTTAGAAAAATATCACTTTTAAATCCTTTACATGGCATACTTGATGCCAACCACCTCACTGGTCCAAATTATATGGACTGACTTCGAAATCTGAGAATAATTCCCACGACGGAGAAAATCACGTATGTCCTTGATACAGTGATCCCTACGCCAGACGAAGGGGCAAGCGAGGATGAGATCGCTCGTTATGTGAAGTACATAGATAATTCCGCTCTTACTCAGTATTATATATTGGCCTCTATGACTACTTAGTTACAGAGATAGCATAAAAATATGGATGCTAATTCGATGCTCCTGCATCTCCATAAATTGTTTGAGGAATAGGAAAGAACTCAGCGATATGAGATATCAAAGTGTCTTTTCTTTATCAGGATGACTAAAGGAACACTGATTCAGAACCATGTCCTTAAGATGATTGAGTGGATCGAGAAACTCACAAGTCTAGGAATGGTCCTAGAGGATAACTTGTGTGTGGATCTTGTGCTTCAGTCCCTACCAGATTCCTTTTCTCAGTTCATAATGAATTTTAATATGAACAAACTTGAGGTGACCCTCCCAGAGCTCTTCAATATGTTGAGAGAAGTAGAGAGCACCATCAAGAAAGAGAAGCCGGTTCTCTTTGCTGGTGAGACCAGAAAGAAAAGGAAGGCTGAGAAGACCCTTAAGAAAGGCAAGGGCAAGGGCAAAATGGGTAAGACAAAGGTTGCCAAGAAAGACCCAACAAAGGACAAAAGCTAGTGTTTCCACTATGACAAAGATGGGCACTGGAAGAGGAATTACAAAGAGTACCTTACAGAGAGGGCGAAATAGAAGCTTGGAGAAGCTTCAGGTACATTCATGATCAATCTTCATTTGTCAAAATCTTATGATAACACATGGGTTTTGGATACCAGGAGTGGTTATCATATCTGCAATTTGTTGCAAGTTCTGGCAGGACCTAGGAGATTGAAGAGAGGCGAGATGGACCTTAAGATGGGCAATGGAGCAAAGGTTGCTATAGTAGCTGTTGGCAAGGTCACCTTGCATCTACCAGGTGGAGCTATTATTATATTAGATGTATGCTATTATATTCCTTCTATTATCAAAAATATTATTTTCATTTCATATTTGATAGTTAGTGGATATAAATTAGTTTTTGAGAACAATGGTTGTTCAATAATATTAGATGATGAGATCATCATGAGAGGAACACTGCGTAATAGTTTATTTATGCTAGATACAGCTCCACATATCATAAGTGTGAGTCTGATAAGACCCCTTAGGGTTTTATCATGGAAGGAACGAAGAAAGTGAAAGAGAAACAGAAATAGTGGGGGAAAAGGGGATAAATGATCGCTTCGAGAGGATCGATCTCCTTGATCACTTCGAGGGGATCAACCTCCTTGATCACTTTGAGGGGATCAGCCTCCTTGGGTTTAGTCAAAAGACCGAATAATATTTTCTTACCCGAAAGAAACAATTACATCCCTATTTATAGAGTCCCCCATAGAGTCCCCTAGGACTTGGACTCTTATTAACCGACTCCGTAATCGACTCCTAACCGAATCAGTAACCGACTCCCTACTAGACAATTCCATAATATTATCCAAAACATTATCCAAAGCTTAGAAAATAAAAGATTCGTAACAGTTCCGCTTTTGTCAAATCAGCCTTGTCCTCAAGGTTGAGCAGCATCAAATTCGGCATAAGGTATTGTTGGTTTGGCAAGTCCTTTAGTCCCACATCTGGAAAACCAGATTTCCTATCCCCTATTGATGCTATAAAAAGGGGTCTAAGCTTTATAGCTAGATGCACCATAGGCACCACAAGAAAAGCTGCTTTGGATTTAATTTCATTAAGTCCATATTAAACTTTTAGGCTTTTCTTGTTTAGTAGTTTCAGGTGCTTTATGGCCTAGGAATAATTTCCTAAGGCATTTGTAATTGTCCCATTTTTAGTAAAGATTTGCTCCTCCTTTCGTCCGTAGACGTAGGTCAATTGACCGAACCACGTAAATTCGGTTTCCCTGATTCTTTTATTCTTTTCTGTTTATTGTCTTTATTGGGTTGCCAAATTACCCTGTGGTAATTTCCTGGGGCCAGCTCTAATAAACTGGTATCAGAGCCTGGTTTTGGGATCTTTTGGCAACAATGACAATCACAAAGATTATTGTCGAGAAATTCGACAGAAATGTCAACTTCGGCATGTGGTAGCTCAAGATGGAGGCTATTCTGGTTCAAGACGAAGTTGATTTGGCACTACAGGGAGCTGAGAAAATTCCAGATGGCATGTCAGAGGAAGATTTTGCAGGTATGGATAAGAAGGCTCGATCTATCATTATTCTAAATCTTTCTGACGAGGTTTTACAGGAGGTAGCTACGGAGACTACGGCTAAGAGCATGTGGGATAAGCTTAAAGCCTTGTATATGAAGAGGACAGTGGAGAACCGTCTCTACTTGAAGCAGAGTTTGTATATGCTTCGGATGAGTGAAGGTACATCTATAATCTCACATCTTGATAAATTTGATTCTTTAGTTATGGATTTGGAGAATATAGATGCAAAGATTGATGATGAGGATAAGGCCCTATTACTTTTGTGTTCTCTCCCCCAATCTTTTAAGTATTTCCGTGATACAATGATTTATGGAAAAGAAATAATTTCGTATCAGGAAATTAAATCTGTATTAAAATCTAAGGAGCAGATTGATAGGGATATCACTGGGGAGAATAGAGGAAATCAGCCGAGGTCCGTTGTCGAAGTAGAACTGATAAAAGAGAATTTGACAGTAGTAGATCTAAATCTAGATCTAAATCCAGATATAGAAATTTGTAGTGCAAATATTGTCATAAAATGGGGCACATTAAGGTTGATTGCTTTAAATTGAAAAATAAATTAAAGCAAAAGGAAAAAATTGTTGAGAAAACTACTGAGTCCGCTGAAGCTAGTGTTGCAGCTGATGAGAATTTTGGAAATATTTTCTTTGCTACTGATGACAGGACAAGGTCTAAAAATGAATGGATTTTAGATTCGGGTTGTTCTTATCACATGTGTCCCAGTAGGGATTTGTTTTCCACATATGAATCTTGTAATGGTGGAATTGTTTTGATGGGCAATAATGCTGCGTGTGATGTTATTGGTAAAGGCACAATCCGAATTAAAATGCATGATGGTATTGTGAGGACGCTCACTAATGTTAGACATGTTCCTGATTTGAAAAAGAATCTCATCTCTTTAGGCACCCTAGAGGCTCTTGGGTGCAAATACACAGCTGAAGGTGGAGTTATGAAAGTTTCTAGAAATGCCCTTATTGTTATGAAAGCTTGTAGGTCTGGTAGCTTGTATATTTTGCAGGGAACTACTGTCACAGGCTCAGTTGTAGTCTCATCATCATCATCATTGTCTAATTCTGATAAAGGTTTGAGCATATTAAGCAAAAGGGGTCTTCTTTGCGGACAGAGTACTGGGCCATTGGATTTCTGTGAACACTGTATTTTTGGAAAGCAGAAAAAAGTCAACTTCAATTCTCCCAAGTCTACTAACGAAGGTGATCCAGAGGAAGAGCAATATTCCATAGCCAATGATAGACCACAGAGAGTTATTCGACCACCACAAAGATATGCAAATTTAGTTGCATATGCTTTGTCTGTTGCAGAAAAAACTGGTGGAGTTGGTGAGCCTACTACCTACTCAAATGCAGTTTGTTGTGATGATACCATTGCCGAGGGAAAGGTTCTTGTTCAAAAAATTCATACGAAGGACAATCCAGCTGATATGCTTACGAAGCCTCTTCCGGTTTACAAGTTCAAGCAGTGCTTGGACTTGGTTGGTATTCATTGTTGATGATTGCCCGTTGGGGCTTTTGTGAAGAAGGTGGAGCAAGTTTTGTTGGGACATGCCAAAGTGGAGATTTGTTGGTTTGACAAGTCCTTTAGTCCCACATCTGGAAAACCATATTTCCTATCCCCTATTGATGCTATAAAAAGGGGTCTAAGCTTTATAGCTAGATGCACCACAGGCACCACAAGAAAAGCCGCTTTGGATTTAATTTCATTAAGTCCATATTAAACTTTTGAGCTTTTCTTGTTTAGTAGTTTCAGGTGCTTTATGGCCTAGGAATAATTTCCTAAGGCATTTGTAATTGTCCCATTTTTAGTAAAGATTTGCTCCTCCTTTCGTCCGTGGACGTAGGTCAATTGACCGAACCACGTAAATTCAGTTTCCCTGTTTCTTTTATTCTTTTCTATTTATTGTCTTTATTGGGTTGCCAAATTACCCTGTGATAATTTCCTGGGGCCAGCTCTAACAGGTATCTGTGGCGCGTCACAACTCGTTGATCATGTAAGTACGACCTTTACTTTTTGATGGTGTGAGCAATAGGTTGGACATTAGTTGGTGCTTTTTCGGGTATTATTGGAATCTGATTATCTTGATGTCGAAGAGGTGGGAGTCCTTGTGGTTCTACAAATACATCTATAAACTCTTTAAGCAATGATTCAATACTTTCGGTTGGAATATGCCCTATTATTTCTAGATCTATGCACTATAATAGTACCAGGAAACTAGTGTGTGTCTCCCGAAGAACCTTCTCCATCTGATGGCTAGTGACAGTGGTGATTTTACTTCTACACTGGCTCTTTAGAATCACCTGCTTTCCATTAACAAAAAACTTCATTATTAGTTTAGAAAAGTTTTAGGAAACACCACCTAAGGTTGATAGCCATTCGATTCCTAGCACCACTTCATAGTCTTCTAAGGGAAGTAAAAAAAAATCCACGAGCAACTCTTTACCCTGCATAGTGAGTTTTATCTTTGAGCACTTGCTATTACAAGTTAGAATCCATCCATCAGCAACCTTTACTTCAAATTTATCATAGACGTCGATGTGGTAGGATAATCGGGTGGCGATCTTTCTACTCATAAAATTGTTGGTGCTACCCATGTCAATCAAGACAGTGATAAGTTAATGTTTCAAAGTTCCTACAACTTGCATTATTTATGGGTTAGAGTAGCCAGCCAATGCATGCATTGTGTATGTAATAGGGTTAATATCTTCATCAGTTTCTATACTTCCCTAGTCAGAATCTAACTCTTCTGCTTTGAATTCCCCCTCAATTGGCTCAATCCTTAGGAGTTTTCCTTATCTACAATGATGCTCCTTACTCCATCTTTCATCATAATGCAAACACAACCCTTTTACTGATCTTTCCTTGAGCTCTTCTCAAGTGTTAAGGTTGTGGCTGGAATAGATAGGGCTGGTGGCACGCTGATCATTTGTTTGTTGTCACTTCTATTTTGATGATATTTCATATTGATTTTTTCCTCCTATATGCATGCAAATGAAATTGTAGCTATCATAGTGTGAGGTTGTCGGGCCTTAACTTCACATCTGATGTCCAGATTAAGCCCTTCGATAAAGATACCCACAAGTTGTCATTTAGACCAATCTCTAGCTTGATTCAATAATTGCTTAAATCTGCCCTGATATTTCAATACTGTAGAAGTTTGATGAATTTTTTCAAGTTGTCCATCTATATTCTCATACTCAGATGGTCCAAATCAAACAAGAAGCCCTCTCTTGAATTGCTCCAACAAGGGAACTCCATGACAAGTTTCATACCAGTCATACCACTAAAGTGCATTACGGTCTAACTGGATGGAGGCTATTTCCACCTTGGATTCTTTAGGGGTTCTGTGGAAATGAAAGAATTTCTCTACCCTCGAAATCCAACTAGTCGAGTCTCCATCTTCCCATCTTGGAAAGTCCACCCGAATGCGTGGGTAGCCAGAGTCAAATTCTCAGGGCCCCTTTCCCATATCCCCAGATCTGTTCATCGTAGAGCATGAACTTCCATCTTGTTGTAATTTATGAAACTCCTCCAATAGACTTCTTTTAAATTCAGTAAATGTCTCCTGTAGGCGGGTCTCAATTCTGATTTTGAGTGATTCCATTTGGACTTTTACTAAGTCATTGCTAGCCATTGTATAAGACTGAAGATGCATAAGACTGAAGATCTGTAATTCCTTGTTCATGCTTCTAATGTCTGGTTAAGGGCCTCAGTATCAAAGGCATGAACTATGAAGTGCAGCATAAGGCTCGCTGCGATTGCTGTGAGTAGAAAAATTCTGTTTCTCTACAGAGCTGCGATGAAAAAAAAAATGATGGTTACTGTCGAGATCGATAGCTGTGATGGCGATGGTCGTGAAGGGAAAGAGCAGGGGCAGTGGGGAAGAGTGCAGGTCGAGAAGCAGTGGTGGCCTAAATGCGAGGCCACCGGATGCAACGGCGGCGGCAGTGAGAGGGGGCAGAGATCATTGGCCACAGAGATGGTGGTGGTCATGGCCGAGAAGAGCTATGTTTTGTTGCAGAACAGGGGCAGTGGGGGTACGTGGGCCGGGAAGCAGCGGCGGTTGCTGGCTAGGAGGGCAGCGATGGTAATGGTCACTGGTAGCGATGATGGTGGAGAGGGGCAGCGATCGTGCAGCTAGATCTGCATTACCGAGGGAGTGATGGGGCTAGATCTGCGTTGCCAAGGCAGTTGGGGAGATGACCTCTAGCCGGAGGCTACGTCGGCGACGGTCATGGGCCGAGCACAGTGGCGGTGGAGGGGGGTGCATGGCCACCGATTGAAGTAGGGGGGGAAACAGGGGAGTTCCACCCCTTGCGTGGCCGCCAGTGAGGTGAGCGCAGGGAACATGGAACGTGGCCGCGTTCTTCTGCATTCGCACCCCCCCCCCTTTTTTATTAGGGCTGCGACAAGGTTGATGTGTAGTTATAGCGAAAATACTGAGGATCGTCACTTTGATACCAAATGATAAGACCCCTTAGGGTTTTATCATGGAAGGAATGAAGAAAGTGAAGAAGAAACAAAAAAAGTGGGGGAAAAGGAGATAAATGATCATTTCGAGGGGATCGACCTCCTTGATCACTTCGAGGGGATCGGCCTTCTTGATCACTTCGAGGGGATCAGCCTCCTTGGGTTTAGTCAAAAGACCAAATAATATTTCCTTACCCGAAAGAAACAATTACATCCCTATTTATAGAGTCCCACATAGAATGCCCCAAGACTTGGACTCTTATTAACCAACTCCATAACCGACTCCGTAATCAACTCCTAACTGAATCAGTAACCGACTCCCTACTAGACAACTCCATAACATTATCCAAAACATTATCCAAAGCTTAGAAAATAAAAGATTCATAATAGAGTCTAAGAGAAAATAAGAAGAGGTGAATAATGCATATCTTTGGCATTGTAGGCTAAGTCACATCCACGAGGGAAGGATTCAAAAATTGCTGAAGAATGGATATATAGATCCATTCGACTATGAGTCATATGTGACATGTGAACCTTGCCTTCGGGGAAAGATGACCAACTCTCCATTTAGTAGAACTGGAGAGAGAGCTACTGAGTTACTAGAACTCATACATAGTGATGTATGTGGTCCCATGTCGACTCATGCCATAGGTGGTTATTCCTACTTCATTACTTTTACTGATGATTTCTCAAGATACGAACATGTGTACTTGATGAAGTACAAGTCTGAGACTTTTGAGAAATTTAAGGAATATAAAAATGAAGTGGAAAACCAAATAGGAAAGAGTATTAAAACCCTTCGATCAGATCAAGGAGGTGAGTACTTAAGTACAAAGTTCACCTAGTTCCTCAAAGACCATGGGATTTTATCCCAATGGACACCTCCTTACATACCACAGCTTAATGGTGTATCAGAAAGGAGGAATCGCATACTATTAGACATGGTGCATTCCATGATATGTTTCGTCGACCTACCCATCTCATTCTTGGGATATGCCCTAGAGATCACAGCTTACCTTCTTAATAGAATTCCAACTAAGTCAGTGATGTCTACTCCATATGAGATATAGAATAGGAAGAAGCCCATCTTAAGATTGTTATAATTTGGGGCTGCCCTGCCCATGTCAAGAGACAATCCCGACAAGTTAGAATCCAGGACGGAATAGTGCAACTTTATGGGATACCCTAAGGAAACTTGTGGGTATTATTTCTATCAGCCCTAACGACCAAAAGGTCTTTGTAGCTGAGAAAGTAGTGTTCCTTGAGAATGAACACATTCTTGGTGGAGATAGCGGGAGTATGATAGAGTTGAGCGAGGTTGGAGAACCTAGCTCAAGCACCATTCCACAGCCAGAGTCTGTTCAAGTACCTAGCACACAAGCTCTAACTTTACGTAGGTCCGGTAGAGTATCTCATCCTCCTGAGAGATATGTGGAACATATTTGAGGAGAAAATATTGAAGATATTGATCCTCAAACCTACGAGGAGAGTATTATGAGCATGGACTCCGGGAAATGGCAAGAAGCCATAAATTCAGAAATGGATTCCATGTACTCCATTAAGGTTTAAAACCTAGTTAATGCACCCGAGGGTATTGTATCCATTGGCTGCAAGTGGATCTTCAAAAATAAGATTAGAGTAGATGGAAAGGTAGAGACTTATAAAGCAAGGCTAGTGGCTAAGGGGTATTGTCAAAGGCAAGGTGTTGACTATGACGAAACTTTCTCACTTGTAACCATGCTAAAATCCATTCGAATTCTATTGGCTATTACAGCATACTATGATTATAAGATCTGGCAGATGGACGTCAAAATTACATTCCTCAATGGCAACCTCGAGAAGGAGATGTATATGATACAACCTGAGGGATTCGTGTCGAGGGATAACCCAGATAAGGTGTGCAGGTTGCTTAGGTCTATTTATGGACTGAAGCAAGCTTCTCGAAGTTGGAATATAAGATTTGATGAGGCGATCAGATCTTATGACTTCGTTAAGAACGAAGATGAACCTTGTGTGCACAGGAAAGTAAATGGAAGCACTATGTTAGGACTCTAGCTATGAGAGTCCTAATTTAGTTTCATTGATAAGGGCATTCATGTAAATCCTATCTAGCCGACCCTTATTAAAGAGGTGAAGAGGCCGGCTAGGTTAGGGTTAGGTTACTTCTTAGGAAAGGAGTCCTATTAGAGAAAGAATCCTATTAGAAGTAGGAGTTCTATTAGGAAAAGAGTCCTATTAGAAGTAGGAGTCCTATTAGGAAAAGAGTCCTATTAGAAGTAGGAGTCCTATTAGGAAAAGAGTCCTATTAGAAGTAGAAGTTCTATTAGGAAAAGAGTCCTATTAGAAGTAGAAGTCCTATTAGGGAAAAAGTCCTATTAGAATTAGGAATCCTACTAGAGAAGGAGTCCTAATTAGAAGTTGGTTAGAAGTAGGAGTCTTGAGTAAGAGTCCTATTAGGAGTTGGGGCTTAGAAGCCCTATAAATAACCATGTATTCATCCTCTTTTAATCAATGAAGAGATCAATCCTTTAGCAGCCTTTGTGTAGCAACTTGGAGGAAGGAACCCCTATAGAGTTCCAAGAAGGCCGATCCCCTATAGAGATCAACCCCAAGCTTAGAATCCGCGGAGGGTTCTAACACTTGGTATCAGAGTAGCGTTCTTGGTGTCTCGCTGCCCTTCCACAGCCATCCACCAGCCCTCCACAACTGCGCAAAGCAATTCCCACAATTGCTTAGAAGATCATCACTGAATTCCGTCGTCATCTCCACCACCGTAGATCATCCTTTGATCTTCCCATGAATTGCAACAGGTTCTGGTTATCTACCCTACTGCTGCTGCAATTTAGTTATCCTTATTCAAAAAATCCAAAAAAATTCGTTCCTATAATTGCTGCATAAACTTTTCGTCGTAAAGTTTTCATCTCTACAACGAAAGTCGCACTGCAGAATTTCAGCCACATAGCACCGCCTTTTTGATCTTGCTACTGTATTTTTTCTATCCAAATCTCTATGGAATTTTTACTGCAGCTTTGACACTTCCTAACAGTGGTTCTCCCTTTGGTTTTGTCAAAAAATTCTCAATAAAAATCACTTATCTTTTACGTCCAATCTGCTGCACTTTAGACGTAAAAATCTGCTATAATACCTCTCCGTGATTCTCAATTTTGCCAAACCTCTTGCTGTCATTTCTTCCTACGAATTTTTTATAGTATTACCTCTTCCTTATCAGTAGATCCCCTTTGAGTTTTACTTGAATCTCTTTTGAAAATTTCTGGAAAAATTACATCTTTACTGCTGGAATTTTTTCGACAAAAAATCTGGTATTGCACCTTGGTCCTTTTTTCTTCTCCGTAACCTACCAAACCCTAGCCACCTTACTGCCACAAACCAAGACATCTTTGGGGCATCCCTCTAGCCTCAAGATGCAGCTATCATAACCTAGTTTCATAACCCTAACAGCATCAAAAACCATAGCCCAAAACAGTAAACCATTACAGCTGAACCCTTCAATCACCGATCTATTGTCTGAACCTTCCACCACGCCATGCCATTAACCCATCAACAGAAAAAAGACAAGGGCATCTCTGATCTACAGACATATGCTATGGCTTCCCAAGATCCAATTGATGCCAAATTTGAAGCATGGGAATCTCGGATTGAATCACGGCTTGAATCGCGCTTGGAAGACAAATTACGCGCTTTGTTTGCAGAATTCAGAATTGGACAACCATCGAGTCCAACCAAACTACAGCAAAGAGAGAATTTAGAAAGGACCCCAGAGAAGGAGGGACAGCCCTCGGATATGCTTCAGCCACGCATGAGGGTGGACTTCCCACGATGGGAAGAAGGAGACCCAGCGGGGTGGATTTCGCGCGCAGAACGTTACTTTCGCTACTACCGAACGTCGGATAATGCTATGGTGGAGATTGCTGTCATCCACCTTGAAGGAGATGCTATTCAATGGTACAATTGGCTGGAATATAATCATGGGGCTCCGACATGGAATCAATTTAAGAATGCACTGCTGAATCGTTTCGGACCTACGGAGTATGAAAATATCGACGGCCAACTCACAAAGATTCGACAAACCTCTATGATTCAAGAGTACCAAACCAGGTTTGAGAAGCTATCTTACCTTGCTCGTGATTGGACTAACCATCAATTGTTAGGAACATTTATCGAAGGACTCAAGCCAGAGATAAAAGGGGAAGTTAAGGCACGATAGCCCCGTACCGTGATGGCTGCGATTTCTTTTGCCCGAATACAAGAAGAACGACTCAACCAAGATTCTCGAAGGATGAGAACCACTCCTAGAACCTCAACATATAAACCCCCTTCTGCTTCCAGCCATCCTTCGCGGCCCAAAAAATTGACAAGAGAAGAACTACGTGATCGATCAGCAAAGGGTCTTTGTTGGCATTGCAACGAGCCATGGAACCGCGGTCATCGCTGCAAAAGGGGCCGCCTCCTATTGATTGAACCTCTTGAAGACAGGGAGGAGGAGGTCCAGGAGCATGAGGAAGAGGTCACGGATGAAGAACAGCAGCCAATTGATATTATGATGCATGCCCTTGTCGGTTATGCGAACCCGCAAACAATGAAAGTGGGAGGATTTCTGAAGCAACAACCAATCACCGTTCTTATTGACACCGGGAGCACTAATAATTTTATGAAAAGCAAGGTTGCTGTCCAGATGGCCTTACCTATTGAGAAATGCAGCAGGTTCGATGTTAAAGTCGCAGATGGACGAATTTTGAAGTGTGATCGTAAGTGCCCACGGGTGAAACTATTGCTGCAGGACCAAGAGATAATTGCAGATTTTTTCCTCCTCTCTCTCGATGATTATGAGGCCGTGCTTGGCATCGAATGGTTGACGACATTAGGTGATGTTTCCTGGAATTTTTTGAAACTAATTATAAAATTTTACAGCAAGGGGAAACAAGTGATACTGTACGGGAAACGTGGGGGCGACGTAACAACAATTTGCACACAACGAATGGAGAAAGTTTTGCACAAAGCATGCAGCGGCTTTTTGGTACAACTTGAGAAGCAACCTAAGGGAGAGCCAACCAAATTTGAAGATCCAAACCTACTTCCCTTGCTTGCTGAATTTTCAGATATATTTGACGAACCACGCAGCCTACCTCCTAACCGTCGGCACGATCATCGTATACCGATTCTTCCAGGGAAACCTCCAGCAAATACTCGACCATATCAGTATCCACATCTCCAAAAAGATGAAATAGAAAGAATTGTAAAAGAGATGCTTGAAACAGGAGTTATTCGGCCAAGTTGCAGCCCCTACTCTTCACCAAAGCTCTCGTGACGAAAGAAAGATTAACATGGCGAATGTGCGTTGATTAATGAGCTCTCAACGACATAACCGTCAAGGACAAGTATCCTATTCCAGTAGTAGATGAATTGCTTGATGAATTAAAAGGAGCACGAGTCTTCACAAAGTTGGACCTTCGATCCAGGTATCATCAAATACGAGTGTGCGAAGAAGACATACCGAAAACTGCCTTTCGAACGCACAACGGTCACTATGAATTTCTGGTAATGCCCTTTGGTCTCACCAATGCTCCCTCCACCTTCCAGAGTCTTATGAATGATATTTTCCAGAGTTATCTTCGAAAGTTTGTGCTAGTTTTCTTTGACGATATCCTTATTTACAGTCCTTCTCTTGAAAGTCATATTCAAACTTAAGACTTGTTTTGATAATTTTGCGAGAACATGTTCTTTTGTCAAAAATGAAGTGTAGCTTTCTTCAACAAAAAGTGGAATATCTTGGGCATATCATATCGAGGAAGGGGTGGCAGTGGACCCCTCCAAAATTGAAGCAATGCAGAATCACCAACCCCGAGAAACATAAAATCATCACGCGCTTTCTTGGTTTAACAGTTTCTACCGTAAGTTCGTGAAAGACTATGGAAAGATCAGTGCACCCCTTACTTCCTTGCTGAAAAAAATGCTTTCCAGTAGTCGGACAAAGCCATCACCACCTTCGACGAACTTAAAGTCGCAATGATAACAACACCAGTACTAGCATTACCCGACTTCGATAAGACTTTTATTATTGAAGCTGATGCCTCCGGAGCAGGAATTGGTGCTGTACTAATGCAAGATAGCCGACCCCTTGCTTATACTAGTAAGGCGTTATCTCCTTCCCACCTCAAGATGACTATTTACGACAAGGAGATGCTCGCGATTGTGCATGCGGTGTCCAAATAGAGACCGTACTTAATTGGGCGACGCTTTCACATCAAGACCGACCATAAAAGCCTAAAATATTTCTTGGAGCAAAAGATATCTTCCCCTGAGCAGCAAAAATGGGTAACAAAGCTTCTTGGATATGATTATGAAATAACTTACAAAAAAGGGAAAGATAATGTTGTTGCAGATGCGCTTTCACGGCTACCCGAGCAAGTTGAATTTTCGGCTGTTTCACTTCCGACCTGCGACTTCCTTGAGGATATTAGGAGGGAATGGCAAGATAATCCAGAAACAAGTAAAATCATAAAAAAATTAAAGGAAGCACCAAGCTCTATGGCTCATTACAGTTGGGACTCAAAGGACTTGCGATATAAAGGACGCATTGTGCTTGTGCCAAATTTTACTTGCATAAAGACCATCCTTCAAGAGATACATTCCACACTTGCGGCCAGGCACTCCGGGTTCCTTAGAACCTATAAAAGAATTAAGCAAAATTTTTATTGGATAGGGATGAAAAATATTATTGCTAAATTTATAGCACAATGTGATATATGTCAACGACACAAAGGTGATACAGTGGCAAGTCTTGGAAAGTTACAACCTTTACCCATCCCAGAATCAATATGGATTGATATATCAATGGATTTCATCGAAGGGCTTCCCTCATCATAAGGAAAAGGTATAATTTTTGTCGTGGTTGATCGCCTTACAAAGTATGCTCACTTTTGTGCCATCCGTAATCCCTACACTGCTTCTAGTATTGCTCGAACCTTTATGGAGAATATTGTAAAATTACATTGGATGCTGAGATCTATTGTAAGTGATTATGATAGGGTCTTCACGAGCAAATTTTGGACAGAGTTATTCCAGATGCAAGGCACTAAATTAAAGATGAGTACGGCATATCACCCACAAACCGACGGCCAAACTGAAGTGGTGAACAGGTGTTTGGAGACATACCTTAGATGCTTCACCAGTGACCGACCAAAAGAATGGACAAAGTGGCTTCCCTGGGCCGAGTGGTGGTATAATACAACTTATCATTCCTCCACAAAATGTACTCCCTATGAGGCCATGTATGGTCGACCCCCCCTGTAATTCCAAAATATGTGTTTGGCACCTCTAAAGTAGAACAAGTAGACAGGGAACTACAAGATAGAGACAAAATGCTGAAGTTGCTAAAGATAATCTCACCGCAAAGACAAGCAAGGATGAAACAACAATATGATCAACACAGAGGCGAAAGAGAATTTTCAGTAGGAGATTGGGTCTTCCTACGGCTCCAACCATACAAGCAAACATCAATCCAAACCAGAGCGTCTATGAAGCTTTCACCTCGGTTCTATGGACCCTACCAGATTTTGGAGCGCATCGGAGCAGTAGCATACAGATTGGACTTACCCGCCAGCTCCCGAATCCATCCAGTCTTCCATGTATCATGTTTGAAACTCAAGTTGGGACAACACGAGACAGCCCAAAGCCATCTACCAAATATAACTGCCCAAGGAGAACTCCAGACCCAACCAAGTGCCATTATTGATCAACGAATCGTGACTCGACGACGATGACCTGCTACTGAAGTGTTAATACAGTGGGCAAACCTACCAGCAGAAGATGCCACTTGGGAGAACTACGACGACTTGAAGATCAAATTCCCAGAATTCATGGAACGTCAGCCTCGAGGACAAGGCTGATTTGAAGAGGGCGGGTCTGTTAGGACTCTAGCTATGAGAGTCCTAATTTAGTTTCATTGATAAGGGCATTCATATAAATCTTATCTAGCCGACCCTTATTAAAGAGGTGAAGAGGCCGGCTAGGTTAGGGTTAGGTTACTTCTTAGGAAAGGAGTCCTATTAGAGAAAGAATCCTATTAGAAGTAGGAGTTCTATTAGGAAAAGAGTCCTATTAGAAATAGGAGTCCTATTAGGAAAAGAGTCCTATTAGAAGTAGGAGTCCTATTAGAAGTAGAAGTCCTATTAGGAAAAGAGTCCTATTAGAAGTAGAAGTCCTATTAGGGAAAAAGTCCTATTAGAATTAGGAATCCTACTAGAGAAGGAGTCCTAATTAGAAGTTAGTTAGAAGTAGGAGTCTTGAGTAAGAGTCCTATTAGGAGTTGGGGCTTAGAAGCCCTATAAATAACCATGTATTCATCGTCTTTTAATCAATGAAGAGATAAATCCTTTAGCAGCCTTTGTGCAGCAACTTGGAGGAAGGAACCCCCTATAGAGTTCCAAGGAGGCCGATCCCCTATAGAGATCAACCCCAAGCTTAGAATCCGCGGAGGGTTCTAACACACTATCACCTTTTTGGTATTATATGTGAATGACATCCTGATCATTGGGAATGATGTAGGAATGCTCTCTACAGTAAAGCCTTGGTTATCTAGGCACTTCTCTATGAAGGACTTAGGGGAAGCATCCTACATATTAGGGATACGAATCTATAGAGATAGATCCAAGAGGATGTTTGGTTTGTCCCAGCCAGGTACATAGACACCATTATCAAAAGGTTTGGCATGAAAAATTCTAAGAGAGGTCTCATACTAATGAGACATGAAATATCACTTTTTAGGAGTATGTCCCCAAAGACTCCTGAAGAAAGGGAATACATGGATATGATACCATATGCCTCAGCGATAGGATCTATCATGTATGTTATGCTATGTACCAGGCTGATATAGTGCATGCTCTGAGTGTCATGATCTATCAGGCAGATCCAGGCTTGGAGCACTGAAAAGCAATAAAATGTATCCTTAAGTACTAAAGAAAGACTAAGGATCTTTTACTGGTATATGGAGGTAGAAGCCTCAGGGTTGAGGGCTACATGGACTCGAGCTTCCAGTCCAATGTCGATGATAGCACGTCTAATTCTGGGTATGTGCGCACCTTGAATAGAGAAGTAGTATGCTAGAAAATTTTCAAGCAAGACACTACTGCTGACTTGACCATAGAGGCGGAATACATTGCTGCGACAGAGGCAGCAAAGGAGGGAGTCTGGATGAAAAAGTTTATCACAGATCTAGGAGTCATCCCGAGCAGCGAGGAGTCGATTCCCTTATATTACGACAACGACAGGGCAATTGCTCAAGCGAAGGAACCTAGGTCTCATCGAAAGTCAAAGCACGTTCTAAGGAGGTTCCACTTGATAAGAGAGATTATCGCTAGAAAAGATATAGTAATGGAAAGAATTCCATCCGAAGATAACATTGTAGATCCACTGATAAAGCCATTGACTCAAATTGTCTTTGAGCGTCATAGAGGTCTGATGGGGATCAGACATATTAGTGATTGGCTTTAGGTCAAGTAGGAGATTGCTAGTCATATGTGCCCTGCAAGCTAATCACATGAGTGATGGCACTTGTGACTTGATATGCACTTTTTCTCTTTATGTATTATTAGGCGTTTTATCACTTTATCTTGCGTGTTGCATATATTGTGATGTCCTTCGATCTGTGCAATGGGAATCGAATTATGATGAGATCATGATAATGTGACCAATTCACCATTAAACACAGACCTTAAATTATCCTAGTCATAGGTTACTCGAGAAGGACGTCGAGATAACCGGATAGACTGGTGTGCTGTATACCCGTCCATATGATGGAAGTGGCTGGTCTAGTGCAAGTGCTCATTAGAGAATGAGTTCACTAATTGATCTACCTACGAAATGCTGGATGGTTATTGATACCTCATGTGGGGACACTAAGGGTATAGTGCAAGTGCTCATTAGGGAATGAGTTCACTGATTGATCTACCTACGAAATGCTGGATGGTTATTGATACCTCATGTCAGATAGTGATTCCATAGTCACAGTAGTGTATCTGGTCCATAGACTTGAGACACCAAGGATATCCTATATAAGTACTCCACTCTTTAATACCAAACTTATAGGTTTGGAAAGTTCCAAATCTAGTACAACCGGTTATTAGGAGTGGTAGTCAACTTTACGAGGGCTATTGAGTGTCAATAGAGGATCATCCACTCTCGGTATCATGAGAGGAATATCTTATGTATTCTTGCTCGAACAAATCCTTGGCCAAGGTTATTTAGATTGAGAGAAAAAGAATTCTCCGGGAGAATCTGACAAGAGCAAGACTTGAGGAGAGACCGTATGGGCCTGATAGCACCATGCCCGGTATAAGATCTCTGGGATATTAGATGGACGAGGGACTATAGATACATGGTAACTAAGGACAGATAGGTCCAAAGGATTGGATTCTCTTATATCGTCTCGGGGCTGCGACGTAGTGGCTTAGTACGTCCGTAGTCAATTAGTTAGGTGAATTATTATAGAAATAATAATTTACTAAGTCAGAAGGAGTTCTGATAAGTATGACTCACGGCTAGCTCGATATTGGGCCTAGAGGGTCACACACATATGGTAGGTGTTACGACGAGTAGAGGTTCGAATATGAGATATCCGCTGGAGCCCCTAACTTATTGGATATCCATTAAGCCCCTGAATTATTGGATCCTCATATGAGATCCAATAATTGCTAATAAGAGATTATTAGGTAGAGACCCACTAATCCAAGAGGCTTGGGTAATTGAATGGAGATCCAATACCCAACAGGGCAAGACAATTAGGGTTTATAAGGGGCCTATATAAATAGGAGGGAACCAAAACTCTATAGGATGAGTGTTTCTTTTGGTAGCCACCTTCTGTTCTCCTCTCCCCAGAGAGGTGCATCATCACAGTTCCTGCCGTGTGGATACCGCAAGAGAGGAGAACGCTTGACCCCCTTCATCCTTCCTACAGATCTGCAAGAATTCAGGGATATACAATCTCCCTAGGTATTTTCTTTTACACATATAGTTTTTACAGATTTATTTTGACGCACTGATCTTTGCATGATGACGAAACCTTTATATAGGAAATCTAGGGTGTTTTATTTTTATTCTTCCACTGCGCATGAGATGTCACGAAGAATTTCCTAATAGCAAGCCCTTCTTTTTGTCTATACATCCCAAATAGGGGTTGCTAGCTCAAGAGAAGAGAGGAAGAGGTGAATAAGAGATGACAGCTAAAAGAGTCTTAGCCTATGGGCCTTTGGTTCTCTCCTATTTATAGAGGTCCCTTGTCAACTTAACCCTAATGGATCCTACCTTATTGGATACTGGATTTCAATCTAATTACCCAAGCCTCTTAAATTAATAGATCTCTACCCAATAATCTCTCATAGGCTCTTATTGGATCACATCCATAGGATCTAATAATTTATGGGCTTACTAGATATCTAATAAGATAGGGGCTCCAATGGATATCTCATATTTGAACCTCTACTTATTACAGTACCTACCAAATGTGTGTGACCCTATAGGCCCAATATCAAGCTAGCCATGAGTTATACTTATTAGAACTTCTTCTGGCTTAGTGAATTATTATCCCCATAATAATTCACTCGACTCATCGACTACAGATATACTATGCCACTATGCCGTAGTCCAAAGACAATAAAGGAGAATCCAATCTATTAGACTATCTGTCCTTAGTTATCATGTATCAATAACCCCTCATCCATCTAATATCCTAGAGACCATATATCATGCATGGTGTTATCAGACCCATATGGTTTCTACTCGAGTCTTGCTCTAATCGGATTCTCCCAGAGAACTCTTTCTCTCCTAATCCGAATGACCATAGCTAGGGATTTGCCTAAGCAAGAACACATGAGATATTCCTCTCATGACATCGAGAGCAGATGATTCTCTATCGACACTCAATTGCCCTCATAAGGTTGGTTGCCACTCCCGATGACCGATTGTGCTAGATATGGAGCTTCCAAACCTATAAGTTTAGTATCAAAGAATGAAGTACTCATACAAAATATCCTTGGTATCTCAAGTCTAAGGCCCAGACACACAACTTGGATGATAGAATCACTCCCTAACAATGAGGTATCATCAATCATCCAACATTCCATAAGCGAATCAATCAGTCAACTCATTCTCAAATGAGCATATGTATTGTATCCTTAGTATCCCCATACGAGTAGCTATGAGACCAATCACCTCCATCATATGGATGGGTATATAGTACACTAGTCTGTCTAGTTATCTCGATGTCCCTTTCTAGTAATATATGATCGACATTATTTAGGGTATGTGCTTAAAGGCAAATCTGTCTCATTATCGTGATCTCATCACGATCCGATTCTCATTACACAAATCCATAGACATCACAATATATGCAACAAGTAGTATAAAGTGAGAAAAATATCAAATAAATAATAAGCAAAAAGAGTGCGTATCATCATATGTGCCATCATTCACGTGATTGGCTTGCAAGGTACCTATGTCTAGTAGTAGTACTAGTAGTACTAATGGTGGTAACACCTAGGCTGACGATAGTACCGCTAGAGCCCAGATTATCGAGCTTTGTTCGGTGGTAGCACTTCCAGGCACCGATAATAGTATCGGCAATACCCCCGAAAACTTAGGGATTTGAATTTTTAGTTCTATTTTTTTAAGCCATTTGGGGTTTATAAATACCCCACTTATGCTTGCTTGATAGATTAGAAATACTTGAGCATAAAAATATTGTAAATTCTCTTGAAAAGTATTGAGTCTCTTTCTCCTCGAGTGTAAAGTTTATACTAAGGAGGTGTGAGGTCTTATGTAGAAGAGAGGTGTAAACATTCTCTTCTAAGCCTATGAAAAAGAGAAGGGTTGGAACAAGTGTAGCTAATCTTTACTCATTGAAAAGAAGATCAGTAGTGAAAGTCGATGCCTCGAGGAAAGAGGAATTTGGAGTGAATGTAAATCAGGATAACCGAACTACTATAAATCGGTTTGCATCCTTCTTGCCTTTCCTTGTCATTACTTGCTAATTTACTTATTCACTACCTTTACTCACATTTTCAATTAAACACATTTTCAATATGGGTTTTATTGATTGAAATTTATAAATTGAAACTTTGTTTTGATAGCACTAATTCACCCCTCTCCCCCTCTTAGTGTCATTCACGATCCTAACATGTGTGACCCTCTAGGTCCAATATTGAGTTGGCACATGAGTCTTATCTATCAGAACTCCTTTTAAATCAATAAATTATTATCTTTATAATAATTCACTTAACTCATCGACTATGGATGTACTAGGCCACTATGCCATAGTCCCAAGATGATAAAGAGGAATCCAATCTATTGGATCTGTTTGCCCGTAGTTACTATGTATCTATAGTTCCTCATTCATCTAATATCCCAGAAACCATATATTAAACATGGTACTATCAGCCCATACGAAATCTACTCGAGCCTCGCTCGAATCAGATTCTCCCAGAGAACTCTTTTCTCTCTCAATCTGAATGATCCTGCCAAGGGATTTGTTTGAGTTAGAACACATGGGACATTCCTCCTATTACACTAAGAGTGGATGATCCTTTATCAATACTCAATAATCCTCAAAAGGTTGGCTACTACTCCCAATGACTGATTATGCCAGATCTAGAGCAAACAGACTTATAAGTCTGGCATCAAAGAGTAGAGTACTCATATAGGACATCCTTGGTATCTCAAGTCTAAGAACCAGACACATAATTAGGATTACGAAACTATTATTTGATCTATTTAACATTCTGTAAATTAATCAATCAGTGAACTTATTCTCTAATGAGCACTTGCACTATACTCCTAGCATTCCCACATGAGTGACTAGGAGACCATCCACCTCCATTATATAGATGGGTATACAATACACCATTTTATCTAGTTATCTCGATATCCTTCTCAAGTAAACTATGACCGAGAACTTCTAGGATCTATGTTTATAGGCAAATTGGTTTTGCTAGTTATCGGTGCCCTACAAGCCAATCACATGAGTGATGGCACCTATAACATGTTACATCAATCTCTTTACTTATGATTATTGGCATTTTCTCACATTATCTCGATGTATATTGTGATGTCCTTGGATCTGTGCAATGGGAATCGGATCGTGATGAGATCATGATAATGAGACCAATTCACTTTTAACCACAAACCCTAAATAATCCCGGTCATAGGTTACTCGAGAGGGATATTGAGATAACCAGATAGACTAGTGTATTGTATACTCATCCATATGATGGAACTGGTTGGTCTCATAGCTACTCATGTGGGGACACTAAGGATACAGTACAGGTGCTCATTGGAGAATGAGTTATTGATTGATCTGCTTACGGAATGCTAGATGGTTATTAATATCTCATGTCAGACAGCGATTCTGGAGTCCTAGTAGTGTATCTGGTCCTTAGATTTGAGACACCAAGGATGTCCTATATGAGTACTCCACTCTTTGATACCAGACTTATAGGTTTAGAAAGTTCCAGATCTAGTACAACTGATTATTGGGAGTGGCAACCAATCTTTTGAGGATAATTGAGCATCAATAAAGGATCATCCACTCTCGGTATCATGAGAGGAATATCTCATGTATTCTTGCTCAAGCAAATCCCTAGCCATGATTATTCGGATTAAGAGAGAAAGAGTTCTTCAGGAGAATCTGATTAGAGCAAGACTTGAGTGGAAACTATATGGGCCTGACAGCACCATGCCCAATATATGGTCTTTGGGATATTAGATAGATGATGGACTATAGGTATATGGTAACTGAGGGTAGATAGGTCTAAAGGATTAGATTCCCCTGTATCATTTGGGGACTGCGACGTAGTGGCCTAGTACGTCCGTAGTCGATGAGTCGAGTGAATTATTATAGAGATAATAATTCACTGAGTCAGAAAGAGTTCTGACATGTATGACTCACGGCTAGCTCGATATTAAGCCTAGAGGGTCACACACATATGATAGATATTGCGACAAGTAGAGGTTCGGATATAAGATATCCATCGAAGCCCCTATCTTATTGGATATCCAATAATCCTTGTATTATTGGATCCCATGGATGAGATCCAATAAGAGCTAGATTATTGGGTAGAGACCCATCGATCTAAGAGGCTTGGATAATTGGATGGAGATTAAATACCTAATAGGGTAGGATCCATTAGGGTTTACAAGAGGCCTCTATAAATCGGAGGAAACTAAAGGTACATAGGCTGGGGTTTTTTTTTATAGCCACCTTTTATTCTCCTCTCCCCAAGAGAGGAGCATCATTGCAATCTCTACCGTGTGGATACCACTAGAGAGGAGGATGCTTGACCTCCTTCATCCTCCCCCATGGATCTATAGGAATCTCAAGGATATACGATCTCCCTAAGTACTATCGTTTCTTTTACATATGTAGTTTTCAGATTCACAGATTTATTTTTACACACCGATCTTTGCATGATGACGGAACCTTTTACAGAAATCTAGGGTGTTTTATTTTATGTTCTTCCGTTGTGCATGAGATGTCGCCCCCTTGGATTTCCCAACAGGTCTTATTATCATGATTTCATCATCATTTAATTCTCATTGCATAAATTCAAGGACATCACAATCTATTAAGCAAGCAATATAAAGTAAAAAAATACCAATAATAACAAGCAAAGAGACTATACAACATTTCACATGTGCCATCACTCACGTGATTGGCTTGCAAGGCACCTATGACTAGTAATCTCCCACTTAACCTAAAACTAATCACTTATAGGCCTGATCTCCATCAGACTCCTATGATGCTCAAAGACAATTTGAGATAATGACTTTGTCAGTGGATCTGTGATATATCTCAGATAGAACTCTTTCAACTACATCTCCATGGGCTATGATCTCCCTGATCATGTGGAACCTCCTCAGAATGTGCTTGGACTTTTGATGAGACTTGGGTTCCTTTGCTTGAGCAATCATCTTATTGTTATCATAATATAAGGGAATCGACTCCTTACTACTTGGCACGACTCTCAAATTTATAATGAATTTCTTTATCCAAACCCCTTCCTTTGTTGCTTTTGTCGCAGCAATGTATTCTTCCTCTGTAGCCAAGTCAATAGTAGTATCATGCATAGAACTCTTTAGCATATTGCTCCTCCATTTAGGATAAATATATACCTTGAGTTAAACTTACTATCATCAATATTGGACTAGAAACTCGAGTTCGTATAGCCCTCAACCTTGAGGATACTTCTTCTATATACTAGTAAAAAATATTTAATTATTCTCAAGTACTTAAGGATACACTTTACTGCCTTCTAGTATTCTAAACCTAGATCTGTTTGATATCTACTCGTAAAACTTATAGAATACGTTATATTAGGCCTAGTACATAGCATAGCATATAAGATAGATCCTATCCCTATCATTGAGGTATAGGTTATCCTATCCATGTGTATCATTTCTTTAGGAGTCTTTGGGAATATGCTCATAGAAAGTGATATTCCATGTCTCATCGGTATGAGATCTCTCTTGGAATTTTTCATGCCAAACCTTTTAACAATGGTGTCTATATACCTGGAATGGGATAAGTAAAGGATCCTCTTATATCTATCTCTATAGATCTGAATCCCTAAAATATAGGATGCTTCCCTAAGTCCTGTTAGGATCGTAGTGAGAGGAGGGGGGGTGTTGTGGGGTTTTGCGATGTTGGGGTTGAATTGCGGTTTCGAAAAGTTGAAATGATTCAAAAAATTTCATTTGATCAAACTCGTATTGGAAATATATTTAACTTGGAATGAGAGTAAATGTAACGAGCAACTAAATTAGTAAGCAATAAGAATGAGAAGTACAAAGGAAAAGCACATCAGATTTATAGTGGTTCGGTCATTGCAATCTACGTCCACTCCCGATGCCCCCTCCGTCGAGGCTACCAACTTTCACTATCGATCTTCTTTCAATGGACGAAGATTAACTACCCTTGTTACAACTTTTTTCTCCTTTTCACAAGTTAGGAGAGACCCTTAACAACTCTTATACCTCCTTTAGAATGAACTCTTAACTTTAAAGAGGAGTGGAACTCTCAAGAGTTTACAATAGATTACATACTAAAAATAACAAATTTTTCATTCATAGTTCTTATGTAAACCCAGTAAGGATGAGTGGGGTACTTATAGGCCCCAAATGGCTTAAAAAATGAAGCTAAAAGGTTTCAACCTGAGTTTTTGAGGTATTGATGGTACTACAGCCTAACACCCTCTATTGCTAGTCTAAGCAATACTAACACCTGACATAACCTAGAAGATTATGTCTGGGCAGTACTACCACTAGTCTGGGTGGTACCACTGCCTAACACTAGGCGGTACCAATGCTAGTCTTAGGGGTATCGCCTAACACTTCTTCGAAGATCGAGCTTCTGGGGGTACCATCGCCTAACCTAACTTTAGGTCACTAAGTTGGCCTTCTAGTAGGCCTAATTTAGCTCTGATTCAAGGTCAATGGGCCCTAACCAAGTTGGTATGGTTACACCCAAATCCAGCTTAATTAAAACCTAAACTACTTTGGTCAAGGCACAACCGATTACAAACAAGAATCCTGTGTTGTCCGGCATGTCATTGGTTCATCTGAACCCCAGTGCATCATGCTTTCCTTTGACATATTGCTCGATCCATTAGCATGTTGACTTCTATAATATCCGATCTTGGCGTAATGTCTGATCCTTTCAGCCCAATGCTCGATTTCTGACTTTGGCCCAATGTTTGATTCTTTTACTTCAATCGATTTGTCTTCCTATCATCAAAGTTAGTCCTGCATCACTTTTTTCAAACATAGATTAGGTCATAAGTCATCAATTGATTTCATCATTAAAATTTGGGATTCAATAATCTCCTCCTTTTTTATGATGACAACTAATTGATGATGGAGTTTTAACTAAACTCTCTCTATCTATATACTATATAAAAATAAATATAAATTCAAAAAATGATAACCTAAGAATTCAAGTTGAAACAATTTTAATGATTTTGTTGTGCGCAAAGATCATATGCAAAATAATCATTTCAACCTTCATATATATTGCATACATCATAATATCAAGGTATAAGTTAAAATTTCAAATCATCATAACATGCATAATTAAAATTTTAAATCATCATAACTATGAGCATAACTTCAAATCATCATAACATGCATGATTAAAATTTCAAATCATCATAACTTTGAGCATAACTTCAAATCACCATAACATATATGATTAAAATTTCAAATTATCATAACTATAAGCATAACTTCAAATCATCATAATATGCATGATTCTAAAGCATTAAAATTTCAAATCATCATAGCTTCTCCCCCTTTGTCATCAATAAAATGGAGAAAAGTGTAAGTGTTTTATTTTTCTTTGAAGTATGCAAGCTAGCAATTTTTTGTTGGGAAATCCGTCAAGGGAGCGACATCACATGCGTAGCGGAAGAACAGAAAACAAAAAAAACCCCAGATTTCCCATAGAAAGTTTTCGTCATCGTGCGAAGATTGATGCATCAAAACAAATCCGTGAAAAACTACACGTGTAAAAGAAAGTACCTAGGGAGATCGTATATCCTTGAATCCCTGCAGATCTGTAGGAGAGGATGAAGGAGGTCAAGCATCCTCCTCTCTAGCGGTATCCACATGACAGGAACTGGACAATGCACCTCTCTCTCTGGGGAGAGAAGAACAGGAGGTGGCTACCAAAAGAAACCCCCAGCCTATAGAGCTTTGGTTCCCTCCTATTTATAGAGGCCCCCTAAAAACCCTAATGGATCTTTTGCCCTATTGGGTATTGGATCTCCATCCAATTACCCAAGCCTCTTGGATTAGTGGGTCTTTACTCAATAATCTCTTATTATCAATTATTGGATCTCATCTCAGGATCCAATAATTCAGGGGCTTAATGGATATCCAATAAGATAGGGGGTTCGAGGATATCTCATATCCAAACCTCTACTCGTCGTAACACCTACCATATGTGTGTGACCCTCTAGGCCCAATATCAAGCTGGCCGTGAGTCATACTTGTCAGAACTCCTTCTGACATAGTAAATTATTATCTCTATAATAATTCAACTAACTCATTGACTACGGACGTGCAGGCCACTACGCCGCAGTGTTCCCAAGATTTATAGGGAATCAATCCTTTGGACCTATCATCCGCCTCGCTTATCATGTATCTATAGTCCCTCATCCATCCAATATCCCAGAGACCCTATACCGGACATGGTGCTATCAGGCCAACACGGTCTCTCCTCGAGTCATACTCTTGTCGGATTCTCCCAAAGAACTCTTTCTCTCTTAATCTGAATAACCTTTACTAAGGATTTGTTCGAGCAAGAACACATGGGATATTCCTCTCATGATATCAAGAGCGGATGATCCTCTATTGACACTCAATAGCCCTCGTAAGGTTGGCTACCACTCCCAATAACCGACTGTACTAGATCTGAAACTTTTCAAACCTATAAGTTCGGTATCAAAGAGTGGAGTACTCATACAGGACATCTTTGGTGTCTCAAGTCTAAGGACCAAATACACTACTAGGACTATGTAATCATTGTCTGACGTGAGGTATCAATAACCATCCAACATTCCGTAGGTGGATCAATCAATGAACTCATTCCCCAATGAGCACCTACACTGTACCCTTAGTGTCCGCACACGAGTAGCTATGAGACCAGCTACCTCCATCATGTGGATGGGTATACAGCACACTAGTCTATCTGATTATCTCGATGTCCTTCTCGAGTAACCTATGACCAGGATAATTCGTGTCGTGTTTAAAGGTGAATCGGTCTCATTATCGCGATCTCATCACGATCGATTCCATTACAGAGATCAGGACATCACAATATATATGTAACACGCAAGATAAAGTAATAAAACACCTAATAATAAGCAAAGAAAAAAAGTGCATATCAAGTCACAAGTGCTATCACTCATGTGATTGGCTTACAGGGCACATATGACTAGCAATCTTCCACTTGACCTATGCTAGTTATATGTGCCCTACAAGCGAATCACATGTATGATGGCACTTGTGACGTGATATGCACTTTATCTCTTTGCTTATTATTAGGCATTTTATCACTTTATCTTGCATGTTGCATATATTGTGATGTCCCTGGATCTGTGCAATGGGAATCGGATCGTGATGAGATCACGATAATGAGACCAATTCACCTTTAAACACAAACCCTAAATTATCTTGGTCATAGGTTATTCGAGAAGGATATCGAGATAACTGGATAGACTGGTGTCCTGTATACCCGTTCATATGATGGAGGTAGCTGGTCTTATAGCTACTCGTGTGAGGACACTAAGGGTACAGTGCACGTGCTCATTGGAGAATGAGTTCATTGATTGATCCGCCTATGAAATGCTGGATGGTTATTGATACCTCACGTTAGACAGCGATTCCGTAGTCCTATTAGTGTATCTGATCCTTAGACTTGAGACACCAAGAATGTCCTATATGAGTACTCCACTCTTTGATACTGGACTTATAGGTTTGGAAAGTTCCAAATCTAGTACAACCTTTCATTGGGAGTGATAGCCAACCTTACGAGGGCTATTGAGTGTCAATAGAGGACCATCCGCTCTCAGTATCATGAGAGGAATATCTCATGTGTTCTTGCTCGAACAAATCCTTGACCAAGGTTATTCAGATTGAGAGAGAAAGAGTTCTCCGGGAAAATCTGACAAGAGCAAGACTCGAGGGGAGACCATATGGGCCTGACAGCACCATGCCCGGTATAGGATCTCTGGGATATTAATGGATGAGAGATTATAGATACATGGTAATTGAGGACAGATAAGTCCAAAGGATTGGATCCCCTGTATCGTTTGAGGGCCACGGCGTAGTAGCTTGGTACGTCCGCAGTCGATGAGTTGGATGAATTATTATAGAGATAATAATTCACTATGTCAGAAGGAGTTCTAACAAGTATAACTCACGGCCAGCTCGATATTGGGCCTAGAGGGTCACACACATATGGTAGGTATTGCGACGAGTAGAGGTTCATATATGAGATATCTGCTGAACCCCCTATCTTATTAGATATCCATTAAGCTCCTGAATTATTGGATCTTGAGATGAGATCCAATAATTGCTAATAAGAGATTATTGGGTAGAAACCCACTAATCCAAGAGGCTTGGGTAATTGGATAGAGATCCAATACCCAATAGGGCAAAAGATCCATTAGGGTTTTTCAGGGGGCCTCTATAAATAGGAGGGAACCAAAGCTCTATAGGCTAAGGGTTTCTTTTGGTAGCCACCTCCTGTTCTCCTCTCCCTAGAGAGAGAGGTGCATCGTCGCAATCCCTGCCGTGTGGATACTGCTAGAGAGGAGGACGCTTGACCTCCTTCGTCCTCTCCCACAGATCTGTAAGAATTTAGGGATATACGATCTCCCTAGGTATCTTCTTTTACACGTGCAGTTCTGCGGATTTGTTTTTGACGCACCGATCTTTGCACGACGATAGAAACTTTCTATGGAAAATCTGAGGTTTTGTATTCTGTTCTTCTGTTGCGCATGTGAAGTCGCTCCCCTGATGGATTTCCCAACAGTGGAATCAGAGCAAGGTTGTTCGTGCGAAGATCGAATCTTAAACTACGTGTGTTATGTTTTAAATCTGCTTTTGACGCCAAAATCATTGGCGCGAAGAGAGAGAAAGGGTAGCAACTGTTGCTTCCCGCTCGTGCAGCAACCACAAGGCTGCTTGCAGCCTTGCTGCTTGCATAGGTAGTAGCCGACGGCCTACGGGCCAGCGCAGGGCGCCGATGGCTTATGCGCTGCGCTTGACAAGGGGCAAGCGGCACGTGGCAATGCCCAAGGGCGCGGCCGGCGTCATGCGCGCACGCCAGTAGAGCGTTAGGCGCAGGCTCAGCAGTTAGCGCCAGCAGGCGCCGACGTTGAGCGCCCGTGGGGCAACGGCAGCGCAGCCGCCCTCCCCATGCGCAAGGGCACCGCCGACGAGGTGGCGGCGGCCGAAAGCACAGTAAGGGTGAGGGATTAGGGTTTTACGACAAAAGACGGTTTTGCCCCTCAGAATTTTAGAAATTTCAGAATCTATCCCTTTTGACAGAATTACCAAAATACCCCTTGGAATTTCAAAAATTCCAGATTCTATCCTTTTGATAGAATTACTAAAATATCCTTTTGACCAAATTACCAAAATACCCCTGGGAACTCAAAAAATTCCCTCTATGTCCTTGATTTTAGAAAAGTAAATATGTTAATTAAATACTTTAATTAACTATTATTTTTTTTATCTAGTAGTCCTATAAAATAATATATAAATATGATGTATAATGTGGACAGATGATTATGGACCTGTGATGTGATGTGTGTACATATGATTATTATTATTATGGCCTATGATCCTCTATTCTTTTCTCATTTATTATCGGGCCTGCGTGCCTGTAATTATGTTATAATTACATGAGGAGGCACAGTGGTAGCATGACTTACGAGGTCGAGACGGACGATCCAACGCATAAAGATGTGTTGAGATGCCGACGGATCCGACGAAGCGAGATGGACGATCACAGGGCATAGAGATGCGCTAAAGTACACATGGATCTTGATGTGAGTGATTGGGCCCACTGGCTCGGGCTTGATCATATTAGGATGTGATCTATGATCATCTAGTGTGATTGCTCATGTGATGTGTGATTAGATATACACCTACTAGATATGTATATATATATTTGCATGCGATGTAGATACATATATTAAATAAGTATGTGTGTGACACATTATATTAGGAGACCAAACTAAAATCCCCTCTATTAATAATATTAAGTCGGTAAACGTGAGGCAATTAGATTGACCCACGTGGCCTTCCATTGTTATAGCTAGGAGCTGATTCCCGGTATAGGTTGAGTTGGTCGAGTCCCTCGAGACTCACCTATATCACATCTCGTTATCTTATCTGCGACATAGAGATGTCATAGGTGACCTGAGGACATGGTATGCTTGGTCGAGTCTCTCGAGAGTATATCACCTAATCAGACTCATCTGGTAACGATGTTAATGGCTTAACTGAACATCATGGTTAGTCAAGTCCCTCGAGACCATGGTAGTTCGGAGGCCGAACAGGATGGGAATCACAAGGAGTTGTGATTGGCAAGAGTTGTCTACCTTTACGAGCTTAACGTGATTGGTCGAGTCCCTCGAGGTTACGTGAAGACGCCGATTGGATCCTGATCCCCACTAGAGATCCGTCGGGGGTCTCCGATTCACATACCGGAGGGTGTTGTGTGTCTCGCAAAAAATTAGTGGGAATACATTAAGATAGAAGTCCTTATCTTAATTATTTAAATTTCTGTAAAGTATGCATGTTATTTATTTCTGCTACATCTTTTATTTTAAAAAAATATCACTTTCAAATCCTTTACGTGGCATACTTGATGCCAACCGCCTCACTGGTCCAAATTATACGGATTGGCTTCGCAATCTGAGAATCGTTCTCACAACAGAGAAAATCACATATGTCCTTGATATAGTGATCCATACACCCGACGAAGGGGCAAGCAATGATGAGATCACTCGTTATGTGAAGTACTTAGATGATTCCACTCATGCTCAGTGTTATATGTTAGCCTCTATGACCATTGAGTTACAGAGACAAAATGAAAATATGGATGCTAATTCCACACTCCTGCATCTCCGTAAACTATTTGAGGAACAGAGAAGAACTCAGCGATATGAGATATCAAAGAGTCTTTTTCGTGCTAGGATGACTGAGGGGACACCAGTTCAGAACCATGTCCTTAAGATGATTAAGTGGATCGAGAAACTCACAGGTCTAGGAATGGTCCTAAAGGATAACCTATGTGTGGATCTTATGCTTCAGTCCCTACCAGATTCCTTTTCTCAGTTCATAATAAATTTTTATATGAACAAACTTGAAGTGACCCTCCCAGAGCTCCTCAATATGTTGACAAAAGCAAATAGCACCATCAAGAAAGAGAAGCCGGTTCTCTACAATGGTGAGACCAGAAAGAAAAGGAAGGCAGAGAAGACCCTTAAGAAGGGCAACGGCAAGGGCAAAATGGGTAAGGCAAAGGTTGCCAAGAAAGACCCAACAAAGGACTAAGGCCAGTGCTTCCACTGCGGCAAAGATAGGCACTAGAAGAGGAACTGCAAAGAGTACCTTGTAGAGAGGGTGAAACAGAAGCTTATAGAAGCTTCAGGTACATTCATGTTCAGTCTCCATTTGTCAGAATTTTATGATAATACATGGGTATTAGATACCGGGAGTGCTTATCATATTTACAATTCGTTGCAGGTTCTGGCAGAACCCAAGAGATTGAATAGAGGCGAGATAGACCTTAAGATGGGTAATGGAGCAAAGGTTTCTGTAGTAGCTGTTGGCAAGGTCACCTTACATCTGCTTGGTAAAGCTATTATTGCATTAGATGCATGCTATTATGTTCCTTCTATTATCAAAAACATTATTTCCATTTCATGTTTGACAGTTAGTGGATATAAATTAGTTTTTGAGAACAATGATTGTTCAATAATATTAGATGATCAGATCATCACGAGAGGAACATTGCATAATGGTTTATTTATGCTAGATATAGCTCCACATATCATGAGTGTAAGTGAGTCTAAAAGGAAACGAGAAGTGAAGAACCAGATAGGAAAAAGTATTAAAACCCTTCGATTAGATCGAAGAGGTGAGTACTTGAGTACAGAGTTCACCCAGTTCCTCAAAGACCATGGGATTTGATCCTAATGGACACCTCCTTATACACCATAGCTTAATGGTGTATTAGAAAGGAGGAATCGCACACTGTTAAACATGGTGCGTTTCATAATGTGTTTCGTCGACCTACCCATCTCATTCTGGGGATATGCCCTAGAGACCACAGCTTACCTTCTGAACAGAATTCCAACTAAGTTAGTGATGTCTACTCCATATGAGATATGGAATGGGAAGATGCCTGATCTTAAGATTGTTAAGACTTGGGGCTGTCCTGCCCACGTTAAGAGACACAACTCTAATAAGTTAGAATCTAAGATGGAACGGTGCAAGTTCGTGGGATACCCTAAGGAAACTTATGGGTATTATTTCTATCACCTTGAAAACCAAAAGGTCTTTGTAGCCAAGAGAGCAGTGTTCCTTAAGAAGGAACACATTCTTGGTGGAGACAGTGGGAGCATGATAGAATTGAGTGAGGTTGGAGAACCTAGCTCAAGCACCATTCCACAGCCAGAGTCTGTTTGGATACGTAGCACACATGTTCCAACTTTACATAGGTCTGATTGAGTATCCCATCCTCTTGAGAGATATGTGAGACATATTAGAAGAGAGGATGGTGAGGATATTGACCCTCAGACCTACGAGGAGGCTATTATGAGCATAGACTCTGGGAAATGGCAAGAATCCATGAATTCAGAAATGGATTCCATGCACTCCAATAAGGTTTAGAACCTAGTTGATGCACCCGAGGGTATTGCACCCATTGGTTGCAAGTGGATCTTCAAAAAGAAGATTGGAGTAGATGGAAAGGTAGAGACCTATAAAGCAAGACTAGTGGCTAAGGGGTATCGTCAAAGGCAAGGTGTTGACTATAACAAAACTTTCTCACCTGTAGCCATGCTAAAATCTATTCGAATTCTATTGGCTATTGTAGCACACTATGATTATGAGATCTGATAGATGGACGTCAAAACCGCATTCCTCAATGGCAACCTCGAGGAGGAGGTGTATATGATACATCCTGAGGTCCATTTATGGACTGAAGCAAGCTTCCCGAAGTTGGAATATAAGATTTGATGAGGCGATCAGATCATATGACTTCGTTAAGAACGAAGATAAACCTTGTGTATACAGGAAATTAAGTGGGAGCACCATCACCTTTTTGGTTTTATATGTGGATGACATCCTGATCATTGGAAATGATGTAAGAATGCTCTCCATAGTAAAAACTTGGTTATCTAGGTACTTCTCCATGAAGGACTTAGGGGAAGCATCCTACATATTAGGGATACGGATCTATAGAGATAGATCCAAGAGGATGCTTGGCTTGTCCTAGTCCAGGTACAAAGACACCATTGTCAAAAGGTTTGGTATGAAAAATACCAAGAGAGGTCTTATACCAATGAGACATGAAATATCACTTTCTAGGAGTATGTCCCCAAAGACTCCTAAAGAAAGGACACACATGGAATGGATATGATACCATATGCATCAGCGATAGAATCTATAATGTATGCTATGCTATGTATCGGGCCTGATATAGCGCATGCTCTAAGTGTCACGAGTAGATATCAAGCAGATCCAGGCTTGGAGCACTGAAAAGTAATAAAAAGTATCCTTAAGTACTTGAGAAGGACTAAGGATCTTTTACTGGTATATGGAGGTAGTAGCCTCAAGGTTGAGGGCTACATGGATTCGAGCTTCCAGTCCGATGTCGATGATAGCAAGTCCAGGGTATATGTTCACCCTAAATGGAGGAGCAGTATGCTGGAAGAGTTCCAAGCAAGACACAATTGCTGACTCGACCATAGAGGCGAAATACATTGCTGTGACAGAGGCAGCAAAGGAGGGAGTCTGGATGAAGAGGTTCTTCATAGACCTAGGAGTCATGTCAAGCAACGAGGATATGATTCCCTTATAATGCGACAACTGCGGGGCGATTACTCAAATAAGGGAACCCGGGCCTCATCAGAAGTATTCTGAGGAGGTTCCAACTTATTAAAGAGATCATGGCCCGAAAAGATGTAGTAATGGAAAGAGTTCCATCCGAAGATAACATTGTAGATCCACTGATAAAGCCATTGACTCAAATTATCTTTGAGCGTCATAGAGGTCTGATGGGGATCAGACATGTTGGTGATTGACTTTAGGTCAAGTGGGAGATTGCTAATTATATGTGCCCTACAAGCCAATTACATGTGTGATGGCACTTGTGACGTGATATGCACTTTATCTCTTTGCTTTTTATTAGGCGTTTTATCACTTTATCTTGTGTGTTACATATATTGTGATGTCCCTAGATTTGTGCAATGGGAATCGGATCATGATGAGATCACGATAATGAGATCGATTCACCTTTAAATACAGACCCTAAATTATCCTGGTCATAGGTTACTCGAGAAGGACATCGAGATAACCGGATAGACTGGTGTGTGTTGAATCTCGGATTTTGATGATGAAACTAATTGAGTGTGTTTTGTTGTCTAACTGCGTTTTGAGTTACGCAGGTCTACTATCGATCAGGATTAGACAGTTGACACTGAAGGAATTGACGTTGCGCCGGAGGTGATCACGTCAGGATATTGGATGTCGAGCCGGAGGTTCGGTCGACTATCGGTAGGAGGCTTCGTACGTCAGGCATCGAGCCAAGAAGAGCGTGTTACGCCAAGGATATCGAGATTGCGGAGGTCAATCGCCGATTGGGCAACGGACCGCAAGAGAGGACGATGTGCCGAAGGATCGGACGAGACGCCGACCAATGACGTACCGGGCAACTGAATGTCAATTCGTGTTGTAATAACTGTCTAGATCGAAGTAGAGTGTTTGTTGTTTATGTGCAGGAGTAACTATGATAAGGATGAAGACGCAAAGCGAAACAAAGGGTTGAAGTCAAGTGCGATGGATCATTGGGAGTTCGAGTGTTCGATGGAAGTCTAAAGATTCGTTGGGAGTGCTGCCGGAACTGGCCGAGAACGAGTAGGGAGCTTGCCGAAGGGTTTTCGGAAGTTCGCCGGGAGGTTCGTCAGAAGTTCGTGGAGCTTGCCAAGAAAGATCAGAGCTTGCCAAAAAGCTCGAGGGAACTCGCCAAAATCATCGTGGAGTCCGAGAGCTTGCCGGGAGTCCGCAGGATGGTTTCCAAGGGATTGTCGGAAGATCGCCGGAAGTTCGCCGGAAGCTCGACGGAAGAAGACTTGACTTGTGGACTTTGTAATAGCTTAGGAATGTCTTTAATTTCGTAGTTAGCACATTAATTTGGGTTAGGATTAGGTGTTAATCCTTTAACCCGAAGAAGGGGCCATTGGGCCTTCGTTTGGGCCAAAGATTTTGGCCCAAACAGCACCAACGCATGCTACGTGCATGGCATCAGAAGCGGTACTATAGCAGATGCTTTGTGGCATCGAGCTCGCCATCGTGCAAAGCGGTAGCACCGCCCAGCTCTTATCGTAGCCAGCAAAGAGTACCGCTGGCTGGGCGGTAGTACCGCTGGTGCGTGAAAGCGGTAGCACCGCTGGTCAAGCGGTAGAACCGCTCTGGTGTGTCGATCTGCCAAGATCGACAAAGACCGAAAAAAACTCAAAAGATTCAAATTTTTGGCTCCATGTTTAGGCTTCAAATTTGAATCACTTTGAGGCTTATAAATACCCCTTCCTTTTCAGCTGAAAAACTCAACCCTTAGAGAGTTAGATTTTGAAAATAAGTCTTGGGAAAGTCTTGTTCTTCATTTGCTTAAGTGTTCACCTCATTCTTCTTGTGAAATCTTGTAAGAGTGTGAACCACTTGTAAAGGGTTGTAAGAGGGGTATTTGATTCTTCCCCTTCAAAGGATTTGATAGTGGAAGAAGGGAGCCTCATCGGAGAAGGCTTCGGAAGTGGATGTAGGTCACTTTGACCGAACCACTATACATCGCTGCGTCTTGATTGTGTGTGTTTAAATTTCTGTTTTACTTTGCTGCAAGCCTTTACTTTACTTGCTCCACTTCCTTTTTATCTTTGTACGCATGCTTTAAAGTTAGAATGCAAAAATCAGTTTCAAATGAAACGTTGCTTTCATCGTCTGAAGTTCCAAGCTTGTTTTAAATCGCTAAAAAATCCATCGTTTTATCCGCTGCACTAATTCACCCCCCCCCCTCTTAGTGCCGCTCGATCCCTAACAGTGTGCTGTATATCCGTTCATATGATGGAGGTAGCTGGTCTTATAGCTACTCATGTGGAGACACTAAGGGTATGTTAGAACCCTCCGTGGATTCTAAGCTTGGGGTTGATCTCTATAGGGGATCGGCCTCCTTGGAACTCTATAGGGGTTCCTTCCTCCAAGTAGCTGCACAAAGGCTGCTAAAGGATTGATCTATTCATTGACTAAAAGAGGATGAATACATGATTATTTATAGGGCTTCTAAGCCCCAACTCCTAATAGGACTCTTACTCAAGACTCCTACTTCTAACCAACTTCTAATTAGGACTCCTTCTCTAGTAGGATTCCTAATTCTAATAGGACTTTTTCCCTAATAGGACTTCTACTTCTAATAGGACTCTTTTCCTAATATGACTCCTATTTCTAATAGGACTCTTTTCCTAATAGGACTCCTACTTCTAATAGGACTCTTTTCCTAATAGGACTCCTACTTCTAATAGGACTCTTTTCCTAATAGAACTCCTACTTTTAATAGGATTCTTTCTCTAATAGAACTCCTTTTCTAAGAAGTAACCTAACCCTAACCTAGCCGGCCTCTTCACCTCTTTAATAAGGGTCGGCTAGATAGGATTTACATGAATGCCCTTATCAATGAAACTAAATTAGGACTCTCATAGCTAGAGTCCTAACAGGGTACAATGCAGGTGCTTATTGGAGAATGAGTTCACTGATTGATCCGCCTACGGAATGCTGGATGGTTATTGATACCTCATGTTAGACAGCGATTCCGTAGTCCCAATAGTGTATCTGGTCCTTAGACTTGAGACACCAAGAATGTCCTGTATGAGTACTCCACTCTTTGATACCGGACTTATAGGTTTGGAAAGTTTCAGATCTATTAAGTGTCAATAGAGGATCATCCGCTCTCGGTATCATGAGAGGAATATCTCATGTGTTCTTGCTCGAACAAATCCTTAACCAAGGTTATTCGGATTGAGAGAGAAAGAGTTTTCCGGGAGAATCTGACAAGAGCAAGACTCGAGGAGAGACCGTATGGGCCTGACAGCACCATGTCTGGTATAGGGTCTCTGGGATATTAGATGGATGAGAGATTATAGATACATAGTAACTGAGGATAGATAGGTCTAAAGGATTGGATTCCCCTGTATCGTCTGGGGGCCGCGGCGTAGTGGCCTGGTATGTCTGCAGTCGATGAGTTTGGTGAATTATTATAGAGATAATAATTCACTATGTCTAAAGGAGTTCTGACAAGTATAACTCACGGCCAGCTCGATATTGGGCCTAGAGGGTCACACATATATGGTAGGTGTTGCGACGAGTAGAGGTTCTGATATGAGATATCCGCTGAACCCCCTATCTTATTGGATATCCATTAAGCCCCTGAATTATTGGATCCTGAGATGAGATCCAATAATTGCTAATAAGAGATTATTGGGTAGAAACCCACTAATCCAAGAGGCTTGGGTAATTGGATGGAGATCCAATACCTAATAGGGCAAAAGATCTATTAGGATTTTTCAGGTGGCCTCTATAAATAGGAGGAAACCAAAGCTCTATAGGCTGAGGGTTTCTTTTGGTAGCCACCTCCTGTTCTCCTCTCCCCAAAGAGAGAGGTGCATCGTCCTAATCCCTGCCATGTGGATACCGCTAGAGAGGAGGACGCTTGACCTCCTTCGTCCTCTCCCACAGATCTGCAGGAATTCAGGGATATACGATCTCCCTAGGTATGTTCTTTTACACGTGTAGTTTTGCGGATTTATTTTTGACGCACCGATCTTCGTACGACGATAGAAACTTTCTATGAGAAATCTAGGGTTTTGTATTCTATTCTTCCGCTGTGCATGTGATGTCGCTCCCCTGATGGATTTCCCAACAACCTAAAGCCAATCACCAACATATCTGATCCCCCATCATACCTTTGTGATGCTCAAAGACAATCTGAGTCAATGGCTTTGTCAGTGGATCTGTAATGTTATCTTCGGATGGAACTCTTTCCATTGCTATATCTCTTCGGGCCACGATCTCTCTAATAAGTTGAAACCTCCTCAGAACACTTCTGATGAGACCCGGGTTCTCTTATCGGAGTAATCGTCCCATATTTGTCGTAATATAAAGGAATCAGCTCCTCGCTGCTCGGGATGACTCCTAGATCTATGATGAACTTCTTCATCTAGACTCCCTCCTTTGCTGCCTCTACTGCAGTAATGTATTTCGCCTCTGTGGTCGAGTCAGCAGTAGTGTCTTGCTTGAAACTCTTCCAGCATACTTCTCCTCCATTCAGGGTGAACACATACCTTGAATTAGACTTGCTATCATCGACATCGGACTGGAAGCTCGAGTCCGTGTAGTTCTCAACCCTGAGGCTACTACCTCCATATACCAATAAAAGATCCTTAGTCCTTCTCAAGTACTTAAGGATACTTTTTACTGCTTTACAGTGCTCCAAGCCTGGATCTGCCTGATATCTGATCGTGACACTCAGAGCATACGCTATATCAAACCTGGTACATAGCATAGCATACATGATAGATCCTATCGTTGATGTATATGGTATCATATCCATATGTGCCCTTTCTTTAGGAGTTTTTGGGGACATACTCCTAGAAAGTGATATTCCATGTCTTATTGGTATGAGACCTCTCTTGAAATTTTCCATGCCAAACCTTTTAACAATGGTGTCTATGTACCTTGATTGGGATAAGCCAAGCATCCTCTTGGATCTATCTCTATCGATCTGTATCCCCAATATGTAGGATGCTTCTCCTAAGTCCTTCATGGAGAAGTGTCTAGATAAACAAGTCTTTACTATAGAGAGCATTCCTACATCATTCCCAATGATCAGGATGTCATCCACATATAATATCAAAAAGGTGATAGTGCTCCCACTTACTTTTCTGTACACACAAGGCTCATCTTTGTTCTTAACGAAGTCATAAGATCTGATCGCATCATCAAATCTTATGTTCCAACTTCGGGAAGCTTGCTTCAATCTATAAATGGACCTAAGTAACCTGCACACCTTATCTGGGTTATCCTTGGATACGAATCCCTCAGGCTGTATCATATACACCTCCTCCTCGAGGTTACCATTAAGGAATGTGGTTTTGACGTCCATCTACTTGATCTCATAATCATAGTGTGCTGCAATAGCCAATAGAATTTGAATGAATTTTAGCATAGCTACAGGTAAGAAAGTTTTGTCATAGTCAACACCTTACCTTTGACGATACCCTTTAACCACTAGCCTTGCTTTATAGGTCTCTGCCTTTCCATCTAGTTCAATCTTCTTTTTGAAGATCTACTTACAGCCAATGGGTACAATACCCTCGGGTGCATTAACTAGGTTCTAAACCTTGTTGGAGTACATGGAATCCATTTCTAAATTCATGGCTTCTTGCTATTTCCCGGAGTCTATGCTCATAATAGCCTCATCGTAGGTCTTAGGATCAATATCGTCAACATCCTCTCTTCTGATATGTCCCACATATCTCTCAGGAGGATGGGATACTCTATCGGACCTACGTAAAGTTGGAACTTGTGTCTTAGGTATCTGAACAGACTCTAGCTATGGAATGGTGCTTGAGGTAGGTTCTCGAACCTCACTTAATTCTATCATGCTCCCACTGTCTCCACCAAGAATGTGTTCCTTCTCAAGGAACACTGCTCTCTTGGCTACAAAGACTTTTTGGTCCTCAGGGTGATAGAAATAATACCCACAAGTTTCCTTGGGGTATCCCACGAACTTGCACCATTCCGTTCTGGATTCCAACTTGTTAGGGTTGTGTCTCTTAACGTGGGCAGGGTAGCCCCAAACCTTAACAATCTTAAGATCAGGCATCTTTCCATTCCATATCTCATATAGAGTAGACATCACTGACTTGGTTGGAATTCTGTTCAGAAGGTAAGCTGTAGTCTCTTGGGCATATCCCCAGAATGAGATGGGTAGGTCGACGAAACACATCATGGAACGCACCATGTCTAACAGTATGCGATTCCTCCTTTTTGATACACCATTAAGCTGTAGTGTATAAGGAGGTGTCCAATGAGATAAGATCCCATAGTCTTTGAGGAACTGGGTGAACTATGTACTTAAGTACTCACCTTCTCGATCTGATCGAAGAGTTTCAATACTCTTTCCTGTTTGGTTGTCCACTTCATTTTTATATTCCTTGAATTTCTCAAAAGCTTCAGACTTGTACTTCATCAAGTACACATATCCATATCTTGAGAAATCATCAATAAAAGTAATGAAGTAGGAGTAACCACCTATGGAATGAGCCAACATGGGACCGCATACATCACTATGTATGAGTTCTAGTAACTTAATGACTCTCTCTCCAATTCCACTAAATGGAGAGTTGGTCATATTTCCCCGAAGGCAAGGTTCACATGTCGCATATAACTCATAGTCAAATGGATCTAGATATCCATCTTTTAGCAACTTTTGAATCCTTCCTTCGTGGATGTGACCTAGCCTACAATGCCAAAGATATGCATTGTTCACCTATTCTCATTTCCTCTTAGACTCACTTACACTCATGATATATGGAGCTGTATCTAGTATAAATAAACCATTATGCAATATTCCTCTCATGATCATCTGATCATCTAATATTATTGAACAACCATTATTCTTAAAAACTAATTTATATCCAATAACTGTCAAACATGAAATGGAAATAATGTTTTTGATAATAGAAGAAACATAATAGCATGCATCTAATACAATAATAGCTCCGTCAGGCAGATGTAAGGTGACCTTGCCAATAGCCACTGCAGTAACCTTTGCTCCATTGCCCATCTTAAGGTCCATCTCGCTTCTGTTCAATCTCCTAGGTTCTGCCAGAAACTGCAATGAATTGTAAATATGATAAGCACTCCCGGTATCCAATACCCATGTATTATCAAAAGATTCTGACAAATGGAGAATGATCATGAATGTACCTAAAGCTTCTGCAAGCTTTTGTTTTGCCCTCTCTGCAAGGTACTCTTTGCAGTTCCTCTTCTAGTGCCCATCTTTGCCGCAGTGGAAGCACTGGCCTTTGTCCTTTGTTGGGTCTTTCTTGGCAACCTTTGCCTTACCCATTTTGCCCTTGCCCTTGCCCTTCTTAAGGGTCTTCTCAGCCTTCCTTTTTTTTCTGGTCTCACTAGTGTAGAGAATCGGTTTCTCTTTCTTGATGGTGCTCTCCTCTTCTCTCAATATATTGAGGAGCTCTGGGAGAGTCACCTCAAGTTTGTTCATATTAAAATTCATTGTGAACTGAGAAAAGGAATCTAGTAGGGATTAAAGCATAAGATCCATACATCGGTTATCCTCTAGGACCATTCCTAGACCTGTGATTTTCTCGATCCACTCAATCATCTTAAGGACATGGTTCTGAACCGATGTCCCCTCAGTCATACTAGCACGAAAAAGACTCTTTGATATCTCATATCGCTGAGTTCTTTCTTGTTCCTCAAATAATTTGTGGAGATGCAGGAGTATGGAATTAGCATCGATATTTTTATGCTCTCTGTAACTCAGTAGTCATAGAGGCCAACATATAACACTAAGCAAGAGTGGAATCATCTAAGTACTTTACATAACGAGCGATCTCATCCTCGCTTGCCCCTTCGTCGGGCACTCTCTATCACTTGCCTTCAATCTACCCGTTGCTATAATCAAATCATATTTACGATAACTCTATTTTGGTTATACGAGATACTTGCCTTAGAGCTGTAGGGCGATACAGACCAAGAGCAAGTGCTTTTGATTAGGCATAAAATGCACCAGAAGAACCGATAGTGGGGCTTACATAAGCATACAACATAATACCTCTGCTCCACTTAGAGAAAGAAGGAAGGGTTGTTTACTTTAGCATTCTTTTATTTCTTTATCGCCGTTGCTTGTTGCAGTGTTACGAGCAGCTTCTTTACGTTTTCTGAGTGGAAGTGAACGGAGGCATATAGGTTAAAGCACAAAGCCGGGTATTTTTGGATAAAGCTGTTGTGCTCGGGGCGTGAGAGCCTTAAACGAGAACTCTACTAACGCTGATTCAATTAGCACTTCCTCTGTAGCTTGTTGGGTTGACAGCTTCTTATTGAGTTGGAACAGACAATAAGCATTTACCGAGCTTCACACTATATGGTGCTTAACTTCTTAATGAACACTGATTCATGCCTTTCATCGTCTTAAGAATTAGAGGTGTAGCCATTCAATTCAATAAGGAGAGTTTCATTTCCATTCCACAAGCTTAGGCACAAGATATATTCCGTAAAGTGAGGATGCAGGTGCTTTCGAGTTCAGGGCAGACGTACTTACTCTTACCAGGGCAGACGTACTTACTCTTACGAGCACTAAGTAAAGAATACTCGTTTCCAGTTCTTGTTTCATCCGATGAAGAAGCCGAATGCTAATCTAATGAATGCTAATCTTATGCGGAATCCTATGAAGAAGCCGAGATGCCTCTCTTTTCGAATGACTGCCCACTACACGTAGCAGTTGATTCTAGCTAAACAAAATACGAGTCTCTATCTTTGGGTACGAGTGCAGTATCAAGTTTAGGAACAGGTGCAAGTAAGGTCAGCAGCAATTACATTTTTCACTAAATGAGTTGTTCGGGCAAGACGTTGTGTGCTAACGGCAAGAGATAGAGAAACAGAATGATTTGTTGCGCTAACGGAAGTAGATGATCTTCAATATGAAGTCTAATAGAAGAGCAGAAAGAGACTCGTATGAAGTGAATACATGATGAAGGGCTATTTTCTAGGTAAGGCCAGAAGTGTTAGAGCTGGCCCCAGGAAATTTACCAAAGAGTAATTTTGGCAACCCAACAAAGACAATAAAGCAGAAAGATAAAAGAAAGAAGGACACCGAATTTACATGGTTCGATTAATTGACCTACATCCACAAACGAAGGAGGAGCAAAACTCTTACTATAATAGGGACAATTACAAATACCTTAGGAAATTATTCCTAGGCCATAAAGCACCTAAAACTACTAAACAAGAAAAGCCCAAAATATTTAATATGGACTTAATGAAATTAAATCCAAAGCGGCTTTTCTTGTGGTGCCTGTGGTGCATCTTGCTTCTGAGATGGAGGCCCCTATTTATAGCTGCAATAGGAGATAACCAATCTGATTTTCCTGATGTGGGACTATATGGGACTTGCCAAACTAACAAATCTCCACCTTGGCATGTCCCAGCATTGACAATTAGCAAAACTTGCTCCACCTTCTTCATAAAAGCCCCAACGGGCAATCACCAATAATGAATACCAACTAAGTCCAAGCACTGCTTGAACTTGTATATTGGAAGAGGCTTCATAAGCATATTAGCTGGATTGTCCTTCGTATGAATTTTTTGAACAAGGACCTTTCCCTCAACAATGGTATTATCACAACAAACTGCATTTGAGTAGGTAATAGGCTCACCAACTCCACCTGTTTCTTCTACAACAGACAAAGCATATACAACTAAATTTGCATATCTTTGTGGTAGTCGAATAACTCTCCATGGTCTATCCTTGGCTATGGAATATTGCTCTTCCTCTGAATCACCTTTGTCAATAGACTCGGGAGAATTGAAGCTGACTCTTTTTTGCTTTCCAAAAATGTAATGTTCACAGAAATCCAATGGCCCAGTACTCTGTCCGCAAAGAAGATCCTTTTTGCTCAATATGCTCAAACCTTTTTTGCTCATATAACCCAAACATATATGCCATAATTTGGTGATGTCAGAATCAAACAATGATGATGACGAGACTGCAACCGAGCCTGTGACAGTAGTTCCCTGGAAAATATACAAGCTACCAGACCTACAAGTTTTCATAACAACAAGGGCACCTCTAGAAACTTTCATTACTCTACCTTCAGCTACGTACTTATACCCAAGAGCCTCTAGGGTGCCTAAAGAGATGAGATTCTTTTTCAAATCAGGAACATGTCTAACATTAGTAAGCATTCTCACAATACCATCATGCATTTTAATTCGGATTGTGCCTTTACCAACAATATCACATGCGGCATTATTGCCCATCAAAACAATTCCACCTTTACAAGATTCATATGTGGAAAACAAATCCCTATTGGGACACATGTGATAAGAACAACCCGAATCTAAAATCCATTCATTTTTAAACCTCATCCTGTCATCAATAGTAAAGAAAATATTTTCAAAATTCTCATCAGCCGCAACACTAGCTTCAACGGACTCAGTAGTCTTCTCAACAGTTTTTTTCTTTTGCTTTAATTTATTTTTCAATTTAAAGCAATCGGTCTTAATGTGCCCCATTTTATGACAATATCTGCACTCCAAATTCTATGTCTGGATTTAGATCTAGATTTAGATCTACTACTGTCAAATTCTCTTTTATCAGTTCTACCCCTGACAACTAGACCCTCGGCCTGATTTCCTCTATTCTCCCAGTGATATCCTTATCAATCTGCTCCTTAGATTTTAATGCAGATTTAATTTCCTAATATGAAATTGTTTCTTTTCCATAAATCATAGTATCACGAAAATACTTAAAGAATTGGGGGAAAGAATACAAAAGAAATAGGGCCTTATCCTCATCATCAATCTTTGCATCTATATTCTCCAAATCCATAACTAAAGAATCAAATTTATCAAGATGTGAGAGTATAGATGTACCTTCAGTCATTCGAAGCATATACAAACTCTGCTTCAAGTAGAGACGGTTCTCCATTGTCCTCTTCATATACAAGGCTTTAAGCTTGTCCCACATGCTCTTAGCCGTAGTCTCCGTAGCTACCTCCCGTAAAATCTCGTCAGAGAGATTTAGAATAATGCTTGATCGGGTCTTCTTATCCATACCCGTAAAATCTTCCTTTGACATACCATCTGAAATTTTCTCGGCTCCCTGTAATGCCAAATCAACTCCGTCTTGAACCAAAATGGCCTCCATCTTAAGTTGCCACATACCGAAGTTGACATTTCTATCGAATTTCTCGACAACGATCTTTGTTATTGTCATTATTGCCAAAAGATCCCAAGACCAGGCTCTGATACTAGTTTGTTAGAGCTGGCCCCAGGAAATTTACCAAAGGGTAATTTTGGCAACCCAACAAAGATAATAAAGCAGAAAGATAAAAGAAACAGGGACACCGAATTTACGTGGTTCGGTCAATTGACCTACGTCCACGAATGAAGGAGGAGCAAACCTCTTACTATAATAGGGATAATTATAAATATTTTAGAAAATTATTCCTAGGCCATAAAGCACCTAAAACTACTAAACAAGAAAAACCCAAAATATTTAATATAGACTTAATGAAATTAAATTCAAAGTGGTTTTCCTTATGGTGTCTATGGTATATCTTACTTCTGAGATGGAGGCCCCTATTTATAACTGCAATAGAAGATAACCAATCTGATTTTTCCGATGTGGGACTATATGAGACTTGTCAAACTAATAAGAACTATTCTTTATCGTCTACAAACCTCTGTTTCAACAAATATGACAGTGAATCTCCTTTCTTGCCCTCCTAATGGCTCTGATAATGATTTCTTTTTTCCCAACATCTTTCTTTGGTGCCTCTGGCCAGTTCCGAGAGACTTTAAAAGAACTGCAGATTCCGTTGAAACAGCTGATTCTCTTGTTGATGATCCTAATAAGGTTTCTGATCTTATCTTAGCGCCTAAACTGGCCCTTATATCATTTTGGTTGCGCAAAGGAAAACTGTTGAATCTCACGTATCTCATATAAAAGATGAATTGAGGAGTCCTGCTTAACTGCTTAATTGAACTGACACTGTCCCCTTCCCGTAAGCTATGAATTCCATTTCACTGACACTGTCAACTCTCCCTTTAGCACTTGTTCTTGTTGTTCCTTGTCAACCTTTTATGGAATCTTTCTTACCTTAGAGTATATAAATAATGAATATTACCTGCAAACTGATCTTTCTTCTTATTATGATGATGATTCTTATAGAAACGGAATCTATATCAATAAAGTAGGCAGCCGAAGAACTCCCGTTAACGCAACATTAGTCTAAGCTTTTTCCCTATACATTGAACTAAAGCACAGAGGCAGAGGCAAGCTACACACCTACTCATATAGCACAGAGGCAGAGTGGAGTTCACCCCGAATACACTATACACTTGCAGAGTGACCCGCTTCTATACATAATTAGATACTTACCGGTGCAGCTCCGTAAGCTGATGAAGGAACTCATCAAACGTTAGCACAAGGGAACCATCAAGCGGTTGTGTTGTAGAAAGTCAAGCGCGGAACGGGAAAGTCGCTCGCTAAAGGGAAAGTTCCATCTTCTCCTCCAATCTTTTCCTCTGCGATAGATTCAAATGATGTTTAAGTCGAGGTTGGAATAAGGGAATAGAGTACCGTATAGAATAAATAATAAGAGATCAATTCCATTCCAAAGCTAACCCGCTCCAGTCAGTAAACTCACTTTCGTCGTTGAGAGACTTTCTACTTGATTTTCTCCGTTAGCGCAGTCAAGAGAGGGAGTTTAGACTTTAGAATGGCAAAAGCAGAGCCCAACACTTGATCGATCATACATGTGTTCGGCGTAGAGTAGTTCGGTTCGTGTTCAATACATAGAGCGCGCAGGCTGACTTTCGTTACGGACTTTTCCTATTCTATTATCATTCCGAGATTAGCGGGTTGGAGAATAAGATCAAGTCGAAAATATATCAATTCTTTATTTTATTCATTCAAAGGAGAGTCTCGATGGGACAGATTTGCGTCAAAGGAAGTCAGTGGAATTTCCATTACTAGACTAGGGTTTTGATTACATCATAAAGTCATTCGTATTACTAAGAGCTAACGGAAAGGGCAAACAACACGCTTGGATCCAATCCAATTACTCCTTTCGATCGGACAACTAGCGCATCCTTCTTTCCAGGGGTAACTCGTAGCTAACTTGCTATCGGCTTCTCTTCCACTCCCTACATAGCGAAATTCTCCCGAAGAAGGAGATAAGAGTGTACATAGCGAAATTCTCCCTTCCCTTATTCTCGGACTAAGAGATAAGACTCTATCGCTAACTACAGGGCTTGGCTCATCGGTTGACAGTGTTAGAGTTATGGTATCTCCCTTACTGAACTAAGAGAGAGCCTCTTAACAATAAAAAAAATGACTCACTTCGACGACTGGGACACTTCCTACTTAACCTACCAAATTGACGGGGTAGAGTAATTGGTTGAACTAGTAATTAATGCTCAAAGGTACTCAGTTCGACCCTTGCAACTTCTCACAGGTGGGCAGTATATAAGTTAGATATTAGCATTTTTTCATGGGGATCTTGATGAAGAGGTCTATATGAACACCTGGTTCAGCAGATTTGATGTTGGTCAAGCCCAAACGGTACCAACTCATTTAGTACAAAACAAGACCTAAGGAGTTAAAGAGAGAGATCTCTTTGGAGCCCTTGAGTTCTCAGCCGGTAATGGGAAGATTCGCTTCGGAATTGGAATGGTATCCGCTCGAGGAGCCGCCTGTCCCTGCCTGCTTATCTAGACCAAACAGCAACCTTTGGTGCTTCGGGACAAACCTATTGAATTGATTCCACAATTTGCTAGTTATGCTGTCTTGATCCCCTGAAGTGAGAATTAGGATGTCCCTGGCGAACTCAATCGGGCATTCAGTGGCTAGGGTGCGACCAAGGAAGAGCGGGAAAAAGTGAACCCCCATCGACCTCCCCTTTTCCAGATATCCACATTGGAGGGGCGGCTTAGCTGCGGCAATACAAAGCACTCTAGCTTCCATTATGTATGCACCCGATGAACGAAAAGAGCCCAGCCATTCCGTTAAGATGTCGGGACCGGATCAGAAAGGAGGTCCCTACCTAAACCAGGCCCGGACCTTATCGCTGCATTCCTTCCGAAGCAACCGAGCCTTCTATGAAAAGAATTCTTTATCCGGATCGTTCGGAGCCGGCCCCGGGCCAATAAAACCTTAGTCTCCTTCCCACCTATTACGGAACTGATACGGCCACCGAGTGACGTGTCGTGCTGGCCTCGTTCTGTCTCCGATGTCCAGGGGTGTCCGGCACCTGTCGTAGCTTTCACACGTGGGACGTCCTCATGCTGATGGGGCGGTCCTCCGTGTGCCTCGAGCTCAACTCCTGCAAAAATAAGCCTGGGTCGGGATTCTCCCGACGTGGCCCCTCCGACGCTCAAGTCAGCCTTTCGTCCCTTCCTTTTTCGTCCCCCCCTCTTGGAGCCAGGTGGGGGTCATATATAGGCGCGTCTCGAGGCATACCTTGGTTCAGATGCCGGCGGGGTTGCATCGAGTGGCGCCGAGTAGACTGATGCTGCACGCTGTTGTTCCGGGATCTCGGAGCCGAGCGACGTCGCCGTGGGATTGCGGGATTATCCTGCTTCATCCGTCTCGATCCCGAGATCTCGGGTACGGTTGTCCTGCGGGTGCTGTCCCATCAAACCCGATGCTAGGGGCGTGACCTGGCGGTACACGTGGGACGTCCTTGTGCTGATGTGGGTGGTCCGGGAATTCCCCTATCACCACCTATCGACGCGAAGTAAGTCTAGCTTTCTTCTTCTTAGACCTTTCAGAGATCTTCATTCACCTTGCTCATCGTTGTCATAACTCGGAATGAATTGGAAGTGCGAGATGCACTAATCGGAAATCTCTCTTGACTTATTGGCTTTGACTGCGGTAAGTCATTCATCATCGGAATCTCACTCACTCGTTTAGTTTCAATGCAAAATGGGAGCAATGGCTGCTTTCTTCCTAAACAGGAGAGTTCGAAGCGTCCTAAGATAAGGAAGAGCTTAACTTAACCACACCCAAAGCTAATGAAACTTCCTTAGAACTTCAGGAGCAGTCGAAATAATTGAAGAAGTTATGATGAAACTTCGAGCTAGGCTTTGCTGACGTCGAAGGTCCAAGTGGACAGAGCTATACGGAACCGACTTGAGTCCTGACAAATCGATGAAGTTAGGTTCACTTTATCCAAACGCAGGTACGATGAGCTTCCTTAAGAAGAGAAATGCGGACCGAAGCGCGCGAGATGGCTTGTTGGGACTTTTCGCGATGCCGAGATAACAAACGACCCCTACACCCAATGGGCCAAGGGAACAACAAAAACCAAGGAGAAAAGCTAGAGCAGCTCCAGCTCGAGGTCACGATAACCTTTCTTTCAGGCCCTATCTTATCCCGAACCACTAGTCTTTAGCAGCTCCATTCGATAGATGTGGATGGAAAGATTATGGGTCCCTAATTGGACAGGCGCACTATGACTCGTTCGTTACCTGGAAGTGCCAAGTCATACCGCCTACGGAAGTGACCTTGGTCTTACCTCGGGGTAACATTAGACTTAAGCTGCTATTACGGATTACACTGAGACTTGCACTACTAATAGCTCGAACTCGGATTGGAGGCACGCAACGCAGGTCTTTCTCGCTGGTTCCGAACTCCCTTAACTGACAAAGGAAAGAAACCATAACATTAGTATACCATTTGAGAAAAGTTGAAGCCATCTTAAAAACGACTAAGCTGTAACCCTGAGACTGATATTGACAAGGGAAGGAACTTCACGACCCCCGCCGGAGAAATGTAATAAGGAGAGTTTGAGGCAGAACACTTTTTCTAGGGTTCTTATGTCGATATAAGTTATTAAAGTAGAATATTGAACTTATAACTCATTATGGAGAGGCAATTGAATGGGATTGGATTCAATACACCCGACGGCCTAGCCTTGGTTCTATATAGCATCCACTCAAGCAGTCATTATATACTTGTTAGGATTCTGAGTAGAGTATCTTTCCGTATAAGGGTCTAGTATCTTTCAGTAATTATATGCTAGTTTTGATTCTTAGTACATAGTGGAGTATCTTAAAGTCACAGAGTTTTCTTAGTCCTTTTGAATCTTAGTTAGTCTAGTATATCCCATATGCAAGATGTATTCTTTTCTTTATTGGCAACGGAACCATCAAGAGGCCCGCTCAAACGCATCTGTCCTGATGAATACGAGTGCAGTTCGCCCAGTTCAAGTAGTGGCTTGCTTTGAAGCGCTAAGTCAATAAGTTTCATCTGTCTTTGGTGGCGTAGGGAGAGGAGTTGGCTGGCGCGAGTCTACACTACGAGGGAAGAATCAAGATCATGCAGCAGATATAGGATCTTCATAAGGAGATTTCAAGTCTAGTTTTACAAGAGAAGAATAAGTTTCCTAAGAATATGAATAAGAAACAGCTGAAACAAGTGCGGGAAATAAAGATTTGTTCGGAAATTATGGTTTCAGTTCAATCGAATTCAACAACCGTGTCAACTGATGAAGCAGTGCGAAAGGAAGCTGGTGGAGCTGTTGCAAGGTAAGAAACATAATAATTAGCCAGAAGGGTTTCTCTAATAGATTTTGGTAACTAACCAAAACAGGCAATTCTCCACAACGTAGTCAACCATACTCTAGCGCAGGAGCAAGCCAATCAAAAACCTTTACCTCTACCCCCATAGACTTTAGACGCCAAAGATGTATCCGTATCAGTTGCAGTAGAAAGAGAAGGATAAGACTAGGATATTCTATAGACAAAGTTTAGGTAATCATTTTGAAGAAGAGGCTTAGGTGTTATCGACCCGAACTCGACCAATCCATGTGAGTTGTGCTAACCTAACATATTCTATGTGATATTAGTATTCGAATTCCTGTCTTCATCGTGATTAGGGGTGACTAAGAGTTTTGCCTTAGGCGAACGTGTCAAGCCTCGGGTTCCATCTGCGCCTCTTCGATGGGGCTTCGGCCAAACCATCCATCTTTTCCTAAGAGCAACGGCCAAACCATCCATCCATCATAGATGAGATTAATGTTAGCGAGAATCAATAGATGAGATTAATGTTAGCCGAGAATATAGAAATGAAATGGAGCAGTTAAGCGCTACCTGAGTTTGCCGGAGCAAGACGTTCCATAAGTGTTGCGGTAGTTACGGCGAGGAGTCTGCTTGTCTGCTGCTGACAATTGAACTGCTTCAGATCTAATTGCCCCAGTCTGAGAGATTCGTTTCTGTAGTCGCCTATAAGTGCTAATGTGAGCAGCTTTCCGGGGTGTCTCTATTCGTTCGTAGAGTAAGGTGCTAAAAGCCTTTCCGTTTTTACGTTTTTCTAAAGGTACTAAAAGCCTCTCTGTTTTTACGTTCTTCTATATAAGGAATAAAGGTGTCTTTTGAAACTATTGTTGTTCCGGTGCGCTAATACTTACTATCTATTTGTTTACGCGTTAGTGAGTGGTGCGAGTTCATGCTGATAAGGGTAAATGACGGTAAGATAATTTAGTTCACATTTCTAGATTCAAGTTACCAAACTGCTGCCGGATATCTATATTATGTGTGCTGTGTAACTTCAATTAAGAAATCAATCTGTAATAAGTGTTTCATTACGCAAAGACTCGCTAACGGAGAGTTCGAGTCGCCCTGGGTAAACTAATATGATAGGAAAACTCAACACTCATTTCATACCCCACAAAGAGCTCCTAACGAACTGTTGGGCTGATAAAGCCCAGTTCAGCCCATATGGGCTTTAGCAGCCCATAGCCCATAACCCTTCTCTTATTAACCCTAACCCTAACCTAATCTCATTATATATATGGGCTATGGTGGCTACGAGATCAGGAGATTAATATCGCAGCAAAGGGCAGCAACTTGGCAGCGAGATTAAGGATTCAAAGAGAGGAGAAAAGGGCGTAAAAAACAAGAGAAAAGAAAGGGAAGAAGACAAGGAAAACTCGAAATTGTTCTCACTCATCCAAACAGCTTCTCATCTCAAAGTTAGATCGATCTTCATGAATTCTTCCGTGATTGCTTGAGGAGGTTTTGGATATTGTGCACAGTGACGTGATCCTTGTATCCCAGTTATTCTCTTGTGATTGTTGCTTGGGTTTTGGGCAAGAGATTCGAGATTGTACATTCATTATTTCTATAGTGGATTTTCTCTGGTTTGCCCCGTGGTTTTTACCCTTCACGTTGAAGGGGTTTTCCACGTAAATCTTGGTGTTCTATTTGATTGTGATTTCTGTTTTAATTCCGCTGTGTGTTACAGCCTGCTAGTATTTGTTCTTATACAGAAAGTTATTGTTTGTTGCCTATCCTTTTATTTCCTATCAACTGCATCGAGCAAGGTTTTGGTGATTTAACTTTTGTGTTTGAACATGGAGGCTGGTAATGTTTCTCGCATGATTAGTTTGAACGGAAACAATTGGATGATATGGAAACCAAGAATGGAAGATCTCTTGTATTGCAAAGATTTGTATGGACCTTTGCAGGGGGATAGTGAAAAACCCATAACTATGACAGATGATGAGTGGAAGAGATTAGATCGAAAACGGTTGGGTTTATTCGACAAAGGGCTCGATGATAGTGTCTTTCATCATGTTTCTACCGAAAGTTCTGCATATTCTCTTTGGAAAAAGTTAGAAGGTCTCTATGAAAGAAAACAATTTAGCAACAAAGCTTTTTGATCGTAAAACTTGTGAACCTAAAATATAAAGAGGGTGCTTCATTCATTGAGCATTTGAATGAAATTCAAAGTATTACTAACCAGCTATCTTCTATGAAAATGTCTCTTGATGATGAGTTGCAGGCATTGTTATTTCTCGCCATTGCCGTAAAGTTGGGAGACATTGGTGGTTTCCCTCGCAATTTACGCGCCGATGGTATTGTTACCATGAGTCAAGTAACAAGCGCTTTGTTGAATGAGGAGTTGAGAAGAAAGACCTCAAGCAAGATCTCTCGATTGATTCACGTGCACTTATCTCGAGAACAGAGGAAGGTCAAGGTCTAAAGATAGAAGCGATTCACGTATAGGTAGAAGCAAGTCAAGATCAAGGAAAGATATTGTTTGCTATAACTGTGGTGAGAAAGGACATTATAAGAATCAAGGTAAAGCGACCTAAGAAGAGCAAGAAAAAGGAAAAGAAGTGGAGTCTACAGAGTCAAAAGAAAATACCACACTACAATGCGCAGTTGGTGATTATTTGATTTTGTCCCCTTCGATGATATTTTTTCTTGTGTGTGTCGAGATCTCGAGTGGATAATTGACACAGAGCTTCTTATCATGCTACACCACGAGGGAGTTTTTTGCTACGTCATGTGTCCGAAAATTTTGGTGTTGTCAAGATGGGCAACCATGGCACAAACAGACATTATTGGCATGGGTGACATCCATATAAAGACCAACCTTGGATGCAAGTTGGTGCTTAAGGATGTGAGGCATGTGGTTGACTTGAGGTTGAATCTAATTTCAGTTGGAAGATTAGATGATGAGGACTATGATAGCGTGTTTCACAGAGGGCAATGGAAACTCAAGTAAGGGTTCTCTTTTATAGCTAATGGAAAGAAATGTCATACTTTGTACAAAGTTGCAAGCCAAAGCTTATGGTGAAATGCTAAATGCCACAGAGAAAGACTTTAGCATGGAGTTGTGGCATAGGAGATTGGGACACATGAGCGAGAAGGGACTGCAAGCTCTTTCCAAGAGAGAGGTATTGCGACCTCGAGAGGTATACGTTTGAACCCTTGTATTGATTGTTTAGCCGGTAAACAACATAGAGTTTCATTTGCTAGTCCTGCGCTTTGTCTAGAAAAATGCATGCCTTGGACCGTGTTTATACAGATGTATGTGGTCCTTTGAGGACAAAAACTCCTAATGGTTCTACTAATGTTCCTGGCATCGTGGTGCACTTTACTTTGTTACTTTTATAGATGACTTTTCCAGAAAGTTTGGGCTTATGCTTTGAAGACCAAAGATCGGAGTTATTGGTGTCTTCAAAGAGTTCCATGCCGAGTTGAAAGGGAGACAGAAAGACAAATTGAAATGCATAAGATCGATAATGGTGGTGAGTATACAGAGGATTGTTTGATGATTATTGCAGTCACATGGCATCCAAAGATGAGATGACAGCTGGTACACCTCAAAGATAATGCAATTGCAGAGAGGATGAACCGCACCATCATGGAAAAGATCGATGTATGCTTTCACAGCAAAGCTACCCAAAAGGTTTTGGGATGAGGCTTTGAGGACTACATTGATGTGATCAACTTATCTCCTGCATGCCCCTAGATCGATGTTGCAGAGCATGTTTGGTCGTGGAAAGATGTTTCCTATAAGCATTTGAGAGTATTTGGTTGTCGTGCATTTGCACATATTCCGATAATGAAAGGTCTAAGCTGGATGGTAAGACAAAAGAATGTATTTTTCTTGGCTACTCACATGATCAATTTGTTCAGCTTTGGGATCCGTAAAAGCGAAAGGTGTTTAGAAGCGTAGAGATGTGGTCTTCTTTGAGGATCAAACCCTTGAGGATTTGAAGAAGAAGGCACCACCAAGACTTCGCAGAAGGATTAGCGATTGTGACCCGCTTGTTCCTCCAAAGATATCAGGGTGATGGGGAGATGTGCAAGAAGATGGTGTAGAGCCGATATTAATCGACCTGCAGGACATGTTGAGCAAGAAGAAGTTGAGGAGCAGCTTCCCGCAGAACCTCAATTGAGAAGATCTTCTAGACAACGCCACCTTCCGTAAGATACTCTACGGATGAGTATGTTATGCTTATCGATGCAGTGAACCAGAGAGTTACCAGGAAGCAATTGAAAGTGAGCAGAAAAAAATGTGGCTAGTTGCTATGCAGGAAGAGAGGCAGGAGATGTGTCGACAGTTGGTCGGCATGGATTTACACTGAGTCATGGATTTACACTGAGTCATGGGACAGCCTCCCTTATGGGCTGAAGGGGGAGGTTGTTGGGCTGATAAAGCCCAGTTCAGCCCATATGGGCTTTAGCAGCCCATAGCCCATAACCCTTCTCTTATTAACCCTAACCCTAACCTAATCTCATTATATATAGGGGCTATGGTGGCTACGAGATCAGGAGATTAATATCGCAGCAAAGGGCAGCAACTTGGCAGCGAGATTAAGGATTCAAAGAGAGGAGAAAAGGGCAGAAAAACAAGAGAAAAAGAAAGGGAAGAAGACAAGGAAAACTCGAAATTGTTCTCGCTCATCCAAACAGCTTTCTCTCAAAGTTAGATCGGATCTTCAAAGTGAATTCTTCGTGATTGCTTGAGGAGGTTTTGGATATTGTGCACAGTGACGTGATCCTTGTATCCCAGTTATTCTCTTGTGATTGTTGCTTGTGTTTTGGGCAAGAGATTCGAGATTGTACATTCATTATTTCTATAGTGGATTTTCTCTGGTTTGCCCCGTGGTTTTTACCCTTCACGTTGAAGGGGTTTTCCACGTAAATCTTGGTGTTCTATTTGATTGTGATTTCTGTTTTAATTCCGCTGTGTGTTACAGTCTGCTAGTATTTGTTCTTATACAGAAAGTTATTGTTTGTTGCCTATCCTTTTATTTCCCTATCACGAACAACGTCAACTCGAAAGTCCAAATTGGATAATTGCACTACTCCCACACTTCCATTGGAGATGAACTACTGTCAACGCTTCTCCTAGACTTTTCGCTTTCTGTATTAGCTACAGGGGAGCAGAAGCGAAAGCCATAGTTCTTGTTCTTTTTGAACTCCACTCGCGAGAGTGCAAGAATATTCATTGTCCTGTGTTTTAGAGGCATAACAGCATTGCTTACTTATAGCATATGATAGATATTAGTAAAACACTGCTGACTCCGATCCTTTACTTGTTTGCAGGAATATGACCCTTTTTTTCTATACGCCTCCGTTTGCAGCTGACTTACAACCGCGGATGCATATTACTTTAGGAATAGCTTGCTGCTTCCTCTTTGCTTTCTATTCCATTCCTTAGCTTCTTTTCGATTTGATTCTGCCTCGACTGAACCTAGCTTTCCAGGCCATTCTTCTCTCGTAGGCTTTGAACTCCCAACCAAAGAAAGACACTATACTGAAGCTAGAACGTGTAGTGGGCCTTAACTGAACTCTACTTGTTGGGTAAAGAACGTTCACTCTACTTCTTTACTTATCGGTGTTGGTTGCCAACCCCTAGATCTATACTTTGAGCTACAGCCTACTTAACCATGTAGTGGGCCTTAACTGCTGATTCTCTATCTTCTTCTCTTTCTACCATATTGTATGTATTCTATTTGAAGTATTCAATTCCCTTATTTGTATTCAATTAGTATAGTTTGCAATTTTGTATTGACTTGGGAGCACCAGATATAGAATGAAAGTCAAGATGCAGCACCTCTCTCGTCGGCTCGCACAGCATCTTATCAAGTTACTACTCCGGATACCCTAACCTGCGCAATCAATATTCCTGTTGTCGGGAGCAATACGGCATCAGTGAGCTCTTGACCAAACGCGAAACTTTTCTCTTGAAATGCATTTTTGCCTATCCTATTCAAATGGACTTATTTGCTCTTGATACAGCAACTGATCCTGCTCTTGAAGCTGCAACAGATACAGAACTGACCCAGCTTCCTAAACGAATCCTTCTCCAGGAATTGACCCCGACCTTTATCCAGCTTCTCGGTTTGTTGAACCGATAAGACAAGTGGAAGTTAATCATTTGAATATCTCTCTTGTGCATATGTAATTGAATCTCTCTCGAGCGCATCCTCATAATATATAGGAATGAAGCAGTCAACAAATAATGATCTTTCTTGCTATGAAGTTTGTCTATCAGATTTTGTCTCACCCCAAACTCATAATCTGGAAGCTAAGCTTAAGCACTTGTTCGAAAGCGCTAACCATATTCCTTTCACTATAGAATAAGCAACAGGTAGATCAAAACCCATAGGTAGATCGAAAACCACAGGTGTAGGTCGATCGAAAGCAACGGGCGCAAAAGGAACGCCAAGAATATTACTTTCCGATTTGAAGAACCTGTTGGGCTGAGAGCCCAGTTCAACCCATATGGGCTTTAGCAACCCATGGCCCATAATCCTTCTCTTATTAACCCTAACCCTAATCTAATCTCTAATTATATATAGGGGCTATGGTGGCTACGAAATTAGTAGATTAAACATCGCAGCAAGGGGCAGAAATTTGTAGCAACATTAGGGATTCAAAGAGAGGAGAAAAGGGCAGAAAAATAAGAGAAAAAGAAAGGGAAGAAGACAAGGAAAACTCAGAAATTGTTCTCACTCATCCAAACAGTTTCTCATCTCAGGTTAGATCAGATCTACAGTGAGTTTTTCTGTGATTGCTTGAGCGAGGTTTTGGATATTGTGCACAGGGACGTGATCCTTGTATCCCAGTTATTCTCTTATGATTGTTGCTTGGGTTTTGGGCAAGAGATTCGAGAATTGTACATTCATTATTTATACAGTGGATTTTCTCTTGTTTGCCCCGTGGTTTTTACCCTTCACGTTGAAGGGGTTTTCCACGTAAATCTTGGTGTTCTATTTGATTGAGATTTCTGTTTTAATTCCGCTCTGTGTTCCGGCCTATTAGTATTTGTTCATATATAAAAGTTATTGTTTATTGCTTATCCTTTTTATTTCCCTATCAACTGGTATCAGAGCAAGGTTTTGGTGATTTAACTTTTGTATTTGAACATGGAGGTTGGTAATATTTTTCGCATGATTAGTTTGAACGGAAATAATTGGATGATATGAAAACCAAGAATGGAAGATCTCTTGTATTGCAAAGATTTGTATGGACCTTTGCAAGGGGATAGTGAAAAACCCACAACTATGACAGATGATGAGTGGAAGAGATTAGATCCAAAAACAGTTGGGTTTATTCGACAGTGGCTCGATGATAGTGTCTTTCACCATGTTTCTACTGAAAGTTCTGCATATTCTCTTTGGAAAAAGTTAGAAGGTCTTTATGAAAGAAAAACAGCTAGCAACAAAGCTTTTTTGATCAGAAAACTTGTGAACCTAAAATATAAAGAGGGTGCTTCTATTCTTTGAGCATTTGAATGAAATTCAGAGTATTACTAACCGCTTATCTTATATGAAAATGTCTCTTGATGATGAGTTGCAGGCATTGTTACTTCTCGCTTCATTGCTAGAAAGTTGGGAGACACCGGTGGTTTCCTCGCAATTCACATGCCGATGGTATTGTTACCATGAGTCAAGTAACAAGCGCTTTGTTAAATGAGGAGTTGAGAAGAAAGACCTCAGAGTATCTCAGATTGATTCACGGCACTTATCTCAGAGAACAGAGGAAGGTCAAGGTCTAAAGATAGAAGCAGTTCACGCATAGGTAGAAGCAAGTCAAGATCAAGGAAAGATATTGTTTGCTATAACTGTGGTGAGAAAGGACATTATAAGAATCAGTGTAAGCAGCCTAAGAAGAGCAAGAAAAAGGGAAAAGAAGTAGAGTCTACAGAGTCAAAAGAAAATACCATAGCTATAGTGCAGGTTGGTGATTATTTGATTTTGTCTCCATCCGATGATATTTTTTCTTGTGTGTGTCAGGATCTCGAGTGGATAATTGACACAGGAGCTTCTTATCATGCTACACTACGGAGGGAGTTTTTTGCTACGTACAGGTCTGGAAATTTTGGTGTTGTCAAGATGGGCAACCATGGCACAGCAAACATCATTAGCATGGGTGACATCCACATAAAGACCAATCTTGGATGCAAATTGGTACTTAAGGATGTAAGACATGTGGTTGACTTGAGGCTGAATCTAATTTCAGTTGGAAGATTAGATGATGAAGGCTATGATAGCAGGTTTCACAGAGGGCAATGGAAACTCAATAAGGGTTCTCTTGTTATAGCTAATGGAAAGAAATGTCACACTTTGTACATGTTGTAGGCTAAAGCTTGTAGTGAACAGTTAAATGCCACAGAGAAAGACTTCAGCATGGAGTTGTGGCATAGGCGATTGGGACACATGAGCGAGAAAAGACTGTAAGCTCTTTCCAAGAAAGAGGTATTACCTGATCTCAGAGGTATACGTTTAAACCCTTGTATTGATTGCTTAGCTGGTAAACAACATAGAGTTTCATTTGCTAGTCCTGCTTTGTCTAGAAAAATGTATGCCTTGGACCGTGTTTATATAGATGTATGTGGTCCTTTGAGGACAAAAACTCCTAATGGTTCTATTAATGTTCCTGGCATCAGTGGTGCACTTTACTTTGTTACTTTTATATATGACTTTTCCAGAAAAGTTTAGGCTTATGCTTTGAAGACCAAGGATCAGGTTATTGGTGTCTTCAAAGAGTTTCATGCCAGAGTTGAAAGGGAGACAGAAAGACAATTGAAATGCATAAGATCAGATAATGGTGGTGAGTATACAGGATTGTTTGACGATTATTGCAGGTCACATGGTATCCAAATGAGATGACAGCCTTCTGGTACACCTCAAAGATAATGCAATTGCAGAGAGGATGAACCGCACCATCATGGAAAAGATCGATGTATGCTTTCACAAGCAAAGCTACCCAAAAGGTTTTGGGATGAGGCTTTGAGGACTACAATTGATGTGATCAACTTATCTCCTGTCATGACCCTAGATGCCGATGTTGTAGAGCATGTTTGGTCAGGAAAGATGTTTCCTATAAGCATTTGAGAGTATTTGGTTGTCGTGCATTTGCACATATTCCAGATAATGAAAGGTCTAAGCTAGATGGTAAGACAAAAGAATGTATTTTTCTTGGCTTCTCACATAATCAATTTGATTACAGGCTTTGGGATCCAGAAAAGCAGAAGGTGTTTAGAAGTAGAGATGTGGTCTTTTTGAGGATCAAACTCTTGAGGATTTGAAGAAGAAGGCATCAGCCAAGACTTCTGTAGAAGGATTAGCAGATTGTGACCCAGTTGTTCCTCCAGTATATCAGGGTGATGGGGGAGATGTGCAGGAAGATGGTGTAGAGCCGATATTAATCTACCTGCAGGACATGTTGAGCAAGAAGAAGTTGAGGAGCAGCTTCCCGCAGAATCTCAATTAAGAAGATCTTCTAGACAACGTTAGCCTTCCGTAAGATACTCTACAGATGAGTATGTTATGCTTCTTCGATGCAGTGAACCAGAGAGTTACCAGAAGCAAATTGAAAGTGAGCGAGAAAAAATGTGGCTAGTTGCTATGCAGAAGAGAGGCGAGAGATGTGTCGGCAGTTGGTCGGCATAGATTTACACTTGAGTCATGGGATAGCCTCCCTTATGGGTTGAAGGGGAGGTTGTTGGTGAGAGCCCGAGCCAGCCCATATATGGGCTTTAGCAACCCATGGCCCATAATCCTTCTCTTATTAACCCTAACCCTAACCTAATCTCTAATTATATATAGGGGCTATGGTGGCTACTGAAATTAGTAGATTAAACATCGCAGCAAGGGGCGAAATTTGTAGCAACATTAGGGATTCAAAGAGAGGAGAAAAGGGCGAAAAACAAGAGAAAAGAAAGGAAGAAGACAAGGAAAACTCAGAAATTGTTCTCACTCATCCAAACAGCTTTCATCTCAGGTTAGATCAGATCTACAGTGAGTTTTTCTGTTATTGCTTGAGCGAGGTTTTGGATATTGTGCACAGGGACGTGATCCTTGTATCCCAGTTATTCTCTTGTGATTGTTGCTTGGGTTTTGGGCAAGAGATTCGAGAATTGTACATTCATTATTTCTATAGTGGATTTTCTCTGGTTTGCCCCGTGGTTTTTACCCTTCACGTTGAAGGGGTTTTCCATGTAAATCTTGGTGTTCTATTTGATTGAGATTTCTGTTTTAATTCCGCTCTGTGTTCCGGCCTGTTAGTATTTGTTCATATACAAAACTTATTGTTTATTGTTTATCCTTTTTATTTCCCCATCAGAACCGACTTACCCATACTTTGACATCGCTGATTCTTGAGTAGATGTAGATTTTCCTGCTATTTATTAACGAAATCTCGAACTGCTGATTATGTTGAAACAGTGTCTTCTCCTACGCCTTCTTATGCGAGTCGATGTAGACTTAGACCAATCACCTCTATAAACGACACTTGCTGCGGAACCCTTAACCGGCCAATCAATACTTGAAGATTCCCTTAATCGCTCCGTGGGTAGGTAGAGGTGGAGGCTAATACAATATGTTTCAACTAGTTATGCATAGTGGGCTTAGCATTCTTCTTCTTGTCTTGATACGACTTAACTCGCAAACTGTTGATACGATGAAACTGATACTTTGCGACTTGCCCTTACTTATATAAGGCTTTAAACTGGAGCAGGAAATATAAAAAGGATAGACAATAAACAATAACTTTTGTATATGAACAAATACTAGCAGGCTGTAACACACACAGTGGAATTAAACAGAAATCACAATCAAATAGAACACCAAGATTTACGTGAAAAACCCCTTCAACATGAAGGGTAAAAACCACGAGGCAAACCAGAGAAAATCCACTATAGAAATAATGAATATACAATTCTCAAATCTCTTGCCCAAAACCTAAGCAACAATCACAAGAGAATAACTGGGATACAAGGATCACGTCACTGTGCACAATATCCAAAACCTCCTCAAGCAATCACAGAAGCATTCACTGAAGATCTGATCTAACCTGAGATGAGAAACTGTTTGGATGAGTGAGAACAATTTCTATGTTTTCCTTATCTTTTTCCCTTTGTTTTTCTGTCCTTTTCTCCTCTCTTTGAATCCCTAATGTCGCTGCGAAGATTCTGCCCTTTGTTGCGATGTTTTGATCTACTTAATTCGCAGCCACCATTAGCCCCTATATATAATTAGGTTTAGGTTAGGGTTTAGGGTTAACAAGAGGGCTATGGGCTACTAAAGCCTATATGGGCTGAACTAGGCTCTCAGCCCAACAACCTCCCCCTTCAGCCCATAAGAGAGGCTGTCCCATGACTCAGTGTAAATCCATGCCAACCAACTGTCGACACATCTCCTGCCTCTCTTTTGGTAAGGTCTTTGTCAATATGTCTGCTCCATTATCATCTGTATGAATTTTCTGAAGTTGCAACTACTTCTCTTCAAGTACATTTCAAATCCAGTAATATCTGACATCTATATGCTTTGACTTGGAATGAAAAACTGGGTTCTTACATAAATAGATGGCACTCTGGCTGTCACAATATACCACATAGTTTTCCTGTTTAAACCCCAATTCTTGTAAGAATTCTTTCATCCATAATATTTCTTTGCAAACCTCTATAGCAGCAATATATTCTGCCTCTGTGGTGGAGAGAGCAATACACCTTTGCAATCTGGATTGCCATGACACAGCTCCCTCTGTAAAAGTAAGTACAAAACCTGATGTAGATTTTCTTGTATCAATATCTCTTGCCATATCTGCATCTATGTAACCCACTAGTACAGGTGGTCCACCTCCAAAGCTTAAACAAACCTTAGAGCTTCCTCTGAGATATCTCAATATCCACTTCACTGCTGCCCAGTGCTCTTTGCTTGGATTTACAAGAAATCTGCTAGTAACACCCACTGCATATGCGATGTCCGGCCTCGTACATACCATTGCATACATTAAACTTCCAACTACTGAAGCATAAGGAACCTTTTGCATTTTCTCCTTCTCCTCATCACTTGACGGACTGCTTGAGAGCACAACTTGAAGTGACCGAAAGAGGAGAACCAACTGGCTTTGCATTGCTCATACTGAACCTTTCTAATACCTTCTCGATGTATTTCTCCTGTGACAACCAAATCTTCTTGTTTTTCTTGTCACGAGAAATCTGCATGCCTAGTATTTGCTTTGCTAGCCCCATGTCATTCATTGCAAAGGACTCACTCAGTTCCTTCTTCAACCTGTCAATTGTATGCATATCTTTCCCAAGAATAAGCATATCATCAACATAAAGTAAGAGAATAATAAAATCATCACCAAACCGTTTGATGTACACACAATGATCTGAAGCCGTTCTTTTGTATCCATTTTCAATCATAAATGAATCAAACTTTCTGTACCACTGTCTTGGAGCTTGCTTCAATCCATACAAACTCTTTCTTAACTTGCAAACAAAATTTTCTTTACCTTTGACTTTGAAACCTTCTGGTTGCTCCATATAAATTTCCTCCTCCAAATCACCATGAAGGAAAGCTGTCTTCACATCTAACTGCTCCACCTCCAAGTCCTGGCTAGCAGCAATACCTAGAGCAACACGAATAGAAGACATTTTAACAACAGGAGAAATTTTTTTTTCAAAGTCAATACCTTTCTTTTAACTAAAGCCTTTTACAACCAATCTGGCTTTGTACTTTGGTTGAGAACAATATTCTTGAGTCTTCAACCTGAAAACTCACTTGTTCTTCAAGCCTTCATTCCCTGTGGAAGTTGCACCAAATCATATGTATGATTCATCCAGAGCATCCATCTCTTCCTGCATAGCAACTAGCCACATTTTGTTCTCGCTCACTTTCAACCGCTTCTGGTAACTCTCTGGTTCACTGCATCGATCAAGAAGCATCACATACTCATCTCAGAGAGTATCTTCGGAAGGTCGACGTTGTCTAGAAGATCTTCTCAATTGAGGTTCTGCGGGAAGCTGCTCCTCAACTTCTTCTTGCTCAACATGTCCTGCAGGTAGATTAATATCTAGCTCTACACCATCTTCCTGCACATCTCCCCCATCACCCTGATATACTAGAGGAACAACTGGGTCACACCGCTAATCCTTCAGCAAGTATTGGTGGTGCCTCTTTCTTCAAATCCTCAAGGGTTTGATCCTCAAAGAAGACCACATCTCTGCTTTCTAAATACCTTCTACTTTTCTCGATCCCAAATCAGAACAAATTGATCATGTGAGTAGCCAAGAAAAATACATTCTTTTGTCTTACCATCCAGCTTAGACCTTTCTTTATCTGGAATATGTGCAAATGCACGACAACCAAATACTCGCAAATGCTTATAGGAAACATCTTTCCCTGACCAAACATGCTCTGCAACATCAAAGATCTAGGGTCAGACAGGAGATAAGTTGATCACATCAACTGTAGTCCTTAAAGCCTCATCCCAAAACCTTTTGGGTAGCTTTGCCTGTGAAAGCATACATCTGATCTTTTCCATGATGGTGCGGTTCATCCTCTCTACAATTGCATTATGCTGAGGTGTACCAGGAACTGTCATCTCATGCTGGATACCATATGACCTGCAATAATCATCAAACAATCTTGTATACTCACCACCATTATCTGATCTTATGCATTTCAATTGTCTTTCTGTCTCCCTTTCAACTCTGGCATGAAACTCTTTGAAGATACCAATAACCTGATCCTTGGTCTTCAAATCATAAGCCCAAACTTTCCTGGAAAAGTCATCTATAAAAGTAATAAAGTAAAGTACACTACTGATGCCAGGAACATTTATAGAACCATTAGGAGTTTTTGTCCTCAAAGGACCACATACATCTGTATAAACACGGTCCAAGGCATGCATTTTTCTAGACAAAGCAGGACTAGCAAATGAAACTCTATGTTGTTTACCAGCTAAACAATCAATACAAGGGTTCAAACGTATACCTCCGAGGTCAAGCAATACCTCTCTCTTGGAAAGAGCTTGCAGTCCCTTCTCGCTCATGTGTCCCAATCTCCTATGCCACAACTCCATGCTGAAGTCTTTCTCTGTAGCATTTAACTATTCACCACAAGCTTTGGCCTGCAACCTGTACAAAGTGTGACATTTCTTTCCATTAGCTATAACAAGAGAACCCTTACTGAGTTTCCATTGCCCTCTGTGAAACCTGCTATCATAGCCTTCATCATCTAATCTTCCAACTGAAATTAGATTCAGCCTCAAGTCAACCACATGTCTTACATCCTTAAGTACCAATTTGCATCCAAGATTGGTCTTTATGTGGATGTCACCCATGCCAATGATGTTTGCTGTGCCATGGTTGCCCATCTTGACAACACCAAAATTTCCAGACCTGTACGTAGCAAAAAACTCCCTCCATAGTGTAGCATGATAAGAAGATCCTGTGTCAATTATCCACTCGAGATCCTGATATACACAAGAAAAAATATCATCAGAAGGGGACAAAATCAAATAATAACCAACCTGTACTATAGCCGTGGTATTCTCTTTCGACTCTGTAGACTCCACTTCTTTTCCCTTTTTCTTGCTCTTCTTAGGTTTCTTACACTGATTCTTATAATGTCCTTTCTCACCATAGTTATAGCAAACAATATCTTTCCTTGATCTTGACTTGCTTCTACCTATACGTGAACTGCTTCTATCTTTAGACCTTGACCTTCCTCTGTTCTCTGAGATAAGTGCCTGTGAATCAATCTGAGATACTATTGAGTTCTGCCTTCTCAACTCCTCATTCAACAAACTGCTTGTTACTTGACTCATGGTAACAATACCATCTGGCACAGAATTACTAAGGGAAACCACTAGTGTCTCCCAACTTTCTGGTAATGAACTGAGAAGTAACAATGCCTGCAACTCATCATCAAGAGACATTTTTATAGAAGATAACTGGTTAGTAATACTCTATATTTCATTCAAATGCTCAGCAATAGAAGCACCCTCTTTATATTTCATGTTCACAAGTTTTCTGATCAAAAAAGCTTTGTTGCCAGCGATTTTTCTTTCATAGAGACCTTCCAACTTTTTCCAAAGAGAATATGCAGAACTTTCAGTAGAAACATGGTGAAAGACACTATCATCGAGCCACTGTCGAATAAACCCAACCGTTTTTCGATCTAATCTCTTCCACTCATCATCTGTCATAGTTGTGGATTTTTCACTATCCCCTTGCAAAGGTCCATACAAATCTTTGCAATACAAGAGATCTTCCATTCTTGGTTTCTATATCATCCAATTATTTTTGTTCAAACTAATCATGCGAGAAACATTACCAGCCTCCATGTTCAAATACAAAAATTAAATCACCAAAACTTTGCTCTGATACCAGTTGATGGGGGAAATATAAAAAGGATAGGCAATAAACAATAACTTTTGTATATGAACAAATACTAGCAGGCTGTAACACACACAGCGGAATTAAACAGAAATCATAATCAAATAGAACACCAAGATTTACGTGGAAAACCCCTTCAACGTGAAGGGTAAAAACCACGAGGCAAACTAGAGAAAATCCACTATAGAAATAATGAATATATAATTCTCAAATCTCTTGCCCAAAACCCAAGCAACAATCACAAGAGAATAACTGGGATACAAGGATCACGTCACTGTGCACAATATCCAAAACCTCCTCAAGTAATCACAGAAGAATTCACTGAAGATCTGATCTAACCTGAGATGAAAAACTGTTTGAATGAGTGAGAACAATTTCTGTGTTTTCTTTGTCTTCTTCCCTTTCTTTTTCTCTTATTTTTCTGCCCTTTTCTCCTTTCTTTGAATCCCTAATGTCGCTGCGAAGATTCTGCCCTTTGCTGCGATGTTTTGATCTACTTAATTCGCAGCCACCATTAGTCCCTATATATAATTAGGTTTAGGTTAGGATTTAGGGTTAACAAGAGGGCTTTAGGCTGCTAAAGCCTATATGGGCTGAACTAGGCTCTCAGCCCAACAACCCTTACTTATATTAGGCTTTAAACTGGAGCAGGCCATTCTCTCCTGAACCCTGCAACAATACCACCTGAGAAACTACATAATTATGTATCTTATGCTCGGTAATTAGAGAATAAGAGTCAGTCTGTTAGCGATTTACTAAGTTGACGGGAAAGAAGCCAGGGGAAACTCAGATTATATTGAATCTCTCTCATTGGGGTACTAGAAAGGCTCTTTTTATGCATTTGACCTAAGAAACATAGATTTCGAGCTCGCGTTAGCACTTAAGGTAAGTATAGTATTGCCAGGTGTTGGGGTTGGAGGAGCAAGGAACAATAAACAAACAGAATAAAATATTCTTCCAAATGCTCACACCTTATCTGCTTGCTTCATGAACTCTGGTCCTATTTATAGGACCTCATGATAACAACCACTCTAACAACCATTCTCTATCATATCACCCATGATAGAGTTAGTTATTGAAACCACCCTAACCACCTAGATCATGATGAATATTTAGATAACCACCTAGATCTAGATAACTATTATGAATCAATTCTTAACACTCCCCCTTGATTCATAGTTACATACACCAATTTGAGACATAAAATAGATATGTTTTTGAACTGAAAGTGACTTGGTGAGTATATCCGTAACTTGTTCATTTGTGCCACAATACTTCATTGTTATGGCTCCACTTGCTCAAGATCCCGGATGAAATGATAGCATATCTCTATATGCTTCGTTCTTCCATGAAATGTTGGATTCTTCGTCATTGCAATTGTAGCTTTATTGTCACAAAATACTTCCGTTGCTTCCTTTTTCTTTGATAGATCCATTAGCTCCCAGGTTTCATTTTTCTCAATTGACTTGATTTCCTCCTTCATTGCTTTTCTCCATTCCTCTTTTTCAACTGCTTCCTCAAAAGTTGTAGGATCTGAAATAAATAAAGCAAATGTTGAATCATAAATTTCTGTTAGTGATCTAAACTTTCCTGGAGGAGATTCATCTGAGGATTCAGAATTTGAACTGCTACTATGTGAGGCTGACGATGAATTTGTTGGAGCAGGATCTGTTACTTGATTCTGTGGAGTGTCTACTTCTATCGGAATCTGAGTTTGTGTTTCATCTTCTTTTGACTCCCAATTCCAACTTGCCCTTTCATAAAACACAACATTTCTGTTAATAATAACTTTGCCACTAACAGGATTATATAATCGATATGCTTTGGATTGTGAGGAATAACCAATGAAAATGCATTTTTCAGATTTTTCATCAAGCTTGTGGTGATTTTGTGAATTCACCAAAGCATAAGCAATACTACCAAAAATTCTTAGATGGTTTACACTGGGTTTTATACCATACCAAGCCTCAAAAGGAGTTTGATTCATAACAGCCTTTGTTGGTGAAATATTCAACAAATAAACTATCATTAAATCGCTTCACCCAAAACCGATTTGGAAGATTCTTTCCTTTAAGCAAACTTCTTGCCATTTCTACGACTGTTCGGTTTTTACGCTCAGCTACACCATTTTGTTCCGGTGTATATGGTGCTGTCAATTCCCTGTGAATACCATTTTCTTCACAAAAAGAATTAAACTCATTAGATAGAAATTCACCACCTCTATCTGTCCGAAGTGTCTTTATGCATCTACTACTTTGCCTTTCTACAAGTGCCTTGAATTTTCGAAAATTATCAAATGTTTCAGATTTCATTTCTAGAAAATATACCCAACTCATGCGACTATAATCATCAGTAAATAGTAGAAAATATCGACTTTCACCAAACGATTTTGTATTCATAGGTCCACATAAATCAGCATGAATTAATTCAAGACAATCAGATGCTCTCCATGCTTTTCCAACAGGAAATGGTTTTTTACTTTGTTTGCCATAAATGCATCCTTCACATACATCAAGTGTGTTAATTTTAAGCAATCCAAAAACCATTCCTCTTTGCTTTAACAGCCTTAAGCCCTTAATGTTAAGGTGTCCATATCTTAAATGCCACAAATTAGACTCATCCCTTTGAGTTGCAGCTAGAGCATGCTTTTCAATATTTGAAACATCAAGTGGAAACATCTTATTTTGTGTCATGCAAACCTTTACCATAATCAAACCAGATTTTTTATCTTTAATGGTGTATGAACCATCATCAAATATAACTGAATATCCATGATCTATAAGTTGTCCAATACTCAACAAGTTATGTGATAAACTAGGAACAAAGAAAACATTATCAAGGTGTTTTACCTTCCCTTGACTTGTCTTCACCTCAATTGTTCCTTTTCCTTCCACTTGGATTTGCTTATTATCTCCAAGTCTAACATTCAACTTGTGAGTTTCATAAATATCTCTAAATATTGATCTTATGCCTGACATATGATTAGAACATCCACTATCCAAAAACCAAATATCATTTGAGATATCATTAATATGTGAATGAGTCATAAATAACTTACTATTGTCTTCATTTTCCTCCACATAGCTTGCTTGCTTTTCTCTTTTCCAGAGAATCGCTTTCATGTGACCAAACTTTTTACAATAGTGGCATTGAATTCTATTCTTGTAGTTTTTCTGATCATAATTTGATTGCTTTTGTTCATTATGCCCATCAAAATGTCCTCTTCCTTTTCCATTTCCTCTACCACAAAATCCTCCTCTGTCACGAGATCTTCCTGCTGTATTTTTGTCTTCTTTTAAAGTAGAAGACTCCCCCTTAATCTGAAATGCTTTTTCTTCATTTTTCTCAAATGACCTGTTCAACCTTGCTTCGTGTGCTTGCAAGGAACCCATTAGTTCATCAAATGAATATGTAGATAAATCTTTTGATTCCTCAATTGCGGCAACAACATGATCAAATTTTGGAGTTAAACTTCTCAAAACTTTTGCAACAATTATATGATCATGAAGATGTTCACCATAAGTTTTCATTTGACTAACAATTTCAGTCACTCGAGAAAGAAAATCTTGCACCGATTCATTACTTTTCATAAACAAAATTTTAAACTCACGACGAAGGGTTTAAAGCTTTACCGTAATCACCCTTGATAAGCCTTGAAATTCGTTTTGAAGTATCAACCAAGCTTGTTTTGAGGTTGTCGCTGCTGCAATTCTTGAGAATATTGTCTCATGTACAGCTTGTTGAATGAAGAACAATGCCTTTGAGTCCTTCTTTCTGTTCTCCCTCAGCCTGGTTTCCTCATCTGGATCTGCATATCCATTCTCTATTAAGTCCCAAAGATCTTGAGACTTAAATAGAGTCTTCATTTTGATACTCCAAAATTCATAGCTTTTCCCCGAGAAGATGGGAATAAGGGGTTGAGACATGAAATTGTCATTAAAAGTCATAATGCCCAGTTCAGATTGAAACAAGGCTCTGATACCACAAATATTGGGGTTGGAGGAGCAAGGAACAATAAACAAACAGAATAAAATATTCTTCCAAATGCTCACACCTTATCTGCTTGCTTCATGAACTCTGGTCCTATTTATAGGACCTCATGATAACAACTACTCTAACAACCATTCTCTACCATATCACCCATGATAGAGTTAGTTATTGAAACCACCCTAACCACCTAGATCATGATGAATATTTAGATAAGCACCTAGATCTAGATAACTACTATGAATTAATTCTTAACACCAGATCCTATTGTTAAAGTAGAGTATGGAACGAGTGCGCGTTGTCCTTTGTCTTTTTGATATTAATGGAGCGGGCTTTCCTTCGAGTTTCGTAGAGTATATGGTCGAGTGTATTAGCTGACTCTTGGAGGTGCCGATACGAGTAGTGCCTCTGGTTGGTAACGTCACTGATTGTACTGGTTATAGGTTCTGCAAGAGAAGGTGAATTAGCAGTGTGAGTTGAGTATCCCTTTCCGAATGGTTGAAGTTTGAATTGCCAGTTACTGCCCTTAAGTGAAATTGTGAGAGTTGACGAAGTATAGTGCACCACCGATTTTAGAAGAAAGTAACAAAACCGCTTTCTTACATGTTGATGGAAGAAAGTAAACGAACTGCTTTACTTACATGTTGAACAAATTGCTTCTAAACTCACTACTTACTTATTGAACTTGCCTTTACTGGAGACTTTGGGGGCTGCCTGACCCTAGACTTAGGTAAAGAATTATTGCCCATGTCGCTTGTTGCTAGCGTTACTAATGATGTTTCTGTAGCTTATTTCCTTGTAGCTCCGTTAGCGAGTTTGGCACTGCTGACTATTATTCTGCTTCCTATGTGGGTGGTTCATTGATGTTTTGAAGCTGCGCTATAGGATGCTTTTGTTTTCTAGCTAACGGGTGAACCCCATTTCAATTAGGGCACTTTCTTTGGTCGAGAGAGATCCACTATACTTTCTTTTGATTCTCTAGTAACGTAAGCATTCAACCTAGCTGTAAATAGAGAGGAGAGTTTGTCTGAAGTCAACAAATACGGAATGGATTCTATCGAGCGCAGAAGATAGAAAGGAGTAAGAGTCAACAAAGGGCTTCCTGCTTAAAAACGAACTCCTTACACAAACATTTGAAGAACTCAGATAGGGGGACTTAGGCAGCTACTTACACTCGCACAAGTACTTCTGGAACAAGACTCTGAAACTACAAGGTCGAAAAGCACTTGAGAAAAGGCTTCTGTAACTCTATTACTTGTTCTTGCGCCGGTTAACTCACCTCGATAAAGAAAGGGCTTCTGTAACTCTACCACTTGTTCTTGCGCCGACAAACTCACTTGTTCCCTTGCGAGAAACTCATCTAATAGAATGAAGTCAAAACCCAGCGGTCAGGTCAAGGAAGGGAAAGCCTTTCACCTTGACTTTCTTATTGCCAAGTGCCACAAAAGAAAAGCCCGCGTTAGCTTAGGTTGCATATGAGACAATGAAGTGACTAACCACAGCATACTCTAAAGACTCTAGATCACTCGTGCTTCTGCAACGGCTGGCTAAGGTGAACGGTTGACTGGCCCTAAAGTTCGAAGTAGAAAGTAGAAAGTATTGTATTATCTCGTGTAACGTTGAAAAGACGCTCCTCTTTAAGAATTGGTTTAAGCAGTGAAGTTGGAGCAGGATCTGAAGCATAATCGAATCTCTTGAAGAATGAATACCCACCGCTTAAGTATAAAGTAAGTAGCAAGCGGAACTTCAAGTCTACTTTCTAATCGATAAGCTCTTTTCTAAATAGCGTCGGTAAAGTATCAAGGGCGCCACATACTTATTTCATGCTCATATCATATAAAAGCGGGTAATCAGAAATTCCATTCTTTTGCCCAACAAGCGTTAGTGAGTTTGTGCCAGCAGTAATATATGTTTTATGTAAGCTGTCTGGTTACTAGTTATCTCTTAATAATGAAAAAGCTATATATATTATTTGAAAGAAGCGACTCAACAAACAATAGAAGAAGAAAGAAACACACTAAAACTACATAGTTAAGGCTCCTGCTTCATTCTTTTCGCGTAGAGCCGCGGATATGAATAAGGATAAGAAATAAGACGTTAAGAAACAAGATCAGGAGCAGGAAGAAGCCACATCTATGTTGCGCTTACGGGAGAGCGGAGCAGAACCTTGATACTGGACCTGTTCCACTTACTTTAGTGCTGACTTTAGACTCTTATTCTATATACTTTGACACTGATTGACAACGCCCTCACTTTCTACTGAAAGCGCTCACTTACCCTCTTATTCTATCAGAGAGAAACGTAAGCCAACGAGAACAGAGGCATAGGCAATCTCCCTGTTTAGTTAAAGCTTTTAGTCAGGTACAGTTAAGGGTAATCAATGACAACGAAGGGCGGGATTAGGTTTCTTCTTCTATTTGCACAACCAAAATTGGAGTGCCCTCAGACGTGGATAGCCTAACTCAGTTCAATCATTCCTCATTCAGAGCTGCTGTCGGTAAAGTCGAAGAGAAGAGAGGTTCCAAGAGGGGCTGGCAGCAAGATCCAATCTTTCTTATAGATTCCCGTAGGTCTGTCTGGTCTTCTAACAAGAATGGCAAGATTCGCTGCTCCTATTAGAATCTGTATTCTTTTATTCTTATGAAATCCTTCGGTCTACCGTCTTTGAATCGAAATTGCTTAGTCGGCTTGCCTTCACTTTGATTATGGCCCAACTAAAACAAGCAACAGCGCTGTGTACTCAATGTTATCCATTACTGTGCTTGTGTTTTGCATCTCTCTGACTTTTTGTAATATGATAGTGAAGTTACTACAGCTTACGTGAGTTTGAACAATAAAAGAAACAAGCAACGTCTATATTAGGTGTCACGCTCAATGCTATTCAATTCTTTAACGATTGGTCCACTAATTTACAGTGAGTCATGGTTCTATCTATATTATATGCTAATTTACAGTGAGTCATGGTTCTATCTATATTATATGCTTCACACAAGCGTCTAATCGGTTTAAGTGATATTACTTGCGCTCTTTTCCATACCTCTTTTTTGTGCTCAATCTCTCTCTGTCAATAAGGCGAGTGGTAAGACCTATGTTCAACGTAGCTAATGTCACAAACCCATCTTGCTCCTAACAAGCAACGCAAGGGAAAGCCAAGTCGCTAACACCCCGGAGCAGGAATTGTCAGAACTTATTGAATCTTAGTTAGTCTAGTAAGTGTTTATTAAGTTAGCGAGCCTGGCAGTTCAATTGCATTTTGACTTAATATGAGATTCCCTATAGGCAGTTCCATTGCATTATTTCAGAATATTCTATTCCCGGCGGAGTTCCATTGCATTATTATTTATGAATAAGATTCTCCCCTTGGGCGAGTTCAGGGAAGAAGAAAGTCATAATTGGTAACAAGACCCATTCTTTCCCTTTCCTGTCCTTTTCTTTCGGTAGGGATAGCTCAATGTTTGGTGTTTCGGTAGGGATAGCTCAATGTTTGGTCTCTTTCGTCAATGTTTGTTGTTTCGTCAATGTTGGGGGCTAGAAAATCCAATGACTATTATTTGTGCGTGTACCATTCTGTCATCGATCACTGCTGGATCGGTTGGTGAGTTACCCAAAAGCATCGAGAAAGGTCTCTCTATCATGTGTTTTTTGATATTCTATACAGGTTTCCATTCTTGCTATGCCCTGCATCGTGTTCGTGTGTCTTTATTGAGCTAGCTTTATTCACTTCAGTGCCATGCGCTTTGCTTCACTTTATAGAATAGAAAGACCGTTGGGGGACTTATTGATTGAAAAGGAGAGTGACAAGCGCAAGCAATCGATCGGATAGTCCCTCTAACATTCAAGCAAACAAACAACTATAGATAGCAAATGGTGAGATCAAACGATTCTTAGTCCAATAAGGACCAACAACGATCCTATCTTAAAGGAGAATCAATCCGCTTAGGTAAGGCTTCTTTTCTGATTGAGGAGAAATAGAAGAATTACGCCATTCAGAATCCGTCTTATACAGAGGGAAGGAAAGCCAGAATCTGTCTTATACAAAGGGAAGGAAAGCAGTAACTGAGTCAGTGGAGAGGCCAGAGATTATTAGATTATTCCAGCGTATTTCATATAAAGGGCTCGATCAGTAACCAATGGCGAAAATCCTAGATTCCCGGTAGAACCCCATTTCGACCAAGTTCCGGAACCAGAAAAAAGAAGCGGTGCACTGCGGTCCAACTTTTAGATAGTATTTGATCTCATAAGCATTGGACAAGTTAGAGTTAGTACTTTATTGTGACTCCATAGACCAAGCAAGATCGCTTTTTTCATTTCTATGGGTCGATCTACTTTTTTAGATCATATAGATATAGATATGATTCTTTTTTTTAATTGCCATTTCCAGTACTATTGGTTAATATCAAAGTGGAGTGTGTTCCCGGGAGGAATTCCATCTATGAAAAAGGGATACCACCTAAATAAGGTCGGAGGGTTCAATAGGTAGGCAAGAAAGAGCACTAAGGTTAGATTGGTCGGGTCAGACAACATACATCGTCGGCCATCACCACTAGAGATATTGGACATTCTATAGAATCCATCTTAGAATCTAATAACAAAGAATGGAAAATGCACAGACGCATTAGGCGCACTCACAGCACTTTCCCTTGCCCAGATCAGATCCTTCTTCAATGAATGCCGGACTATCCTTATGAATTCTATAGGGCACAGCTAACCCCCAATAAAGATCTTATAATGCTGATTACTTCTTTGACGGCATCACCCTGAACTTGGAGTCCTCCTTTTAGTGTAGGTTCAATTGGATTGGATGAATCTGTAAAGGTCAACGTACTCGGATGGGGCATCGCCTCTTTCTCGTTCTCGCTCGGAAGACTAAACTCAAACGCCTTATACCTATTGTATGAAACCTTCAACAACACTTCTCGCCGTTATCGAATCGGAAGCAATCACCACTCCTTTCTTGTCCGCGGCTCTCGAATAGTTTAGTGGGCGCTGGCCAGCTACTTCCGTGCCTGAGATTTAGATATAGTAGAGGGAGGGCATAGATTCATGAACTAATCCAGACCCTGGTCCAGCCTCACAACCCTTCGCATACGGAATTGGACAAAGAGAAGAAAGTGCTCGACCGGAACAACGTAAAACCATAGAATCCAGTTTGAACCCTAGCTTAGGAAAGAAAGAAACACGACCTTAAAAGAAACACTTGAGACCTTAAAAGAAACACTTGCGACCTGACCCCTTTTCGTAGATAGTATCAGTAAGAGCAACCATTCTATGACATTAATCCCCAGTTGACTTTCTTTTGTAGATAGTATCAGTAAGAGCAACCATTCTATTACATTTATCCCCCGCCCCGTTTACCTTCTTTTGTAGATAGAATCTTCAATGAGTGGGAAAGGAGCAAACGCATCTTTGAAAGACAGGTTAGCGAAAGGTGCTGAAAGCCTACCGTATACCAGCATCTTTCTCTTTGAAATACAGCAACGCGAAACTACAGCATCGTAAGCCAAGCCCCTTCTTATAGTTTTGATGCTTCTCCGCGAGCCTCACACGGAGCCGCACCTTTGTTATATGATAAGAATAAAAGGAGCCTGGCCACTCTCTTTTCTTTTCTGCCCCTCATTCGAAAATGGGTGTATAGCTCAGATGGTAGAGCATTGGGCTTTTAACCTAATGGTCGCAGGTTCAAGTCCTGCTATACCCAAATAAACCACTCTTGTATTCTACCAAGATGTATAGTAACATTCAAAGAGAACTCTTACGTTTTCCTGACGACTTGTTCCTTCCTTTCTCATCAACATTTCTCGCTCGTTGTGTGAGGTAAGTATAAAGGAGATCAGACTGGCTCGGTCATCGATAGGCCCCTTATGAAAATGCACTTATTCTTCTGTTCTGCGCCAATCTACAAGCCATAGTAGTCGAGCAGCATAGATAAGGTTCTTACTCGATGTCCGCGTAGCAACTACAACAATAAATGAACTTCAAGAATACAAAAGGGAGGGTTGGGCTAGACAAAATGACATGGCCAACAATAGTTTCTACTTTAGCTTATGAAAGAAAAAGAATCACCGTCGTATATGACTTTTCCAGAGAAGAAAGAAGCCAGATCATCGAATCTCACTGACAAGAACAAAGCTCGGCTAGGGGGAAAAGGTTCTGCTAGGGTCTCCATCAGCCCAAAGTCACTAACTTTAGCCATTGATGTTTAGAGAAGAGGTGAGCCCGCTACGTTCAGTCAAGTCACTCTCCAAAGCCAAATGGAATTCATGTAATAATCCACTTCTTAGTGATAGAGGTAATACCCTAATTTCTGGATGAATCGGGAAAAGTCACTTATTTCTGTTCGACCTCTGAACCACCATGGCCTCGAGGAAATCGACCAATCATGATGTTCAGTTAAGTCATCACCATCGTTACAAGATGAGTCTGATTCGATGATATACTCTCGAGGGATTTGACCAAGCATACAATGTCCTCAGGTCACTGGTGACATCTCTATATCGTAGATAAGATAGCGAAACGCGATATAGGTGAGTCTCGAGGGACTCGACCAACTCAACCTATATCGGGAATCGGTTCTTAGCTATAACGATGGAAGGCCACATGGGTCAATCTAATTGCCTCACGTTTACCGACTTAATATTATTAATGGAGAGAATTTTTGATTTGGTCTCCTGACATAATGTGTCACATACATACATATTTAATATATATATCTACATCGCATGTAAATATATATATACATATCTAGTAGGTGTATATCTAATCACACATCACATAAGCAATCAACCCATATGATCATGGACCACATTCTAATGTGATCAGGCCCGAGCCAGTGGGCCCAATCACTCACATCAAGATCTATGTATACTTCGGCGCATCTCTATGCCCTGTGATCGTCCATCTTGCTTCGTTGGATCCGTCGACATCTCAACGCATCTCCATGCGTCGAATCGTCCATCTCGGCCTCGTGAGTCACGCTACCGCTATACCTCCTCATGTAATTACAACATAATTACAAGCACGCAGGCCCGACAATAAATGAGAAAAGAATAGAGGCTCGCAGGCCCCAATAATAATAATCACATGTACACACATTACATCACAGGTCCATGATTATCTGTCCACATCATACATCACATATATATGTTATTTTATAAGACTACTAGACAAAAATAATAGTTAATTAAATTATTTAATTAACATATTTAATTTTTTGAAATCAAGAACATAAAGAGAATTTTTGAATTCCTAGGGGTATTTTGGTAATTTGACCAAAAGGATATTTTGGTCATTCTGTCAAAAGGGACAGAATATGAAATTTCTGAAATTCCGAGGGGGGAAAATCATCTTTTGCCCTAAAACCCTAATCCCTCACCCTTACTGCGCTTGCGATCGCTGCCGCTTCACTCAAGGAGCGCGCCGTCATTAGCGCCCATGGGCGCGGCATTTCACAAGACCGGGCCATAGCTTTGCGTTGGCCCGCGGCACGGCACCAAAGATCGGCGCTTTGCGGCGCTGGCCCGCGGGCACAGGTTCCTAATGTCAGTGCCTTTGCGAGAGGGCGCAACGCCCGCCGGCGCCCCTGCGGGCGGGCCTCAGGCCGCCGACACAAGCAGCTTGCCTGCGGCCAGTAGCTCGCCAGCCGACGGTTGTTGCTTGTGCAGGCAACAAGGCTGCAAGCAGCCTTGCGGTCGTTGCACGAGCACAGCAAGGGCAGCAACAATTGCTGCCCTTCCTGGCCCTTTTGTGCCAATGATTTTGGCGTCAAAAGTAGATCCAAAACACAACGCACGCAGTTTAAGGATCCGATCTTCGTATGAACAACCTGGCTCTGATACCACTATTGGGAAATCCATCAGGGGAGCGACATCACATGCATAGCGGAAGAACAAAAAACAAAAAAAACCCTAGATTTTCCGTAGAAAATTTTCATCATCGTGTGAAGATCGGTGCGTCAAAACAAATCCGCGAAAAACTGCACGTGTAAAAGAAAATACCTAGGGAGATCATATATCCCTGAATCCCTATAGATCTGTAGGAGAGGATGAAGGAGGTCAAGCGTCCTCCTCTCTAGCGATATCCATACGACAGGAATTGTGTCGATGCACCTCTCTCTCTTGGGAGAGGAGAACAGGAGGTGGCTACCAAAAGAAACCCCCAGCCTATAGAGCTTTGCTTCCCTCCTATTTATAGAGGCCCCCTGAAAACCCTAATGGATCTTTTGCCCTATTGGGTATTAGATCTTCATTCAATTACCTAAGTCTCTTGGATTAGTGGGTCTTTACCCAATAATATCTTATTACCAATTATTGGATCTCATCTCAGGATCCAATAATTCAGGGGTTTAATGGATATCCAATAAGATAGGGAGTTCAACGGATATCTCATATCCGAACCTCTACTCGTCGCAACACCTACCATATGTATGTGACCCTCTAGGCCCAATATCGAGCTGGCCGTGAGTCATACTTGTCAAAACTCCTTCTGACTTAGTGAATTATTATCTCTATAATAATTCACCTAACTCATCGACTACGGACGGACCAGGCCACTACGCCACGGTCCCCAGACGATACAAGAGAATCCAATCCTTTGGACCTATCTGTCCTCAGTTACCATGTATCTATAGTCCCTTATTCATCCAATATCCCAGAGACCCTATACCGGGCACGGTGCTGTCAGGCCCATATGGTCTCTCCTCGAGTCTTGCTCTTGTCGGATTCTCCCGGAGAACTCTTTCTCTCTCAATCTGAATAACCTTGGCCAAGGATTTATTTGAGCAAGAACACATGGGATATTCCTCTCGTGATACCGAGAGCGGATGACCTCAATTGACACTCAATAGCCCTCGTAAGGTTAGCTACTACTCCCAATAACTAGTTGTACTAGATCTGAAACTTTCCAAACCTATAAGTTCGATATCAAAGAGTGGAGTACTCATACGGGACATCCTTGGTGTCTCAAGTCTAAGGACCAAATATACTATTGGGACTACGGAATCGTTGTCTGATGTGAGGTATAAATAACCATCCAGCATTCCGTAGGGGATCAATCAGTGAACTCATTCCCCAATAAGGACCTGCACTATAACCTTAGTGTCCCCACATGAGTAGCTATGAGACTAGCTACCTCCATCATATGGACGGGTATACAGCACACCAGTCTATCCGGTTATTTCGATGTCCTTCTCGAGTAACCTATGACCAGGATAATTCAGGGTTTGTGTTTAAAGGTGAATCGGTCTCATTATCGTGATCTCATCACGATCCGATTCCCATTGTATAGATCCAAGGACATCACAATATATGCAACACGCAAGATAAAGTGATAAAACGCCTAATAATAAGCAAAGAGAAAAAGTGCATATCAAGTCACAAGTGCCATCACTTATATGATTGGCTTGCAGGGCACATATGACTAGCATTTTGAGATATGCAAGTTAGCAATTTTTGCTTCCTTGAGATATACAAGCTAGCAGTATTTGTTAGGGATTGAGCGACACTAAGAGGGGGGGGATAAATTAGTGTAGCGGTTAATAACGATAACTTTTCAATGATTTAAAATAACTTCGAAAACTTTGTGCGATAAGATTACGTTTCGATGAAATCCGATTTCAATTGTATATAAACTTAAAATGATTCGTAAGAAAGTGAGGAGGAAGTGGAGTAAGTAAATGAATAAGTTTGCAGAGATGTAAATAATAATATTGAAACATAAACCAGAATTTTTATAGTAGTTTGGTCATATGACCTACATCCACTCCCGATTCCTCTTCTCTTGAGGCCACTGGCTTTTCACTAGGTGTCTTCCTTCCAAGGGCGAAGACCAATTCCCTTTTATAGCGCTTTCTCTTTTTGACGGGCTTAGGAGACAACCCTTACAAGCACTCACTCCTTTCTTTTGAATCGAATACAAGAGAAAACTAAAGGAGAGATTTCTAGAGAGATTTAAATAGCGTTTTCTAGCTTTCAAATATATGTGCTTGCTTGCTACAACCCAGGGATGGGAGGGGTTTTTACAGGCTCCGAGAGGATTCAAATTTGGAGCCCAAATTTGAATCTTCTTAGTTTTCCAAGTTACTAGCGGTACCACCACCTGACACTAGCGGTACCACCGCTTAATAGAGTCCTCAGGCTCTGTGGTCTAGCGGTACCACTGCTTGCCAGGCATTAAAGTCGACGGTACCACCGCTGACCTGGGGCAGTGCCACCGTTGACCTAGGGCGGTGCCACCACTGACCTAGGGCGGTGCCACCACTTGGAACACCTGGGATTTCGATCCTTGGGTGGTGCCACCACTTGGGTCTAGCGGTGCCACCGCCAGACTATTCTAGCAAGGCTGAATGGGCCCTAACTTTGGCCCAAATCAGCCCAAATAAGGCCTAGTTGGCCCCTACAAGGGTTAAACAAGATTATTACCTAATACTTACCCTAATTATGTGCTAACTATGGAATTGAAACATAATTCTAAGCAAATAAACAACCAGCAATGTCGAGTCTTTTTCCGACGAGTTTTCTGATGAACTTTCGATGGACTTCTGATGCACCCTCAGATTTCTTCTAACGGATTCCCAACAGGTTCCTAGACTCTGTAGAGAGTTCGACGAGTCTTTGGCAAGCTTCTGAAACTTCTCGGTGAGCTTCACGAACCTTCGACGATCTTTCGGCGAACTTTTGAAACCTTCGGCAAGTTCTTGACTCTTTCTTGGTTGGTTCTAGCAGCACCTTCGACGATCCTTCGAACTTCCGGTGGACTCTCGAACTCCCAACTACTTGACTCTGATAATTTGCTTTATGTTTAATATTTGATGTTAAACTTATCTCAATGATGGATTAGATGATGGTATCAATTGACTTTTATCATCAAAATTCTTTCAACAATCTCCTTTTTGTTGATGACAATCAATTGATGTAACAAATGATCTTAACTCTCCCTATCTATATTCATATAATGAAAAGAAGATGCTTCCAATTCAATCTTTTGAATTCAATTCGATAAGTTTCATCCATGAACTTATCAAAAATTATTTTTATCCATAAATACAAAACTTCATATTTTAAGTCGAATTATATACATTTATCATTTAAAATAAAAGATACCAATCATCATATCAAATATAAAAAGGATAAGATGATATTAATAAATTATTTCATTTAAATCAAGGCATGATATTAAATGAAATAATATCTTATCATATCAATAAAAAGAACCCAATTTTTAAACATGATATGATATCTGATTTCTCAAAATAAATTTATATTTTAAGCATTTGAGATATATTGCGCGATAGTATTTGTTTGTTTTATGGATAAAATCAATTTTGATTACCAATTATGGCGCAAGCAAATTAAAAATCGATTTCGATTTGTCAATTCATTTTGGAAATAATTTTTCTAAATATGACATCAAGTCATTAATTAATTTGATACATTCTTTTCTCATCCTTTTGTCATCATAAAAGGAGGTGAAAGGAGTGTAAAATCAACTATACCATCAAGATCCATCATTCGAAGAAGACATCAAATATTACAACATCATGAAGGCATCAACATGATAAAAAAAGAGCTTCGTTCAAAAAATGTCATTCAAAATCCGAATAGATGATATCATGAAGATACCCAAAGTTGAGAGAAAAAGGAAAATTTTGGAAAGAAACATACAACATCATATATTAGGATAATTTTAAAAGTATGTCAAAGTAGCATAGAGGTTTACAAGAGACAAAAGATTCAATATAATAGCTATTCCTCGGGTAGAATACCAAAATGCCTATACAAGTGATCTAGCTTCTAGTTCATCTATCATACTTCACTCAAAATTTTAGCTTGTTGTGATTTGATTTAATTTATTTCTATCATGATTGGATCTTCAAAAAATGGAGCAGGAGCTGGTTTTGATGGTGCTAGAGCAAAGTGACTAAGAGGAGGAGATTCACTTCCCCTAAAGACTGATGTTTCAAGTTGTTCTACTAGAGGGGGAACTGGATCGGTCCTTCTAGGCTACCTAGTCCATATTCCATTTGTAAAAATGCACCTAAGTCTCTTGAGTAGGTTTCTGTTAATAGTGTTATATCTGTCAACTTTTATCACTTCTTCGTCGGGTGATATTATGATATTATGGCCATGTAGCAATCTAGTGATTAATCCCCTATATGGTAACATCAAGTCTTTAGACATTATTTCCATCATATGTTATCGGATCAGGTATCCAAAATAGATATTTTATCCTGTCATTATCCAATACATGGTTCCTAACTCTAATTGACTAATCTCATCATGGTGATATTGTTTAAGAATAAGGATGCTTATGATGATGTGATGAAGAATTTTAGAATTGAAAGGTAATAAATGTTCACAGCTTTTAGGGACTATGCCTAGGTTAGGATTTGCAAAAATAGTCTCTAAAGCCTCGAAGTAGGTTACTCCAATTGTATTTATATCCCTCTGTCCTCTGAAATATCAACCCCTATCCTTTTTTGAGATTCTAATTAGCTCACATATCATGCTATCAAAAATTTGAATTCGGGTTCCTAAAAGGTAGGTTGTCATGTTATCATCATCCAAGCTTAAATTTACATAAAACAACCTAACTAACCTAGGATAAATTAGTTCATCGATTTGTAAGATAGGCAAGACATCCAAATCGGCAAACCATCTAATGGGTTCTAGATTTCCTAGTTCACCTAAATCAACATGTTTTCCCTTATGCACCGTTCTTGCTTTGAAACTAGGATACCTAAGGGCTACTTCATTAGATATAAAAAGGGATGGGTCATATGAATCTCCTACCATCCTTTTCCCTTTGTCCCTTGATGATATCCTAGGAGCCATATCTAAACATGATGATAAAACAAGAACAATTTTAAAGAATAGGCCATATATTGAGAAGAAAGAAAAAAAATTCAATTCTTACTTTATATGAGATTTCTTGGGAGGTAGAGGTCTTGATCCAAGATGGAACCTTCTCTTAGTCTTTTAGAGGGAGAAGATGAGGTTTGAGAGAGTTTAGAGAGGATGGGAAGAGGGTTTAGAAGTGTTTCCACGAGTTAGGGGCGATTCCACCACTGGCCCTAACCCCCCCCTTTATATAAGGGGGCTCTCAGGCGGTGCCACCGCCAACTGAGCAGTGCCATCGCTTGAGGACAGAATGCCCAAGCGATGCTACCGCCAGTTCTGGCGGTGCCACCGCTGGCACCCTTAGATGATTTTAGGAGGGCTTCATTAATTCCCCTTTTTTTGATCAATTTGCTCCTAATTTTTTATTATTTTTATATCTTCTGTATCATAGAAGTCTAATGTATTTGATTAAACTAGAATGATGTCTTGTATCACTCTTTAAGATGTCATAAGATAATACAAAATTAAAAAGGATGAAGTCAAATCTACGAAAATAAAAAAAATGATGAAATTTTTTTGAAAAAAAAGCATAAAGTAAACTCATTCACGAGGACAATTCAACATTCATAATTCCATTCTAATAAAGTCAAATTATTCTTCATATAAGGGTTTTGTGAAAATATCTACTAATTGATGTTTTGTATCAATAAATTCTAGAATGATATCGTTCTTATTTACATGATCTCATATAAAATGATGCCTAATGTTAATATGCTTAGTCCTAGAGTGTTGAATGAGATTTTTGGTTAGATAAATAGCACTAGTGTTATCACATTTTATGAGAATATTTTTTAAATAAATTTCATAATCTTCTAATATATTTTTCATCCAAATAACTTATGCACAACATGCACTAGCGGCTATGTATTCGGCTTCGGCCGTAGATAGTTCAGTCGAGTTTTGTTTCTTGGAAGACCAAGAAACAAGTGCATGTCCTAAAAATTGATATGTTCTGGATGTGCTTTTTCTATCTATTCTACATCCACCAAAATCCGCATCTGCATAGGTTTTTAAATCAAAGTCATCAGATTTTGGATACCATAATCCTAAGTTAGGAGTGCCTTTAAGATATCTAAGGATTCTTTTAACAGCTTTAAGATGAGACAACTTAGGATTAGCTTGAAATCTTGCATAAAATCCTACACTAAACATGATTTCCGGTCTAGTTACAGTTAGGTAAAATAAACTACCTATCATTCCTCTATATGTTTTTTGATCAAAATTTTCTCCACTTTCATCCAGGTCTAACTTAGTGGAGGTACTCACAAGAGAGTTTATGGCTTTTGAACCATTCATGTTAAATCATTTTAACAATTTTAATGTATATTTAGATTGATTAAGAAATATATCATTACTAAGTTATTTAATTTGTAATCCTAGAAAGAAGGTTAGTTCACCCATTAGACTCATTTCAAATTCATGACTCATACATTTGGCAAATGATTCACATAATGATTCATTTGAAGAACCAAAAATAATATCATCAACATAAATTTGAACAATAAGAAAACTATTTTCAAAATATTTAATAAATAATGTAGTATCAACCTTGCCTTTAGTAAAATTATTTAAAATAAGAAATGAACTAAGCCTCTCGTACCAAGCTCTAGGGGCTTGTTTTAATCCATAGAGAGCCTTAGTTAGATTAAACACATGATTGGGAAGAAGAGAGTTTTCAAATCTATGTGGTTGTTCAACATACACTTCTTCGAAAATAAAGCCATTTAAGAAAGTACTTTTGACATCCATTTGAAAAAGCTTAAAGTTATTACTACTAGCATAGGCAAGGAGCATCCTAATGGCTTCTAATCTTGCCATAGGAGTGAAGGTTTCTTCGTAATCGATACCTTCTTCTTGGTTGAAACCTTTAGCCACTAATCTAGCCTTATTTCTAACTACGATACCACATTCATCTTGCTTATTTTTAAAGACCCATTTAGTACTAATAATTAAATGGTTACTAGGTCTAGGAACAAGCTTCCATACCTCATTTCTCTCAAATTGATTCAATTCTTCTTGTATTACGATAACCCACGAATCATCTTTCAAGGCATCATCAATGCACTTAGGTTCAATTTGAGAAAGAAAAGCGGCATGGGCACAAAAATTTTTAAAGGAAGAATGAGTTTAAACCCCTTTCGATATATCTCCTATAAGTAGCTCCTTTGGATGAGCATCTACATACTTCCATTCCTTGGGTAAGGAAATTTGGGAAGAAGATGCATCTAAGTTACTATTTTGAGGAGAGGGTTCATTTAAATTCAAACTATCAAAAACCAAGATCATCATCAAAATCATTTTTCTTAAGTTCGAAAACTTCATTAAAAACCACATGAATAGACTTTTCTATAACTAACGTTCTTTTGTTAAAAACATGAAAAGCTTTAGAAACGGAAGAGTAACCAAGAAAGATGCCTTCATCGAATTTAGCATTAAACTTTCTAAGGCATCCTCTTCATTCAAGATAAAGCATTTTCAATCGAAAACTTTAAAATAAGAAACATTTGGTTTTTTGTTATTCCACAATTCATAGGGGGTTTTGGATAGAGACAGTCTTACTAGAACCCTATTCATGACATAGCAAGCCGTATTAATGGCTTCGGCCAAAAAGTATTTGGGTAAACTATGTTCATTTAACATCGTTCTTGCCATTTCTTATAAATTTCTGTTCTTTCTTTCTACTACTCCATTTTGTTGAGGATTCCTTGGAGTAGAGAAGTTATGGTTATACCCATTAGATTCACAAAAATTTTGGAAGTCATGGTTTTGGAATTCTCCACCATAATCACTCTGAATCGATGAAATCATGAAACCCTTTTTGTTTTGAGTAAGTTTACAAAATTTAGAAAAACATTTAAAGCAATCACTTTTGTGAGCCAAAAAATAAGTCCAAGTGCATATACTATAGTTATCTACAATGACAAATGCATATTTGCTACCTCCTAGACTTGTTGTGTCAATTGGTCAGAATAAATCCATGTGGATCAATTGTAATGGTCTAGAGGTGCTTATTTGATTTTTTGATTTGAAGCTAGTTTTTATTTTTTTTCCTAGTTGACATGCATCACATACTTTGTCCTTGATAAACTTGATATTAGGAATTCCTCGTACTAGTTCTCTAGATGAAATTTTAGATATTAGTTTCATGCTTGCATGACCTAATCTCCTAGGCCAAAGCCAAGCATCATTATTTAAAATGGAAAAACACATTTCATTACTAAGTTCTTCAATGTTAATGGTGTAGACATTATTTTGTTTTAACGCAATCATGGATATATTGTTGTTTGGCTTTTCAATGATGCAAGTATTATATTCAAATCTAATAATGTAACCTTTATCGCATAATTGACTAATGCTCAAAATATTATATTTTAATACATCAACTAGTAACACATTATCAATTGAAAAACTTGATTTGTTATTTATGGTTCCCTTGCCAATGATTTTACCCTTGTTGTTATCTCCGAAGGTGACATACCCTTCTTCTTTGCTAGTGAGCATAGATAATTAAGATGGATCTCCAGTCATATGTCTTGAGCATTCACTATCAAGATACCATCTCTCGCTCCTATCTTGTGAGTGTGTCTACAAAAGAGGATGATTTTTAGGTACCCATTTGATTTTGGCTGCCTCAAAATTTGATCTACTAACTTTGTCATTTAGCATTGAATTATTTATGGTTCCTTTAGGAACCCATATCAATTTGCGTAGATTAATTTTCTTAAACGGACATTTGTAAACAATATATTCAGATTTATAGCAAAAATTACATTTTAAACGAGGTGATACATGTAGTGTGGGTCCTTTAATGAAGGTGGTAGGATTTTGGTGAGATCCACTCACAAATCTAACTCCACTTCTATTTACGACGTGATCCTTGTTTACAAAGATCATGTCCAAGCCCTTGCTACCGACCTTAAACTTGTTTAGGGTCTCTTTAAGTAGCAAGTTCTCATTTTTTATTGATTCTAAGTATTAACACTTAGAACATGGAGGTGAAGAGGGAGTTTGAAGACTATCAAGTTTGTTTATCTAGTAAGAAAGCAAGCTCCTTCTTTAATAAATTGAACTTCTTACTAATAGTCCTACACTTATCAAATAATTCATGAAAAGCTATTAAAAGTTCGTCGAAAGATAAATCTTCATTAATTAAATCACATACCTCTTCTCCTAAAGCTATTAGCGTGAAGTTGGCCTCCTCTTTGTTGCTTGTTTCTTCATTCTTGGAGTCACTTAAATCATCCCATGTCGTCTTTAAAGTATTTTTCTTCTTCGGTTGCTTCTTCTTGGCTTTGGGGCATTCATTTTTGAAGTATCTTGGCTTCTTGCATTTGTAACATATAACTTAGTTCTTTTTTGGTTCAAGTTTGTTTATAGTGTCATTTTTAAGTTTATTCCTTCTTATAAATTTTTTAAATTTTCGAGTTAAGAGTGCAATATCATCGTCACTGTCCTCATCACTTGGTGTTCTTTTCAAGTGGTCTTCTTATGTTCTTAATACCATATCCTTCTTGTTCTTTGGAAGGGGGTTCTCGAGCTTTTCATGAGCATGACATGTCATTTCGTAGGTTATTAGAGACCCAATAAGTTCTTCAAGAGGAAAAATTTTAAGGTCCTTGGCCTTTTGAATAGCCATAACCTTTGGATCCAAACTCTTTAGAAGAGATCTTAAAATTTTAGTTATAAGTTCAAAATTAGAAAAACCTTTACCAAGTACTTTGAGTCCATTGACGACATCCGTGAAATGGGTGTACATGTCTCCAATAGACTCACTTGGTTTTATCCGAAAAAGTTCACAAGAATATATGAGATTGTTGATTTTGGACTCTTTCACTTGGCTAGTGCCTTCATAAGTGATTTTTAGAGTATGCCAAATATCGAAAGCCGATTCACAAATCGAAACATGATTAAACTCATTTTTATCAAGTGCACAAAATAAGGCATTCATAGCCTTTGCATTTAAAGTAAAAACCTTCTTCTCCGATTCATTCCATTCGCTCATCGGAAGAGAAGATTTTTGAAATCCATTTTCAACGATATTCTAAAGCTCAAAGTCCATGAAAATAAGAAAGATCCTCATACGAGTCTTCCAATACGTGTAATCTGACCCATTGAACATGAGTGAATGTGTAATTGAATGACCCTCTTACATGTTAGAATAAGCCATCTCTCTTAGGTTTTAAATCAGATTAGAGTGACCAGGCTCTGATACCAAATGTTAGGGATCGAGCGGCACTAAGAGGGGGGTGAATTAGTGTAGTGGTTAATAATGATAACTTTTTGATGATTTAAAACAACTTCGAAAACTTTGTGCGACAAGATTATATTTCGATGAAATCTAGTTTCGATTGCGTATAAACTTAAAATAATTCATATAAAAGTGAGGAGGAAGCGGAGTAAGTAAATGAACAAGTTTGCAAAGATATAAATAACAATATTAAAACACAAACTAGAATTTTATAGTGGTTCGGTCATACGACCTATGTCCACTCCCGATTTCTCTTCTCTTGAGGCCATCAGCTTTTCACTAGGTGCCTTCCTTCCAAGTGCGAAGACCAATTCCCTTTTACAGTGCTTTCTCCTTTTGACAGGCTTAGGAGACAACCCTTACAAGCACACACTCCTTTCTTTTGAATCGAATATAAGAGAAAACTAAAGGAGGGATTTCTAAAGAGATTTAAATAGTGTTTTCTACCTTTCAAAGTGTATGTGCTTGCTTGCTGCAACCCAGAGATGGGAGGAGTTTTTATAGGCTCAAATATGATTCAAATTTGGAGCCCAAATTTGAATCTTCTCGGTTTTCCAGGTTACTAGCGGTACCATCGCCTAATACTGGTGGTACCACCGCCTGACAGAGTCCTCGGGCTCTGTGGTTTGGCGGTATCACCTCTTGACACTGGTGGTACCACTGCTTGCTAGGCGTTAAAGTCGGCAGTACCACCGTTGACCTAGGATAGTGCCATCGCTTGGAACACTTGGGATTTCAGTCCCTGTGCAGTGCCACCACTTGGGTCTGGCAGTGTCACCGCCAGACTATTCTAGTAAGGCTGAATGGGCCCTGACTTTGGCCCAAATCAACCCAAATGAGGTCCAATTGGCCCCTACAAGGGTTAAACAAGATTATTACTTAATCCTTACCCTAATTATATACTAACTATGAAATTGAAACATAATTCTAAGCAGATAAACAATTGGCAATGTCGAGTCATCTTTCGGTAAGCTTTCCGGCGAACTTTCAATGGACTTCCGATGAACCCTCGGATTTCTTCCGACGGATTCCCAACAGGATGCCAAACTCTGTGGCGAGTTTGACAAGTCTTTGGCAAGCTTCCAAAACTTCTCGGTGAGCTCTGCGAACCTCTGACGATCTTTCCAGTGAACTTCCGAAACCTTCGGCAAGTTCCCGATTCTTTCTCGGTTGGTTCTGGTAGCACCTCCAACGATCCTTCGGACTTCCGGTGGACTCTCGAACTCCCAACTACTTGACTCCGGTAATTTACTTTATGTCTTCAAGCTATTGTAGTTAATCCTGCACACTTATCTCAATAATATAGATTAGATCAATTATCCCATCAATTGACTTCATCATCAAAATCCGAGATTCAATAGTATTTACTTCTCTTTTGAGATGTGCAAGCTAGTAAGCTTTTGCTTCTCTTTTCGCAATGTGCTAGCTAGTAATTTTTGCTTCCCTTTGTAAGCTAATACTTATCTTTCTCCCCCTTTGTTGTCATTAAAAAGAAAAGAAGGGAAGGTTATAATAGTACAAAAATTTACATCAATGTTCCAATTATCACATGAAAGATATCAAAGATCATGAAAGATCAATACAAAAGATCATGATTCATTTTGACAAATCTCTTCTTTTGTAAATGGCGAAAAGAAAAAATCATAGTAAATCATCTTGATTTAAAAGAAAATGCAAGTCAAGAATATCGAGAAATCAAGAGAAGGATCATAATTCATTTGAAAAAAAAATCTCCTCTTTAGTAAATAGCAAAAGGAAGAATTATAGGAAATACAAAAGATCATGATTCATTTTGACAAATCTCTTCTTTTGTAAATGGTGAAAAGAAAGAATCATAGTAAATCATCTTGATTAAAAAAAAAACACAAGTCAAGAATATCGAGAAATCAAGAGAAGGATCATAATTCATTTGAAAAAAAAATCTCCTCATTAGTAAATAGCAAAAGGAAGAATTATAGGAAACGATCTTGATTCGAAAGAAAACTAAAGTCATGAAAATCAAGAAATCAAGATAAAATATATGAGAAGAATTCATGTATTTGGTAGATTCAACATGCCTAACTCTCTTCTAATCAAATCAAATTATTCCTCATTCAATGGTTCAGTAAAAATATTTGCTAATTGATGTTTTGTATCAATAAATTCTAAAGATATATCATGATTATTAACATGATCCATAATAAAATGATGTCTAATATTAATGTGTTTAGTCCTAGAGTGTTGAATGAGATTCTTTGTTAACCAAATTACACTAGTATTATCACATTTTATAAGGATATTTTTTAAAGTAAAGTTCATAGTCTTCTAAGGTATTTTTCATCCATATTACTTGTGCACAACACGCAACTACCACTACATATTCAGCCTCGGCTATAAATAATGCAACAGAATTTTATTTCTTGGAAGACTAAGATACAAGTGTATGACCTAGAAGTTGACATATTCCAAAGGTACTTTTTTTCTATCTACTCTACATCCAACAAAGTTAACATCAGCATAAACAATTAAATCAAAGTTATTAGATTTAAGATACGATAATCCTAGAGATGATGTTCCTTTTAAGTACCTAAAAATTCTTTTTGCTACTTTAAAGTGAGATTGTTTAGAATTAGATTGAAGTATTACACAAAGACTAATACTAAACATTATATCAGGTCTACTTGTAGTGAGGTAGAGTAAACTACCTATCATACCTCTAAGTTTTTTTATCAAAGCATTCTCCTTCATTGTCCATATCTAATTTTGTAGAAGTGCTCGCTAGTGTGTTAATGGGCTTAATATCATCCATATGAAATAGTTTTAATAGATCCAAGGCATACTTAGTTTGACTAATAAAAGTTCTATCACTTAATTATTTAATTTATAATCTTAAGAAGAATGTTAATTCATCCGTTAAGCTCATTTCGAATTCTTAGCTTATACTTTTGGCAAAAGACTCGTACAAAGATTTATTTATAGATCCAAAAAATATTATCATCAATATAAATTTGAATATTAAGAAAATTATTTTTAAAATTTTTTTATAAATAATGTGGTATTGACCTTGCCTTTTGAGAAATTATTTTAATTTAAAAAAAATAAGCCTTTCATACCAAGCCCTAGGGGTTTGCTTCAAACCATATAGAGACTTAGATAACTTATAAATATGGTTAGAAAAAAATAATTCTCAAATCCGGGTGGTTGCTCAACATAAACTTCTTCGAAAATAAAACCATTAAGAAAAGTACTTTTGACATTAATTTGAAATAACTTAAAATTTTTACAATATGTATAGGCAAAGAGTATCCTTATGGCTTCAAATTTTGCCACAAGAGCGAATGTTTCTTCATAATCTATACCTTCTTGTTGGTTAAAATTTTTTGCTACTATTCTAACCTTATTTCGAACCACGATACTAAGTTCATTTTGTTTATCCCTAAAGACCCATTTAGTGTCAATTACAAGACGGTCACTAGGTCTAGGAATAAGCATCTAAACCTTATTTCTCTAAAATTGATTTAATTTTTTTATGTATTTCAAAAACCCATGAGTTACCTTTAAGAGTATTGTCAATGTATTTAAGTTTAATTTAAGATAAAAAGATAGTATTTGCATAAAAATTAGAAAAAAGAGCGAGTTTAAACACTTTTTTATATATCTTTAATGATTAGCTCCTTAGGATGTGTATCTATATATTTTCATTCCTTGGTTAAGGATTCCTTGGAAGTAGATGCATCCAAGTTGGTTGGGAGAGAAGGATTCAAATTTAAAATATTAAATTTAAAATCATCATCAAAATTAATTTTCTTAAATTTAAAAAAATTATTAAAAACAACATGGATAGATTCCTTAATGACTAAAGTTCTTTTATTGAAAACACGATAAGCTTTAGAAATAGAGGAATATCTAAGAAAAATGCCTTCATCATATTTTACATTAAATTTTCCTAAGGTATCCTTTTCATTTAAAACAAAACATTTACAACCAAAAATTTTAAAATATGAAATATTAGGTTTTTTTTATTATTTCACAATTCATACGGAGTTTTAGATAGTAGTGGTCTTATAAAAACCCTGTTCATGACATAGCACACCATGTTAACGGCTTCAGTTTTAGCCCATAAATATTTGGGTAGGTCATGTTCATTTTGCATAGTCCTTACCATCTCTTTTAAACTTTTATTTTTTCTCTCAATAACTCTATTTTGTTATAGCTTTCTTAGAGTGAAGATATTATGGTCATACCCATTTGAATCATAAAATTCTTGAAAATCATAGTTTTTAAATTCACCACTATGATCACTACGGATAGAAGAAATCATAAAATCTTTTTTATTTTAAACTTATTTACAAAACTTCATAAAACATTTAAAGGAATCACTTTTATATGCTAAGAAGTATGTCCAAGTATATCCACTAAAATCATCAACAATCACAAAAGCATATTTACTACCTCCTAGACTTGTGATATCAATTGATCCAAATAAATCTATATGAATTACTTGTAGCAGTCTAGAGGTACTTACTTGATTTTTAGGTTTAAAGTTGTTCTTTATTTGTTTACCTAGTTGTCATTCATCATAAACTTTATCTTTGACAAATTTAATTCTAAGCATACCTCTGATAAGTTCTTTAGTTATAATTTATAAAATTAATTTCATACTTGTATGACCTAATCTCCTATGTCAAAGCTATGCATCATTGTTTAAAATCGAAAAACAAGTTTCATAATAAAATTTATCAAGATCAATAGTATACACATTATTCGTTCTTAAGGCAATCATAGATCTATTTTTGTATAGATCTCTATGATGTAAGCATTAGATTCAAATTTAATGTTATATCCCTTATCACATAATTGACTAATACTTAGTAAGTTATATTTTAAACCATATATAAATAAAACATCTTTAATCAAGAGGTTTGACTTGTTACATATATTTCTTTTGCCAATAATTTTTTCTTTGTTGTTATCTCTGAAGATAACATATCCTTTATCTTGGCTAGTGAGCTTAGAGAAATATGTTGGATCTCTGGTCATATGCCTTGAGCATCCACTATCAAGATATCATCTCTTACTCCTATCTTTTGATTGTAAATATATCTAGAAGAAAGGAAGTTTACTTTTAGGTACCCATTTAATTTTGGGTCTCTCATGATTAGATCTACCTATCTTGACTATTGGTATAAGTTATTTATGGTTCCTTTAGGAACCCAAACTAATTTATGTGAGCTATATTTTTTGTATGAACATTTATAAATTACACTTAACTTTAGGGAAAATATATAATGTCAGTTCTTTGATAAACATAGTTGGCTTTTGTTAAGTATTACCACTCACAAAGTTAATTCCTTCCTTTCTATGAACATTACCCTTATTGACAAGAATCATGTTTAATAATTTATTATTAATTTTAATTTTTTTTAATATTTATTATAGTAATATATTTTCCTTCTTAAGTGAATCTAACTCTTCATACTTAGTGCAAGGAGTTAATAAGTATTTATCATACTCATTATTTAATTTATCAAATTCATTAGAGAGAGATACATGATCCTTTTTTAACAATTTGAATTTCTTAAAAACTATTTTAAGCTTAACATATAAATTATGAAATACACCAAGTAATTCATTATAAGGTAAAAAAGATTCGTTTGAGTCACATACCTCATTATCGAAAGTCATCAATGTGCAGTTTGCTACTTCATATTTGTTGGTTTGTTCTCCATCTTCAAATGCGCTCGATTCATCCCAAGTTGTCTAGAATGTTTTCTTCTTCTTTTGTGCCAGCAATTTCTTCTTTAGTTGTGGGTACTCATTTTTAAAGTGTCTAGGTTTTTGCATTCATAGAAAGTCATTGTATCCTTTTTATATTTATTTTTAAATTTAGATTCTTATTTTATAGATTTTTTTTTCCTTTTTAAGAACTTTTTAAATTTTCTTGTGAGGAATGTCAAGTCATTATCATTAGTATCATCATTACCATCACTTGAGTTTTTACTCAAGTGGTCTACTTTGATTCTTAGTGCAATATCCTTTATATTCTTTGGAAGGTTATTTTCAAGTTTATCATATGCCTTATAAGTCATTTCATAGGTCATTAATGACCTTATAAGTTCTTTAAGAGGAAAATTGTTCAAGTCTTTTGCTTCTTGTATTATAGTTATCTTTAGATCCTAACTTTTTAGAAAGGATCTTAGATTTTTGTTAACAAGTTCAAGATTAGTAAAACATTTACCAAGAGCTTTCAAACCATTGATAACATCCGTAAAACGGGTGTACATGTCGCCAATGATTGCACTTGGTTTCATTCTAAATAATTCATAACTATGTACCAAAAGATTTATCTTAGATTCTTTTACTCTACTTGTGCCTTCACGAGTAACTTCAAGTGTGTGCCAAATATCATATACACATATAGAAATGCGATTAAACTCATCCTTATCTAAAGTGTAAAACAAAATATTTATAGCTTTAGCATTTAAAGAAAATATTTTTTTTCTATTGATCATTCCATTCATTCATAAGTCTAGAAGATTTTTAAAAATTATATTCAACAACATTCCATAAATCAAAGTCCATAGAATTAAAAAAATTCTCATTCATGTTTTCTAATATGTGTAGTCCATCCTATTAAACATACAAGAACAAGTGATAGAGTGACTCTTTTGATTGCCGGAAAAAGCTATTTAATTTCTCTTGGATATTAAACCAATTTAGCAAATTTGGCTCTGATATCAACTATGAGGATCATAGTGGCATTAAGAGGAGGAGGGGGACGAGGGGGGGGGGGAGGTGGGGGGGTTGAATTAGTGCTTTAAAAAAATTAAAATGATTCAAAAAATTTTGTTTGATCAAATCCATATTGAAAATATGTTTAACTTGGAACAAGAGTAAAAGTAGTGAGCAACTAGATTAGTAAACAATAAGAATGAAAAGCACAAAGGAAAAGCACACCAGATTTATAGTGGTTCAGTCGTTGCGACCTACGTTCACTCTCAATTCTTTTTCTATCAAGGCCACTAGGTTTCACTATCAATCTTCTTTCAATAGGCGAAGATTAATCACCCTTGTTACAACTCTTTTCTCCTTTTCATAGTTTTAGAAGAGAACCTTTACAAATCTTACACCTCACTTGAAATGTACTCTAAACTTTAAAGAGAAGGGGAACTCTTAAGAGTTTACAACAAAGTTTGTACACTAATAATAACAAAGTTTTCATTCATAATTCTTATATAAACCAAATAGGGATGAGTGAGGTATTTATAGGCCCCAAATAGCTTTTAAAATAGAGCCAAAAAGTTTTATCCTGGGTTTTTGGGATACTGGCGGTACTATCACCTAACTCCCTCTATATTGGTGGTACCACCACTAGTCTGAATAGTACTACCATTAGTTATAGTTGCCCTACAAGCCAATCATGTGAGTGATAACACTTGTAACATGTTACGTCAATCTCTTTGCTTATGATTATTGGTATTTTATCATATATTATCTAGATATATATTATGATGTTCTTGGATCTATACAATGGGAATCAAATTATGATGAGATCACGCTAATGAGTTTGATTCACTTTTAAATACAGACTCTAAATCATCTCGATCATAGGTTATTCGAGAATAGATATTTAGATAATCAAATAGACCGGTGCACTGTATATTCATCTATATAATGAAAGTGACTAGTCTCATAGTCGCTCGTGTGGGGACACTAGAGGTATAGTACAAATACTTATTAGAGAATGAGTCACTGATTGATTCGCTTATAGAATGTTAGATGGTTAATGATACTTGATGTCAGACAATGATTCCATAGTCCCAATTGTATATCTGGTGCTTAGACTTGAGACGCCAAAGATGCCTTGTATGAGTATTCCATTCTTTGATGCCAGACTTATAGGTTTGAAAAGTTTTAGATCTGGTATAATCGATTCTTGGGAATGGTAGCCAACCTTTCAAAGGTAATTAAGTATTAATAAAGAATCATCCACTCTCAATATCATGAGAGGAATATACCGCATGTGCTCGCTCAGATAAAATCCCTAACCAAAATCATTCGAATTGAGAGAGAAAGAGTTTTTTAGGAGAATCTGATTAGAGCGAGACTCGGACAGGATTTCGTATGGGCCTGATATTATTATGCCCAATATATAGTCTCTAGGATATTAAATGGATGATGGACTATAGATACATGATAACTGAGCATAGACAAGTCCGATGTATTAGATCCCCCTATACCGTCTAGAGATTATGACGTAGTGGCCTAATACATCCATAGTCGATAAGCCGAGTAAATTATTATGGAAATAATAATTCACTATATCAGAAGGAGTTATGATAGGAGCAACTCACGACCAGCTCAGTATTGAGCCTAGAGGGTCACACACATACGGTGGATGTTGCGATGAGTAAAAGTGTGGATATGAGATATCCACAGAGCTCCTAGTTTGGATCTATTGGATAAGATCCAATTGGATAGAGATCTAACTAGATAATTGGATAGAGATCCAATGAGGATAGGATCCATTAAGGATAAGCTTCATGCACCTCCATAAATAGGAGGAACTTCCTAGTTTATAGGCTAGAGCTATTGGTGGTCACCCCTCTTATTCTCCTCAACCTCCTCTCCTCCTTGGCTCCGATAGCCTTGTGGTGCACGTAGAGAGGGAGATCCCATGGTGATCTGAGGAGAGTCGTCACTATATCCACTATATGGATTATTGCTAGAGAGGAGTATACGAGTGCTACTTCATCCTCTTCATCGGATCAGAAAATTTTAAGGATATACGATCTCCCTAGGTAACACTTCTAACATGAAACGTGTAATTTTTTAGATTTATGATTTTTTAATGCACCAATAATCGCACAATAACCAAGTACTTAACTATAGGAAATCTAGTTTTGTTTTTGTTTTCCGTTACGTATGAGATGCCAACTCATGATTTGCTAGTAGTAGTATCTGAGCCAAGTTCATCATGTGATGATTAGCTTATAAACTACATATGTTGTGTTTAATAACATAGAATTGTTTTATGCATTTTTGCTATGTTTGATATAGTTTTTTCAGATCTGAAAGATGCTTTAGAGCGGTCCTTCTACATTAAATTTGTTGATGTAAATGAAGGAAAAAGAGGTAGCAACTGTTATTGCTCGGTGGATCGACTAGAGGTGGTGCGCGCACAAATGTTGTGAAGGAGCCGCTTGTCCGTCGAGGCAGGGCTAGCGAGCAAGGTGCCCGCGAGTGAGTTGCTTGTGCGCCCGTTTGCAGGGATGCAGCTCGCTCGCATGCACACAGGCCACCTGCAGCTAGCTGCCTTGCGCATGGCAGTCGTTGGTGCGCAAGGTGGCACCTGCCTGTGCGCGCAAAGACAACAACCGCAATAGTTGCGGTTGCCTGCGTGAGGCAATACCTGTTGGATGTCGTTGGCCCACCAGGCTGGCCGCTTATAGAATGCTCACAGGTAGGCCACCTGCTAGCAAGGCGGCATCGGTTGGCGACTGCTAGCCCATGGGCAGGTGCGGCTGCACAAGGCGGTGCCAACCATAATGCCGCTAACGCGAGGCGATAGTGCAAGGTGGTTGCCCATTGCCTACATGCATGGCGATAGCCTCACTGCCTGCGCGAGGCGGTAGCCACCCACATGAGGCAGCCTCGCATTGTTGACTTGGATTTTTAGAGCAAAGGATAATTTTTCCCATGTGAATTTGAAAAATTTCAAGACATGTCCTTTATGTCTGAATTACCAAAATGCTCTTGATAATTTAAAAATTCCTTGCATGTCCTTGATTTCAGAAAAATTAGTTAATTAAAAGGTTTAATTAACTATTATTATTTATCTAGTAATCCTATATGACGATATATACATGTGATGTATGATGCAGAAATATGATCATAAACCATGTGATTCACTAGTTCAAACTATGCGGATTGGCTCCATAACTTAAGAATAGTTCTCACAACAGAGAAAATCAAATATGTCCTATATGCGGTCATACCCCAACCTAAAGCAGGAGCACTTTAGGAAGAGTTTGTCGGATATGTGAAGTATATAGATAATTCCACTCTCACTTATTATTACATGTTGGCCTCTATGACTCCTGATTTACAAAGACAATATGAAAACATGGATGCTAGATCCATACTCCTACATCTTCGCAAACTATTTGGGGAGTAGGGAAGAACTCAACAATATGAGATATCCAAGAGCCTTTTCTATACCAGGATGACTAAGGGGGCATCGGTTTAGATGAGGTATATGACTCAATCGAAACTCCTTTACTTTATAATGAATTACTTAGTACATTTCATGATTTATATAATAAAATTAAATTAGCTGGTAAGAGATATAAATTACTAAAAAAGGATCATGCATCTCTCTCTCTCATGAATTTAAAAAATTAAAAAATGAGTATGATAAATGCTTGATAATGCCTTGTACTAAATGTGAAGAATTAGAGTTATGTAAAAAGGAAAATATATTATTACAAAAAATATTAAAAAATTTTAAAATTGGTAACAACTCATTAAATATGATTTTTGCCAATAAGGGTCATGTATGTAAAAAAGAAGGAATCGGCTTTGTGAGTAACACTTAACAAATGCCAATCATATTTGTTAAAGGACTAACATTACATGTTCTCCCTAAGATTAAATATAATTTTTGTGATAGATATTATTATTATTATGCTTATAAATATTTATTTAAAAAATATAGCTTGCATAAATTTATTTTGGTTCCTAAAGGAACCATAATTGACTTGATATTAAAAACTAAGAAAGGTAGATCAAATCATGAAGGACCTAAAATTAAATGGGCACCTAAAACAAATCTATCATTCTTGTAAAAAATATTTCCAAATAAGAGCTAGGAGCAAAAGATAATATCTTAATAGTGGATGCTCAATGCTTATGACTGGAGATCCAACACACTTCATAAAGCTCATTAGCTGAAACAACAATAATAAAAAAAATTATTGGCATTAGAATTATTGATAACAAATTGAATCATTTGATTAAAGATATGTTGATGGTTTAAAAACATAACTTATTAAGCTTTATTTAAGTTTATGATAAAGAAATAAAATGTTAAATTTAAATCTAATATTTGTACACCAAATAAGAATAATTCTATATATGTTTCAAGAACCAATAATGTGTATCTTGATGATTTTTGTATTGCTTTTATATTTTAAACAATGATGCATGACTTTTGTTTGGAAGACTAGAGCATGCTAGTATAAAATCAATTACATAAATTGAAACTAAAAAGGGAATGTATTTTTCTTGTAAGTTTCTCTATCCCTAAAGCTTATCAAGTTTTCATCATAGAGATCCTTGGTGATGAATCTATTTATGTTATTTTTTATGAATCTCTTGAACTATAAAAGTGATTTTGATGATTTGAAAAATTAAATTTGAATTAGTTTTATCCAAATCTTTCACTTGATACTTGATTTTTTTTTAAATCTCTTGAATTACTCATAAAGTCGATTTCTTCCTTTCTACGAACATGACCCTTATTGATAAGAATAATGTTTAATGATTTATTACTAATTTTAAAATATTCTAATATTTATTGTAATGATACATTTTCCTTCTTAAGTGAATCTAACTCTTCACACTAGTGCAAGGAGTTAACAAGCATTTATCATACTCATTTTTTAATTTATCAAATTCATTTGAGAGAGATGCATGATCTTTTTTTAACAACTTATATTTCTTACCAACTATTTTAATCTCATCATACAAATTATGGAATGTATCAAGTAATTCATTATAAGATAAAAAAGATTCATTTGAGTTGCATACCTCATCATTGAGGGCCATTAGAGCATAGTTTGCCACCTCATTTTTAGATGCACTCAATTTGTCCCAAGTTGCCTTGAGTACTTTCTTTTTCTTAGATAGCTTCTTGCATTCATAGCAGATGATTATCTTTTTGAGTTCATTTTTATTCTTATTATCTTGTTTTATAAGATTTATTTTATTTTTTATGATTTTTTAAATTTTCTTGTTAGGAGTGCCAAGTCATCATCATCATCACTTAAACTTTCGCTCAAGTAGTCTACTTTAGTTCTAAATACCATATCCTTGTTGTTCTTTGAAAAGTTATTCTTATATTCAATATGTGTCATACAAGTCATTTCATAGGTCATTAATAACCCTATAGTTCTTTAAGTAGAAAATTATTCAAGTCCTTTGCTTCTTGGATTGTAGTCACTTTTGGATCCCAACATTTTAGGAAAGATCATAGAATTCTATTAACAAATTCAAGATTAGTAAAACTTTTACCAAGAACTTTTAAACTATTGATAACATTTGTAAAATGGGTATACATTTCACAAATAATTTTGTTTGGCTTTATGCTAAATAATTCATAATTATACACTAAAAGATTAATTTTAACTCTTGTGCCTTCATGTCTAACTTTGAGTATATGCTAAATATCATATGTCATTTTGCAAGTAGAAACACGATTAAATTTATTTTTATGTAAAGTGTAAAATAAGGCATTCACTACTTTAGCATTTAAAGAAAAAGTTTTTTTCTCTAAATCATTCCATTCTTTTATTGGTTTAGAATACTTTTGAAAACCACTTTCAATAATATTTTTAGGAATTAAGAAAATTTGTATGTGTTTTCCATTAAGTGTAATCCGTCCCACTAAAAATAGGAGAACGAGTGATAAAGTAACCCTTTTGATTGCCAATAAATATCATTTAATCTCTCTTGGATATTAAACTAATTGAGAAAAACTTAGCTTTGATACTAACTGTTAGGATCAAAGTGGCATTAAGAGAGGAAGGGGGGGTGTGGTGAATTAGTGCTTTCGTAAAATTTTGACAATTTTAAAAATTTCATTTGATGAAATTTCGATATCGAAAGTGTGCTTGACTTAAAGTAAGTGTAATAAACAATTAAATCAGAAAGTAATATAATGAAGAGCAAAAATGAAATACATTCCAGATTATAGTAGTTCGGTCGTCGTGACCTACGTCCACTCTCGATTCCTCCTTCGTCGAGGCTACTAGCTTTCACTAATGATCTTCTTTCAATGAGCAAAGATCAATCACCCTTTTATAACTTTTTTTCCTTTTCAAAAGTTTAGGAGAAAACTTTTACAAGTTTCACACCTCCCTTAGACAGAAATCTAAGCTTTTGAAGAAGAGAAGGAGAACTCTCAATATTTTTCAAGATTACAACTTTGATTCACCAGCCTTTTAGTTCACTCTATCTTCTTGTCTACCTAGCAGGGATGAGTGAGGTATTTATAAGCCCTAAATAGCATAAAAAATAGAGCCAAAAATTTAAATTTTTGGATCTTTCAGGTACGGGCGATACCACCGCCTACACTGGGTGGTACTATTGCCTAGTAGAGCTTGGTAGACTAGGCTCTGGCAGTACTATCGCTAGCTTGGGTAGTACCATCAACTACCAACATTATATGCTGGCAGTACTATTGCCCAATTTGGACAGTACTACTGCCTAACAACATAGGAGACTATATACTTCACTTTTCTAGCTCATAGGCGGTTCCACTGCTAGTCTAGCAATGCCACTGCCTGACCCAAATGTGGGTCACTAGATAAGCCTCCCAATGGGCCCAAATTAGCCCCAATTTAGGCCCAATGAGTCCTTAATTGAGTTAGTATGGTTATACTAAAAACTAACTTAATTTAGACTTAACTTTCAATAATTAAGACATAAACGATGAAAGACAAGAATTCTTTGTTGCCCGACATATCATTGATTCATCTAAACTTCGTCCGAACATCCGACGCATTGTTCGAATCTTTGGCATATCACCCAATCCATCAGCATGTTGACTCCCACAACATCCGATATTGGCACAATATACGTTTCTTCCAGCCCGATGCCAGATCTCTAAATTCATCCCAATATCTTATTCTTCTACTTCAATTGTTTTGCCTTTTATGATTGAAGTTAGTCTTACGTCACTTTTCTCAAAACACAAATTAGATTGCAAACTCATCAATTGATTTCATCATCATAATTTGAGATTCAATAATTAATAACCAATGAAATGACTTGCAAGGCACATGATGAACAAAAAAACAACCTTATAAAGAATAGAAAGGATATTGAACTGAGAACCAAAGTAGACCACTTGAGCAAAAACTCAAGTAATAATGATGATGATGATGACTTGGCACTCTTCACAAGAAAATTTAAAAAGTTTATGAAAAAGAACAAGACTAATTCACAAAATAAGAATCTAAAAATAAAAATAAACTTAAAAAGGATATAATAATTTATCATGAATGCAAAAAGCAAGGCACTTTAAAAATGAGTATCCTCAATTGAAGAAAAAATTACTAAAGAAGAAGAAAGAATTCAAGGCAACATGGGTTGAATTAAATGCATTAGAAAATGAAGAGCAAACCAATGAAGATGAAGTAGTGAACTATGCATTGATGGCCTTCAATGATGAGGTATATGGCTTACCTAAAATCTTCTTATCTTATGATGAATTACTTGATGCATTTTATGATTTATATAATGAACTCAAAATAATCAATAATAAATATAAATTACTAAAAAAGGATCATGTATCTCTCTCTCTAATGAATTTGATAAACTGAAAAATATATATGACAAATGCTGATTAACATCTTGCACTAAATGTGAAGAGTTAAATTTATTTAAAAAATATATATTATTACAACAAACATTAAAAAAATTTAAAATTAGTAACAAATCATTAAATATGATTCTTGCCAATAAAGGTCATAGAAAGAAAGGAATCGACTTCGAGAGTAGTAACACTCAACAAAAGTCAATAATATTTGTTAAAGGACCCATATTACATGTTCTCCCTAAAGTTGAATGTAATTTTTATGTAAGAAATAGTCATTATGCTTATAAATATTTATTTAAAAAATATAACTCTCATAAATTAGTTTGGGTTCCTAAATGAACCATAAATAACTCGATACCAAAAGTCAAGATAGGTAGATCTAACCATGAGGGACCTAAAATTAATGTGTACCTGGAATAAACCTATCTTTCTTGTAAGTATATTTTCAAATAAGAGCTAGGAGAAAAAGATGATATCTTAATAGTGGATGCTCAAGGTATATGACTAGAGATCTAACACACTTCTTAAAGCTCACTAGCCGAAACAACAATAATAGAGGAAAGATAATTGATATTGAAACTATTAGTAAATTAAATCTTTTTATTAAAAATATTCTATTAGTTGATGATTTAAAATATAACTTATTAAGCATTAATCAATTATGTAATAAGTAATATAAAATTAAGTTTGAATCTAGTGCCAGCTTCATAAACAAACCATATAAAAATAAATCTATGATCGCTTTAAGGAGCAATAATAGTTATACTATTGATCTTGATGATTTTTATGACAAAACTTATTTTAAATGATGATGTATAGCTTTAGCATAGAAGTCTAGAGCATGCTAGTGTGAAATCAATTGAACAAACTAGAACTAAATAACTTTAGTTATTTTTATCTTATAGGAATCTATCTACGTTACTTTCAATGAATTTCTTAAATTTAAGAAATTAATTTTCATGATTATTTTGGATTTGACAAATTGAATTTGAATGAGATCTATCTAAATGAATCATGAACTTTCTATTGATTTCTTGGTATTCATGAATTGAGGTTTCTTTTGTGTGAATCAAGATCTTTTACTATTTGGTCTCCTATGATTCTTTCTTTTTACTATTTACTAAAGAGGAGACTTAGCCAAACAAATCATGATTGTGATTTTTATAACTTGAGATTTATTTTATATAAATCAAGATCTTTTATTATTTATGCTCCAATGATTCTTTTTACTATTTACTAAAGAGGAGATTTATCCAAATGAATAATGATCTTTTACTAGATTTTTTGATATTTTTGAATTAAGATTTATTATGTACAATTGTTTGTGTATTCATTATTTGTATACCCCATCATCAAATTGATCTCTTATGATTTAAATTTATTTTTGATATTCATATCTTTCATATTATGATTAAATCATTGATGTAAAAAGAGAAAAATTATACCATTGTATTCTTTCCTTCTTTATGATAACAAAGAGGGAGAGAAAACTACTAGCTTTCACATTTCAAAGAGAAGCAAAAATTTGTTAGCTTGCACATTGCAAAGGGAAGCAAAAAACAAAAAAAACAAAAAACAAAAACACTTTTTAGCTTGCACATTGCAAAGAGAAGCAAAAACATGCTAGCTTTCACATTACAAATGGAAGCAAAAACTTGCTAGCTTGCACATCTCAAAGAGAAGTAAAAACTTGCTAGCTTGCATATCTCAAAGAGAAGTAAAAACTTACACATTTCTCCTTTTTTGTTAATGACAAAGGAGGAGAAGTTGATTGTACTCTTTGGTGATTTAAAATTTTAAAGATTATGCATGATGATTTGAAATTATGATTACTTTGATATGATGCATATGATGATATTTTAACTAAGATGTGTATCGATTTGAATTCAAGACTAGCATTAGAAGGCTATCATTTTCTGAATTCAAGTTTATTTTAATATGACATATAGACAGAGGGAGTTTAGTTAAAACTCCATCATCAATTGATCATTATCATAAAAAAAGGGAGATTGTTCAATCTCGGATTTTGATGATGAAATCAATTAATGAAATTATGAACTAATGAGCGTTTGAGAAAAGTGATGTAGGACAAACTTCAACCTTGGAAAAGCAAATCATTGAAGTAGGAGAATCAAACATTAGGTTGGAAAATATTTTGTTAGAGATTAGATGTCGGTTGGAGGATTGGTTGACATGATGGCGGATGAACTTCATGCCATGAGTTTGGGCATCGGGCCAAAAGAAATGGGCATTGCACCAAAAAGATTAGATGTTGTGGGAGGTCAACATGTCGATAGGTCAAGCAATATGTCAAATGAAAGAACGATGTGCCAGAGGATGAAGTGTCGAATAAACAATAACATGCCAAATAATGTAGGTTTCATAATTGTAATTGTTGTATCTTGATCGAAGTAGTTTAGAGTCTAATTAAGTTGATTTTAGGATGTAATCAAACTAACTCAATTAGAGGCCTATTGGGCCAGAATTGGGTTTATTGGAAGGCCAATTTAGTAACATAAAGTTGGGTTATGTAGTGGCACTGCCAGACCAAGCAGTGGCATTGCTTGTAAGTTGGAAAGTATGGAATGTACATTTCTAAAAAACTCGATGGTAGTGCCGTCAGGGTCGTCAATGGTACCACCCAATGTCAGATAGTGGTACTACCCAAAACATAGTCTCTCAAATTATGTCAGGTGGTGGTACTGTTGAGACAAGCGATGGTACCGCTAATGCCCAAGATGTTAGGTGGTGGTACCGCTAGTACTCCGAAAATCAGAAGATTTAAATTTTTAGATCTATTTTTGAAGCCATTTGGGGTCTATAAAGACCCTACTCCTGCTTGCTTGATGTAGTAAGAAAAGGGCAAGAATTCTTGAGGATAAAAGTATGTAAACTCTGTAAAAAAGTTAAGTTCTCTCCTCCTTGAGCTTAGAGGTTATTCTAAGGGAGGTGTGTGAGGATTTTCTTATAAAAGAGAGTTGTGAAGGTTCTCTCCTAAACTTGTGAAAAGGGAAAAGATTTATTATTGAATCTCAAATTTTGATGATGAAGTCAATTGATAAATTATTTGATCTAATCTATATATTGAGAAAAGTATATAGGATTAACTACGATAGCGATAAAAACAAAGTAAAATAAAGTATCGAAGTCAAGTACGATTGAATCGTTGGGAGTTTGAGAGTTCGCCGAAAGTCCGAAGGTTCATTGGGAGTGCTGTTGGAATTGGCCAAGAATGAGTTGGGAGCTTGCTAAAAGGTTACTCGAAAGTTCGTCGGATGGTTCGTCAGAAGTTCTTGGAGCTCATCAAGAAAGATCGAAGCTTGCCAAAGAAGACTTATCAGAACTCACCAAGATCGTCGTGAATTCCAGGAGTCTACCGGGAGTCCACCGGAAGATATTTAAGAGTTCACCGGAAGATCGCCGGAAGAAGTCTTGGTCTGTTAGATTTTATTTTTGCTTAGAAAATATCTTTAATTTTGTAGTTAGCACATAATTAGGGTTAAGATTAGGACATAATTCCATTAACCCTGGTAGGGGCCAACTGGGCCCGAGATTGAATTGGATTAGGTCGGATTCAAGGTTCATCCAGGTTGTTGGACCCTATCTAGCAGTGGCACCGCTAGACTGGGGCGATGGAACCACCTAGGGACCAGTTTCCTAGAAGCCTAGGCGGTGGTACTACCTAGGTCAAGCGGTGGTACTATCGGTAGTTATTAACTATCAAGTGGTGGTACCACCCCACCAGAAGCTCTGCTCTAGTGATAGTACTGCAAGATTGGGTGGTGGTACCGCCTAGTATCAAGGTCAATTGATAGTGGTACCGTCAGTGACAGGCGATGGTACCGCCAGCACTTGAAAGTCTGGGATGGGACCTTTTTTTACTCCATTTTTGAAGCCAATTGAGGCTATAAATATCCCTTACTTCTTAGTTGGTAAAGCACATTAAGAAGTGATAAGAACTGAGCTGAAACTATTGTGAAATAGTCTTAAAAAAATTAAGTGTTCACCTCCCCGATTCTCTAAGTGTAAAAAGTCTGTAAAAGGAGGGTGAGCCATTGCAAAGTTCTATTAAAAGGGGTGATTGATCTTTCCCCTTCATGAAAGATCGATAGTGGAAGTCGGTAATCTCATCGGAGGAGGTGTCGGGAGTATATGTAGGTCAATCGACCGAACCACTATAAAATTATTGTGTTCTTCTCTTGGTGCATAAATTTTATTTTATGTATTTAATTCTTTACTTCACTGCAATCATTCAATCTCCCCTTCTCTATTCTCTTACGTATTCACTCGAATCAATCCCTTTGCCAAAATCATTTTCATTGGATGAAATTTTCTCAATGCATAAAGTCTTCTGAAATTACTTTAAATTATCAATTTTTATCCACTACACTAATTCACCCTCTCTCTTCCCTCCCTCTTATTGCCGCTCTTGATCCTAATAGTTGGTGTCAAAGTGAGGTCATTCTCATTTAGTTTAAAACCCAAGAGAGATAGCATTTGCTGACATTCAAGAGGGTCACTCAATCACATGTCCACCTATATTCAATAGGTCAGATTACACCTATTGGAAAACTCGCATGAGAATTTTTCTTATTTCTATAGATTTTGAATTGTGGAACATTGTTGAATATGGCTTTCAAAAGTCTTCTCTTCCGATGAACGATTGGAACGAGTCGAAGAAGAAGACTTTTGCTCTTATTATCAAGGCTATGAATGCCTTGTTTTGTGCTTAGGAAACGCCTTTAAAATTCATAGTTAGCACGTATTTTGGGTTAGGATTAGATAACCCAAAGTGGGGGCCTATTGGGCCTTGATTAGGATGAGTTTGGGCCAAAATTTTGGCCCAAATCGAACCAGCAGCATGCGTGCTGCTACGTGCATGCATGCTACATACATGCATGCTGGACGGTGGCACCGCCCGGCTACTGTAGCGCACCTTGCTACTGTAGCGCACCTTGCTACTGTAGCGCGCCCAACTACTGTAGTAGGCGGTAGCACCGCCTTGATCAGGGCGGTAGCACCACTTTGACAGGGGCGGTAGCACCACCCTGAAGCCATCGTGCAGTGCGGTAGCACCACCTGGCTGGGGCGGTAGCACCACCTGGCTGGTGCGGTAGCACCGCCTGGGTGTCCTGTAGGATTGATAACACCGAAAAACTCAAAAGATTCAAATTTTTGGCTCCAAGTTTAGGCTCCAAATTTGAATCACTTTGAGGCCTATAAATACCCCTCATATTCTTGGATGAAAGTGTCTAGAACTGAAAAAAAGGTAGGGGGAAACTCTCCTGAAAGTGTGTCAAATCTTCCCTAAGTCTTAAGAGTGTTCTAGTCCAAGAGAGGGGTAAGAGTGCTTTGTAAGGGTTATCTCCTAAGCCCGTCAAAAGGAGAGGTGCTGTGAGGGAGTTCATTCTCGCCCATTAGAAGGAGGATAGCTAGTGGAAAGCCGGTGGCCTCAAGCGAAGAGGAATCGGAAGTGGATGTAGGTCGGATGACCAAACCACTATAAAAATCTGGTTTGCATTTACGTTCTTGCTATTTACTTTGCTGCAAACCATTCTTACTTGCTGCCTTATTTACTCAACTTCCTTATCATCTTATTACGTATGCTTTAAAGTTAAAACGCAATCTTTCCGGGTTCAAATGAAATGTTGCATTCATTCATACGAAGTTTCCAAAGCTTGTTTTAAATCGCTGAAAAATCTATCGTTTTATCCGCTGCACTAATTCACCCCCCCACCCCTCTTAGTGCCGCTCGATCCCTAACATGTATCACCTCATACAAAGTGTAACTTTTGTTGCAAACCTAGACATGTTGCTTATAAATGTCTGTTTAAGAAACTTAGTCCACATAAATTGATATGGGTTCCTAAAGGGACCATAAAGAATTCAATGTAAAATGATAAAATGAATAGATTAATTTTTGAGACACCCAAAGTTAAAATGGGTACCTAAAAACCATCCTCTTTTGTAGATACATTCACACTCACAAGCTAGGAGCAAGAGATGGTACCTTCATAGTGGATGCTCAAGGTACATGACCAGAGATCCATCTCAATTCTCTAAGCTCACTAGCCAAGACAAATGATATGTTATATTCAAAGACAACAACAAGGGTAAACTCATTGGCAAGGGAACCATAGGTAACAATTCAAACTTTTTAATTGATGATATGTTGTTAGTAGATGACTTAAAGTATAATCTTTTAAATATTAGTTAATTATGTAATAAAAGATACATCATAAGATTTGAATCTAATGCTTGCATTATTGAAAAACTGTACAACAACACATCTATAATTGCCCTAAAACAAAATAATGTCTATACTATTAACATTGATGAAATTAGTAATGAAATGTGTTTTTTGGTTTGAATGATGATACTTGGCTTTGGTATAGGAGATTAGGTCATGCTAGTATGAAACTAATCTCTCAAATCTTATCTAGAGAACTTGTAAGAGGTATTCCTAACATTAAGTTTGTTAAAGACAAAGTGTGTGATGTTTATCAACTAGGAAAACAAATAAAAGGTAGTTTCAAACCAAAGAATCAAATAAGCACCACTAGACCATTGCAATTGATCTATATGAATTTGTTTGGACCAATTGATACAATAAGCCTAGGAGGTAGCAAATACACCTTTGTAATTATAGACGACTATAATAGATACACTTGGACATATTTCTTGGCATAAAAAAGTGATTGCTTTAAATATTTTTTAAAATTTTGTAAACTTATTCAAAATGAAAAAGTTTTTATGATTTCATTAATTTAGAGTGATCATAGTGGTGAATTCCAAAACCATGATTTCCAAAACTTTTGTGAATCCAATGGATACAACCACAATTTCTCTACTCCGAGGAATCCTCAACAAAATGGAGTAGTAGAAAGAAAGAATAGGAGTTTATAAGAAATGACAAGAACCATATTAAACAAACATAACCTACCTAAATATTTTTGGGTCAAAGCCATTAATACAATATGCTATGTCATGAATAGGGTTCTAGTAAGACCATTACTCTCTAAAACTCCATATGAATTATGGAACAACAAAAAACCTAATGTTTCATATTTTAAAGTTTTCGATTGTAAATGTTTTATCTTGAATGAAAAAGATACCATAGGAATGTTTGATGCCCGATGAAAGAATTTTTCTTGGTTATTCTTCTATTTCTATGGCATTTCGTGTTTTTAATAAAATAACTTTGGTTATAGAAGAATCTATTCATGTTATTTTCAATGAAGTTTTCAAATTTATGAAAAATGATTTTGATGATGATCTTGATTTTAATAGATTTAATTTGAATAAAACCTTTCTTCTAAATAGCAACTTGAATGCATCTTCTGAAACTTCCTTACCTAAGGAATGGAAGTATGTAGATGCCCATCCTAAGGAGCTAATTATAGGAGACACATCAAAAGGAGTTCAAACTTGTTCTTCTTTTAAAAATTTTTGTGCCAACGCTGCTTTTTATTCTCAAATTGAACCTAAATGCATTGACGAGGCCTTAAAAGATGATTCATGGGTTATTACAAAGTAACAGGAATTGAACTAATTTGAGAGAAATGAGGTGTGGAAGCTTGTTTGTAGACCTAGTGACCATTTAGTTATTGGTACTAAATGGGTCTTTAGAAATAAGCAAAATAAATTTAGTGTTGTGGTTAGAAATAAGGCTAGATTAGTGGTCAAGGGTTTTGACCAAGAAGAAGGTATCTTTTACGAAGAAACCTTCGCTCTTGTGGCAAGATTAAAAGTTATTAGGATGCTCCATGCCTATGCTAGTAGTAATGATTTTAAGCTATTTCAAATAAATATTCAAAGCACTTTCTTGAATGGCTTCATTTCTGAAGAAGTGTATGTTAAACAACCTCTCGGATTTGAAAACTCTCATTTTTCTAATCATGTGTTTAAATTGACTAAGGCTCTTTATGGATTAAAATAAACCCTAAGGGCTTGGTATGAGAGACTTAGCTCTTTTCTTATTTAAAATAATTTCTCTAAAGGTAAGGTCGATATTACATTGTTCATTAAAAATTTTAAATATATTTTTTTTATATTTTAAATTTATGTTGATGATATTATTTTTGGTTCTACAAATGAATCCTTATATGAATCATTTGCCAAGACTATGCATCAAGAGTTTGAAATGGGTTTAATGAGTGAACTAACCTTCTTTTTAAGATTACAAATCAAATAACTTAGTGATGGTATATTTTTTAGTCAAACCAAATATACATTAGAATTGTTAAAATAATTTAATGTGGATGGTTCAAAGGCCATCAATACTCCTATGAGTATCTCTACTAAGTTAGACATGGACGAAAGTGGAGAAAGCTTTGATAAAAAAAACTTATAAGGGCATGATATGAAGCTTACTATACCTCACCATAACTAAACCAGATATCATGTTTAGTGTAGGACTTTGTGCTAGATTTTAAGCTAATTCTAAGTTATTTCATCTTAAAGTCGTTAAAAGAATCCTTAGATATCTTAAAGGAACTCCTAACCTAGGATTATGGTATCCAAAATCCGAAAATTTTGATTTAATAGCTTATGCGGATGTGGATTTTGTCGGATGTAGAATAGATAGAAAAAGCACATCCGAAATATGTCAATATTTAGGACATGCACTTATTTCTTAGTCTTGCAAGAAATAAAACTCAGTTTCATAAACTTCGACTGAAGCCGAATATATAGCCGCAAGTGCATATTATTCACAAGTTGTATAGATGAAAACTACATTGGAAGATTATAGAATTCATCTAAAGAATATTCTCATAAAATATGATAACACAAGTGTTATTTATTTAACTAAAAATCATATTCAATATTCTAGAACTAAACATATTGACATTAGGCATCACTTTATATGAGATCGTGTCAATAACAATGATGTATCTCTAGAATTTATCAATACAAAACATTAATTAGTGGATATCTTTACAAAACCCTTAAATAAAAAATAATTTGATTAGAAGGAAATTAGGCGTGCTAAATTGTCCTAATATATGAGTTTGTTGTCTTTCTCTAGAATTTTTTTGATTTCGTAGTACCATCTTTTTGATTTTTGTAAATGGAGTTTTCATGAACTCTTCATCCTATCTCGGTTTGATACTCTTGCTTTGTGAATCTTTGAATTGGTAAATATGAAACTTGTATTTTTCACAATGTCAAGGCATGACACTTGTTTTTAAGTCGAATGAAAGACATTTATCACTTCGACAAGAGATACCAATTATAGTTTGAAATATAACAAGGATCAAATGATATCGATATAAAATGCACAAATGCAAGGCATGATATCATTTTTGTATACATCATCAAATGAGATGATATCTTATCATATCAATGAAGGATACCAAATTTTAAACATGATATGATAATAATCTTTCAAAAATTTACATGTTAAGTATTTATGATACATGTGATATATTGCGATACGATACAAATTTTATTGTGATGTTTTTAAAGATAGCAACCAATTTTTAATTTCAAAGCATGGCAAAAGAAATTATATTGCAATATAGAACATATAAGACTTTTATCATTTCATCAAGTCATTATAATACAATATGATACATTGCAATATGATACACATGCAAGGCTTTTAACAAGTCATCAATTTATTTTACCATTTTATTCTCCTCCTTTATCATCAACAAAAAGTAGGTGAATTGTGATTAAAAATGATGGTAAAGATAGTCCTCATAAGGTTTCATGATGCTAGTCATTTTTCAACCATATCAAAATTGTAAAGATAGTCATCAAACACATAAAAATGATAAACCCAAAAAGTGATTTATTCATTCTTATTCATATTTATGAAATCTAAAAAATGATCATTTATCAAGTTATGAAAGATTCATACATGAAAGAAGATGAACGGTTCAAGATGCAATTTTGAAAATTCAAGCATAAAATTATAAAGTGGAAGGATACATCATTAAAGCCATTCATCACACATTTCATCATTCATCAACCATATTAACAAGATCTCATATCATTTATTCAAGGTAAAATTTGTGAGAGAGAGGTATCAAAATTCATAAAAATTCAACTTGGCATTTATGAATTTATGAAGTGAAGCACATTAGCATCAAAAAACTTATAAAGAAGGATTCAACATGGCATTCTTATAAAAGTTCATACGATGGAAGTTAAATAATCAAATTGTAAAAGCTCAAAACTTAGAGATTAGCACAAGAATAAAGTCTAAAGAGAGTATTATAAATACTTAAGAGCTTAATCTTCATGACATTAACTCTATGCATATGTCAAGTTTCAAATGATATGAAAATCAAAAAAATCATTTAATTATCCCAATAAAGGTAGAGAGAGTATAAAACTAATTTCACTATATCATTGAATGGCATGATGTTACTTAAAACTCATTAGTCGAAGAAGGAGGAGTATCAAAATATTCTGATCGAAGGATGTAAATGAGAGTTCCGTTCAAAAATATGATATCATAATGTCATCCAAAATCCAAAAACAAGTTGAGATTATAAAAACCAAAGTTGAAAAGTTTTAGAAAAGGAACATATAACGTCTTCATATATTAGGATAATTTAACATGCCTAATTCTCTTCTAATGAAGTCAAATTATTCTTCATTTAAGGGTTTTGTGAAGATGTCCACTAATTAGTGTTTTGTGTCAATAAATTCTAAAATAACATCATTATTATTGATATGATCTCATATAAAGTGATGTCTAATGTCAATATGTTTAGTTCTAGAGTGTTGAATGAGGATTTTGGTTAGGCAAATAACACTTGTGTTATCATATTTTATGGAAATATTTTTTAAATGAATTCCATAGTCTTTTAAAGTATTTTTCATCCAAACAAATCGTGCACAACATACACTTATGGCTATGTATTCTACTTCGACCGTAGATAGTGTAATCGAGTTTTGTTTCTTGGAAGTCCAAGAAACAAGTGCATGTTCTAAAAATTGGCAGATGTGCTTTTTCTATCTATTCTACATCCATCAAAATTCACATTCGCATAGGCTTTTAAATCAAAGTCATTGGATTTTGGATACCATAATTCTAGGTTAAGAGTTCTTTTAAGGTATCTAAGGATTCTTTTAACGGTTTTAAGGTGAGATAGCTTAGGGTTAGCTTGAAATCTTATAAAAGTCCTACACTAAACATGATATCCGGTCTAGTTGCGGTGAGGTAAAGTAAGCTACCTATCATTCCCCTATATATTTTTTGATCAAAATTTTCTCTACTTTCATCCAAGTCTAACTTAGTGGAAGTACACACAGGAGTGTTTATAGCTTTTGAACCATCCATGTTAAATCATTTTAATAATTCTAATATATATTTAGATTGATTAAGAAATATATCATCACTAAGTTGTTTAATTTACAATCCTAGAAAGAAGGTTAGTTCACCCATTAGACTCATTTCAAATTCATGACTCATACAATTGGCAAATGATTCATTAGTAAAACCAAAGATAATATCATCAACATAAATCTGAACAATAATAAAATTATTGTTAAAATATTTAATAAATAATGTAATATCAACCTTGTCTTTAGTAAAATTATTTGAAATTAGAAATGAGCTAAGTCTCTCATACCAAGCCCTTGGGGGCTGTTTTAACTCATAGAGAGCCTTAGTCAATTTAAACACATGATTAGGAAAAAGAAAGTTTTTAAAACTTGGTAGTTATTCAACAAACACTTCCTCGGAAATAAAACCATTTAAGAAAGCACTTTTGACATCCATTTGAAACAACTTAAAATTATTACTACTAGCATAGACAAGGAGCATCCTAATGGCTTCTAATCTTGCCACAGGAGCAAAGGTCTCTTCATAATCGATACCTTCCTCTTAGTTGAAACTTTTGGCCACTAATCTAGCCTTGTTTCTAACTATGATATCAAATTCATCTTGCTTATTTCTAAATACCCATTTAGTACCTATAACTAAATGGTCACTTGGTCTAGGAATAAGCTTCCACATCTCATTCCTCTTAAATTGGTTCAATTCTTCTTACATTGTGATAACCCAAGAATCATCTTTCAAGGCTTCGTTAATGCACTTAGGTTTAATTTGAGAAAGGAAGATGGCGTTGGCACAAAAATTCTTAAAAGAGGAATGAGTTTGAACCACTTTTGATGCGTCTCCTATAATTAGCTCCTTTGGATGGGTATCTACATACTTCCATTCCTTTGGTAAGAAAATTTGGGAAGAAGACATATCCGAGTTGCTATTTTGAGGAGAGGGTTCATTCAAATTCAAACCATTAAAACCAAGATCATCATCAAAATTATTTTTCTTAAATTCAAAAACTTCATTAAAAACTACATGAAAAGACTCTTCTATAACCATAGTTCTTTTGTTAAAAACTCGAAAAGCTTTAGAAATGGAAGAGTAACTAAGAAAGATGCCTTCATCAGATTTAGCATCAAATTTTTCTAAGGCATCCATTTCATTCAAGATAAACCATTTGTAACTGAAAACTTTAAAATAAGAAATATATAATTTTTTTGTTATTCCATAATTCATAAGGGGTTTTGGATAGAGATGGTCTTACTAGAACCCTATTCATGATATAACAAGTCATATTAACGGTTTCGGCCCAAAAGTATTTGGGTAAACTATGTTCATTTAACATGGTTCTTATCATTTCTTATAAATTTCTATTCTTTCTTGCCATTTATTGTTAAATCTTGAATTTTGATGATGAAACTAATTGAGTATGTTTTAGTGATCTAACTGTGTTTTGAGATATATAGGTCTACTCTCGATCAGGATTAGATAATTGACGCAGGATGAATCAGTATTGCACCAGAGAAAATCACGTTAGGAGATTGGACATCAAGCCAAAAATCCAGTTGATGATCGGTAGAAGGCTTCGGACAAAGAAATCGGGCATCGGGCCAAGAGAAGCAGAGTTGCACTAAGGAGATCGGGGCTGCTGAGGTCAGTTGCTGATTGGATAACAAACTGCAAAAGAGGATAAAGTGCCGATAGGCCAATGACATGTCGGGCGACATTCAGATTCGTGTTATAATAATAATTGTCTAGATCGAAGTAGGATTAGGTCTAATTTGGTTGTAATTGGGCCAACCCAATTAGGGGCCAACCCAATTAGGGGCCAATTGGGCCCAATTCAGGATTGTGTTGGGCCGGATGAAAGGTCCAAACAGTGCCCAAGTGCCACGTCAAGCGGTGGCACCACCAGCTGGGCGGTGGAACCACCTGAAGGCTCAGTCTTCAAGACTAAGACTGGGCGGTGGTATCACCTAGTACACTAACAGAACTAGAGTGCCAGGCGATGGTACCGCCCAACATTGGCGGTGGTACCACTAGTACTTAGTAAACCCAGGATGGGAAGATTTTTGACTCTAAGTTTGAATCCAATTAGAGCATATAAATACCCATCTCATCCCTGGGTTGATAAAACAAGCACAGAGATTTTGAAAGGAACCAAACGCTGTAGAAATCCTTCTAAACATCCCTTCTTTTGTTCTCATTTGTATTCCACCGAAAGAGAGAAGTGAAGTACTTGTAAAGATTACCTCCTAAGCCCATCAAAATGAGAGAGCTGTAAGGGAGCTAGTTCTTACTCGTTGGAAGGAGGACAACTAGTGAAAATGCCGATGGCCTCAAAAGGAGAGGAATCGGGAGTGGACATAGATCGTATGACCGAACTACTATAAAAATCCTGGTTTGCATTTACTATTGTTCTTTATATTTCAGCAAACATTATTTACTTGCTACTCCACTTCTTCATCTCCTTCTTACAAATCATTTTAAGTTTATACGCAATCAAAATCGGATTCATCGAAAAGCATTTTCAAATCATCAAAATTTATTATTCTTAACCACTGCACTAATTCACCCCCCCCTCTTAGTGCCACTCCAGATCCCAACAATTAGTATCAGAATCTTGTTATTTCTATTTTGGATTCACACCCGTGATAAATGGCTCTTCACGGCTTTCAAGAGAGTTTTTCGATTGTTCGTCCACCATTCTTTAATGGATCGGACTACACATATTGGAAAACTCGAATTATAGTTTTTTTTATTTATCTAAATTTAAACTTATGGAATGTCATTGAAAACGACTTTCAACTTTCCTCTAAATCAATGAATGAATGGTCAGATTTAGAGAGAAAATCTTTTTCTTTAAATGCAAAGGCTATGAATGTCTTATTTTGCACTTTAGACAAAAACGAGTTCAATCGGATTTCTACGTGCAAAATAGCTTTTGATGTTTGACGGACACTTGAAATCATACACGAAGGAACAAGTAGAGTTAAAGACTCAAAAGTTAATATTTTAATGTATAATTTTAAACTTTTCCGAATGGCACCAAGTGAAACTATTGGTGACATGTATACCCATTTCACGGATGTCGTCAATAGTTTGAAAAGCCTTGGCAAAAGTTTTTTGAGTTTTAATTTAGTAAACAAGATTTTAAGATTCCTTCCAAAGAGTTGGGATCCAAAAATAACAGCTATACAAGAGTCTAAAGACTTGAACATTTATTCACTCGAAGAACTAAACGGGCCTTTAATGACCTATGAAATGACTTTTGAACTTGATGAATATGAGAACCACCTTCTAAAGAACAAGAAGGTTTAGGCACTTCGAATAAAAAAATACCACTTGAGTGATGACTCAAGTGATGAGGACAATGTTGAGAACAATGAACGTTTGATGTTAAAATTTAAAAAGTTCATTAAACAAGAATTGAAAAATACAAATGAACTTAAAAAGAACACCAAATCTTGCTATGAACACAAGAAGCCGAAGAGCTCCAAAGACGACCACACAAAAGAAAAGAAAAAGAGGCCAAAGAAGAAGGAAGTACTCCAAGAAGTTTCAAGTGCATCTGAAGGTAAAACAGCAAACTATGCCTTGTCGGTTTTCGACAATGAGGTAAGAAACTCACCCAAGTTGCTTTTACCTTATTTTGAAATTACATAATGTTTTTCATGAGTGCTTAATTTAGATAGTAGGAAATAAAAAAATATTTAAAAATTATCATGTCTCTCTTTTTAGCACTTTTGAAAAATTGATCATGAAAATTATATTGTTTCATGCATGTTATGATTCAAAATTTTGAATGAAGTATGCAACATTATGAATGATGATTAAATGATTTGATGATTGTACATCAAATACATATCTATGCATGTTATTCTTCGAAGTGTCTTAATGAAAATATTTGCATCATGCTTGACTTTACAAATTTCAGATACTATAATGTATTTTCGGCTTTGATGTAATTTGTTTCGAATTTATACATGTCTTTATGAAATCAATTATAAAACTAAAAGACCTAACCCACAAATTTTCTAAATAAAAGAAAAGTGATTTTGATGTTGTCTTGTGTCACATTTGGACTTGAAGGTTTTCATGACGAAAATAGTTTTTCGAATTTATATGATGCTTGGCCCTTGTGTAAAAATGTGAACATGCTTAAACAAGATCAATCAACTTAAAGTGAAACACATAAAAATGAAAAATGCACTATAATATTTTTTATGATGAAGTTTGTCTTTCGATTTTGAATGTTGTTATCTCTACTTGATTTGGCATATAAAGACAAATGCATGCTTAGACGAAATAAATTACTCAAAAAGAAAAAGCTTTTCCTACCTTATCGAGATTAAAGAATTTATTTTTGTATCTCGTGAATGATATTGATGATTCGTTTTGTAAAATTGAATGAGCTAAAAATGATGAATATCTTAATAATGAAAGCTTGTATAATGCTTGATGAATTCACATTTTAAAGCTATGCATGATGAATCATATGTCTTGGACTAATATGTTATATATGTTTTTGGTCTAAATCATTTTTATGATGTTTTTGCTTTTACGTCTTGAACGTTCATACTTATTTCTATTTGACATAAAAAGATAAAGATATGTTTATATGAAATCAATGCAAATCACTAAAAGAGAAATGCATGTTTCTTGAACATCTCTCTTTTTCTAAAGTTTTGGATTTTTCAAATAAAAAACAAGTGATAAATTCATTTATGATATTTTGTAAATCACTTGAATTATGAATGAGATTTTTATGATGTCGTAATAACTTTATTCATGTTATGAATCTCAAAAATGATAATTTGATTATGAGTTTTAAGTTGACGAATTAGCTTGAATGAGATTTTGTTTCAATTGAATCATGAACCTTCTTTTGACTTATTGACTTGAGAAATTTCAAGAAACATAATTATTCTTAATATTTGATATTTGAAATTTCTTATGAGATGTGATCTTATTGAGATTTCTTATCATGAAATAAATTATTCTTTTTGTTATCTATTACCAAATGAATCATGTCCTTTTTGACTTTTCTTGATACTATATCATTCATGACATGATTTCTTTATATGGCTTGTATAATGATTGAAATTGTTGGCCATTGAGTCGTCACTTCATTTTGACAATAACTATGGGGGAGCTAGCTTGTTGGCTTAAATGTTGAATTCATATTCATGACTTGAATTTTGATGATAGAAACATTTATGTCAATATTTGTTTCTAATATCTCATTTTCCATTTTGATGAAAAAAGAAATCAATTACAACATTGCATCATCCCTTCTTTTTTACAATGACAAAGAGAGAAGGAATTGCTAGCTTTGCTAGCATGAAAAGAAAGCAAAACTTGTAAACTTGCACTTCTCAAAAAGAGAAGAAAGATCTTGCCTATGAAAATAAGCAAAAAGTACAAAACTTAAAAAATTTACAATCTTACACTTTGCTATGCCTCTATACTTATATGTTATATTAAAAATTTGGCGTACATTGCTAGCTCATTGCAAACAAAATACTATCTTGCCCATCATGAGAAATAAAGTGCAATCTTGCATATCTCAAGAAGCAAGTAAAAAATTACCATGCTTAAACTGAAAAAACTTGCTATGATTGAATGTTATAAATCTAGCTTATATGTTGACTTGCATTTCTCTTAAAATAGCTAGAGTAACTTCTCCTTTTTATTAATAACAAAGGGGGAGAAATAGATTAATGAATTCATGCAATGTATGATATTTGAATATTTTAAAATTTTGCATGAATGAATATTTTTAATGGCATGTTACTTAGATTTGTTAAAATCCAAAGGTCCTATCAATATGGCATATTGATAGGGGGAGTTTGTTTAAACTTCGAGAAGTTAAGGTTAACTTCGTCATCAATTAGTTATCATCATCAAAAAGAGGGAGATTGTTGAATATCAGATTTTGATGATGAAACTAATTGAGTATGTTTTAGTGATCTAACTACGTTTTGAGATACAGAGGTCTACTATCAATCAAGATTAGATAATTGATGCAGGATGAATTAGCGTTGCGTTGGAGGAAATCACGTCAAGAGATTAGACGTCAAGCCGGAGATCTAGTCAATGATCGGCAGAAGACTTTGGACAAAGAAATTGATCATCGGGCCAAGAGGAACGGAGTTGCACCAAGGAGATCGGGGCTACAGAGGTCAGCTACTGATTGAGCAACAAGCTGCAAAAGAAGACGATGCGCCGAAGTGTCGGAAGAAGCGCCGATAGGCCAATGACGTGCCGAGCGACATTTAGATTCGTGTTGTAATAATAATTATCTAGATCAAAGTAGGATTAGGTCTAATTGGGTTATAATTGGGCTAACCCAATTAGGGGCCAACTGGGTCCAATTCAGGACTATGTTAGGCCGGATGAAAGGCCAAAATAGTGCCCAAGTGCCATGTCAGGCGGTGGCATCGCCAGTTGGGCAATGGAACCACCTGAAGGCTTAGTCTTCAAGACTGAGACTAGGCAGTGGTACTGTCAAACTAGGTGGTGGTACCGCCCAGTACACTAATAGAACCAAAGTGCCATGCGGTGGTACCACTAGTACCTAATAAACCTAGGGTAGAAAGATTTTTGGCTCCAAGTTTAAATCCAATTGGAACCTATAAATACCCCTCTCATCCCTGGGTTGATAAAACAAGTATAGAGATTTTGAAAGGAACAAAATGCTATAGAAATCCTTCTAAACATCCCTCCTCTTGTTCTCATTTGTATTCCACCGAAAGAGAGGAGTGAGGTGCTTGTAAGGGTTACCTCCTAAGCTCGTCAAAAGGAGAGAGCTATAAGGGAGTTAGTCCTCGCCCGTTGGAAGGAGGACAACTAGTGAAAAAGCCAGTGGCCTCAAGAGGAGAGGAATTGAGAGTGGACATAGGTCGTATGGCTGAACCACTATAAAAATCCTGGTTTGCATTGACTATTATTCTTTATATTTCAGCAAACCTTATTTACTTGCTACTCCACTTCCTCATCTCCTTCTTACAAATCATTTTAAGTTTATACACAATCAAAACTAGATTTCATCGAAATGAAGTTTTCAATGTATGAAGTTTTTGAAAGTATTTTCAAATCACTGAAATTTAACGTTCTTAACCACTGCACTAATTCACCCCCCCCCCTTCCCTCTTAGTGCCACTCTAGATCCTAAGATTTTCGACAATGTTCCATAAATCTAAATCCAAGAAAAGTAAGAAAATTCTCGTTCGAGTTTTCTAAGAAGTATAGTCCGTCCCGTTAAACATGGGAGGACGAACAATTGAAAAGCCCTCTTGAAAGCCGTAAAGAGCCATTTCTCATGGGTGTGAATCTAAAAGAGAAATAATGTGGCTTTGATACTAACAGTTAAAATTAGTTCGACACTAAGAGAGGGGGTGAATTAGTGCAGTGGTCAAGATTATGTTAAATTTGGTGATTTCATAAAACTACGTATGCAAAAGAATTACGTTTCGATGAAAACCAATTTCGATTGCGCTTTAACTTGAAGACGTTCGTAAGTGACAGGGCAGGAAGTAGAGCAAGTAAAGTAAAGGCTTGTAGTAAAGATAAACAACAATAAGTAAATGCAAACTTGATTTTTATAGTAGTTCGGTCATCTAACCTATGTCCACTCCCGATTCCTCTTCACTTGAGGTCATCGGCTTTTCACTAATAGTTCTCCTTCTAATGGGCGAAGATTAACTCCCTTAGAGCACTTTCTCCTTTTGATGGACTCAAGAGATAACCCTTACAGGCACTCTCTCCTCTCTTTTAAATTGAATATATATGAAGACTAGAGGAGAGATTTCTAAAGTGATTTCTACAGAGTCTTCTTATCTTTAAATTCTTTGTGCTTGTGTATTCTATGCAGGGATGAGAGGGGTATTTATAGGCTCCAAATGGATTCAAACATAGAGCCAAAATCTTTTCCATCTTGGGTTTTTTGAGTACTGGCAGTACCACCACTAGTGGGTTCTGACACTTGACGGTACCACCGCCAGAGCTGTCTGACACTAGGACTACCACCCAGTCTAGGTGGTCACCTCCCAGACTCAATCTAGAAGACTGACCTTTTAAGCGGATCCACCACCCACCTGGTGGTGCCACCGCCTGATGTGGCATCCGAGCACTATATAGGCCTTTCAACGGGCCCAACACAGCCCTGTTTCGGGCCGAGTTGACCCCTAATTGAGTTGGCCCAATTCTAACTCAATTAGTCCTTGATCCTACTTTGATCTAGATAATTATTACAATATGAATCATAATTAGTTGCATGGCACGTCATTGGCCCATCGGTGCTTCGTCTGACACTTCGATGTATCATCCTCTCTTGCGGCCTGTTACCCAATCGATCGTTGACCTTTGCAACCTCGATATCCTTGGTGCAACTTTACTTTTTTTTGCTTGATGCTTGATTTCTTTGTCTGAAGCCTTTTGTCGATCGTCTACTAGACCTCTGGCCCGATATCCAATCTCCCAACGTATTCTCCTCTAATGCAACATTGATTTTGTTAAGATCAAGAGCGGCACTAGGAGTGTGAATTAGTGCAGCGGATAAAAATTGATGATTTAAAACGATTTTAAAAAACTTTGTGCATTGAGAAAATTTCGTTTGATGAAAATAATTTTGGTAAAGAGATTGATTCGAGTGAATACGTAGGAGAGTAGAGAAGGGGAGAATGTAATATTACAGCTAGGTAAATAATTAAATATAGCAAATAAAATTTATGCACCAAGAGAAGAACGTAGAGATTTTATAGTGGTTCGGTCAAATAACCTACGTCCACTCCTGAAACCTCCTCCGATGAGGTTATCGACTTCTACTATCGATCATTCTTAAAGGGGAAAGATCAAACACCCCTTTTACAAAACTTTACAAGTGGCTCACACCCTTTTTATAGAATTTTTACACTTGAGAATTTGGGAGGTGAACACTCAAATATTTTAAGGCTATTTTACTATAATTTTGACTCAGTCTTATTACTTCTCAATCTACTTAACCAGTTGAGAAGTAAGGAGTATTTATAGGCTTAATTGACTTTAAAATTAGAGCCAAAAAAGGTCTCATCCTAGATTTTCGGGAGTTGGTGGTACCACCGTCTATCACTAGTGGTACCACCGCTAATTGACCCTGACACTAGGTGTTACCACTTCCTAGTCTAGCAGTACTACCACCAGAGCAGAGCTTCAGGTTCTATGGTGGGGAGGTACCATCGCCTAGCAATTAATAACTATCGATGGTACCACCGCTTGATTTGGGTGATACCACCGCCCAAGCACCTTAGAACCCACACCTTGGGTGGTTCTATCGTCCTAGTCTAGTAGTGCCACTACTATTGGGATCTAAGTGGCACTAAGACGAGGGGGGGTGAATTAGTGCAGCGGTTAAGAATAATAAATTTCAATAATTTAAAATGATTTTGAAAACTTCGTATGATAAAAACTTATTTCGATGAAAATCGATCTCGATTGCACGTATTGGAAAGATGTAAAGCTTAAAGCAATTCATAAAAATGAGAAGGATTCGAGTAATTACAGTAAGGTTTGCAGTAAAGATAAACAAAAATAGAATTGCAAACCCAATTTTATAGTGGTTCGGTCATATGACCTACGTCCACTCCCGATTCCTCTCTTCTTGAGGCCACCGGCTTTCCACTAGCTATCTTCCTTCTAATGAGCAAAGATCTACTCCCTTTTACAGTGCTCTCTCCTTTTAACAAGCTTAGGAGGTAACCCTCTTATAAGCACACTCCTCTCTTTAGGCTAAAATCTATCAAAGCTAGAGAAGGAAAGTTTTGAAGTAGTTTTTATAGCATTTTCTTTCTTTTAAATTCTTTGTGCTTGTATATGCTAACCAGGGATGGGAAGGATATTTATAGGCTCCAATTGGATTTAAACTTAGAGCCAAAAACCTTCCCATCTTAGGTTTACCGGGCACTGGCGATACCACCACTTGCCATTGGCAGTACCACTACTAGTGCACACTAGTTCTATTAGTGTACTAGGTGGTACCACTACTTAGTCTAGCAATACCACTGCCTGAGCACATTGACATGTCAGTATACTAAGCGGTACTACCGCCTAGTCAGTGGTACCACTACCCAGGTACATTGTCCCTGGGCGATACCACCACCCAAACTCAGTCTTGAAGATTGATCCTTCAGGCAGTTCCATCTCTCACCTAGCAGTGCCACCGCCTGATATGGCACTAAGGCACTGTTTGGGCTTACCATCTGGCCTAACACAACCCTAGTTCGGGCCTAGTTGGCCCCTAATAGGGTTAATGGGATTATCTCTCAAATTTAACCCTAATTACATGCTAACTATGAAATTTAAGATATTTTCTAAACAAACAAATTATGACAAGTCAAGTCTTCTTTCGGCGAGCTTCCAACGAACTTCTAGCAATCTTCCGATTAACCCTCGGACACCATTCTATGGACTTCTGGTAGGCTCCTAGACTTCACGACGACCTTGGCGAGTTCCGACGAGTCTTTTTTGACAAGCTCCGATCTTTCTAAATGAGCTCCATGAACTTTCGACGAACCTTCCAACAACCTTTCAAAAACCCTTCGGCAAGCTCCCTACTCATTCTCAGCCAGTTCCGACAGCACTCCCAATGAATCTTTGGACTTCCTTCGAACTCTCAAACTTCCAACGATTCAATCGCACTTGACTCTGGCACTTCATTTCACTTTATGTCTTCATCATTAATATAGTTAATCCTACACACTAAGTAAATCTTAACCCTATTTCGATCTAGACAATTATTATACGAATCAACATTTTGTTGTCCGACACATCATTGGTCAGCGCTTCATTCAGTTCTTCGGCGCATCATCCTCTCTTGCGGCCTATTGCCCAATTGACGGTTGACCTCCACAACCTCGATCTCTTTGGCACAACACCATTCTTCTTGGCCTGATGCCCGATGTCCGAAGCCTTTTACCGATTATCGATTGGGCCTCCGGCTCGACGTCTAATCTTCTGACATGATTTCTTCCGGCACAATGCTGATTCATCCTATGTCAACTATCTAATCCTGATCGATAGTAGTTCTGCATCACTCAAAACATAGTTAGATAATAAATCACACTCAATTAGTTTTATCATCAAAATTTGAGACTCAACAGTCTCCCTTTTTTTTATAATGACAACTAATTGATGACGAGATTAATCCTTAACTCCCGGAGTTTAACCAAACTCCCCCTATCAATATGCCATATGGATAGAACACTTAGATTATACCAAATCCAAGCAACATGTTATAAAAAACACTCATCAAAAACTCATTTATGCAAAATATATAAAATATTCAATCATCATATATTGTATAAAGTCATCAATCTACTTCTCTCCTTTTGTCATCAATAAAAAGGAGAAGTTATATCACAGCTAGTTTAAAAGATATGCAAGTTTTATAATCATACTAGCTATCAATCTAGATGTTCAAGTTATATCACTTTAAAACATTCAATCATAGCAAGTTTTTTAAGGATATGTAATCATGGCAATTCAACATATAAGCTAGATTCAATCATAGAAGCAAAGCAAGTGTAAGATTGTAAATTTTTAAGTTTACACTTTCTCTTCTTGAGATGTGCACATTTGCACTTTATTTCTCACAATAGGCAAGATAGCTCTTTGCGATATTTCAAGGTAAGCACCTTTCCAAGTTTTGCCTTTGCAAGCTATCAACTTCAAAAATGCAACGAGATAGAAATTTCATAAAATTTATAACATTTTAACATGCAAACTCACTTTTCATTACAACATACAAGCATAGAAGCATGATAAGTGTAAGATTGCAAATTTCCTAAGTTTTGCATTTTTGCTTCTTTTGAGATAGTAATTCTTTGCTTCTCTTTATATTGCAAGATTGTAATTGTTGGTAGTATTCATGACAATAAGTTCTTTCATTACAATGATCGAGCTAGCAAATTTTTCAGTTAAATGTGCAAGCTAGCAACTTTTGCTCCCCCTTTGTCATTATCAAAAAGAATTGGAGGATACTATGCTAAAGATTTCAATCATTATACAAATAGGGAAATCATGGTTCATAAATATTCTTTTTAGGAAGTATCAAGATTAAGATTCAATGATTCATCATAAAGCAATTAATTTTCAATCATCACATAATGCATTTAAAGAAGTATTGAAACATAGGAGAAAAATCAATTTAAGCATATAATATTTCAATCATCAAAATCAAGTCATGAATACAAAAGTCATAAATTAAAAGGTTCATGAATCATTTTGTCAAGTTTCCCTTTTATAGAAATAACAAGAGGAAGTCTTAGGAGATCAAACATAAGATCTTAATTTATACGTAGGAATTTTCATCGTGATCATGATTTCATAAAAAGAATTTCAAATATATAGTTTCAAGAAATCAAAAGGCAAGTTATATTTCATTTGAAAAATTTTCTTTTGATAAACGGAAGAAGTATGGTATATGGTCTTGATTTTATAAAGAACTTTAAGTTATAATTGTCAAGATCATGATTTCAATCAAATTTCTTTATAGCAAAATGAAATCTTTGAGAACTTGATTCATGCATTATATATATATATATATATATATATATATATATATATATATATATTATATATATATATATCTTAAAAGTCATTATTCCAAATGATTAAGAGGAGTAAAAAAAACATTCACGTTCAAATCTTCAAGCTCTTCATCAAAAACATCAAATTCATGATTCATTTGAAAGGTTCTCTTCTTTAGTAAATAAAAAAGAAATATAGGAGAACAAAATGAATTTAGGGAGATAGAACATGATTGAAGCATTGAACATGTTTCATATTTAAAATGCATCTTAAGTCATAAATACGAATCAAGCAATTGTCAAATCCGAAATCATCATCAAAATCACATTCAAAAAATTCACGAGATTCTTAAAATAAATTATATGTTGGAAAATAAAAAATATAGATATAAAGCAATTTTAAAATATGCTTTTCCCTTTTTTTGTGATTTTAATTCATGTATTGATTTTATATAAATATGCTTTTATCTTTTTATGTCAAACAAGCATCAATATTCAAGACCTAAAGGCAAATTTCATAAAACAACTTATCAAGTATGATTCTATAAAGCATATTCAAATTTATAGAATGTTTGAAGCATCATCAATTGTTTAATTCCAATGATCCTTTTATTGTAGTTAGTTGTAACAAGATATTTTCCTTTTTAACATGATTCATCATAAAAGATATCAAGGATCAAGTTATGATTCATTTGGTAGTAGAAATAACAAGATTTATGCATAATAGATCTCAATGAGTTATGATTTCAAAAAAAAAGTTGTAATTCTGAGAGTTCAAAATAGAAGCCGTGAATCATTTCTAAAAATCTCATTCTAATCAATTTGTCAACTCAAAACCCATAATCGAATCATCAAAATCATTTTAAAGATTCATATCATAGATAAAGTTATTATCACATCATCAAATTTTTAGAGATTCAAAATGACAAATGGATTTTTGATAAAAACTCGTTATCAAATTTCATGATTCAAGAGATTAAGAGAAGAGTTAAAATATCTCATCCAAATTCAATTCATCAACTTCAAAACCATCATTAAATTTCACAAATCATTGAATCATCAAAATCATTTTCTAGAGATTCACGAGATTAAAAAAATACCATAAATAAATTCTTTATTCTCGATAAGATTGGAAAAGCTTTTTCTTTTTAAGTAATTCATCTTGTAAGCATGCCTTTGCCTTTAAATGGAAATAAGTATAAACGTTTAAGAGCAAAACACAAGCTTTGTTATAAAAATTGTCAAGACAAACAATATAACACATTATATTAAAAAATAAGATTATGATTATTTTCATTTATATCGTTATCAATTATGATTTCTTAAAACATCATCAAAATCATTTTAATTCTAATATTCTTTCTTTCATTGTTGTTAGTTATAACAAGATGTTTTCCTTCTTACATGATTCTAGCTTAGTGTGACAAATCAAGAATCCAACTCAAATTTTTGCTAAAACCATGCATCATTTTATAAATCCAAAAAATAATTTGTCAAAACCATAAATACCAAAAACATATTGTTCCAAAACATAGGATTTCAATTTTCATTGCTTCAAATCCTCATTCAGCAAGATACAAAAATTTTAAAGATTTTCATTAAGCATGATTTCATAGGGTATGTTCAAAATTTTTATATAAGGGCAAGGTACCATGTTGAAAATTGAAATTGTCAAGATAAATGTTTATGGAATTAATCTTGTTAGGTGTATAAGCATGAGATCCAATTATCATGATAATTAATTCTATGTCATAACCATACATGAAGATTAAAATGAAAACAGATACGGAGATCATAAACGTACATTCGATTTATCATGATAATTAATTTTTGTATCAAAAATATGAATCTTATTTTAAACCGAAGGTAATACAAATTTCAAGATACACATGCATGGATTAATCCTATTAGATGTACACAAATCATGCAAGTATCATTTTAATTTTTAAAAATACTAGAAAGAAAAGCATGATATAATTTTTTAAAATAATTTTTATTTTCTACTATCTAATTTAAGCACTTATGAAAAATATCATGTAATTTCAAAATAAATCAAGGGAGCTTTGGTTCAGTTGTTTACCTTATAGTTATTTTAGAAGGTCGTCAAAGCGCAATTTGCAACTCCGTCACTTGATTCGTTCTTGGGTGTCTTCCTCTTCTTTGGCCTCTTCCTCCGTTCAACTTTATTTTTTATTTTAGATTTTTATTTTATAATTTTTTTAAATTTTAGTGTTCGAAGTTCAAGTTTATTATCAAGATTGTTCTCATCACTTGAGTTATCACTCAAGCGATATTCATTTATCGGAATTTTCAAATCCTTCATATTCTTTGAAAGGTGATTCATATGTTCATCATGTTCCAAGAGACTCATTTTATATGTTATCGATGAACTGATAAGTTCTTCAATTGGTAAATTATTTAAATCTTTAGCCTCTTATATCATCGTTATTTTCGGATCCCACCTTTTTGGAAGGGATCTTAAGATCTTGTTAGTGAGTTCAAAATTTGAAAAATATTTACCAAGACGTTTTAAACTATTGACAACATCCGTGAAATGGGTATACATGTCGCTAATAGTCTTACTTGGTGTCATACAAAAAAGCTCAAAATCATGTAATAAGAGGTTTACTTTTGAGTCTTTGACACTACTAGTGCCCTCGTGCATGATTTCAAGTGTGCGCCAAATATCAAAAGCCATTTTGCAAGTTGAAATATGATTAAACTCATTTTTATCCAAAAAATAAAATAAGGCATTCATGGTTTTTGCATTTAAAGAAAAAGATTTTATCTTTAAATCCTACTATTCGTTCATCGGTTTAGAGGGAAGTTGAAAGTTGTTTTCAATAATATTACACAAATTTAAATCTAAAGAAATCAAGAAAACTCTTATTCGAGTTTTCTAATATGTGTAGTCCAATTCATTAAACAACAGAGGACAAACAATTGAAAAGCCCTCTTGAAAGCCATGAAGAGTCATTTCTCGTGAGTGTTAATCTAAAAGAGAAAGAATGAGGCTCTGATACCAATTGTTGGGATCTAGAGTGGCACTAAGAAGGGGGATGAATTAGTGCAACGGTTAAGAACAATAAATTTCAGTGATTTAAAATGATTTCAGAAACTTCATACGATAAAAACATGTTTCGATGAAAATTGATTTCGATTACACATATTGGAAAGATGTAAAGGTTAAAGCCATTCATAAGAATGAGAAGGATTCGAGTAATTGCAGTAAGGTAAAGGCTTATAGTAAAGATAAATAAGAATAGAAGTGCAAACCTGATTTTATAGCAGTTTGGTCATACGACTTACGTCCACTCCCAATTCCTCTTTTCTTGAGGCCATCGGCTTTCCATAAGCTATCTTCCTTCCAATGGGTGAAGACCAACTCCCTTTTACAGTGCTCTCTCCTTTTGACGGGCTTAGGAGGTAACTCTCTTACAAGCACACTCCTCTCTTTAGGCTAAAATCTATCTAAGCTAGAGGAGGGAGGTTTGAATTAGTTTTTACAGCATTTTCTGTTTTTCAAATTCTCTATTCTTATATATGGTAACCAGGGATGGGAAGGGTATTTATAGGCTCTAATTAGATTCAAACTTGGAGCCAAAAACCTTCTCATCTTGGGTTTACTAGGTACTAGCGATACCACCGCCTACCACTGGCAATACCACTGCCAATGCACACTGGTTCTATTAGTGTATTGGGTGGTACCACCACCCAGTCTAGTCGTACCAACACTTGAGTACACTGACATGTTAGTGTACTGGGTGGTACCATCGCCCAGTCAGCGGTACCATCACCTACTACCCAGACTCAATCTTGAAAAGTGACCCTTCAAGCAGTTCCATCGCCCACCTGGCGATGCCACCACCTGATGTGGCACTAGGGCACTATTTGGGCCTGCCATCCAGCCCAACACAACCTTAATTCAGGCCCAGTTGGCCCTTAATAGGGTTAATGGAATTACCTCCCAAATCTAACCCTAATTACATGCTAACTATGAAATTTAAGATATTTTTTAAATAAAACAAAATCCGACAAGTCAAGTCTTCTTCTAGCGAACTTCTAGCAGTCTTTCGATGAACCCTCAGACACCATTCTGTGGACTTCTGATAGGCTCCTGGATTTCACAATGACCTTGGCGAGTTCTGATGAGTCTTCTTTGGCAAGCTTCAATCTTTCTCGACAAGCTTCACGAACTTCGGACAAACCTTCCGGTGAACTTCTGAAAACCCTTCGACAAGCTCCCTACTCATTCTCGACTAGTTCTGGTAGCACTCCCGATGAATCTTTGGACTTCCTTCGAACTCTCAAACTTCCAACGATTCGATCACACTTAACTCCGGCACTTTGTTTCGCTTTATGTCTTCATCGTTATCATAGTTAATCCTACACACTAAGTAAATCTTAACCCTACTTCGATCTAGACAATTATTACATGAATCAATCTTTTGTTGCCTAGCATATTATTGGTCAATGCTTCATCCGATTCTTTGGCGTATCATCCTCTTTTGCAGCCTGTTGCCCAATCGGCAATTGACCTCTGCAACCCCGATCTCCTTGGTGCAACATCACTCTTCCTGGCCTGATGCCCAATGTCTGAATCTTTTTGCTGATTGTCGACTGGAACTCCAGCTCGACGTCCAATCTCTTGACGTGATTTCCTTCGACACAACACTGATTCATCTTGTGTCAACTATCTAATCTTGATCAATAGTAGACCTGCATCACTCAAAATATAGTTAAATAATAAATCATACTCAATTAGTTTCATCATCAAAATTCGAGACTCAACAACTGCCAAACAGGGTTCATCACTTCTAGATGGGCCTTGAATCCGGCTCAATCCAGTTTATTTATAGGCTCAATTGGCCCCTACTAGGGTTAACGGGATTAACACCCAATCCTAACACTAATTACATACTAACTATGAAATTGAAAGCATTTTCTAAGTAAAACTACATCCGGCACGTCAAGTCTTCTTCCAGTGAACTTTCGGCGATCTTCCGATGAACTCTCAAACACCTTCCAATGGACTCCCGGCAAGCTCTTGGACTTTACGATGATCTTGGCGAGTTCTGACAAGTCTTCTTTGACAAGCTTCAATCTTTCTCGACGAGCTCCATGAACTTCTGATAAACCTTTTGATGAACTTCTGATAACCCTTTGGCAAGCCCCCAACTCATTCTCGACCAATTCTGGCAGCACTTTCGACGAATCTTCGGACTTCTAGCGGACTCTCAAACTTTCAATGATTTGATCGTACTTGACTCTAGTACTTCATTTTGCTTTATATCTTTATCGTTATCGTAGTTAATTTTGTATACTTTTCTCAACATATGGATTAGATCAAATAACTTATCAATTGACATCATCATCAAAATCCGAGATTCAACAATCTCCCCCTTATTGATGATGACAATCAATTGATGATGGAGTTAACCTTAACTCCCCCTATCTATAGTCATACTTGAGAAAAAAAACACTTGAATTCAAACCCATTGAATTTAAGCATAAACCAATAAGTTATATACATTCAAACTTATCGATATGCTCAACAAGCATGGTTTTTCATCCCAAAATATGATACTTCATATTTTTCACAATATGAAAATATTGTCAAGGCATGACATCCATTTTCAAGTCCAATATTGAATGACGATAGACAATCATCATACCAACTTTAATTTTAAAATTTAGCTAGAATTAAATGATATCAATTAACAAGTCACCATTTCAAGGCATGATATTAATTGACAATTCAATGATACAAACTTCAATAATGAAATCAAAAGATAGCTTATTGTATTGAGGCATGATACCAAATTCAAGTAGCATGATGCGATAATGATTATGGAAAAAATTGTCAATTTAAGCATGCATGATTTATTTCAATCACTTGTGATGCATACGATACATTTGATACAAAGAACATTCATGATACCAATTTGTCTTCAATCATTTGCGATATATTGTGATCCACTTCAAGTACTTGTGATGCTTGATGATACTAAGCATTTTACGATGCAAAGCATTTTACGATACAAAGCAATAAATTTTAAATAATCTATCAATTTTACGATACAAGGCATGGTATCATTTTTGTGATATAAATCATGCTATCAAGTTGTCATCAATTTTGCCACATTTCTCCCCCTTTATCATCAACAGAAAGGAAATGAGCCATTGATACCAAATATTACAATAGAATTTTTTGTGAAAGTAGCAAAAAGAGAAGGATAAATCCATGATTCCATCAAGAAGACTTAGATTTTTTTGAATAAAATAATGAAAAATAATTCATTCATGCTATTGAATGTCATAGAGAGAGATTCATAAAGTAGAAAAGATAGATCATTGAAGCAAAAATTCATAAAAATTTCTACTTTACATCAAGAGATCATGTCTTAAAAATTCATACAAGAGTCGTTAATATCCATATTTCCATCAAGTAAAATTCGTGAGGTAGAAAAGAGGTCATTCAAGCACAAAAACTCATGATAAGAATCATGATGTAAATGATGTTTCCATTCATACATGAAATTGAATCCTTATTTAGTTAATGGAATCCATATTGAATTCAAGAAAAAGAGCATCCAAAAATTCATAAAGGGCTCACAACATAAAGATATGTATAAAAAGAAGAATTCCGTGAGTTATGAAAGTAATTTGGTCAAGCAATAAAGAATTTATCAAACTTCTATTTTTCATCAAAATCTCATAAAAAAAGTGAAAAGTAAATCATGAAAGCAATTGAGTTCAACAAGAGCTAATATATATAATTTCATAGAGTCCTTGAATGTCACTTTTATAAAATTCGTTGTCATTGCAAAAATCAATTATCATCGGTAAATGACAAATGATACTTTTATCAACCAAGATTCATAAGTGTCATTTTTACTCTTTTTAAAATTGTTGCTAAAGCTTGCATGAAATCCGAGAGTGAAAACAAATATTGTGAATGAGGGGAGGAAAGTCATCAAATGATAAAACGATAGAATCAAGTCCGATACCAATTCAAAAATTCATAAAGCAAAAGTATCAAACTGAGATAAGTTCATGAAAACCCCATTTTTGAAGATGATACTATGAAATCAAAAAATTCTAAAAAAAGAGCACTCTGGATTCCATGCATTCAATTCAACATTGCATTATATGAAACTTAAAGTGTACTAAAATAGCATAAAGAGTCCAAAAAGGGAGTTAGGAACTCCATTACACCACATAAAGTTAAGAAGTACATCATAAAGTTATTACAAACTACTCCTCGGGTGGTATACCAAAATATCTATACAAAGTATCAATCTTACGATGTACTTAACGCACTTCATTTAGGATCTCATTTTGTTGTAGTTTGAGTTCATCTTGTTGTGATTTGAGTTGATTTAGTTGAGCCATAATCGGATCATCATAAGATGAAGGTGCAGGAGCTAGATCTATCAGTGCTGCATCAAAAGGGCTAGGGGAAGAAGATTCATTATCCCTAAATATAAGTGTTTCAAGTTCTTCTACAAGAGGGGGAGGATCGATCCTTCTAGGCAGCCTAGTCTAAATTTTATTCCTAAATATGCAGCTTAATCGTTTAAGTAGGTTTCTATTAATTGCATTGTATCTATCTACTTTTATTCTTTCTTTGTTGGGTGGTATCCTAATGTTGTGTGCATGCAATAATCTTATAATTAACCCACCAAATAGAAGCATCAAATCCTTAGTTGATATGTCAATTATATTCTGTCGGATTAAATATCCAAAGTAATTTTCCTGTCCGGCCATAATCCAATACATTGTACCTAATTCCATTTGGTTGACTTCATCGTGGTGATATTGTTTTGAAATCAAGATACTAATGATAATATGATGGAAAACTTTAGAGTTGAAGGATAGTAGGTGTTCATAACTTTTAGGGACTATCGCTAAGTTAAGGTTTCCAAAAATGGTTCCTAAAGCCTTGGAATATATTACTCCAATTGCGTCCAAATCCCATTAGCCTCTAAAATTACAACCTCTTCTCTTTTCAAAAATTCCTATTAGGTCGTAGATCATACTATCTATAATTGAGATATGGTTCTCTAGGAGATAGGTTGATACATTGTCATCTTCATCTACATTTAAGTTATTATAGAATAACCGAACTAACCTACGATATATTGGTTCGCTAATTTACAATATAGGCAAGACATCTAAATTAGCGAACCATTGTATAGGTTCTAAGTCCCCTAGTTCTCCTAAATCAATATACTTACCCTTGTGTACACTTCTAGATTCAAAACTAGAGTATCTAAGGGCATTTTCACTAGAGTTAAATAAGGAGGGATCATATGAATCTCCTTCTTTCCTCTTCCCTTTATCCCTAGATGACCTCCTAGGTGCCATTTGTGTATAAATGATGATAGTGAATGAGTAATTATAAAAGGGCAGCAATGTATCAAAAATTTAAAGAAAGAATGTCAAAGAATACCTTAGTAGAGATCTTCTCAAAAGATAGTGATGTTGATCCAAGATTTGAGAAGATGGAAGCCTCTCTTAGTTTTCTTGAGAAGAAAGATGAAGATTAAGAGGTGGGAGAGTGATTTTGAGGGCTGCAGCAAAGGTGAGGGTCAGTTATACCGCCGACCCTAAAGTCCCTTTATATAGGGGACCTTTCGGGCAGTGCCACATGTTAGGATCTAGAGCGACACTAAGAGGGGGGGATGAATTAGTGCAACGGATAAAAATCATAAATTCAACACAATTTTGAAAAGAGTTGTGCGTTGAGAAGTTTTAGTTCGACGAAAATAATTTCAGCAAAGTGATTCGAGTGAATACGATAGAAAGTAAAAAGAGGAGATCAAAAGATTGCAGCTAAGTATAGATTGAAATACAACAATTTAAAACTCACACATCAAGAGAGTACGCAGCGATATATACTGGTTCGGTCAAATGACCTATGTCTACTTCTGAAACCTCCTCCGATAAGGTTCTCGACTTCCACTATCAATTCTTCTTGATGGGGAAGGACCAAGCACCCCTCTTACAAACTTTTACAAGTGGTTCATACTCTCTTACAGGACTTCTACAAATAAGACTTGGGAGGTGAACACTCAAGTTATCGAATACTATTTTGTTAGAGCTTTGACCACACCTTGCCATAAGAAGTGCATTTAGTGTGAAACATGTTCTTTCTACTCAACTTTTATCCTCAACTACATAGGACACATTTAAGCTATGTTATAACACAATAGATAAACCATGATCAGTATAAGTTACCTCTTCCTCATCATCATCATCATATTTTGGTTTGTTATTGGCATCATCTCCTTCTCCATCACTATGATCTTCAACTAAAGTAATAATCATCCTATTTAGATAATCTAAAATAATATACCCAAAATCATGACATTTGAAATATTTTCAACCACTTGGGGGGTAGAAGAATTAGGTGTTTGTTTGCTACCAGGGGATCCTTCACTCTTGTCTTGCACATTTGGTACCATATTGCTTTGGAGAGTAGGTTTAGAATTTTCTCCTTTCGTATAGCCTTCTTTTGACCCATACCGAGAACTCTTTTCTAACTTATATTGCTTCTCAACTTTTAAAGCTAACTTGCTCATATAATTTAAAGACCAATATGGCTGGAGTTCAACCACTCTAGCAATCTCATATTTTAGACCTCCTAAGTATCTTATAATGGTTTGCTCTTCTGGTTCGACAAGTTCTCCTTTTAACATAAGATTATCAAATCCTGTTGTGTACTCCTCCACATTAAGATCTTTTTGCTTGAAATCATGGATTTTAAGAACGATCTCTTGCCTATAGTTGTCAGGTAAGTATTTTCTCTTCAACTCTCTTTTCATTTTCTCCCATGTCATAATCTTCCTCCTCTCCTCATGTTCACTTTATTTTTTTAGGTTTTCCCACCAAAAAGATATATTCCTTCTAAGTTTGAGTGCTACAAGCTTTACCTTCTTTCATTCTAGTGGTTTATAAAACTCAAATATTATTTCTACCATATTAAGCCAATCAATAAAGTCTTTAATATTTATTTTACATTCAAACTTCAGAATATCCAACTTTGGGTTATATTTGTTCTGCCACTCATCCTAGTCTCTATACTTTGCTCGATATCTTCCCAACTCCCTTGGGTGAGGAGGTGTATCATTAACAGAATCAAAATCTTGGGCATCATTTTCATGCAAGTTGTTTCTTCTCCAAAGCTTTTCAATGATTTTATTCTTTTCTTGTAGGCTATGTAACAATCTTTATCGCTACAATCTCAAGGACTCAATATCATCTTTATGGCCACTGTTAGGATCGAGTCGGCAATAAGAGGGGGGGAGGGAATTAATGTAGTGGTAAAAATATCATCGATATATGAAAATTTTCACGATTCGAAGATTCGTTTTGATTAAAAGCTATATCGGAAAGATGTTTAACTTGAAAGCATTTGCAAGTGAGTGATGTGGAAGAAGAGCAATTGTAAAGTAAGTAAACAAGTAGAGAAAGATGTGTAAACTGATTTTATAATGGTTCGGTCATCCCGACCTACGTCCACTCTCGATTCCTCTTCACTTGAGGCCACCAACTTCTATTTTCCGATCTTCTTTCAACGGGTGAAGAACAACTACTCTTACAACTATATTCTCCTTTTGACAGGCTCAGGAGAGCACCTTTAAACCCCCACTCATCCCTCTCTTAACTGAAATCAACACTAGATTAGAGGAGGGGAATTCTCACAAGACTATAATAGAGTTTTTCCTTGTTTTTGTTCCTAATTCTTGTATGTGCTAACCAGGGATGAGAAGGATATTTATAGGCTCCAAATGGATTCAAACTTAGAGCCAAAACTAGTCTTATCCTGAGTCTTTCGAGTACTGACGGTACCACCGCCCTATTAGGGATTGAGCGGCACTAAGAGGGGGGGGGGAATTAGTGCAACGGTAAAGAATGATAAACTTTCGGCGATTTAAAACAAGTTCAGAAAACTTCATACTATTAAAAGCAACGTTTCGTTTGAAACTGTTTTGATTACGTTTTAACTTGAAAGCATACGTAAGAAGATAAAGAGGAAGTCGAGTAAGTAAGGCAGCAAAATGAAGATGGTTTGTAGTATAGTAAGTTGCAAGAAAGTAAATGCAAACCGATTTATAGTGGTTCGGTCATGTGACCTACGTCCACTCCCGATTCCTCTTCGCTTGAGGCCATCGACTTTCCACTAACTATCCTCCTTCTAACGAGTAAGGATGAACTCCCTTACAGCTCTTCTCCTTTTGACAGACTTAGGAGGAAACCCTTACAAGCACTTTCTCCTTTCTTTCGACGAAATACAAGTAAAAAACTAAGGAGGATTTTCTAGAGAGATTTGAACAGCGTTTTCTTACTTTCAAAGTGTTGTGCTTGTTGTTTTTCTTGCAGGAACACTTGGGGTATTTATAGACCCCAAGAGGATTCAAATTTAGAGCTCAAATTTGAATCTCTTTCATTGTTCCCGATGCTGGCAGTGCCACCACCTATCAGTGGCGGTGCCACCACCTGTCAGTTGTCAGATTGACAGTGTACAGGGCAGTGGAGCAGCGGTGCCATCACCCATGCTCTCGGGTGCTAGGCGATACCACCGCCCTAGCCTGGGTGGTGCCACCACCCAATACTTTTCAGCTCACTGGTTTGGGCCAAAAACTCGGCCCAAACCGATCCAAAACAAAGCCCAATGGGCCCTACTTAGGTTATAGGATTAACACCTAATTCTAACCCAAATTAACATGCTAACTATGAAATTAAAGATATTTCCTAAGCTATTACAAAGTCTGACAAGTCAAGACTTCTTCTGGCGAGTTTCCGGTGAACTTCCGATGGTCTTCCGATGAACCCTCGGAAACCATTCTGTGGACTCCCGGCAAGCTCCCAGACTTCACAATGATCTTGGCGAGTTCCAACGAGCTTCTTTAGCAAGCTCTGATCTTTCTTGGCAAGCTCCATGAACTCTCGACGAACCTTCCAACGAACTTTCAAAAATCCTTCGGCAAGCTCTCTACTCGTTCTCGGCCAATTCAGGAAGAACTCCCAACGAATCTTCGAACTTTCGTCGAATTCTCGAACTCCCAACGATCCATCACACTTGTCTTCCGACACTTTGTTTCACTTTAAGTCTTCATCGTCATCGTAGTTAATTCTGCATACACATAAACAAAACTTTACTTTGATCTAGATAACTATTACAACGCAAATTGACATTCAGTTGCCCGGCATGTCATTGGTCGACGCTTCGTCCAATTCTTCGGCATATCGTCCTCTCTTACGACTTGTTGCCCAATCGGCAATCGAACTCCGTAACCCCGATATCCTTGGCGCAACTCTGCTTGGCCCAATGCCTGATATCCGAAGCCTTCTGTCGATTGTCGATCGAACCTCCAGCTCGACATCCAATATCCTGACGTGATCACTTCCGATGCAACGTCAATTACTCCAACGTCAACTATCTAATCCTGATCGATATTAGACCTGCGTAACTCAAAACGTAGTTAGATCACAAAACATAATCAAATATTTTCATCATCAAAATTTGAGATTTAACAATCTCCCCCTTTTTGATAATGACAACTAATTGATGACTAACGGAGTTAACCATAACTCCCCAGAGTTTAACCAAACTCCCCCTATTAATATGTCATTGATAGAAAACTTGGATTATTCCAAATCAAAGCAACATTCAACACAATTTATGAGAATAATCAAATCATCATGAAAATATATAAATATTCAATTCAATGTATTAAGTCATCAATCTACTTCTCCCCCTATGTCATCAACAAAAAGGAGAAGTTACATCAAAGCTAGTTTTCAAGGATATACAAATTTTACAATACACTAGCTATTAATCACACCATACAACATTTAAGCATAGCTATGCAATACAACATCCAATCATATCATTCTATCATAGCAAGTTTCAAGATATGTAAGATAGCACTTGTTGTGATGGTATTCATGATCGCAAGTTTTTCTATTTTCCTTTGAGAAGTGCAAGCAAATTGTATTCAAAGATGTGAAAGTTGCACTTTCTTTGCTTCCTTTGTGATATGCGTGCAATTTTATAATTTCTTTCTTCTCTTTTGAGAAGAGCAAGCTTGCAAGTTTTGCTTTCTTTGCATACTAGGACTTTTGAATTCATTTGTAATATGCAAGCTAGCAAAAGCCTTCTCCCCCTTTATCAATGTAAAAAAGAAAGAAAGGATTAATACTCCAAATAATCTTGCATGAGATTCAATAATAATTTGTAACAAAGATGCAAGCAATTTTACTAAAAAAGTGAAGTTAAGCAAGATTTTTGCCTCTCTTGAGATAGCAACTTTTTGCTTCTCAATATTTAAGCTAGCAAATTTCTCTTTTGATGCACAAGCTAGCAATTTAACTCTCCATTCATCATTAACGAAAAGAAAGGAGGAACCAGTGATCAATTATAAATTTACATCAATCAATATATCAATCATCACATGATGCATACAAGATAACAATGCAAAGAAATCATGTCATGAAAGATATCAATATTTAAATTCAATAAGGATCAAAATCAAAAGATATCATTCATAATTCATAACTTTCTTTTTAGTAAGATCAAGATAAATATATCAATTTTCAATTCAAGAAAAATGTCATACAACCAAGAAACATGATATATAAAAGCATATCATTCTCATAGATCAAGTGATGATTCTTGGATTTATCATAAAGAAAATTAATTTTCAATCATCACTTCAAGGAAGTTATGTCATGAAGGATCAATTCATGAATAAACAAGAATTATATATATTTATCATGAAGAAAATCTTAACTTATATGTAAGAGTTTTCAAACCATTACGATGATGATTTCGTAAAAAAAAATCTCAAATATATAGTTCCAAGAAATCAAAATCATGATTTATAAGACTCATACAATCATCAAAATTACTCTCAAGAGATTCATACAAGGTCATGAATTCAATAAAATTTCTTTATAGCAAAATAAAATCTTTTAGAGCTTGATTCAAGCATTAAATACATCTTAACAAGTCATAATTCCAAAAGATTCAAGAGTCACTAAGAGAAAAATCATTCAAGTTCAATTTGACAAATCAAGACTCATAATCAAATTATCATTTTTAATATTCATAACATGAACAAAGTTTCAAGTTCTAATTATCAAGATTAATAAATATTTTATTTAGCAAAGAATCACATAAGCACTTCATTATTGCATAAGAAATCTCATTGCATCATGATTTATAAATTCTTTCTCTACACATGAATCATAGGAGATATAATAGCAATGATATCGTTCATGATTCATTTGGTAGCAAATAGCAAGGAAAACAATTTGTTTCATGCATAAGAAATTTTATTAAGAAATCAAAAGAAGGTTCATGATTTGCTTGAAAAAAATGATCTCATTCAAATCAATTCGTCAACTCGAAATTCATAATCAAATCATCAACATTACTTTCATAATTTGCGAGATTCATAAGATATCATAAAATCATTAATCTCGATAAGAAGGGAAAAGCTTTTTCCATTTTTAAGTGACTCTTTTAACACATTATCAAAATCACATTCAAAAAGTTTATGAGATTTACAATATTAACTAGATGAATTCATCACTTGTCTTTTATGAAAAAATCAAAAACTTTAGAGATAGATAAATTTCAAGAGTCATGTATTTCCTTTTTATGATTTTTTTTATTTTCTAAGCATACCTTTGTCTTTATATGCCAAATCAAAATAGTCAAAATCGAAAGACAAACTTCATTATAAAAAGCATCAAGATAATAATATAACATATTATGAGATTCAATTTATCATGATAATGTGTTTCATTTTAAGTTGTTTGTTTCAAACAAGTGTGCTCATGTTTCAAAAGATGAGTATCAATTTTTAAAACCAAAACATGAGTTTGTCATCAAGATATAACAACTTCAAATTCTCATGATATTATAAAATCATTAAGCATGACAACAAACTTTTAATATTTTCATTTCATCATTATCAATGATGATTTCATAAGGTATATTCAAATATTTATGCGGAAGCTATCATTGTATAAATTCAAAATACAAGTTTGTCATTAAACCCATTAAGACAAAACATATCAAACATAAAGCATCATGATAGTATATTTTCTCTTTTTTGTGTATTTCATTTCGTATAAATTGTTTTCATACGAGCATGCTCTCGTTTTCATGTAAAGACCATACATCATTTTTAAAACCGAAAGCATCATCAAAATCATTTTAATTCTTTCTTTCATTTGTTATAACAAGATGATCAATACTCAAATTTTTCCTAAAATCATGCATCATTTTATAAATATAAAAAATAATTTTCGTCATAAAAACCATCAAGTCCAAATATACATTATTCCATAATGTAGGATTTTAATCTTCATCATTTCAGTTCCTCATTAAGCATGATACAAAAATTTAAAGATCAAGCATCATGTTTAGAAATGAAATATAAAACATCAAGATACACATGCATGAATTAATCCTAGACAATATCATAAATCATGCATCAAAAACTGATACGGAAATCATAAACATTCATGGAATTAATCTTGTATACAAATCAAGTGATTATCACCCATAAAGTCGCATCAATCTAAATTTCAAAACATAACATGCATGAAAGCTTAGCAATATAATTTCATGGTCAAGTTTTTAACTTTTAAAGGTGCTAAAAAGAGAAACATGATATAATTTTTGAAAAATAATTTTTATTACTTACTTTCTAAATTACGCCCTCATGAAAAACATCATATAATTTCAAAATAATTCAAGAGAGTTAAGTTACTTCCCTTGTAGTCGAAGCCCATCAAAGCACATTTCGCCTCTTCGTCATTTGATTCTTCTTTGCGCTTCTTCTTTATCTTTGGCCTCTTCCTCTATTCAAGTTCATTGTTTATTTTAGATTTTTATTTTATAAACTTATTAAGATTTAGTGTTCGAAGTTCAAAGTTCTCAATAGTGTCCTCATCACTTGAGTCATCACTCAAGTGGCATTTTAAAGTTCTGAGTTCCAAAACCTTCTTGTTCTTTAGAAGGTGGTTCATGTGTTCATCATGTTCAAGAGTCATTTCATAGGTTAATAAAGACCCGATTAGTTCTTCATGTGAATAAACGTTCAAGTCTTTAATCTCTTGAATAGTTGTTATTTTTAGATCCTAACTCTTTATGAGGGATCTTAAAATCTTGTTAGTGAGTTCAAAGTTCGAAAAATATTTACCAACACTTTTCAAGCTATTGACGACATCCGTGAAACGGGTGTACATATCACTGAATGTTTCACTTGGTATCATTCGGAAGAGCTCAAAATCATGTAATAAGAGTTTCACTTTCAAGTCTTCGACTCTACTAGTTCCCTCATGCATGATTTCAAGTGTCTGCCAAATATCAAAAGCCATTCCGCACGTAGAAATCTGATTGAACTCGTTTTGTCTAAAGCACAAAATAAGGCCTTCATAGCCTTTGCATTCAAAGAAAAAGATTTTTTCTCTAAGTCCGACCATTCGTTCGTCGGTTTAGAGGGAAGTTAAAAATAGTTTTCAATAACATTCCATAAGTTTAAATTGAGCGAAATCAAGAAAACTCTCATTCGAGTTTTCCAATATATGTAGTCCGAACCATTAAAGAAAGGTGGACAAACAACCGAAAAGCCCTCTTGAAAGCCATGAAGAGCCATTTCTTGTGGGTGTAAAATCGAATAAGAAATAACGTGACTCTGATACCAATTGTTAGGGATCAAGCGGCACTAAGAGGGGGGAGGGGGTGAATTAGTACAGCGGTAAAGAATGATAAACTTTTAGCGATTTAAAACAAGTTCAGAAAACTTCATACTATTGAAAGCAACGTTTTGTTTGAAACCGTTTCGATTGTATTTTAACTTAAAAGCATACGTAAGAAGATGAAGAGGAAGTCGAATAAGTAAGGTAGTAAAATGAAGATGGTTTGCAATATAGTAAGTTGTAAGAAAGTAAATACAAACTGATTTATAGTGATTCGGTCATGCGACCTACGTCCACTCCCGATTCCTCTTCACTTGAGGCCACTAGCTTTCCACTAGCTATCCTCCTTCCAACGGGCGAGGATGAACTCCCTTACAGCTCTTCTCCTTTTGACGGGCTTAGGAGAAAACCCTTACAAGCACTTTCTCCTTTCTTTCAATGGAATACCAGTGAAAAATTAAGGAGGATTTTCTAGAGAGATTTGAACAATGTTTTCTTGCTTTCAAAGTATTATACTTGTTGTTTTTCTTGCAAGAACACTTGGGGTATTTATTGACCTCAAGAGAATTTAAATTTGGAGCCCAAATTTGAATCTCTTTCATTGTTCCTGTCTTTGGCGGTGCCCGCTGTCGTGGTCAAAGTGCCATCGCTTGTCGCTTGTCGATCGACAAAGGTGTGTGGTGGTTCCACCGCCCAAGGCAACGGTGCCACCGCCCAAGGCAGCGGTGCCACCGCCCATGCTCTCGGGTGCTGGGCGGTGCCACCGCCCAGCTCTTGGCCTCAAGGTGGTGCCACTGGCCAGCACTTTTCAGCTCATTGGTTTGGGCCAAAAACTCGGCCCAAATCGGTCCAAAACAAGGCCCAATGGGCCCCTACTTAGGTTATAGGATTAACACCTAATCTTAACCTAAATTAATATGCTAACTATAAAATTAAAGACATTTCCTAAGCTATTACAAAGTTCGACAAGTCAAGACTTCTTCCGACGAGTTTCCGGTGAACTTCCGGTGGTCTTCCGATGAACCCTCGGAAACCATTCTGTGGACTCCCGACAAGCTCCCAAACTTCATGATGATCTTGGCGAGTTCCAACGAGCTTCTTTGGCAAGCTCTGATCTTTCTCGACAAACTCTATGAACTCCCAACGAACCTTCTGGTGAACTTTCAAAAACCCTTCGGCAAGCTCCCTACTCGTTCTCAGCCAGTTCCGACAGCACTCCCAATGAATTTTCGAACTTCCGTCAAATTCTCGAACTCCCAACGATCCATCACACTTGTCTTCTGATACTTTATTTTACTTTAAGTCTTCATCGTCATCGTAGTTAATCCCGCACACCTATAAACAAAACTCTACTTCGATCTAGATAATTATTACAATGCAAATTGACATTTAGTTGCCCGGCACGTCATTGGTCGGCGCTTCATCTGATTCATCGGCACATCATCCTCTCTTGCGGCTTGTTGCCCAATCGGCAGTTGACCTCCATAACCCCGATATCCTTGGCACAACTCTGCACTTCTTGGCCCAATGCCTGATATCCGAAGCCTTCTGACAATTGTCGACCGAACCTCCTGCTCGACATCCAATATCCTGACGTGATCACTTCTGGTGCAACATCAATTCCTCCAGCGTCAACTATCTAATCCTAATCGATATTAGACCTGCGTAACTCAAAACGCAGTTAAATCACAAAATACAATCAATTAGTTTTATTATCAAAATTTGAAATTCAACAATCTCTCCCTTTTTGATGATGACAACTAATTGATGACTAACGGAGTTAAACATAACTCGTCGGAGTTTAACCAAACTCCCCCTATCAATATGTCATTGATAGAACACTTGGGTTATTCCAAATCAAAGCAACATTCAACATAATTTATGAGAATAATCAAATCATCATAAAAATATATAAAATATTCAAGTCAATGCATTAAGTCATCAATCTACATCTCCCCCTATGTCATCAACAAAAAGGAGAAGTTGCATCATAGCTAGTTTTCAAGGATATACAAATTTTACAACACACTAGCTAATAATCACATCATACAACATTTAAGCATAGCTTTGCAATACAACATCCAATCATATCATTCTATTATAGCAAGTTTCAAGATATGTAAGATAGCACTTATTGTGATGGTATTCATGATCGTAAGTTTTTCTATTTTCCTTTAAGAAGTGCAAGCAAATTGTATTCAAAGATGTGCAAGTTACACTTTCTTTGCTTCCTTTGCGATATGCATGAAATTTTGTAATTTCTTTCTTCTCTTTTGAGAATAGCAAGCTTGTAAGTTTTGCTTTCTTTGCATGCTAGGACTTTTGCATTCATTTGTAATATGCAAGGTAGCAAAAGCCTTCTCCCCCTTTATCAATGTCAAAAAGAAAGGAAGGATTAATACTCCAAATAATCTTGCATGAGATTCAATAATAATTTGTAACAAAGATGCAAGCAATTTTATTGAAAAAGTGAAGTTAAGCAAGATTTTTGCCTCTCTTGAGATAGCAACTTTTTGCTTCTCAATGTTTAAGCTAGCAAATTTCTCTTTTGATGCACAAGCTAGTAATTTAACTACCCCTTTATCATTATCGAAAAGAAGAGATGAACTAATGAACAATTATAAATTTGCATCAATCAATATAACAATCATCACATGATGCATACAAGATAACAATGCAAAGAAATCATGTCACGAAGGATATCAATATGTAAATTCAACAAGGATCAAAACCAAAAGATATCATTCATTATTCATAACTTTCTTTTTAGCAAGATCAAGATAAATGTATCAATTTTCAATTCAAGATAAATGTTATACAACCAAGAAACATGATATATAAAAGCATATCATTCTCATAGATCAAGTCATGATTCTTGGATTCATCATAAAGAAAATTAATTTTCAATCATCACTTCAAGGAAGTTGTCATGAAGGATCAATTCATGAATAGACAAGAATTATATATATTTATCATGAAGAAAATCTTGACTTATATGTAAGAGTTTTCAAATCATTATGATGATGATTTCGTAAAAAAAATCTCAAATATATAGTTCCAAGAAATCAAAATCATGATTTATAAGACTCATACAAATCATCAAAATTACTCAAGAGATTCATACAAGGTCATGAATTCAATAAAATTTCTTTATAGCAAAATAAAATCTTTTAGAGCTTGATTCAAGCATTAAATACATCTTAACAAGTCATAATTCCAAAAGATTCAAGAGTCACTAAAAGAAAAATCATTCAAGTTCAATTTGACAAATCAAGACTCATAATCAAATTATCAATTTTAATATTCATAACATGAACAAAGTTTCAAGTTCTAATTATCAAGATTAATAAATATTTTCTTTAGCAAAGAATCACATAAGCACTTCATTATTGCATAAGAAATCTCATTGTATCATGATTTATAAATTCTTTCTCTACACATGAATCATAGGAGATATAATAGCAATGATATCATTCATAATTCATTTGGTAGCAAATAGCAAGGAAAACAATTTGTTTCATGCATAAGAAATTTTGTCAAGAATTCAAAAGAAGGTTCATGATTTGCTTGAAACAAATGATCTCATTCAAATCAATTCATCAACTCGAAATCCATAATCAAATCATCAACATTACTTTCATAATTTGCGAGATTCATAAGATATCATGAAATCATTAATCTCGATAAGAAGGGAAAAGCTTTTCCCATTTTTAAGTGATTCTTTTAACACATTATCAAAATCACATTCAAGAAATTTATGAGATTCACAATATTAACTAGATGAATTCATCACTTATCTTTTATAAAAAAATCAAAAACTTTAGAGATAGACAAATTTCAAGAGTCATGTATTTCCTTTTTATGATTTTTTTTATTATCTAAGCATGCCTTTATCTTTATATGCCAAATCAAAATATTCAAAACTGAAAGACAAACTTCATTATAAAAATCATCAAGATAAAAATATAACACATTATGAGATTCAATTTATCATGATAATATGTTTCATTTTAAGTTGTTTATTTCAAACAAGTGTGCTCATGTTTCAAAAGATGAGTATCAAATTTTAAAACCAAAACATGAGTTTGTCATCAAGATATAACAACTTCAAATTCTCATGATATTATAAAATCATCAAGCATGACAACAAACTTTTAATATTTTCATTTCATCATTATTAATGATGATTTTATAAGGTATATTCAAATATTTATATAGAAGTCATCATTGTATAAATTCAAAATACAAGTTTGTTATTAAACCCATTAAGACAAAACATATCAAACATAAAGCATCATGATAGTATATTTTCTCATTTTTGTGTATTTCATTTCATGTAAATTGTTTTCATACGAGCATGCTCTCGTTTTCATGTAAAAACCATGCATCATTTTTAAAACCGAAAGCAGCATCAAAATCATTTTAATTTTTTTATCATTTGTTATAACAAGATGATTAATACTCAAATTTTTCCTAAAATCATGCATCATTTTATAAATGTGAAAAATAATTTTCATCATAAAAACCATCAAGTCCAAATATACATTATTCCAAAATATAGGGTTTTAATCTTCATCATTTCAATTCCTCATTAAGCATGATACAAAAATTTAAAGATCAAGCATCATGTTTAGAAACGAAATATAAAATATCAAGATACACATGCATGAATTAATCCTAGGCAATATCATAAATCATGCATCAAAAACTGATACGAAAATCATAAACATTCATGGAATTAATCTTGTGCACAAATCAAGTGATTATCACCTATAATGTTGCATCAATCTAAATTTCAAAATATAACATGCATGAAAGCTTAGCAATATAATTTTCATGGTCAAGTTTTTAACTTTTAAAGGTGCTAAAAACAGAAACATGATATTTTTTGAAAAATAATTTTTATTACCTACTTTCTAAATTAAGCACTCATGTAAAGCATCATATAATTTCAAAATAATTCAAGGGAGTTAAGTTACTTACCTTGTAGTTGAAGCCCGTCAAAGCACATTTCGCCTCTTCGTCATTTGATTCTTCTTTGCGCTTCTTCTTCATCTTTGGCCTCTTTCTCCATTCAAGTTCATTATTTATTTTAGATTTTTGTTTCATCAACTTATTAAGATTTAGTGTTCGAAGTTCAAAGTTCTCAATAGTGTCCTCATCACTTGAGTCATCACTCAAGTGGCATTTCAAAGTTCGGAGTTCCAAAACCTTCTTGTTCTTTAGAAGGTGGTTCATGTATTCATCATGTTCAAGAGTCATTTCATAGGTTAATAAAGACCCGATTAGTTCTTTAAGTGAATAAATGTTCAAGTCTTTAGTCTCTTGAATAGCCATTATTTTTAGATCCCAACTCTTTGGGAGGGATCTTAAAATCTTGTTACTGAGTTCAAAGTTTGAAAAACATTTACCAAGACTTTTCAAGCTATTGACGACATCCATGAAACGGGTGTACATATCGTTGATTGTTTCGCTTGGTGTCATTCAGAAGAGCTCAAAATCATGCAATAATAGATTCACTTTCGAGTCTTTGACTCTACTAATTCTCTCGTGCGTGATTTCAAGTGTCTACCAAATATCAAAAGCCGTTTCATACATAGAAATTCGATTGAACTCGTTTTTATCTAAAGCACAAAATAAGGCCTTCATAGCCTTTGCATTCAAAGAAAAAGATTTTTTCTCTAAGTTCGACCATTCGTTCGTCGGTTTAGAGGGAAGTTAAAAATAGTTTTCAATAACATTCCATAAGTTTAAATTGAGTGAAATCAAGAAAACTCTCATTCGAGTTTTTCAATATGTGTAGTCCGAACCGTTAAAGAAAGGTGGACAAACAACCGAAAAGCCCTCTTGAAAGCCATGAAGAGCCATTTCTTGTGGGTGTAAAATCGAATAAGAAATAACGTGACTCTGATACCAATTGTTAGGGATCAAGCGGCACTAAGAGGGGGGAGGGGGTGAATTAGTACAGCGGTAAAGAATGATAAACTTTTAGCAATTTAAAATAAGTTTAGAAAACTTCATACTATTGAAAGCAACGTTTCGTTTGAAACCGTTTCGATTGTATTTTAACTTGAAAGCATACGTAAGAAGATGAAGAGGAAGTCGAATAAGTAAAGCAGTAAAATGAAGATGGTTTGCAATATAGTAAGTTACAAGAAAGTAAATACAAACCGATTTATAGTGGTTCGGTCATGCGATCTATGTCCACTCCTGATTCCTCTTCGCTTGAGGCCACCGGCTTTCCACTAGCTATCCTCCTTCCAACGGGCGAGGATGAACTCCCTTATAGCTCTTCTCTTTTTGACGGGCTTAGGAGGAACCTGTTAGAGTTACTATTGCATTAGATGTATCTTATTTTGTTCTCTCTATCATCAAAAATATTATTTTCATTTTATGTTTGACATTGAATGGTTATAAAGTAATTTTTTAGAACAATATTGTTCAACTATTGAAGATGATAAGGTCATCACGAGAGGAATATTGCATAATAGTTTGATTATGCTAGACACTACTCTACATATCATGAATGTATGTGAGTCCAAGAGGAAACGAGATGAGGTGAACAGTGCAAACCTATGGCATTGTAGGCTGGGTCATATTTATGAGGGAAGGATTCAAAAGTTGCTATTAGATAGATACCTAAATCCATCTAACTATGAGTCATATACGACTTGTGAACCTTACTTTTGTGGAAAGATAACCAACTCTCTGTTTAGTGGAACTAGAGAGAGAGCCACTAAGTTATTGGTACTTATACATAGTGATGTATGTGGTCCCATGTCAACTCAGGCCATTAGTAGTTATTCCTACTTTATTATTTTCACTGATGATTTCTCTAGGTATGGACACGTATACTTGATGAAGTACAAGTTTGAAGCTTTTGAGAAATTCATAGAGTATAAGAATGAAGTAGAGGTTCAGACTAGAAAGAGTATCAAGACTCTTCGATCAGATCGAGGAGGTGAGTACTTGAGTACAGAGTTCACCTAGTTCCTCAAGGACCAAGGGATTCTATCCCAATGGATACCTCCTTATACACCATAGCTCAATGGTGTATTTAAAAGGAGGAATCACACACTATTAGACATGGTGTAGTCTATGATAAGTTTCGTCGACCTACCCATCTCATTATGGGGATATACCCTAGAGTCCACAGCTTACCTTCTAAATAGAGTTCCAACTAAGTCGGTAGTGTCTACACCATATGAGATATGGAAAGGGAAGCCTGATCTTAAGGTTGTTAAGATTTGGGATTGTCCTGCCCACGTTAAGAGACATATACCCGATAAGTTGGAATCTAGGACGGAATGGTGCAAGTTTATGGGATATCTCAAAAAAACTTATGGGTATTATTTCTATCACTCCATCTTTGTAGTTAAGAGAGTAGTATTCCTTAAGGAGGAATATATTCTTGGTGGAGACAATGGGAGCATGATAGAGTTGAGCGAGATTCGAGGACCTAGCTCAAGCATCATTCCATAGCCAAAGTCTGTTCAGGTACCTAGCACACAAGTTCCAACTTTACGTAGGTTCGGAAGTGTATCCTATCCTCCTAAGAGATATGTGGGACATATTAGAAGAGAGGATGTTAAGGATATTGATCCTCAAACCTACGAGGAGGCTATTACGAGTATAGACTACGGGAAGTGGCAAGAAGTCATGAATTTAAAGATGGATTCCATGTACTCCAATAAGGTTTAGAACCTGGTTGATGCACCCGAGGGTATCGTACCCATTGGCTACAAGTAGATCTTCAAGAAGAAGATCGGAGTAAATGGAAAGGTAGAGACCTATAAAGCATGGCTAGTGGATAAAGAGTATCGTCAAAGCCAAGGTGTTGACTATGACGAAACCTTCTCACCCATAGCCATCCATCTGAATTCTATTGGCTATTGTAGCACACCTTGATTATGAGATCTAGTAGATGGACATGAAAATTATGTTCCTTAATGGTAACCTCGAGGAGATGTATATGATACAACCTGAGGGATTCGTATCAAGGGACAGTCCAGATAAGGTATGTAGGTTACTTAGGTCCATCTATGGACTGAAGCAAGCTTCGCGAAGTTGGAACATAAGATTTGATAAGGCGATCAGATCTTATAACTTCGTTAAGAACAAAGATGAGCCTGGTGTATACAGGAAGGTAAGTGAGAGCACTATCACCTTTTTGGTGCTATATGTGGATGACATCCTAATCATTGAGAATTATGTAGGAATACTCTCTATGCTAAAAGCTTGGCTATCTAGACACTTATCCATGAAGGACTTAGGGGGAGCATCTGACTTATTGGGGATTCAGATCTATAGAGATAGATCTAAGTAGATACATAGCTTGTCCCAGTCCAGGTACATAGACACCATTGTCAAAAGGTTTGACATAGAAAATTTCAAGAGAGGTCTCATACCGATAGACATAGGCTATCACTTTTAGGAGTATGTCCCTAAAGACTCCTGAAGAAAGGGCAGACATGGATAGCTTACCCTATGCCTTAGTGATAGAGTCTATCATATATGTTATGCTATGTACCAGGCCTGATATAGCATATGCTTTGAGTGTCATGAGCAGGTATCAAGCGGATCCAGACTTGGAGTATTGGAAAGCAGTAAAGTGTATCCTTAAGTACTTAAGAAGGACTAAGGATCTTTTATTGGTATATGAAGAAAGTATCCTTAGGGTTAAGGGCTATATGGACTCGACCTTCCAATTCAATGTTGATGATGACAAGCCAATTTAGGGCATGTGTTTACCCTGAATGAAGGAGCAGTATACTGGAAGAGTTCCAAGCAAAATACTACTACTGACTCGACCATAGAGAGGTGGAGTACATTGCTGCAATAGAGGCAACAAAGGAGGGAGTTTAGATGAAGCAGTTCATCATAGATCTGGGAGTCATGCTGAGCAGCGAAGAGCTTATTCCCTTATATTATGACAACTATGGGGCAATTACTCAAATAAGAGAACCCGAGTCTCATCAGAACTGTTCTGAAGAGGTTCCAACTTATTAGAGAGATCATAGCCTGAAGAGATGTAGCAGTGGAAAGAGTTTCATCTAAAGATAACATTGCAGATCCAATGATAAAACCATTGACTCAGATTATCTTTAAGCATCATAGAGGTCTGATGGGGATTAGACATGTAGATGATTGGCTTTAGGTCAAGTGGGAGATTGCTAGTTATAAGTGCCCTACAAGCCAATCATAGAGTGATGGCACCTATAACACGCTACATCAATCTCTTTCCTTATGATTATTGACATTTTCTCACATTATCTGGATGTATATTTGAATGTCCTTGGATCTGTGCAATAGGAATCGGATCGTGATGAGATCATGATAATGAGACCGATTCACCTTTAAACATAGACCCTAAATAATCCCGATCATAGGTTACTCGAGAGGGACATCGAGATAATCGGACATACTGGTGTGTTGTATACCCGTCCATATAATGGAAGTAACTGGTCTCATAACTACTTGTGTGGGAACAATAAAGATACAGTACAAGTGCTCATTGGAGAATGAGTTCACTAATTGATTCACTTACGAAATGTTGGATGGTTATTGATATCTTACGTCAGACAGCGATTCCATAGTCCTAGTACTGTATCTGGTCCTTAGACTTGAGACACCAAGGATGTTCTGTATGAGTACTCTACTCTTTGATACCGGACTTATAGGTTTGGAAGTTCCAAATTTAGTACAAATAATTATTATGAGTGGCAACTAACCTTACGAGGGCAATTGAGTATCAATAAATGATCATCCACTCTCAGTGTCATGAGAGGAATATCCCATGTGTTCTTGTTCAGGCAAATCCCTAGCCAGGGTCATTTGAATTGAGAGAGAAAGAGTTTTCCAGGAGAATCCGATTAGAGCGAGACTCGATTAAAAATCGTATGGGCCTGACAGCACCATGCCTGATATACGGTCTCTGGAATATTAGATGGATGAGGGACTATAGGTATATGGTAATTGAGGACAGATAGGTCTAAAGGATTAGATTCCCCTATATCATCTGGGGACTACGACGTAGTGGCCTAGTACGTCCACAATCGATGTGTCGAGTGAATTATTATAGAGATAATAATTCTCTGAGTCAGAAGGAGTTCTGATAGGTATGACTCATAGCCAGCTCGATATTGGGCCTAGAGGGTCATACACATATGGTAGGTGTTGCAACGAGTAGAGGTTCGGATATGAGATATCCGCCGGAACCCCTATCTTATTGGATATCCAATAAGCCCCTATATTATTGGATCCTATGGATGAGATCTAATAAGAGTTAGATTATTAGGTAGAGACCCATTGATCTAAGAGACTTGGGTAATTGGATAGAGATCCAATACCCAATAGGGTTGGATCCATTAGGGTTAACAGGGGACCTCTATAAATAGGAGGGAACCAAAGGCCCATAGGTTGGGATTTTCTTGATAGCCACCTTCTATTCTTCTCTCCCCAAGAGAGGAGCATCGTTGTAGTCTCTGCCATGTAGATACCACTAAAGAGGAGGACGCTTGACCTCCTTCATCCTCCCCATGGATCTACAGGAACTAAGAGATATACGATCTCCCTAGGTACTATCGTTTCATTTACACACGTAGTTTTTAGATTTGCGAATTTGTTTTTTAATGCACTAATCTTCACACGACGACAAAACCTTTTGCGGAAATCTAGGGGTTTTGTTTTCTATTCTTTCGCTGCATATGAGATATCGCCCCCCTAGATTTTCCAACACTTGTTGCTTTGCTCTTAGTCTTCATAAGTGCTCGAATCATCCCACATAGCTTTGAGCGCCTTCTTTTTCTTTGATTGTTTCTTCTTCACTCGGGGACATTTACTTTTGAAGTGTCCTAGCTTCTTACATTCGTAGCAAATAATTTGTTCTTTCTTGAGTTCAATTTTATTTTTAGTGTCATTTTTATATTTGTTTCTTTTTATGAATTTTTTAAACTTTCTTATAAAGAGTGCCAAGTCATCAGCATTGTCCTCATCACTTGAACTTTCTTTCAAGTGGTCTTCTTGAGTTCTTAGTATTATATCGTTCTTGTTCTTTGAAAGGTTGTTCTCAAGTTCTTCATAAGCATTACATGTCATTTTAGGTCATTAGAGACCCGATAAATTCTTCGAGGGGGAAATTGTTCAAATCCTTGGCCTATTGAATAATCGTTACTTTAAGGTCTCAATTCTTTGGAATAGATATTAATATTTTATTAATAAGTTCAAAGTTAAAAAAAAATTTACCAAGAGCTTTTAGACCATTGACGACATATGTAAACCAAGTGTACATGTCTCCAATGGTCTCACTTGGTTTCATGCAAAATAATTCGTAACTATGAACTAAAAGATTTATTTTAGACTCTTTTACTCTACTAGTACCTTCGTGTGTGATTTCGAGTGTATGCCAAATGTCAAAAGTCATTTCACAAATAGAAACTCAATTGAATTCATTCTTATCTAAAGCGCAAAACAAGGCATTCATAGCATTAGCATTTAAAGAGAAAGTCTTCTTCTCCAACTCATTCCAATTATTTATTGGAAGAGAAGACTTTTGAAAATCATTTTCAATAATGCTCCATAATTCAAAATCTATAAAAATCAAAAAGATTCTCATCTTAGTTTTCCAATATGTGTAATCCGTCCCATTGAATATAGATGAACGTGTAATTGAATGACCCTCTTGATTGTCAGCAAATGTCATCTCTCTTGGGTTTCAAACTAAAATGAGAGTGATCTTACTCTGATACCAATTATTAGGGTCAAGTTTAGTACTAAGAGGGGGGGCGTGAATTAGTGCAGTGGTTAAAAATGTTGATTTCGAAAAAAAAATTGTTTCAGTGAAAAAAGTTTTGTTCAACGAAAATATGTTTCGAAAAAGATGTTCAACTTGAATATGTTCGTAAGTGAGCAGAGAAGAAGAAGTAGGGCAGTTGCAGTTAAGTAAAGAAGATAAGCAGTAAAAGAAAAGTGCATAACAAGAAGAAAACACACTAATTTATAGTGGTTCGGTTGTCCGACCTACGTCCACTCTCAATACCACCTCTGATGGGGTCATCGGCTTCCATTATTGATCTTTCTTCAAGGACAAAGATCAATCATCCCTTTACAAAATTCTTTACAAGTAGCTCACTCTCCTTATACAAGCTTCTAATACTTAGAATCGGTAGATGTGAACTCTCAACATTTACAAGTAATTTTACTATAGTCTCAGTTCTTTTTATTCACTTCTCTGTCTTTAACAAGCTGAGAAGTAAGGGATATTTATAAGCCTCAATTGGCTTAAAAAATAGAGCCAAAAAATGTCATATCCCGAATTTTTGGGGTACTGATGATTGTTGGGAAATTTCTCTCATGATACCGAGAGTGGATGATCCTCTATTGACACTTAATAGCCCTCGTAAGGTTGGCTACCACTCCCAATGACCGGCTATACTAGATCTGGAATTTTTCAAACCTATAAGTCCGATATCAAAGAGTGGAGTACTCATACTGGACATCCTTGGTGTCTCAAGTCTAAGGACCAGATACACTACCGGGACTACGGAATCACTGTCTGACATGAGGTATCAATAACCATCCAGCATTCCGTAGGCGAATCAATCAGTGAACTCATTCTCCAATGAGCACCTGCACTGTAACCTTAGTGTCCCCACACGAGTAGCTATGAGACCAGCTACCTCCATCATATGAACGGGTATACAGCACACTAGTCTATCCGGTTATCTCGATGTCCTTCTCGAGTAACCTATGACCAGGATAATTTAGGGTCTGTGTTTAAAGGTGAATCGGTCTCATTATCATGATCTCATCACGATCTGATTCCCATTGGACAGATCCAAGGATATCACAATATATGCAACACGTAAGATAAAAATGATAAAATACCTAATAATAAGCAAAGAGAAAAAGTGCATATCAAGTCACAAGTGCCATCACTCATGTGATTGGCTTGCAAGGCACATATGACTAGCAATCTCTCACTTGACCTAAAGCTAATCACCAACATGTCTGATCCCCATCAGACATCTGTGATGCTCAAAGATAATATGAGTCAATGGCTTTGTTAGTGGATCTGCAATGTTATCTTCGGATGGAACTCTTTCCATTGCTACATCTCTTCGGGCCACGATCTATCTAATAAGTTGGAACCTCCTCAGAACACTTTTGATGAGACCCGGGTTCCCTTATTTGAGTAATCGCCCTGTAGTTATCGCAATATAGGGGAATCAGCTCTTCGCTACTCGACATGACTCCCTAGTCTGTGATGAACTTCTTTATCCAGACTCCCTCCTTTGCTGCCTCTACCGCAACAATATATTCCACCTCTATGGTCGAGTCAGCAGTAGTGTCTTGTTTGGAACTCTTCCAGCATACTGCTCCTCCATTCAGGGTGAACACATACCCTGAATTAAACTAGCTATCATCGACATCGGACTGGAAGCTCGAGTCCATGTAGCCCTCAACCTTGAGGCTACTACCTCCATATACTAGTAAAAGATCCTTAGTCCTTCTCAAGTACTTAAGGATACATTTTACTACTTTCCAGTGCTCCAAGCCTGGATCTACCTGATATTTGCTCGTGACACTCAAAGCATGCGCTATATCAAGCCTAGCACATAGCATAGCATACATGATAGATCCTATCGCTGATGTATATGGCATCATATCCATGTGTGCCCTTTTTTTAGGAGTCTTTGGGGATATACTCCTAGAAAGTGATTTCCATGTCTCATTGGTATGAGATCTCTCTTGGAATTTTCCATGCCAAACCTTTTGACAATGGTGTCTATGTACCTGGACTAGGACAAGCCAAGCATCCTCTTGGATCTATCTCTATAGATCCGTATCCCTAATATACAGGATGCTTCCCCTAAGTCCTTCATGGAGAAGTGCCTAGATAACCAAATCTTTACTGTGGAGAGCATTCCTATATCATTCCCAATGATCAGGATGTCATCCATATATAATACCAAAAAGGTGATAGTGCTCCCAATTAATTTTCGGTACACACAAGGTTCATCTTCATTCTTAACGAAGTTATAAGATCTGATCGTCTCTTCAAATCTTATGTTCCAACTTCGAAAAACTTACTTCAATCCATAAATGGACCTAAGCAACCTGCACATCTTATCTAGGTTATCCCTGGACACGAATCCCTCAGGCTGTATCATATACACCTCCTCCTCGAGGTTACCATTGAGGAATGCGATTTTGACGTCCATCTGCCAAATCTCATAATCATAGTGTGATACAATAGCCAATAGAATTCGAATGGATTTTAGCATGGCTACAGATGAGAAAGTTTCGTCATAGTCAACACCTTACCTTTGACGATACCCCTTAGCCACTAGTCTTGCTTTATAGGTCTCTACCTTTTCATCTACTTCAATCTTCTTTTTGAAGATCCACTTGCAGCCAATGGGTACATTACCCTCGGGTGCATTAACTAGGTTCCAAACCATGTTGGAGTACATGGAATTTATTTCTAAATTCATGGCTTCTTGCCATTTCCCGGAGTCTATGCTCATAATAGCCTCCTCGTAGGTCTGAGGATCAATATCCTCAACATTCTCTTTTCTGATATGTCCCACATATCTCCCAGGAGGATGGGACACTCTATCGGACCTACATAAAGTTAGAACTTGTGTGTTAGGTATCTGAACAGACTCTGGCCGTGAAATGGTGTTTGAGCTAGGTACTCCAACCTCACTCAATTCTATCATACTCCCACTATCTCCACCAAGAATATGTTCCTACTCAAGGAACACTGCTCTCTTGGCTACAAAGACCTTTTGGTCCTTAGGGTGAGAAATAATACCCACAAGTTTCCTTGGGGTATCCCACAAACTTGCACCGTTCCGTTCTGGGTTCCAACTTGTCAGGGTTGTGTCTCTTAATGTGGGCAAGGCAGCCCCAAATCTTAACAATCTTAAGATCGGGCTTCTTCCCATTCCATATCTCATTTGGAGTAGACATCACTAACTTAGTTGGAATTCTATTCAGAAGATAAGCTATGGTTTCTAGGGCATATCCCTAGAATGAGATGGGTAGGTCAGCGAAACACATCATGGAACATACCATGTCTAACAGTGTGCGATTCCTCCTTTCTGATACACCATTAAGCTGTGGTGTATAAGGAGGTGTCCATTGGGATAAAATCTCATAGTCTTTGATGAACTGGGTGAACTCTGTACTCAAGTACTCACCTCCTCGATCTGATCGAAGGGTTTTAATACTCTTTCCTCTTTGGTTCTCTATTTCATTTTTATATTTCTTGAATTTCTCAAAAGCCTCAGACTTATACTTCATCAAGTACACATGTCCGTACCTTGAGAAGACTTATACTTCATCAAGTACACATGTCCGTACCTTGAGAAATCATCAGTGAAAGTAATGAAGTAGGAATAACCACCTATGGCATGAGTCGACATGGGATCGCATACATCACTATGTATGAGTTCTAGTAACTCAATGGCTCTCTCTCTAGTTTCACTAAATGGAGAGTTGGTCATCTTTCCCTGAAGGCAAGGTTCACATATCGCATATGACTTATAGTCAAATGGATCTATATATCCATTCTTTAGCAACTTTTGGATTCTTCCCTCGTGGATGTGACCTAGCCTACAATGCCAAAGATATGCATTATTTACCTCTTCTCGTTTCCTCTTAGACTCACTTACACTCATGATATGTGGAGCTGTATCTAGCATAAATAAAATATTATGCAATGTTGCTCTCGTGATAATCTGATCATCTAATATTATTGAACAACCATTGTTCTCAAAAACTAATTTATATCTAATAACTGTCAAACATGAAATGGAAATAATGTTTTGATAATAGAAGGAACATAGTAGGATGCATCTAATGCAATAATAGCTCCACCAAGCAGATGTAAAGTGACCTTACCAATAGCCACTATAGCAACCTTTGCTCCATTGCCCATCTTAAGGTCCATCTCGCCTCTGTTCAATCTCTTAGATCCTGCCAGAACCGACAACGAATTGCAGATATGATAAGCACTCCCGGTATCCAATACCCATGTGTTATCAAAAGATTCTGACAAATGAAGACTGATCATAAATGTACCTAAAGCTTCTGCAAGCTTCTGTTTCACCCTCTTTGCAAGGTACTCTTTGCAGTTCCTCTTCCAGTGCTCATCTTTGCCATAGTGGAAGCACTAGCCTTTGTCCTTTGTTGGGTCTTTCTTGGTAACCTTTGCCTTACCCATTTTCCCCTTGCCATTACCCTTCTTAAGGGTCTTCTCAGCCTTCTTTTTCTTTCTGGTCTCACCAGTGTAGAGAACCGGCTTCTCTTTCTTGATGGTGCTCTCTGCTTCTCTCAACATATTGAGAAGCTCTGGGAGAGTCACCTTAAGTTTATTCATATTAAAATTCATTATGAACTGAGAAAAAGAATCTGGTAGGGACTGAAGTACAAGATCCACACAGAGGTTATCCTCTAGGACCATTCCTAGACCTGTGAGTTTCTCGATCCACTCAATCATCTTAAGGACATGGTTCTAAACCGGTGTCCCCTCAGTCATCCTGGCACAAAAAAGACTCTTTGATATCTCATATCGCTGAGTTCTTTCATATTCCTCAAACAGTTTGAGGAGATGCAGGAGTACGGAATTAGCATCTATATTTTCATGCTGTCTCTGTAACTCAGTAGTCATAAAGGCCAACATATAACACTAAGCAAGAGTGGAATCATCTAAGTACTTCACATAACGAGCGATCTCATCCTCGCTTGCCCCTTCGTCGGGCGTAGGGATCACTGTATCAAGGACATACGTGATTTTCTCCGCTGTGAGAATGATTTTCAGATTGCGAAGTCAATCCGTATAATTTGGATCAGTGAGACAGTTGAAATCAAGTATGCCACGTAAAAGATTTGAAAGCGATATTTTTCTGAAATAAAAGATGTAGCAGAAATAAATAACATGTAGACTTTGCAAATATTTAAACAATTAAGATAAGGACTTCTATCTTAATGTATTCCCATTAATTTTTCGCGAGATACACAACACCTCCGGTATGTGAATCAGAGACCCTCGGTGGATCTCTAGTAGTGATTAGGATCCAATCGGCGTCTTAACGTAACCTCGAGGGACTCAACCAATCATGTTAAGCCCGTAAAGTTAGGCAACTCTTGCCAATCACAACTCCTTGTGATTTCCGTCCTGTTCGGCCTCCGAACCACCATGGCCTTGAGGGACTCGACCAACCATGATATTCGGTTAAGTCATCACCATCGTTACAAGATGAGTCTAATTCAGTGATATACTCTCAAGGGACTCGACCAAGCACACCACGTCCTCAGGTCACCGGTGACATCTCTATGTCGTAGATAAGATAGCGAGATGCGATATAGGTGAGTCTCGAGGGACTCGACCAACTCAACCTACACTAGGAATCGGTTCCTACCTATAACGATAAAAGGCCACGTGAATCAATCTAATTACCTCACATTTACAGACTTAATATATTAATGGAGAGGATTTTTGATTTGGTCTCCTAACATAATGTGTCACATACATACATATTTAATATATATCTACATCGCATGCAAATATATATATACATATTTAGTATGTGTATATCTAATCACATATCACATGAGCAATCACACCAGATGATTATGGACCACATCCTAATGTGATTAGCCTCGAGCTAGTGGGCCCAATCACTCACATCAAGATCAATATGTACTTCGGCGCATCTCTATGCCCTGTGATCGTCCATCTCGCTTCGTCGGATCCGTCGATATCTCAATACATCTCCATGTGTCGGATCGTTCGTCTCGACCTCGTGAGTCACGCTACCGCTGTGCCTCCTCATGTAATTATAACATAATTACAGACACGCAGGCCCGACAATAAATGAAAAAAGAAGAGGCTTGCAGGCCTCAATAATAATAATCACATGTACGCACATCACATCACAAGTCCATGATCATCTGTCCACATCATACATCACATGTATATGTTATTTTGTAGACTACTAGATAAAGAAAATAAAAGTTAATTAAACTATTTAATTAACATATTTATTTTTCTAAAATCAAGGACATAAAGGAAATTTTTAAATTCCCAAGGGTATTTTGATAATTCAGCCAAAAGGGTATTTTGATAATTCTGTCAAAAGGGACAGAATCTGGAATTTCTAAAATTTTGAGGGGTATTTTAGTAATTTTGTCAAAAGGGATAGAATTTAAAATTTCTAAAATTTCGAGGGGCAAAATCATCTTTTATCCTAAAACCCTAATACCTCACCCTTACTATGCCTGCGGCCGCCGCCACCTTGCTTGCATGGCGCCCTTCTGCGTGAGGGGGGCGGCGCGCCATCACGCCCTGCCTATTACGCGAGCACCACGCCAGCGCCAACGCCTGCAGATCGCTCGCAGCACGAAGCGCCAGGCGCCAGCGGTGCCTCTGGCAAGACGCGCGCGCGGCGCCAGCGCCGGTGTTTTACAAAGATCGCCTCATGGCGCGCGCGCTTGCCGCCACGGTGCCCTTATGAAGCGGAAGCGCAAAGCCGCCGCCAGTACGACGTTTGGTCGGCGAGCTGCTGTCAGGTAGCAACAAGGTTGCAAGCAACCTTGCAGCCGCTGCACGAGCGTAGGAAGGGCAACAACAGTTGTTGCCCTTCCTAGCCTTTTTGCGCCAATGATTTTGGCGTCAAAAGCAGATCCAAAACACAACACACGTAGTTTAAGATCCGATCTTCGCACGAACAACTTGGCTCTGATACCACTGTTGGGAAATCCTTCAGGGGAGCGACATCACATGCGCAGCGGAAGAACAATAAACAAAACCCTAGATTTCCCGTGAAAAGTTTTCGTCGTCGTGCGAAGATTGGTGCATTAAAACAAATCAGTGAAAACTACATGTGTTAAAGAAAATACCTAGGGAGATCGTATATCCCTGAATTCCTGTAGATCTGTGGGAGAGGATGAAGGAGGTCAAGCGTCCTCCTCTCCAGTAGTATCCATACGGCAGGGATTGCAACGATGCACCTCTCTCTCTAGGGAGAGGAGAAAAGGAGGTGGCTACCAAAAGAAACCCTCAGTCTATAGAGCTTTGGTTTTCTCCTATTTATAGAGGCCTCCTGAAAACCCTAATGGATCTTTTGCCCTATTGGGTATTGGATCTCCATCCAATTGCCCAAGCCTCTTGGATTAGTGGGTCTCTACCCAATAATCTCTTATTAGCAATTATTGGATCTCATCTCAGGATCCAATAATTCAGGGGCTTAATGGATATCTAATAAGATAGGGGGTTCAACGGATATCTCATATCCGAACCTCTACTCGTCGCAACACTTACCATATGTGTGTGACTCTCTAGGTCTAATATCGAGCTGGTCGTGAGTCAAACTTTTTAGAACTCCTTCTGACTTAGTGAATTATTATCTCTATGATAATTCACCCAACTCATCAACTGTAGACGTACCAGGCCACTATGCCGTGGCCCCTAGACGATATAGGGAAATCCAATCCTTTGGACCTATCTATTCTTAGTTACCATGTATCTATAGTCCCTCATCCATCTAATATCCCAAAGACCCTATACTGGGCATAGCACTATCAGGCCCATACGGTCTCTCCTCGAGTCTTGCTCTTGTCGGATTCTCCTGAAAAACTCTTTCTCTCTCAATCCAAATAACCTTGGCCAAGGATTTGTTTGAGAAAGAACACATGGGATATTCCTCTCATGATACCGAGAGCGGATGATCCTCTATTGATACTCAATAGCCCTCGTAAGGTTAGCTACCACTCCCAATAACTAACTGTACTAGATCTGAAACTTTCCAAACCTATAAGTCTGGTATCAAAGAGTAGAGTACTCATACAGGACATCCTTGGTGTCTCAAGTCTAAGGACCAAATACACTACCGGGACTACGGAATCGCTGTCTGACATGAGGTATCAATAACCATCCAGCATTCCGTAGGCGGATCAATCAGTGAACTCATTCTCCAATGAGCACTTGCACTGTAACCTTAGTGTCCCCACACGAGTAGCTATGAGACCAACTACTTCCATCATATAAACAGGTATACAGCACATCAGTCTATCCGGTTATCTCGATATCCTTCTCGAGTAACCTATGATCAGGATAATTTAGGGTCTGTGTTTAAAGGTGAATCGGTCCTATTATCATGATCTCATCACGATCCGATTCCTATTGCATAGATCCAAAGACATCACAATATATGCAACATGTAAGATAAAATAATAAAATACCTAATAATAAGCAAAGAGAAAAAGTGCATATCAAGTCACAAGTGTCATCACTTATGTGATTGGCTTGTAGGGCACATATGACTAACAATGATACCACCGCCTATCCTTACAGTACCATCGCCAATGGACTCTAACATTAGGCGATACCACCGCTTAGTTTGGCAGTACTACCGCCAGATGGAGTCACGATTATTGGAACTCAGTGGTACCAACGCACAAACACCTAGGAGACTGAGCCTTATGTGATTCCACTGCCCAGTCTTGTAGTGACACCGCTAGACAAGGTTCAGTAAAACTATTTGGGCCATGAGTCTAGCCCAAACCAATCCAAATATGGGCCCAGTTGACTCCTAACAAAGTTAGTGGAATTATCTTTCAAACCTAACTCTAATTACACCCTAACTATGACATTTAAGGCATATACTAAAGCACATAAGTCTGGTAGGTCAAAATTTCTTTCGATGAACTCTTGGCGATCTTCCAACGGACTCCTAGCAAGCTCTTAAACTCTCAACGATCTTCTTGGCGAGTTCCAACAAGCTTCTTTGGCAAGCTCCGATCCTCTCGACGAGCTTCGGTAAACTTTCGATGAACTTCTCGGTGAACTTCCGATGTACATTTCGGCAAGCTCCCAACAAACTCTCAACAAATTCTAGCAACACTCCTGATAAACTTTCAGACTCCTGATGAATCGTTCGATCTTTGACTCTGGCATTACATTTGCTTTATGCCTTATTCGCTATCATAGTTAATCTTGCATATTTTTCTCAACATATAAATTAGAACGATAATTTATCAATTGATTTCATTATCAAAATCGAAGATTCAACGGTTCACTATTTTTACTCACATTCCAAGTTAAACATATTTTTGATATGGGTCTAATCGAACAAATTTTTGAAACGATTCAACTTTTCAAAAACACTAATTCAACCACCACCTACCACACTCCAAAGCCGTGATATCATGAGGGTAAGAAGGTAAAGGATAGTCGTGATATCATGAGGGTCGAAGCCAAAGCCCCGGCCAAGAATCCGGATATCAGGGGCCCGATCTCCGTTGTCGTCGACGCCAACAGCATCGGCGGCGTCGGGGAAGGAGAAGGAAGGGGGAGGATGGGGAATAGTCAGGAATCCTAAATCTTGACTCGGTTGAGGAACACTAGAGCCCAACGGAACCGTTGCCACGGAGGAAGAGTGCGAGGAGGGAGGTGTTATGGGCGGTGGAGAGGCGGCGAGCGGCGTCTGAGGAGGAGGAGGAGTAGTGACCGTCATCGTCGAAGGTGCCGAGGCAGGTGAGGTGGATGAAGGGGGTGCGGCGGCGGCAGCGGGGGGAGGAGGAGGGGAAGGGGGCGACGAGGAGGAGAAGGAGGTGGGCAAGGAGAAGAGGTGGTGGAGGAGGGAGCGGACGTCAGGATCGCGGTCGGGGAGGGAGGACAGGCGGAGGGTGCCGGCGAGGAGGGCGGAGTGGAAGAAGAGGAGCAGGAGGGCGGTAAGGATGAGTGCAGGAGCGGCGAGAAGGGAGGAAAGGGTGCGGCGGTCCGGTGATTGAGCCGCAGCGGACCGACGAGTTGTGCCATGGGCCGTCGGTCGCTTCTTTCCATTACTTTCTCGGCGTTTGGATGCCTGTCTTTCTAAAATTATGTTCTTACAAGCAGAAAAAATATATATATTATTAATTTAAATCTTACGAGACCTTAATAGAAAATATTCTTAGGAAATCGGTGATAGAAGAAGTCTACATTCTTCATCCAAAGCAAAATTAAGTGCGTCCAATCCTAAATCACAAATCACGACTTGGCTTCTGATTGTGAATGTTTTGAAGACGTTTTGGGGACTTTCGATGATAAGCTATTAGAATTTCGCTCAGTCAGTTGCAGTATGCACGTGGAGAAAAGGAAATATAATAACAATAATAATAATAATAATAACACAATAATAAAGAGACTGACGTGAAGCCTATGACCAAAAGGCCAAGGAACGAGCTCGAATTCAACGATTAACCAATCCAAAAAGACATCTAAGAACAAAAAAATAAAAAGACATCTAAGAGGTATATGAATGATGCATAATGAGGTATCACACAATATGAGCGTACGTACGTAGATACAGACACATATATCCAATTGTGACATGCAATTCCGCATTTAAATAAAAAAATTTAAGCATAAAAATTTTAGTTACATGTACACATGCAGTAAATGACTTGTAGACAATGAAATGCTATCTAGTGGACTAACTGCAATAAATTACTCAAGAGCAGCCACAAAATAGATAAAGATTCTCTTAATGATTAGATATTAGTCCCATGATAAAGCAACAAAAATGCTAGTACAATGCACCAATGAATAATGATTGCTTAATAGGGAAATATAATGCCTGAAAATTTAGAAAATATTGCCCTCACCCTCATCTAATAATGGCAGACGAATGACACTATCCAGTTTGGAAACACAAAACAGCATAAGGGATAGACATTATTATCATTCTGAAAAATAAAAGGTAGGATCGATAACTCTGGCATAGTTTGGTGTGGCAAAACCACCAGGGAGGTTCACTTAAAATCAGGCTTCTCCGGGTAAGTGCAGCCTGACCTCTGAATTATCACATTTGCGGCATAACAACTGGCTCTTACGCAGTCCTCGATGCTCTTTTCTTGAACCAACTGGGACAAGAATCCTCCAACAAATGCATCACCTTCACAATGCAAGTCCAGAAATTAGAACAAAAGCAATGGTGGACCAAATTTTGCAGAATTTAGCACCATGGACCAAATCAAGGATAATTGGATGGACTCCTTGTTGGATTTGGTTATAAATTAAGCAGCAGTATCATGACACTTGATCATCTTTTGTCTCAATACCCTTGACAAAGCAAAATAAGAGAGGATCCATACAGCAGACCCAGTGGCTGGGATGTTGTTGCATCCAGAATCAGTTGGATGAGATGCCAAATTCTTCAAACTAATGCCTCAACTTTTACTGATATATCTTGTTGGTTCTAACCCTAGTTCATTTTGAGAAAATAGTATTTTCAACTTAATAAACAAGATACAGAACTTGCATGTTGATGGATGAGATTCTTTACTCGAGGGAAAAGCAATTACCTGCACCATTGGTATCAACCAGCTTCTCCTTTGGCAATACAATCACAGGGAACAATCTCACCTGTTATCAGGATGGCATGAAAGAAATCACTAACAGATTGTTTATAGAAGCAGAATAGCATATAGCAGATAGATGAATTATAAAGTTCATGTTGTAATCATAGATAACTAACAAGTGCCAGCACAAGACCTGATGTCCCTTTCTCATATTTATTTAGAACATACCTAGCTAATCATGAGAATATGGTATCCGAAAATATTAAAAGAAAAGATGTCAAAGGATTTGAGACATACCCCAAGCAACTAACACAGTTCAATCTGTGGGGTGATTAGAATAATTGTAAAATGCATAAAAATTGAACTAAGAAAACGGAAGCAGTTTGTGTGGTATAGCCATGCCTAACAATGTCAAGGCAAAAACCATTAGGGATATAAAAAAAAGTATTTCATGGTCTATGAGGTGCCAGCTACAGTGCATTAATTGACTTGTATTTAGGCATCAAGAGGGAAGACATCCAATAGAAACACAAGTTTTCAGGAACGATATCAAATATGCACAATAATAGAAAGAGAACCATTATATCAACAAATCAACTCTTGATTATTCTGAAACCAAGCATTGAAGGTTTCACTGTTGGAATGAAATGTTTTTATAGTATGGTTTCTGGTTGATTTTTTTTCTTACAAAATTTCAGGAAAATTGAAGAAATGAAAATATAACAGAATCAATATATTTCTTATCTATTAAAATTTTATATTTCAGTAATTTAAAAATCATACTAAAAATTTAAAATTAAAATTGGTGTTCTTATCTATTAAAATATTTCAGTTTATAAGATCAAAAGGTTTCTTTTACTTCATATTTGTACATCTTTACTTGCTTTTGTGAACTTATAAATTGAAGTGAACTCATCTCAAGACTATTATTGGTCATTTATGGCTAGAAACTTTCAAGTAGTATGGGGGTTGGCTATCAATCAGGTTTAATTTCAGTAAAATTTTTGTTTTAACCATCAAGGATGTTTATAACTTGTCTTGGGGGAATCTGAAGAAGATTTAATCACTAGAATAAGTTAAAGAATTACAAATTTTGGAATAAAAAAATTAATTTGATCCAGAGACAGTCTTAGATAACTTTCTTAGTGTTGGGACCTAGCTCAAAATGAGGGAATCTAAAAAAAATGTATTGCAAAAAAAGTAGAGAATCAATGCTGGAGAGAAGAACAAGACACCAGATGAGTTTTGGGGAGCAAAGGTGGTGCATATACAGCCCCAATGATGAAACTCAATGACAGGCTTTTGTTTCCATCCAATCCATACTATATTAGATAAGCAAAAGTGTTTGACCTAAAATAAGTAGCAAAGCCCTCTGAAGAAAGGACACTTACAGATTAAGAAAAAGAACAAAATGATTGAGAAATTTCATTTTCTTGGAGATCCATTGAGAAAATTGGAAATTCTGAAAGTCCTCTGAAGAAAGGACATTTGCAGATTAAAAAAAGAACAAAATGATTAGAATATATACACACACATATATATGTATATATATATATATGCACATATATATATATATGTACACACACACATACATATATACATATATATACATATATATACATATATATACATATATATATATATATATATATACATATTGAAAAATCTGAATTTTCTTCTCTGTAATATTTATTTTCTTTTTTCCATTATTGCTTATCTGTTTTCTATAGTACATATTTTAGATATAAAAGGAGAAATCTTGAGCTATTAAATTTCCAAATTACAAGGATACATTTTCTACAGGTCACATTTTGTTTGTATTGGGATATGATTTGAATAAGTTCATCTATTCTTTCAGTATTCTCTCTTCTCTTATCATCCTAGTTTGCTCATAAAGACTGAGTTTGCAATGTCTTAATCAAATAATTGTGCTACATTTTAAACATATTTTCTGTTAATTGATAATTTTATATTGATTTATTGCATTTGTTTTTACACACTTTAGCATTGCATGGTATTTTTTCTAGTAGATTGAATGCACCAATTTGTGAACCATACTGCGATGATTAAAAAATCTAACCTTTCCATCCTCAGCGACAACTACTGGATCACAACCTTGAGTGATAACAGTAATTCTTTTGTGAGTTCCAGATGCCTTTGGCAATGCTGATATCTTTAAAGCAATCTCCTCAACATTCTCAGTCTGAGTATTAGAACCAGTCAGGCATGATTGATACCACAAGCTAGTACAAGCAAAATGAAAGATTGTTACCTCCCAACCACGAACTCTTGCAAAGGTCCTTGCTTCAGTTTCATTCCCAAATACATAATCAACATACCTGAAAATTAAAATAGCAAATAATTTCCATGTAAGTAACCATGTGATCTTTGGGAGACATCACTCAAGCATGGGTCAATATAATAAATAGGATAGTAAACAGTTTCATCACTGACTTATAGAAACAAATTTTGGTGTATATAGATTTCATGCTTTTTAAGAATGCAAATAATAGTGTTATATTGTGAAAGGGTGACGATGTACAGGTCAATTAACTCATCAGTCAAAATTGTTGACAGAAATATCAGATGACACTTGGAGAGGTGATGACACTCACGGTAGAGCTTTCTCTTGAACACCTCGGAAGAATTCACAGATGAAAGGAGCAGAAAGGTTCATCATGAACACCTATAGACATGGAATGTTGGAAAATAAAAATATGTCGATGAAGAAAGAAAAAGCATCATGGCCAACATGAAGATGTACCTTATTATTGGCAGCAGCATGCTCTGCTACAAGTTGAATAGAATCAGGAGACACCGTGAGGAAAAAACCAGCTATGTAAATGTACTTGGCCTTTTCAACTGTCATAGTTACACAAAAATTACTTTCTTGTCACAAAACTCAAACTGATGCATTATTCTCATAGTTTAACAATCATAAATGCAGTTGAAAATATAGGAAAACTTGAGCAAGGAAAGTAGCCTTTAGTCCAGATATGGCTTTGCCTATGGATTCTATTAAAATCCATGAAATGTTCATGAGTTCAACCTTGTATATCTTGATAAAACCAAAGCAATTCTAGAAGGTAGTGCCTGAACATTTGGTAACCATCTCAACTTTTCCATTTGTTAGGAAAAAGTTCCAAATGAATTGGATCAATATTTAGATATTAGGCTAGATGTGAAAAAGAAGGTCAAAGAGAATAATAAAAAATGAACTTTCTATCAAAAACAAAATTAGAAATACTCTTGTAGTATGGCTGTTTGTGAGTTTTTTTAGGCTTGAAGTGTTAGCAGTGGATGCCCTAGCATCTATGCTGAAAAGCTGATGATGATTAGATGACAATGGCATAGACTAGGTTTACCAGCAGCCAGAAAGAAAAGGTTAATTATGCACACAGGTAACAAGTAGAAAACCAGCCTGCCTGTACTGCAGGGGCCTCTTCGTACACCAAAACATGCGATTAATATTTGTTGACAGAAGGTATCTATCCCTCAACTTCAACGAGAATTCTGTTGTTTGCATTACAATACATCACATGTGCTTGGAATAAGCACCAAAAGAAGCATTACGAAAATACAGGCTCAAGACAAGTTTACCTAACGCAAAGTTTTCTGGTCTCTTTAGGTGTTCAATTTTATAGCAATTCGCTGCAGACAAATTAGCAACTAGGGACCTGTTCATCATCAAGAGATGGCATCAGAAAGACAACTACAACAGATACACATGATGATTTGATAAAACTGAAAGTTTAAAAGTGAACAAATGAATGTCCTGCTAGAATGAAGGTGGTCTTGCAATCATCCCGAACTAGATGCTGAAAATTAAAAAAAAATGACAGGTCACAAATGATAGAAAGATATATGCAGGCAATGCACGACCTTTTGCCATAAAATTCAGCAGCATGTATGCACAAGAAAAAGTATATCTTAAGAACACATCCATATTCCACACTAGAGAAGAATAAGATATGGACACACAATAATCAGTCACCTATCATGCAAGAGATATTCCTTACCATATATGTAGTAAATTTAAATTAGGGGAGAATCATGAACTCACCTCTCACCACCAACAACACAGACTGCACATGTACCAGTGGGGGCCGTTTCATCCTCATAGTAGTGAACCTGTGAAATATAGATTGAAGCAATATTTACTTAAGAATCAAACAGAAGAAATATAAACTACAATGGAGAACATAAAGGAACAAATGGTAGACTTACATTAACACCTGCTGTTTTTGAGTTCTTCTTCATTACCTCTCCAAACTTATCCTTTCCAATGCATCCCATATAGCTCGTTGCACCAGGAATTTGAAGCATCCACTATAAAAGCATGAAGTAATGACTATGCTAGAATCGATCATTTCCATAAAGCTATATACAGTGATAGCTTGACAATTAAGCATACCTGAGCAACCCTGATTGAATTCTGTGTAGCCCCTGAATAGATACAGTTAACAAATAACATAGTTGTTAGCATAAGTCTTATCGACAGAATTGTTATGATTAAACACAATGTATTACCTCCAGCAATATATTCAACATCGTATTTTGTAGCTAACTCATCATACCTGGTCCAAACAGGCAAAAATTAGCTCATCATGTTAAACAGCCAAACAGAGAATAAAAGTAAATTTCACATTTCTTTGAAAGCAAAAGGAACCAAAATTTAAAATGAAAAACTAAAAAGTTACTAGCATCAACATATATACAAAAGTTAAAAAGAAAGATTTTCATGATAATAAACACAACATGTTCCCTGCTATAATAGCTTAAATTTCAGTCTAATAGCAAGAAGTTACAGTAATTAATAAGCTCCATATAGTATACAAAGAAAAAAGAAAAAAGAAAATGATTTATGGAGGATAATATGTTATGCGATAAAATATAGAAAGAGTAACAAAGACATACATTGGCAAATGTTTTTCCTCTGCAAGAATTGCATCATTCAACTTAATGCCAAACCTGAAACATTAAGAAAACATGTCTTCACATCAGATACGTCCACAGTATCATACAGTAGAGATGTAAGCTAAACCCACAAATGATCCTTATCAGAGCTCTCTATATAATCATAGAGCAGAAATCTAAGTTACACTCACAAGCAATGAGTTCAACGTCCAGTTTATATGCCAATAAGGCTATTTTTTGTTAAGGCACTGGCCATGGGAACTATTGCGAGCACAAAATATATAAATAATTAGCTGATCAAAAAGAATATCGCAATTCAGTTTTGGATGGGGAAAGAAGTGGAAAAGGTGCACTAGAGTATAAGAACCAGATCTTTCAAAAAAATAAGCAAAAGAAGTATAAAGATAAGTACACTAGCAATATGATCTGTGAACTCAGTGCAAAGATCAAGTAACACAATCTGACCAAAATGAATCTATGATCAGAGCAGAAACATTCAATTATAGAACACAACAAAGACAAAATATGTTGATAAACAGTGTTTGCCATGAAAAACGCCCCAAAACCCAAATAAATTATAATGAAAAAGTCAATCATCTACGTAAAGATTATATTATGTAACAATGATATACAAACAGAGAAATGGTCGAATCTACAAGTAGGGCAAGGCAGAAACACGTTAACAGTGAAAACTGCATCAAAGTAATGCAAGTGTGCCTACATGGTTACAGTAGCAATGATCATATAAAGTAGAAGAAAATAAGTTAACTCACATCAATGTGCCATGTAAATGTCAATCAAGCCATTTCCAAACCCACAATTGGAATGATTTGAGCAGTATGAAGTTATTCAAGCTTAAGTTCATGATGTAGGCCATCGTAACTTGTAATATAGCCTTACATTTCTCAGATTGTAGATCTTAAGTTAAAGGTTTTACTGATGATTTCATAACTTCAACAATCTTAAGATTAACAAAAAACTGAAATTTTTTTTCTGATTAATTTCATATTAAACACGATCATTTATACACTTAAAAAGTATCAAAAGCACCAAAAGACAGATGCGTTAGAGGCTTAATGAGACAGAGAGGCTTAATGAGACAGATGCGTCAGCTAACTTAGTTGATAAGGACCTTGACTCTTAAAAGCAAGGTCTTGGAATCAAGTCCTGCCTTCAACACTTACCATTTACAAAAAGAAAAAAAAAAGAAATCACATAAAGTACAAATATTCATATGTAAGTGAGACAATAAATTAGGATCTTACTATATAAGGTATTGCGTTATACATAATAATGACCTTATAATTAATAAGGTCCACATACAAAAATCAGTTGTGCACCCGTATAAGGAGGTTTAGATCTGGATTGGGCTTTCCAGGTCGTTAAGATGACAATGAGAAATTTAAGTATCTGCAAAAGTAAAAGAGATTTATATATTTACGATCAGAAAAAAAAACCCTTAACAACTCAATGTTAAATTGCAACAAATAATGTATCCAATAACCATGATCTAAAAGCAACACAATACATGTCAAAAGATCTAGAAAGTATTAGCTCTGGACTGCAAACAAAGAGCTAAAATAACCAAGGAAAACATGTTGGCGAATCCAAAATACACGAAATTACCAGTTTTACGAGGAGAAACAAGGCACAAAACAAACGACGAGGAAATAGCTTCCATCAACAACAAATAACATTCGGAGAAAAAAAATGAACTATATCACACAATCGTACAAAATGGCACGAACATAAAAAATCCAATCACCTGCACAAAGCAAGATCCAAATATAAGAGTGCTTTCTTACACTACAAAAACCCGAAACAACAACCCGACAAATGGTTCAACATCAAAGACAAGGCAGATCTCACAGAAAGGTTTAAGTTTCACCAGATCCTTGACAAAAGTTAGCTGTCAGATCTCAATACCCTCGAGAACAACAATACTGGAACACAGAACGGCAAGAAGAGTTGGGATCCGCGGGACAATGAGCCAAGATCGGATCAGAGAGCGATATCTAATCTCAACGAAAGGAATAGGCTAAAAGGCACCACAAAAGAAGAGATCCGATGGAAAGATAGGTTCACCTGCTGAGGAACTCCTCATCGACGACGGCAGAGATGTCGAGGAGGGGATTTCCCATCCCCAGAAGCACCCCTTCGCAGGCCATTTCCCTCTTCCCAGCAAGCGAACGCGAGCTCAGCAGCGTGCGAGGCGGCGAGCACAATGGAAGTGTGCGAGGGGGAAGTGGTATGAGGCTATGATTTATAGAGGAGCCGATGACGAAGTGGGTGATCGTCGACTTTGGGTGCTACCCAACCACCCCGGTTCGGAATTAGGTTGGTAAGTTCGTGCGACCCAGACCGGACCATGTGCGGTTCAATTTCGAACCACAACGCACGTTCCGAATACAATCAGAACGTAACATTTATAGTTTATTTATATTAAAATAATTTATATATTTTTAAAAATATAACGTATAAGTTCTTTCTATCGAGTACGAGTTAATAGAATTAAACATTTATTTACAAAACATGCTGATTCATAATAAATTATTAATATAATAATATATATAATTTAAGTTTTAAAAAAATTTAATTTAGTCTATTATAATTTTGATCATAAATCACTTAAACTTTTATGATTTTACTCAGTGTCTAAAAAATCATCCTCCTATCAAATCTGAGTTAATAAAGATTAGACTATGTTGACGTGATACGTTGATTCATAATAAATTATAATATAATAATATATATAATTTAAATTAAAAATTTAAGACCATCATTAATGATGGAATGAGACGTTATCGTGGAAGCACCCACCAACAGTAGTATTGAGCTACTATTACTTAATAGGGTATCATACGCACATATCCTCTTTTGTACTAACGATAAACTTAAGAGCTTTCGATTCTACCTAAGATGGTTGTGGAGCTAACACAAAGGTTAAAATAAATTTTGACCATAACATTTATATGTTAAAAATAATAATTTTTAATAATCAATTGAGTTTTATATAAATAATATTCTCTAACACAAACACCTTAAATTTATGTTTAGCACACATGAAAAACTTAACATTGATATTAATATGCTTTCAAAAATCTTATATATCTTTTGATTAAATATTTTTTTAATTTTTAGTTTAAATATAAAAAGTTAAGTGACGTTGGTGTTATCTAAGACATAGAGCCTTTTCAAACTCATGGATAATAGTGGATATCTCAAATTTATTGGAAGACACTAATGAGATTGGCATATACGAAGGATGTAAATATTTGAAAGGATATATGTATTAAAACATACGGCAGCAAATAGGCTATTTCACATTTTTGAACGGATTGAGCCGAATCAAAATAATGTTGTGGAGGTCCTATATGTATAAATTAACATAAAGCATATAATGACATGCAAATGCTCTCTAACTAATATGATGATGAATCAAAAGACATTTATATTCTTTATAACTTTGCATATTGTTTTAAATAAGAATCTTTGTGCAATATGTAAGATATATCTTGTGTTAATATATAAGTATATATGCATGATAAAATGACCTAAACTCCTGGTGCCACTTGATATTAGCAACAATTATACCAACCAAGATGACGAAAAGTAGGCTAAGAATTTGTATCTAACAACTAAAATTTAGAATCTAAACAAAATTTGCAGGTAAAATAGTAACACCATAAAGATCATAGGGAGATTGGAGTGGCAAAAGAATACTTCCACAAGATCTTAGATAATATATATGATACCTTGATTTTGTGTAAGGTCATGTGACTTTCTTTTTAGGAGTTTAGTGCTAAAGCAAGGCTTGGGTTCCCTATTTGAATCCAAACAGGGTTCAAGGCCCAAGTAAATCTAAACGGAGACATGGATGGAGATCACGACTTAGTTGATGCTAAAAACACAGGTGCAATAAAAAGCCTTTCCAGTTCCAGTATGCAAATACTGGAACTATGTTAAGCTATGCAAATAAATACTCGTACTATAGTTGACCATAAAGAAAGTGCGATGATCTTCTATGTTATAACTTATATGTTTTCTCGGTAGCCATATATAACCAAAAATGAGGTTTAATATTATAGTTCGAGTCGTCAAAATAATTTTTCTGCGTATAAACACCAGACTATGTTTATCAAAATAAAAATTCAAGTATCGAACAAAGTCATCCAAAGATAGAAAAGAATATTACTTGCAGGATTCTTAAGGTTCGAAGAGAGATTTCCTGCTCCATACAGCCACAGTGACACTAGATAAGGGATTACTTCTACAATTATCTTCTCCTATTTCCCTCAAGAAAATAATTACTGACACGCTCAAATCTGGGATACAGGGACAGTGTTTAGGAGGCTAACTTATGGTTGTGGATCATAAATGCCTCTGAAATTTATGTACTATTTGCTTTTTGATTTTATATGCTATTTTAAAACAAAAACTTCTTTTCATTTATGTTTTAAGGAAATCTCAGGACAGTTCCTTCTCATTTTTGTTCAGGCCGCTGTGATTGACTAACTTAAATCAGTATTCCAAAGCTTTAATTCATATGTATTTGAAATGGCACCTGTACTTCAGTGCTGTCCGATTGGTGGCTTTCATTTATGGGGCTGTTGTAGGCGGTATAGATCCTCAAGAAGGATGACATAATATAACATTTTCATGTTTTACCCATTAATTGATAAGATATAAAAAATTTTAAAATCAAAAAATTATATAAAATAAAAGTTATTTAAAAATAATTTTACCTAATTATACATGCATAAATTAAAAAAATTAATAATTTTAATAAATATAATAATATAATATTAAGTCCGACTAATAATACGAGCCATAATAGTTGTATATCATTAATGTCATGTTTCTTTCTATGTATCACAACACTATTAATCATTTCTAATATAGTCTAAAATAACTTTTATAATTTATCTTGTCAAGATAATCCTAATATCATATTCAACCATAATATGTGCATATATAAATGTAAACGGATAGTAAAAATAAATAACTTAAATACGTAAGTAAGAATGCCAATTATAATATCTACTTAAATATGTATCACTATATCTTTTATGGGTTACTCACAAACTCAATCATAAGAATATATTCTTTCAAATATTTTAAACTATAAGTTCCAAGTGAATGGATCAGTATAGTAAACCTCAAGTGATTAAATAATATTAGTTGTTTTTGAATTCTTTTATCTAACTATCAAGTACTTTATAGCATAATATATAGAGCTGTAATAGTACTTATCATTATTAAAGAAGAAAACTATTATGATATGTCATAAAGTATCTTCAAAGACTTAATAATTAAGTTTATCTATACCAAATCCTGAGATAAAATTCTATAATTATAAAGCTTGATTAGTAGTTTCAAAGAATGTCACAAAATAAGCTTCTATTATTAATAATATAATGATATATTACTTTATATTTTTCTTGTAAATTATTTCTCTAACTAATATAGATATAAATCGTAAAGTGAACTTCTTATTATGAAGGTAATTTATAAAATTAGCACCTAAAAAATATCATCATTTCAAGCTGATCTAGTTTTATATATATGCATATAATCCTTCATCCTTTCTAGATATTTTATTACTTTCTTTGTAGTCTTTTAGTATTTTCATTCTTGAATAACTCTAGTATCTACCCAATATTTTAACTACAAAATTGATATCTAATCTGGCATAGCTTAAGCATATAATAAACTTTCAACTGTATATAAAGAATATTTTTTTATCTATTTTTTAAAGTTATTTTTAAAAAGACTTATTTTGATTAAAATTTTTATTTTTATGATTTGATGAACAAGATTATATATTAAATCTCTTCAAAACTCAATTAATATATCTTTTTCTAAAATAGTCCTAACAGTTTTTGAGATTTATTTATAAATATCTCAATGCTAATAACACAAGATGTCTTATTCATATCAATCATTTTAAAATTATTACTGAGAGATTTTTTAGTTTAGTATAATAAACCAAGGTCACTACTAGCAATTAAATTATTATCCATATATAAGACTAGTATAATAAACTTGCTATCACTGATCTTTAGATATAAATATTAATTAATACTATTTTTCTTAAATATGAAAGAAATAATGATATTAAGAAACTTTATATACTATTATTTGAAGCTTGTTTAAGGTCATAAATAGATTTCTTAAATTTACATACCAAATTTTATATTTTATTTATATTCTCTGTGAATCATTTAGGTTAATACAAATAAATCTAGATCCCCAACCAAAAAACTTATTTTAATATCTTTATGTTATAACTTAAAATTATAATAAACCGCTAATGTCATAACGATTCTTAATAAATTTATTTAAAAAACTAAAAAAACTATCTCGTTATGATCGATGCATTCTCTATGAGTAAGACCTTTGATCATAAGTTTGGTCATTATATCATTCGATATTACTCTTTAAGTAATATTTATATAACAACCTTTTTTATAGTTTTTGGGTAATTCAATAAGTTCTCAAACACTCATTGATTTCAATTCTTCTTTCGTTACATCATAACACTTTTCAAAATCACTATTTTTAATAACTTTGTGAAAACAATGAGGATTCCTTTTGATTCTTATATTATAATCTGATTCTTATAAATATATTACATAATAATTAGAAATGATAGGTCTCCTTTCCCTTTGAGATATTTTCAAAACTACCGATTATGATTGTTCTAAAGATCATTAGCAATGACATCAATATTATGCAAGAGTTCAAAATGTTATTTTGTTGTTTGCTTTTATTAAATCATTTAATGATTTGGGTAACAATAATCTTTCGAATAATAAAGGAGTATCTGTTAGGACCATAAAGGTACTAAGAAAGTGGGGGGGAGCATTCGATCAAACTCATATCGGAAATACATTTAACTTGGAATATGAGTAAAAGTAGTAAGCAACTAAATCAATATATAATAAGAATGAAAAGCACAAAGGAAATGCACACTGGATTTATTGTGGTTCGGTCATTGCGACCTATATCCACTCTTGATTCCTCCTCCGTCGAGGCCACTAGCTTTTACTAATAATCTTTTTTTAATGGGCGAAAATCAATTACCTTTGTTATAACTCTTTCTCCATTTTATAAATTTAAGATAGAACCTTTATAAGTCTTACACCTCCCTTAGAATGAACTCTAAACTTTAAAAAGGAGGAGAACACTCAAGAGTTTACAATAAAATTTGCTCACTTAGAATCACAAGTTTTTCATTCATAATTCTTATGTAAACCCAGCAAAGATGAGTGGGATATTTATAGGCCCCAAATGACTTCAAAAATAGAGCCAAAAAGTCTCAAACTACCTTTTCGAGATAATAGCGGCACTACCATCAGTTCTGAGTGATACTACCACTTGACACCCTCTGCACTAGCGGTACCACTATCAGTTTGGGTGGTACCACTGCCCGACATAGCCTAAAAAAATGTATTTGGGTGGTACTACTACTATCAGTCTAGTTGTGGGTGGTACCACTACCAGTCTAGACAGTACTACCGCCTAATAGGGCTTAGGAGACCAAGCTCTAGCAGTGTTACCGTTTCACCCAACTTTAGGTCATTGAATTAGCCTTCCAATAGGCCCAATTCAGCCCTAATTTAGGCTCAATTGGCCCCTAATTAAGTTAGTATTGTTACACTTAAAACCAACTCAATTAAAACTTAAACTACTTCGATCAAGACACAAATGATTACAAATAAGAATCCTATGTTATCTGGTATGCCATTAGTTTATCCGAACTCTCGGCGCATCATCCTTTTCTTCGATATATTGCTTGATCCATTTGCATATTGACTCCTGCTATGTTCGATTTTGGCACAATGTCCAATCCTTCAGGCCTGATGCCCGATCTTTGACTCCGGCCTAACGTCTGATTCTTTCGCTTCAATCGATTTATTTTTCCATGATCGAAGTTAATCTTACGTCACTTTTCTTAAATACAAATTAGATCATAAACTTATCAATTGATTTTATTATCAAAATTTGGGATTCAATAATCTCTCCCTTTTTTATGATAACAACTAATTGATGATGGAGTTTTAACCAAACTCTCCCTATTTATATGTCATATAAAAATAAACTTGAATTCAAAAACTAATAATCTTACAATTCTAGTTGAAATAATTTTTATGATTTTCTTTGCAAAGATCATATGCAAAATAAATATTTTAACCTTCATATGTATTGCATACATCATAATATCAAGGTATGCTTAAAACATGTATGATTAAAATTTTAAATCATCATAAATTTTCTAATAAATTCAAATCATCAAGGTACATGCATGATTCAAATGCATTAAAATTTCAAATCATCCTAACTTCTCTCCTTTTGTCATCAACAAAAAGGAAAAATATGTAAGTGTTTTATTTCTCTTTGAAGTATGCAAGTTAGCAATTTTTTAGACATGCAAGTTAGTAATTTTTGCTTCTCTTAAGATATATAAGATAGTAATTTTTTACTTCTCTTTTGAGATGTGTAAGCTAACAATTTAACTTCTCTTGAGATGTACAAGCTAGCAATTTTTACTTCTTTTAAAATGTGCAAGCTAGTAATTTTTGCTTCTCTTTCTCCCCTTTGTCAAAAAAGAAGGAAAGAGACAATAGTACAAAAATTTATATCAATATTTAAATCATTATATAAAAGATATTAAAGATCATAAAAGATCATGATTTATTTAGACAAATCTCTTCTTTTGTAAATAGCAAAAAGAAAGAATCATAGTAAACCATCTTGATTCAAAAGAAAACTTAAGTCATGAAAACCAATAAATCAAGATAAAATATATAAGAAGAATTTATATAATTGGAAGATTCAACATGTCTAATTTGTTAGGTCTCGGATTTTGATGATGAAACTAATTGATTATGTTTTATTGTCTAACTAGATTTTAAGTGATGCAGGTCTACTCGATCAAGATTAGACAGTTGATGCAAGAGGAATTGACGTTGCGCTGGAGGTCCAATCGACAATCGGTAGAAGGCTTCAGACGTCAGGCATCGGGCCAAGAAGAGTGGTATTGCGCCAAAGATATCGAGATTATGGAGGTCAACCGCCGATTAGGCAATAGGCCGCAAGAGAGGACGATACGCCGAAGAATCAGACGAAGCGCCGACCAATGACATGCCAAGCAATATAATGTCAATTTGTATTGTAATAACTGTTTAGATCGAAGTAGAGTTAAGTTTTATGTTGCTAGTCATATGTGCCATACAAGCCAATCACATGAGTGATGGTACTTGTGACTTGATATGCATTTTTTTTCTTTGCTTATTATTAGGCGTTTTATCACTTTATCTTGCGTGTTGCATATATTATGATTTCCTTGGATCTGTGCAATGGGAATCAGATCATGATGAGATCATGATAATGAGACCAATTCACCTTTAAACACAAATCCTGAATTATCTTAGTCATAGGTTACTCGAGAAGGACATCGAGATAACCAAATAGACTAGTGTGCTGTATACCCATCCATATGATGGAGGTAGCTGGTTTCATAGCTACTCGTGTGGGGACACTAAAGGTATAGTGCAGGTGTTCATTAGGGAATGAGTTAATCCGCTTACGGAATATTGGATGGTTATTGATACCTCACGTCAGACAACGATTCCGTAGTCCCAGTAGTGTATCTGGTCCTTAGACTTGAGACACCAAGGATGTCTTGTATGAGTACTCCACTCTTTGATATCGGACTTATAGGTTTGGAAAGTTCCAGATCTAGTACAGCCGGTTATTGGGAGTGGTAGCCAACCTTACGAGGGCTATTGAGTGTCAATAGAGGATCATCCACTCTCGGTATCGTAAGAGGAATATCCCATGTGTTTTTGCTCGAATAAATCCTTGGCCAAGGTTATTTGGATTGAGAGAGAAAGGATTCTCCAGGAGAATCCGACAAGAGCAAGACTCGAGGAGAGACCGTATGGGCTTGATAGCACCATGCCCGGTATAGGGTCTCTGGGATATTAGATGGATGAGGGACTATAGATACATGGTAACTGAGGACAGATAGGTCCAAAGGATTGGATTCCCTTGTATCGTCTGGGGGCCGCGGCGTAGTGGCTTGGTACGTCCGCAGTCGATGAGTTGGGTGAATTATTATAGAGATAATAATTCACTAAGTTAGAAGGAGTTCTGACAAGTATGACTCACGGCCAGCTCGATATTGGGCCTAGAGGGTCACACACATATGGTAGGTATTGCGACGAGTAAAGATTCGGATATGAGATATCCGTTAAACCCCCTATCTTATTGGATATCCATTAAGCCCCTGAATTATTGGATCCTAAGATGAGATCCAATAATTACTAATAAGAGATTATTGGGTAGAAACCCACTAATCCAAGAGGCTTGGATAATTGGATGGAGATCCAATACCCAATAGGGCAAAAGATCCATTAGAGTTTTCAGGGGGCCTCTATAAATAGGAGGGAATCAAAGCTCTATAGGCTAAGGGTTTCTTTTGGTAGCCACCTCCTATTCTCCTCTCTCCAGAGAGAGAGGTGCATCGTTGCAATCCCTATCGTGTGGATACCGCTAGAGAGGAGGACGCTTGACCTCATTCATCCTCTCCCATAGATCTACAGGAATTCAGGGATATACGATCTCCCTAGGTATCTTCTTTTACACGTGCAGTTTTGTGGATCTGTTTTTGACACACCGATCTTCGCACGATGACGAAAACTTTCTATGAAAAATCTGGGGTTTTATTTTTTGTTCTTTCGCTGTGCATGAGATGTCGCTCCCCATGACGGATTTCCCAACATATGTGTGCAGGATTAACTATGATAATGATAAAGACGTAAAGCGAAACAAAGGCCGGAGTCAAGTATGATGAAATCATTAGGAGTTTGAGAGTTTGACGGAATTCTAAAGATTCGTTAGAGTGCTGCCGGAATTGACCGAGAATAAGTAGGGAGCATGCCAAAGGGTTTTTGGAAGCTCGCTGGAAAGTTCATTGGAAGTTCGCGGAACTCCCTGAGAAAGATCGGAGCTTATTGAAGAAGCTCGTTGGAACTCACCAAGATCATTGTCATGTCCAAGAGCTTATTGAGAGTCTGCATAATGGTATCTGAGGGTTCATCGGAAGACCGTCGAAAGTTCGTCAGAATCTCACCGGAGAAAGAAGTCTTGACTTGCGGACTTTGTAATAACTTAGGAAATATCTTTAATTTCATAGTTAGCATATAATTAGGGTTAGGATTAGGTATTAATCCTTTAACCCTGCTAGGGGCCAATTGGGCCCAATATTGGATCGGTTTGGGCCGGGTTTAAGGCCCAACTAGGAGTGCTGGACACTATTTGGCGGTGGTACAGCCCAGGTCCAACTTCCTAGGTAGTCTGGGGCGGTAGTACCGCCCTTGGGCAGAGTGCCTAAGCGATGGCACCATTGACTGGGTGGTGGTACCGCCCAATATACTGACTGTGTCAGTGTGTCAAGCGGTGGTACCGCCAGAACTCAGTAGACCCAGGATGGGATAGTTTTTGACTCTAAGTTTGAATCAAATTAGAGTTTATAAAAACCCCCCCTATCCTAGGGTTGAAGGAATAAGCACATTGAACTTAAAAGAGAGAAAACGTCGTAGAATTCTCTTTAGAAATCCCTCCTCTAGCTCTCATTAGTTTTCAGCCTAAAGAGATGAGTGAGTACTTATAAGGGTTACCTCCTAAGCCTGTCAAAAGGAGAGAGCATTGTAAGGGAACTTATCCTCGCCCGTCGGAAGGAGGATTACTAGTGGAAAGCTGGTGGCCTCAAGAGAAGAGGAATTGGGAGTAGACGTAGGTTGTATGACCGAACCACTATAAAAATCCTGGTTTACACTTATTATTGTTCTTTATATTTCAGTAAACCTTATTTACTTGCTACTCGACTTCCTCATCTTCTTCTTACAAATCATTTTAAGTTTATATGCAATCGAAACCAGATTTCATCGAAATGAAGTTTTCAACGTATGAAGTTTCCAAACTTGTTTAAATCATCAAATTTGTCATGTTTAACCACTACACTAATTCACCCCCCCCCTTTTAGTATCGCTCTCGATCCCAATAATTGATATCAGAGCCATGTTATTTCTCTTTTGGATTTACACCCGTGAGAAATGGCTCTTCACGGCTTTCAAGAGGGTTTTTCAATTGTTCATCCTCCGTTGTTTAATGGTTTGGACTACACATATTGGAAAACTTGAATGAAAGTTTTCTTGATTTCTCTATATTTAAACAAATGGAATGTCATTGAAAACGGCTTTCAACTTCCCTCAAAATCGATGAACGAATGGTCAGATTTAGAGAGAAAATCTTTTTTATTAAATGCAAAGGCTATGAATGCCTTATTTTGCGCTCTAGATAAAACTGAGTTCAGTCGAATTTCTTCTTGCGAAACAGCTTTTGATATTTGACGGACACTTGAAATCATGCACGAGGGAGCTAGTAGAGTCAAAGACTCGAAAGTAAACCTCTTATTGCTTGATTTTGAGCTCTTCTGAATGACACCAAACGAGTCTATCGATGACATGTACACCTATTTCACGGATGTCGTCAATAGCTTGAAAAGTCTTAGTAATTGTTTCTCAGATTTTGAACTCGTTAACAAGATTTTATGATCCCTTCCAAAAAGGTGGGATCCTAAAGTTACCGTAATACAAGAGACTTAAAATTCAAATGATTTTTCATTAAAAGAACTAATCGGGTTATTAATGACCTATGAAATGACACTCTTGGAATATTTTAAACTTGATGAACACATGAACCACCTTCTAAAGAACATGAAAGATTTGGAACCTTGGACAAATAAATGCCACTTGAGTGATGACTTAAGTGATGAGGACAATGATGAACTTAAACTTTTAATGAATTTTTATAAGTTCATTAAATCAAAATCTAAAATAAAAAATAAACTTGAATGGAGGAAGAGACCAAAGAAGAGGAAGGCACCCAAGGACGAATCAAGAATTTCCAAAAGGCAAATGGCAAATTGCGCTTTGACGGCTTTCGACTACAAGGTAAGCAACTCAACCAAAGCCCCCTTGCTTTATGAAATTATATGATGTTTTTTCATGAGTGCTTAACTTAGTAGGATTTTTTTTTATCATGCTTTTCTTTCTAGTGTTTTTGAAAATTAAAATGATACTTGCATGATTTGTGATATTGCCTAAGATTAATCCATGATTATGTATCTTGATGATTTTGGCTTTTATGCTTAATGATTTTATGGTATCATGAGGATTTGAAGTAATGTTGATTTAAAAACTTCTATCTTGGATTAATGGTCTTAATCCTTTTTATGATGAAATTCTTAGATGATGCATGTCTTTATGAAATCAATTACAAAACTAAAAGTTCTAACCCACACTGCTATCATTTTTTTTAAATGAAAGTAATATGGCTTTGATAATGATTCTGAATGATGCTTGGCTTTTGTGTGAAAATATGAATATGCTTATATGAGGTCAACCACATAAAATAAAACACATAAAAATTGAAGATGTGATATCATGATGTTTTATTTTTGATGTGATTGGTCTTGATGGCTTTATGACGAAACTTATGTCTTGTTTTTAAATGTTGATACATGAATCTATTAGAAAAAGATAAGAGCATGCTTACATGTAAACCATCTCCGTTGCTTTTAATAAAATTTTTGAATGAAAGATTTTGATGCATTTGATCTTGATGACTTTAATGACAAAATTTGTATTTCGAATTTATATTATGATGGCTTTCATTAAACATACCTTATGAAATCATCATAGATAATAATGAAATGAAAATATTAAAATTTTATTATCATGCTTCAACTCAATGATTTTTAAGATGAAATTTTGCTTTTATGTCTTGAATGTTCATGCTTGTTTCTATTCGACATAAAAAGACAAAGGTATATTTATACGAAATCAATGCAAATCACTAAAAGAGAAATGCATATTTCTTGAACATCTCTCTTTCTCTAAAGTTTCAGATTTTTCAAATAAAAGACAAGTGATAAATTCAATTATGATATTTTGTGAATCACTTATGGATGAGATTTTGATGATGTGTTAAAAGAATCACTTAAAAAGAAAATACTTTTCCTATCTTATCAAGATTAATGATTTCATGATATCTTATGAATCTTATAAATTAAGAAAGTGATTTTGATAATTTATTTATGAGTTCGGAGTTGATGAATTGAACTAGAATGAGTCTTATCTATATCATGATCTTGATAACTTGAGTTTTTCAAGATCTCTTACTCCAGACTCTTTTATAATTCTCCCATGTTATTGAAGTAAAATGCAAATGAATCATAAATTATTTTCTCTTGATTTTTCGATGCTCAACTTGAGAAAATATGCTTTGATGATTGAAATATTGCATGCGTAATTTGATTTTTCCCCTATGTTTCAATACTTCTTTGTATGCTTCATGACTTGATGATTAAAATGTTGATGTAGACTTTTGATATATCACTTGTCATGATTAATGCAAATTGCTAACATTTTGAATCTCAAAAATGATTTTGATTTGATTATGGGTTTCAAGTTGTCAAATTGGTTTGAATGAGATTTTTGTTTCAAGCGAATCATGAACTCTCTAATGAATTCTTGACTTGATATATTCTTTATGCAAATTAAAATACTTTCCTCTATGATTACTTCTTTTTCATTTACTAAAGAGGAAAACAATCCAAGTCTTGATGTATCGATAAGTGATACTTGAAATTATTTTTATGATTCATAATGAATTTTAATCTATTATACATAAATCAAGTTATTTTTTTTACTACCAAATGAATCATAATTGATATCATTGCTATTATACCTCCTATGATTCATATTGTAGGAAAAGATTTTATAAATCATGATGCAATGAGAATTCCTATACATGAATCAAGTTACTCTTTGTGCTATCTATTCTTAATAAATCATGTTCTTCTTGAGCCTTGATATCATATCCTTCACGAGAGAAATGACATGATTTCTTTGCCTTGTATGCCTTTTGTGATAATTTGAACATTAATGTAAAACAAGATTTATATTCTTCCATTTCCCTTTATTTCTTTCTTTAAAGATAAAAAAGGGAAGAAAACATGTTAGTGCTAGTCATATGTGCCTTGCAAGCCAATCACATAAGTGATGGCACTTGTGACTTGATATGTATTTTTTCTCTTTACTTATTAATAGGCGTTTTATCATTTTATCTTGCGTGTTGCATATATTGTGATGTCCTTGGATCTGTGCAATGAGAATCAGATCGTGATGAGATCACGATAATGAGACCGATTCACCTTTAAACACAGACCCTAAATTATCCTAGTCATAGGTTACTCGAGAAGGATATCGAGATAACTAGATAGACTGGTGTGCTGTATACCTGTCCATATGATGGAGGTAGCTGGTCTCATAGCTGCTCATGTGGGGATACTAAGGGTACAATGTAGGTGCTCATTGGGGAATGAGTTCATTGATTGATCCGCCTACGGAATGTTGGATGGTTATTGATACCTCACGTCAGACAACGATTCCATAGTCCTAGTAGTGTATCTGGTCCTTAGACTTGAGACACCAAGGATGTCCTGTATGAGTAGTCCACTCTTTGATACCGGATTTATAGGTTTGGAAAGTTTCATATCTAGTGCAATTGGTCATTGGGAGTGGTAGCCAACTTTACGAGGGCTATTGAGTGTCAATAGAGGATCATCCGCTCTTGGTATCATGAGAGGAATATCCCATGTGTTCTTGCTCGAACAAATCCTTGGCCAAGGTTATTCGGATTGAGAGAGAAAGGGTTCTCCGGGAGAATCCGACAAAAGCAAGACTCGAGGAGAGATCGTATGGGCCTGACAGCACCATGCCCGGTATAGGGTCTCTGGGATATTAGATTGATGAAGGACTATAGATACATGGTAACTGAGGATAAATAGGTCCAAAGGATTGGATTCACCTGTATCGTCTAGGGGCTGCGACGTAGTGGCCTGGTGCGTCCGCAATCGATGAGTTGGGTGAATTATTATAGAGATAATAATTCACTAAGTCAGAAGGAGTTCTGACAAGTATGACTCATGGCCAACTCGATATTGGGCCTAGAGGGTCACATACATATGGTAGGTATTGCGACGAGTAAAGGTTCGGATATGAGATATCCACTGAACCTCCTATCTTATTAGATATCCATTAAGCCTCTGAATTATTGGATCCTGAGATGAGATCTAATAATTGCTAATAAGAGATTATTGGGTAGAGACCCACTAATCCAAGAGGCTTGGGTAATTAGATGGAGATCCAATACCCAATAGGGCAAAAGATCCATTAGGGTTTTCAAGGGACCTTTATAAATAGGAGGCAACCAAAGTTCTATAGGTAGAGGGTTTCTTTTGGTAGCCACCTCTTATTTTCCTCTCCCGAGAGAGAGAGGTGCATCGTCGCAATCCCTGTCATATGGATACCGCTAGAGAGGAGGGACGCTTGACCTCCTTCATCCTCTCCCACAGATCTACAGGAATTCAGGGATATACGATCTCCCTAGGTATCTTCTTTTACATGTGCAGTTTTGCAGATTTGTTTTTGACACACCAATCTTCGCATGACAGACGGAAACTTTCTACGGGAAATCTGGGGTTTTTTTTTGTTCTTCCACTATGCATGTGATGTCGCTCCCCTGAAGGATTTTCCAACAATTAGCATTTATAATCATGACTTGAACTTGATTTTAGGACTTAAAACTTTTGGTATTCATGATATGATTTTATTTATGCCTTGAATGCATCATGAAATGATTGAAATATTGATTGATGTAATTTTTTTTATATCATTGCATTTCCTCCCTTCTTTTCAACATTGACTAAAGGGGGAGAGAAAATATGCTAGGTTGAATAATAAATTGTAATTCAAGAATTGATTGTCATGATTAATTTTTGTCATGTTAGCTAATGTTAAATTCATATTCATGACTTGAATTTTGATGATTGAAATTTGATGAAATTTGCTTTATGATGAATCATTGAATCATAATTTTGATACTTCCTAAATGGAATATTTATGAATCATGAATGTAAATTTTTGATACCCCATTGATCTCTTGATAAATATTTGTCTTTGTTGATTGTCATAATTTCAAAATTCATATAAAGGGAAAAGAATTATACTCTTCCCTTCTTTTTGACAAAAACTAAGGGAAAGAAAGTTTTTGCTAGCTAGAACATGTAAAGGAAGGCAAAAGTTGCACTTCTCAAGAGAGAAGAAACAAAAATTGTTTACATATTGTAAAGGAAGCAAAGAAAGTGCAACTTGCACATCTTAAGAAAAGAATGAAAAATTACTATCTTGCTTATCTTTAGAAAGAATTTAAAACTTGCTATGATTGAATATGGTAAATCTAGCTTATATGTTGACTTGCATATCTTTTAAAATAGCTAGAGCTACTTCTCCTTTTTGTTGATGACATAGAGGGAGAAGTAGATTGATGACTTAATGTAATATATGATTGAATATTTTACATATTTGTATGATACTTTTGTTAACATGATTTTCATATGTGTTGCTTGGATTTGGGATAATCTAAGTGTTTTATCAATGACATATTGACAGGAGGAGTTTGTTTAAACTCCGAGGAGTTAAGGTTAACTCTTTCAGTCATCAATTAGTTATTATCATCAAAAAGGGGGAGACTATTAGGTCTTGGATTTTGATGATAAAACTAATTGATTGTGTTTTATTATCTAACTACATTTTAAGTGACATAGGTCTACTTGATCAGGATTAGACAGTTGACGTAGGAGGAATTGATGTTGTGCCGGTGGAAATCACGTCAAGATATTGGACGTCGAGCTAGAGGTCCAATCGATAATCTGCAGAAGGCTTCGGATGTCGGGCATCGGGCCAAGTAGAGTGGTGTTGCGCTAAAGATATCAGGGTTGTGGAGGTCAATCGCCAATTGGGCAATAGGCCGCAAGAGAGGATGATGCATCGAAGAATCGGATGAAGCATTGACCAATGACGTGCCGGGCAACAGAATGTCAATTCACATTGTAATAAGTGTTTAGATCGAAGTAGAGTTAAGTTTTATGTGTGCAGGATTAACTACGATAATGATGAAGATGTAAAGCGAAACAAAGGCTGGAGTCAAGTGCGATGGAATCATTGGGAGTTCGAAATTTCTACGGAAATCCGAAGATTCATCGGAGTGTTGCCGGAACTGGTCGAGAATAAGTAGGGAGCTTGCCGAAGGGTTTTAAGAAGCTCGCCGGAAGGTTCGTCGAAAGTTCGTAGAGCTCATCGAGAAAGATCAGAGCTTGCCAAAGAAACTTGTCGGAACTCGCTAAGATCATCGTGATGTCCAGGAGCTTGTCGGGAGTTTACAGAATGGTATCCGAGAGTTCATCAGAAGACCACCAAAAGTTTGTCGGAAGCTCGCCGGAGAAAGAAGTCTTGACTTGCGGACTTTGTAATAGCTTAGGAAATGTCTTTAACTTTGTAGTTAGCACATAATTAGGGTTAGGATTATAATCCTTTAACCCTGTTAGGGACCAACTGAGTCCAGTATTGGATCGATTTGGGCCTTGTTTAAGGCGCAACCAGGAGTACTGGACACTGTCTGACGGTGGCATTGCCCAGGTCCAGCTTCTCATATAGTCTGGGGTGGTGGTACCGCCCAGACTGGGCGATGGTACCGCCCTTGCGTAGAGTGCTTGGGCGGTGGCACTATTGGTTAGGCGGTGGTACCGCCCAGTACACTGACCATGTCAGTGTGTTATGCTGTGGTACTGTTAGACTGAGTGGTGATACCACATAGTGTTAGAGTCAGACTGGCGGTGGTACCTCTAGTGATAGGTAGTGGTATCGCCAGAACCTGGTAGACCCGGGATGGGATAGTTTTTGGCTCCAAGTTTGAATCAAATTGGAGTCTATAAAAACCCCTCCTATCCCAAGGTTGAAGGAATAAGCACACTGAACTTAAAAGAGAGAAAACGCTATAGAATTTTCTTTAGAAATCCCTCCTATAGATCTCATTAGTTTCCAACCTAAAGAGAGGAGTGAGTGCCTGTAAGGGAACTTGTTCTCACTCGTTGGAAGGAGGATTGCTAGTGGAAAGCCGGTGGCCTCAAGAGAAGAGGAATCAGGAGTGGACATAGGTCATATGACCGAACCACTATAAAAATCCTAGTTTACATTTACTATTGTTCTTTATATTTCAGCAAACCTTATTTATTTGCTACTCCACTTCCTCATCTTCTTCTTACAAATCATTTTAAGTTTATACACAATCGAAACCAGATTTCATCAAAACGAAGTTTTCAACGTATAAAGTTTCTGAACTTTTTTAAATCACCAAAATTTATCATGTTTAACCGCTGCACTAATTCACCCCCCCCTCCCCCTCCCTCCTCTTAGTGCCACTCTCGATCCTAACATAATTCTATTCTAATAAAATTGAATTATTTTTCATTCAATGGTTTAGTAAAAATATCTGCTAATTAATATTTTGTATCAATAAAATATAAAGATATATCATGATTATTAAAATGATCTCTAATAAAATGATATCTAATATTAATATGTTTAGTTCTAGAGTGTTGAATGTGATTTTTTGTTAAACAAATTATACTAGTATTGTCACATTTTATAGGAATATTTTTTTAAGTAAAGTCCATAGTCTTCTAAAGTATTTTTCATCCATATTATTTGTGCACAGCATGCACTTACTGCTATATACTCAACCTCAGCTGTAGATAATACAACAGAATTTTGTTTCTTGGAAGACCAAGAAACAAGTGCATGACTTGGAAATTGACATATTCTAGAGGTGCTTTTTCTATCTATTCTACATCCAGTACAGTCAACATCAACATAAGTAATCAAATCAAAGTTATTAGATTTAGAATATTATAATTCTAGAGATGATGTTTTTTTAAGTACCTAAATTTTTTTTTACTGCTTTAAAGTGAGATTGTTTGGAATTATATTAAAATATCATACATAGATCAACACTAAATATTATATCAAGTCTAGTTGCAATGATGTATAGTGAACTACCTATCATACTTCTATAAGTTTTTTTGATCAAAGCATTCTCCTTCACTGTTCATATCTAATTTTATAGAAATACACATTGGTATGTTAATGGCCTTAGCATTATCTATATGAAATTATTTTAATATATCCAAAGCATTCTTAGTTTGATTAATAAAGGTTCTATCACTTAATTACTTAATTTATAATCATAAAAAAATATCAATTCACCCATTAAACTCATTTCAAATTCTTGGCTCATAGTTATGGCAAATAACTCATACAAGGATTTATTTGTAGAATAAAAAATAATATCATTAACATAAATTTGAATAATAAGAAAATTATTTTTAAAATATTTAATAAATAATATGGTATCGACCTTGCCTTTTGAGAAATTATTTTGAATAAGGAAAGAACCAATCCTCTCATACCAAGCCTAAGAGGCTTACTTCAAACCATAGAGAGCCTTAGATGACTTGTAAGCATGGTTATGGAAAAGAACATTTTCAAATCCGGGTGGTTGCTTAATATAAACTTCTTCGGAAATAAAACCATTAAGAAAAGTACTTTTGACATTCATTTGAAATAACTTAAAATTTTTACAATATGCATAGGCAAGGAGTATTCTTGTGGTTTCAAGTTTTACCATAGGAGCGAAGGTTTCTTCATAATATATACCATCTTCTTAGTTGAAAACTTTGGCCACTTATTTAGCCTTGTTTCAAATCATGATATCAAGTTTATCTTGCTTATTCTTAAAGACTCATTTAGTGCCAATTATATTGAATCTCGTATTTTGATGATGAAACTAATTGATTATATTTTATTTACCTAACTGTGTTTTGAGTCAGACAGGTCTACTCTCGATCAAGATTAAACAAATGACGTAGGATGAATCAGCATTGCGTCGGAGGTGTTGAATCTCGGATTTTGATGATGAAACTAATTGAGTGTGATTTGTGGTCTAATTGCGTGTTGAGTTACGCAGGTCTACTATCGATCAGGATTAGACAGTTGACACTGGAGGAATTGACGTTGCACCAGAGGTGATCACGTCAGGATATTGGATGTCGAGTCGGAGGTTCGGTTGACTATCGACAGGAGGCTTCGTACGTCGGGCATCAGGCCAAGAAGAGCGTGTTGCGCTAAGGATATCGGGATTGCGGAGGTCAATCACCGATTGGGCAACGGACCGCAAGAGAGGACGATGTGCCGAAGGATCGGACGAAGCGCTGACCAATGACGAGCTGGGCAACTGAATGTCAATTCGTGTCGTAATAACTATCTAGATCGAAATAGAGTGTTTGTTGTTTGTGTGCAGGAGTAACTACGATAAGGATGAAGACGTAAAGCGAAACAAAGAGTCGAAGTCAAGTGCGGTGGATCATTGGGAGTTCGAGTGTTCGATGGAAGTTTGAAGATTCGTTGGGAGTGCTGTCGGAACTGGCCGAGAACGAGTAGGGAGCTTGCCGAAGGGTTTTCGGAAGTTCGCCGGGAGGTTTGTCGGAAGTTCACGGAGCTTGCCAAGAAAGATCGGAGCTTGCCAAAGAAGCTCGGGGAAACTCGCCAAAATCATCGTGGAGTCCGAGAGGTTGCCGGGAGTCCGCAGGATGGTTTCCGAGGGATCGTCGGAAGATCGTCGGAAGTTCGCCGGAAGAAGACTTGACTTACGGACTTTGTAATAGCTTAGGAATGTCTTTAATTTTGTAGTTAGCAAATCAATTTGGGTTAGGATTAGGGGTTAATCCTTTAAACCAAGTATCGGCCCATTGGGCCTTGTTCAGAACCGGTTTGGGCCAAGTTTTCGGCCCAAACCAAATGTAGATTTGTGATGGGCGATGGAGCGCAGCAGCCATTGTGCCCAGCAGCATGTGTGCATGCATGCATGCATGCTGGGCTACGTGCATGCATGCTGGGCGGTTGCACCGCCAAAGAAGATGCATCTTTGCTATGTACATGCATCTTTGGCGGTTGCACCGCCAAAGAAGATGCATGTCTTTGCTATGTGCATGCATGCTTTGGCGGTTACACCGCCAAAGCGATGCATGCATGCTGCTATGTGCATGCATGCTACGTGCATGCATGCTACGTGCAGCATGCATCTTTGGCGTAGCACCGCCAGCCAGAACCAAAGAATCGCCGCTGGGCGTAGCACGCCAAGAGCACCAAAGAATATGCATGCATGCTACGTGCATGTTCTTTAGCCCGATCAGAGTCTCAGATTGTAGCCACCAGCGGTGGTCAGGGCGGTAGCACTAGTGCTACCGCCAGCCGCTGAAAAACCAGCGTAGCACCGCTGGGGCCGGTGATGGCGCTGCTGGGCGGTGGCACCGCTGGGTGTGTTAGTCTGCCAGATCGACAAAGACCGAGAAACTCAAATTTTGGCTCTAAGTTTTGGCTCTAAATTTGAGTCCTCTTGAGCTCTATAAATTCTCCTCTTTTGCAGGTTCAAAGTGCAACAAGAAGAGTGAAAATCTTGAGGGAAAACTCTACTCAAATAGTGTCAAAAACTTCCCTCTTACTCTTAAGTGTTTTCTTGTTCAAGAGAGGGGTGAGAGCTTTGTAAGGGTTATCTTCTAAGCCCGTCAAAAGAAGAGGTGTTGCAAGGGAGTTCTTCCTCGCCCATTGGAAGGAGATAAGCTAGTGGAAAGCCGGTGTCCTCAAGCAAAGAGGAATCGGAAGTGGATGTAGGTCGGATGACCGAACCACTATAAAAATCTGGTTTGCATTTATGTTATTGCTATTTACTTTGCTGCAAACCATTTTTTACTTGTTGCCTTATTTACTCAACTTCCTTATCATCTTATTACGTATGCTTTAAAGTTAAAACGCAATCTTTCCGGGTTCAAATGAAACGTTGCTTTCATCGTACGAAGTTTCCGAAGCTTGTTTTAAATCGCTGAAAAATCTATCGTTTTATCCGCTGCACTAATTCGCCCCCCCCCTCTTAGTGCCGCTCGATCCCTAACAATTGGTATCAGAGCCACGTTCTTTCTCTTTCGGATTTACACCCGTGAGAAATGGCTCTTTTTGGCTTTCAAGAGGGCTTTTCGGTTTGTCGTCCACCGTTCTTTAACGGATCGGACTACACTTATTGGAAAACTCGAATGAGAGTTTTCATGCTTTCAATGGATTTGGATTTGTGGAACATCATCGAAAATGGCTTTCAACTTCCCTCTAAACCGACGAACGAATGGTCGGACTTAGAGAGAAAATCTTTTTCTTTAAATGCAAAGGCTATGAATGCCTTATTTTGTGCTTTAAACAAAAATGAGTTCAATCGAATTTCTTCTTGCGAAACGGCTTTTGATATATGGCGAACACTTGAAATCATGCATGAGGGAACTAGTAGAGTTAAAGACTCGAAAGTAAACCTCTTCTTGCATGATTTTGAGCTCTTCCGAATGACACCAAGTGAAACTATTGGCGATATGTACACCCACTTTGCGGATGTCGTCAATAGCTTGAAAAGTCTTGGTAAATCTTTTTCAAGTTTTGATTTAGTAAACAAGATTTTAAGATCCCTTCCAAAAGAATGGGATCCAAAAATTACGACTATTCAAGAGTCTAAAAACTTGAATGATTATTCACTTGAAGAATTAATCGGATCATTAATGACCTATGAAATGACACTCTTGGAACATGATGAACATTTGAACCACCTTATAAAGAACAAGAAGGTTTTTGAACTTAGAACAAGAGAATGCCACTTGAGTGATGACTCAAGTGATGAGGACAATGAAGAGGACTTTGAACCTTTAATCGATCTTAATAAGTTCATTAAATAAAAATCTAAAATCAAAAATGAACTTGAACGGAGGAAGAGACCAATGAAGAAGAAGAAGGCTCACCAAGAAGAATCAAGGAAAGAAGAAGGAAACTACGCTTTAATGGGCTTCGACAATGAGGTTAGTAACTTAACTTCCTTGAATTATTTTGAAATTACTTGATGATTTCCATGAATGCTTAACTTAGTTAGTAGGATTTTTTTTTCTTTTCTTGTGTTTTTAGAAATTAAAAAAAATTCAAAATTATACTATGCTTTTCTTTATAGTATTTTTGAAAAGTAAAAATATGAATGACGATTGTAAGATTTATGATAATGCTTAGGATTAAACTATGCATGAGTATCTTGATGGTTTACATTGTCCCTAAACATGATGCTTGATGATTTTATATCATGCATGAGTTGTTGAAGTGATGTTGATCTAAAAACTTCTATCTTGGATTAATGGGTCTTAACTTTTTTTATGATGAAATTTTTATTGATACATGTCTTCATGAAATCAATTATAAAGACCCAACCCACAAATTTTCAAAATGAAAGAAATATGGCTTTAATGTTGTCGTGTATTACATTTGGACTTGATGATTTTCATGACGAAAATTATTTTTCAGATTTATAAAATGATGCATGATTTTACCAAAAATTTGAGCATCGATCATCTTGTTATAACTAATGTAAGAAAGAATTAAAATGATTTTGAAGATATTTTCATTTTTGAATATGATGCATGACATTTTCATATGAAAAAGTTGAACATTCTTATAAAAGATCAAATCACTGAAATTGAAACTCATAAAGATGAGAAAATGTATTGTCATGATATTTGATGCATATGATCTTGATGGATTTAATGACAAACTTATGTTTTGAATTTCTACAATGATGGGTTTCATATAAATGTTTGAACATACATTATGAAATTATCATTGAAATTAAAATACTAAAAGTTTGTTATCATGCTTAATGACTTTGTGATATCATATCTTGATGACAAACTCATATTTTGGTCTTAAATTTGATACTCATCTTTTGAAATATGAGCACACTTGTTTGAAACAAAATGAAACACATTATCATGATAAGTTAAATCTCATGTCTTGAAACAATGTGTTGTTTTGACAATTTTTATAATGAAGTTTGTCTTCCGGTTTTGAATATTTTGATTTGGCATATAAAGGCAAAAGATATACTTATATGAAACATAAAGAAATTATATTTACTATCTTATCGAGATTAATGATTTCATGATATCTTAAGAATCTCATAAATTATAGAAGTGATTTCGATGAATTGATTATGATTTGATAATTTGAACTTTTCTCTCATGTTTCAATACTACTTTGTATGCTTCATGACTTGTTGATTGAAATAATGATGTAGACTTTTGATGTATCACTTGTCATGATTAATGCAAATGGCTAGCATTTTGAATCTCAAAAATAAATGCTTCTTTTTATCATTTACTAAAGAGGAAAATAATTCAAGTTTATATCATTTGTGAATCTCACAAACTATGGTAATGAATTTGATGATTCGAACTTGAATGAGCTTTGTCATAATCCAAGTCTTGATATTTTGATATTTGATACTTGGAATTCTTATACATGAATCTAGTTACTCTTTGTGCTATATCTTTTCAAATGGATCATGGGCCTTGATGTCATATATTTCATGATCCTAGAAGTGATATGATTTCTTTGCCTTGTGTGGTAAATTGAATATTTGATTTTTTTATGATAAATTATGAATCATGACTTGATCGATGAGATTGATATGCTTTTATATATCATGATTCTTGGTTGTATGATATTTATCTTGAATTAAAAAATTAATAAATATGAATTTTGATCTTGCTAAAATGAAAATTATGAATCATGAATGATATCTTTTGGTTGTGATCCTTGTTGAATTTATATATTGATATCCGTCATGACATGATTTCTTTGCATTGTTGTCTTATTTGCATCATGTAATGATTGAACAATTGATGTATATTTTTATTGATGCAAACTTTTAATTGATATGAAAAATGGCTTGTATAATGATTGAAATTTTTAGCCATTTAGTCCTCCCTTCTTTTTGACAAAGACAAAGGGGGAGAAAAATTGCTACCTTGCAATTTCACAAAAAGAAGAAGGATTGCTATTTCAAAGGATGCAAATATTGCTATCTTGACTATATCAAAAGAAGCAAATGCAAAACTTCAAAAATTTGAAATGTTACATGCCTTTATGTTTGTATGTTTAAATGAAAAGTTAGCATATATGTTTAAAGTGATCATATATAATTGCTAGCTCATTGCAAACAAAAGTTGATAGCTTGCAAAGGTGAAACTTAGTTACAAAAGAGAAGAATTGAAAGGAAGCTAACTTGCGTGTCGCAAAGGATGTTAGCTTGCTTATCATCTTTTTATCTCATATCTTGATTTTTGACTCCCTTGAATTCATGACTTAATATGCTAAAAATTCATATTGTAAATTTGTTATTTTGTCATGATCAAAGCATTGGCTAATTGTACTCCACTTTTTGACAAAACAAAGGGGGAGAAGAATTATTGCTAGCTTATGTATTGCAAAGAAAAATTTTGCTAGCTAGAACATGCAAAGGAAGCAAAGAAAGTGCAACTTGCACATCTCAAGAAGCAAGTAAAAATTACCATCATTGCCCATCCTTAAAACTTGCTATGATTGAATGGTATGATTGGATGTTGTAATGCAAAGCTATGCAAAAATGTTGTATAATATGATTGATAGCTAGTATGTTGTAAAAACTTGCATATCTTTTAAACTAGCTATGATGCAACTTCTCCTTTTTGTTGATGACATAGGGGGAGAAGTAGATTGATGACTTCATGCATTGATTGAATATTTTATATATTTGTATGATGGTTTGTTGTTTTCTCACTACATAAATGAATGTTGCTTGGATTTGGGATAATCCAAGGGTTCTATCAATTGCATATTGATAGGGGGAGTTTATGTTAAACTCCGGGGAGTTTTGGTTAACTCCGTCAGTCATCATCAAAAAAGGGGAGATTGTTGAATCTCGGATTTTGATGATGAAACTAATTGAGTGTGATTTGTGGTCTAACTGCGTGTTGAGTTATGCAGGTCTACTATCGATCAGGATTAGACAGTTGACACTGGAGGAATTGACGTTGCACTAGAGGTGATCACGTCAGGATATTGGATGTCGAGCCGGAGGTTCGATCGACTATCGGTAGGAGGCTTCGTACGTCGGGCATCAGGCCAAGAAGAGCGTGTTGCGCCAAGGATATCGGGATTGCGGAGGTCAATCACCGATTGGGCAACGGACCGCAAGAGAGGACGATGTGCCGAAGGATCGGATGAAGCGTCGACCAATGACGTGACGGGCAACTGAATGTCAATTCGTGTTGTAATAACTATCTAGATCGAAGTAGAGTGTTTGTTGTTTGTGTGCAGGAGTAACTACGATAAGGATGAAGACGTAAAGCGAAACAAAGGGTCGAAGTCAAGTGCGATGGATCATTGGGAGTTCGAGTGTTCGATGGAAGTCTGAAGATTCGTTGGGAGTGCTACCGAAACTGGCCGAGAACGAGTAGGGAGCTTGCCGAAGGGTTTTTGGAAGTTCGCCGGGAGGTTCGTCGGAAGTTCGCGGAGCTTGCCAAGAAAGATCGGAGCTTGCCAAAGAAGCTCGGGGGAACTCGCCAAAATCATCGTGGAGTCCGAGAGGTTGCCGGGAGTCCGCAGGATGGTTTTCGAGGGATCATCGGAAGACCGCCGGAAGTTCACCGGAAGCTCGTCGGAAGAAGACTTGACTTACGGACTTTGTAATAGCTTAGGAATGTCTTTAATTTTGTAATTAGCACATCAATTTGGGTTAGGATTAGGGGTTAATCCTTTAACCCAAGTATGGGCCCATTGGGCCTTGTTCGGAACCGGTTTGGGCCAAGTTTTCGGCCCAAACCAAATGTAGATTTGTGCTGGGCAATGGAGCCCAGCAGCCATTGTGCCAAAGAAAGCATGTGTGCATGCATCTTTGGGCTACGTCATGCATCTTTGGCGGTTGCACCGCCAAAGAAGATGCATGTTGTTATGTGCATGCATGCTACGTGCATGCATCTTTGGCGATAGCACCGCCAAAGCCAGAACCAAAGAATTCTTGGTTGGGGCGTAGCACCGCCAAGATAGCACCAAAGAAGATGCATGCATGCTACGTGCATCTTCTTTATGCAGCGTCTGCTCAGCCCGTATTGTAGCCAGAAGCGGTAGCACCGCTGGTTGGGCGGTAGCACCGTGCTACCGCCAGCGCTGAAAACCAAGCGGTAGCACCGCTGGTGGGGCGGTGGCACCGCTGGGTGTGTCGATCTGCACAGATCGACAAAGACGAGAAACTCAAATTTTGGCTCCAAGTTTTGGCTCTAAATTTGAGTCCTCTTGAGCTCTATAAATTCTCCTCTTTTGCAGGTTCAAAGTGCAGCAAGAAGAGTGAAAATCTTGAGGGAAAACTCTACTCAAATAGTGTCAAAAACTTCCCTCTTACTCTTAAGTGTTTTCTTGTTCAAGAGAGGGGTGAGAGCTTTGTAAGGGTTATCTTCTAAGCCCATCAAAAGAAGAGGTGTTGCAAGGGAGTTCTTCCTCGCCCATTGGAAGGAGGAAAGCTAGTGGAAAGCCGGTGTCCTCAAACGAAGAGGAATCGGAAGTGGATGTAGGTCGGATGACCGAACCACTATAAAAATCTGGTTTGCATTTACGTTCTTGCTATTTACTTTGGTGCAAACTATTTTTACTTGCTGCCTTATTTACTCAACTTCCTTATCATCTTATTACATATGCTTTAAAGTTAAAACGCAATCTTTCCGGGTTCAAACGAAACATTGCTTTCATTGTACGAAGTTTCCGAAGCTTATTTTAAATCGCTAAAAAATCTATCATTTTATCCGTTGCACTAATTCACCCCCCCCCCTCTTAGTGTCACTCGATCCCTAACAGGAGAAAATCACATCAGAAGATTCGACGTCGAGCCGGAGGTCCGGTCAATAATCGATAGAAGGCTTCGGACAATGAAATTGGGCATCGGGCCAGAAGAGTGGAGTTGCACTAAGAAGATCGGGGCTGCAGAGGTCAACTGCTGATTGAGCAATAAGCCGCAAGAGAGAACGATGCGTCGAAGTGTCGGACGAAGCACCGATGGGCCAATGATATGCCGGGTGACATTTTGATTGGCGTTATAATAATAATTATCTAGATTGAAGTAAGATTAGGTCTAATTAGGTTATAATTAGGCTAAGTCAATTAAGGGCCAACTAGGCCTGTATTAGGACGGTGTTGGGCCAAATGAAAGGCCCAAATAGTGCCTAAGTGCCATCTCAAGCGGTGGCACCACCATAAGGCTCAGTCTTCAAGATTGAGTCTAGGTGGTGGTACCGTCCAGTGTTAGAGTATTTGGGCGGTGGTATCACCCAGTACACTAACCATAGTAGTGTGTCAGGCGATAGTACTATCAGACTGGGAGGTGGTATTGCCCAATGTCATGGTGTACTGGGCAGTGGTACCACCTAGCATTGGCGGTGGTACCGCCAGAACCCAATAGATCCAGGATGGAATAATTTTTGGCTCCAAGTTTGAATCCAATTGGAGCTTATAAATACCCCTCTTATCTCTGGATTGAATATATAAGCACATACACTTTGAAAGTAGAAAAACGCTGTTCAAGTCTCTCTAGAATTCCTTCCTCTAGTCCTCACTTCTATTCAAGTTAAAAGAGAGGAGAGAGTGCTTATAAGGGTTACCTCCTAAACCTGTTAAAAGGAAAGAGCATTGTAAGGGAGCTTATTTTCGCCTGTTGGAAGGAAGACAGCTAGTGGAAAGTCGGTGGCCTCAAGAGAAGAGGAATCGGGAGTAGAGGTAGGTCGTATAACCGAACCACTATAAAATCAGGTTTGCACTTCTATTCTTGTTTATCTTTGCTGCAAGCCTTTACCTTACTGCATTACTTGAATCCTTCTCATTCTCACGAATGCTTCAAGCTTTACATCTTTCTATTACATACAATCGAAATCAGTTTTCATTGAAATGTGCTTTTATCATACGAAGTTTCTAAAATCATTTTAAATCACTGAAATTTATCATTCTCAATCGCTGCACTAATTCTCACCCCTCTTAGTGCCACTCTAAATCTCAGCAATTGGTATCAGAGCCATGTTGTTTCTCTTCTAGATTCACACCCATGAGAAATGGCTCTTCATGGCTTTCAAGAGGGTTTTTCGATTGTTCGTCCTCTGTTGTTTAACAGATCAGACTACACTTATTGGAAAACTCAAATGAGAGTTTTTTTTAATTTCTTTGGATTTAAACTTATGGAGTATCATTGAAAACGACTTTTAACTTTCCTCTAAATCGATGAACGAATGGTTGGATTTAGAGAAAAAATATTTTTCATTAAATGCAAAAGCTATGAATGTCTTATTTTGCGCTTTAGATAAAAACGAGTTTAATCGGATTTCTTCTTGCGAATCGACCTATGATATTTGGCGGACACTTGAATCACGCACGAGGGAACTAGTAGAGTCAAAGACTCAAAAGTAAATATCTTATTGCATGATTTTAAGCTTTTTCGAATGGAACCAAGCAAGACTATCAGCGACATGTACACCTGTTTCACGGATGTCGCCAATAGTCTAAAAACCCTTGGTAAATGTTTTTCAAATTTTGAACTCACTAACAAGATCTTAAGATCCCTTTTGAAAATGTGGGATCCTAAAGTAACGACGATACAAGAAACTAAAGATTTAAATTATTTTTTATTTGAAGAACTAATCGGGTTATTAATGACTTATAAGATGACACTTGTGGAACATGATGAACATATGAACTACCTTCTAAAGAACAAGAAGGATTTGAAATGTCGGACAAATGAATACCACTCGAGTGATGACTCAAGTGATAAGGACAATGAAGAGGACATTGAACTCTTAATGAATTTTAATAAGTTTATCAAACAAAAATCTAAAATAAAAAATAAACTTAAACGAAGGAGGAGGCCAAAGAAGAGAAAGCACCAAAGGATGAATCAAGGGCATCCGAAGGCAAAATGATAAATTGGACTTTGATGACTTTCATCAACGAGGTAAGTAACTCACCCAAAATGCTTTTGCCTCATTTTAAAATTACATAATATTTTTCATGAGTGCTTAATTTAGATAGTAGGAAATAAAAAATTATTTTCAAAAATTATATCATTCTTTTCTTTCTAGTATTTTTAAAAAGTAAAAATTATGATTGATGATTGGATGATTTATACAATTCCATGAATGTTTATGATTTCTGTACCGGATTTTGATGTATGGTTTTGATACAAAAGTTAATTAGTATAATTATGTTTAATAGGATTAATCCATGATTGTGTACTTCGGTTTTTATGCTTTATGATACTATGCATGAAGATTTGAAGTAATGGCATCCTATGTTTTGGAATGATGCCTTGATAATTTTTGATAAAACTTGTGACTCAGATTTATATGATGATGCTTTCAATTTAAAATAAGATGCATTTTTTTTACACAAAAAATCAATTATCATGATGATCACATATTTTATGATAATGCTTGCACACCAAATATGATTAAAAGATAGAAGTAAGCATATTGATGATTTTGTTTTCAACATAATGCATGACTTTCTATATGAAAATCTGAACATACACGTATGTGATCAATCACATGAAATAAAACACATAAAAATAGGAAAATGTAATATCATGATGTTTTGTGTGTTTGGTCTTGATGGTTTAATGACGAAATCACCTTTTCGGTTTTAAACTTAACACACATCTTTTATACAAAAAGGACTTGAGCATGCTTACGTGTAATCAATTTATTTTGCTCCTAACAAATTTTTTGAAATGAAAAATTTTGATGATAATTTCGGATTTATATGATCATTCATGGCTTTCAAACAAAAATTGAACATACCTTAATTGAGCATACCTTACGAAATCATACTTGATGATGAAAATATTAAATGTATGTGTATGATTTCGATTTTTGACTTGATGCTTGGCTCTCGTATAAAAAATTTGAACATTTGTATGTGAGACGAAATTGCATGAATTGAATCACATGAAAAAAGGAATGTTTTTGTAAAAATTCTCAATCTTTAAAGCTTTGGAAAATTTATCAAAAATGATGAATATCTTGACGATAAAAGTTTATTATCATGCTTAATGATTTTATGGTATCATGCAATGAGGATTTGAAGTAATGTTTCGGATTAACATGTTTTTGTTCTAATCGTTTTCATGACAAATTAAGATGATGTTTTCATGATAAATTAAGATGACGTAATGCATGTACACCTAAAAAGATAAATTCTATGTATGCTTTTCATATCGATTTTCAATTTTAACATGATATATATATCTATGTATGAAATTTCTTGAAAGTCTTTTGATGATAGATGTTTGCATCATACTTATAATTTGAAAACTTCTATTTTGAATTAATAATTCTTAATCATTTTTATGATAAAATTTTTAGAAGATGCATATCTTCATGAAATCAATTGCAAAACTAAAATACCTAACCCACATCGCTATCAACAAATTTTTGAATGAAAGAAATATGGCTTTGATAATGACTTCGAATTTATATGATGCTTGGCATTTGTGTGAAAATGTGAATATGCTTATACAAGATCAATCAACTTAAAGTGAAACACATAAAAATGAAAAATACACTATCATGATGTTTTATGTTTGATATAGTTGGTTTTGAAGATTTTGATGACAAAATTTGTATTTCAAATTTATACGATGATGGTCTTCGTACAAAAATTTGAACATGATTACATGAAATAAAACACATAAAAAGGATGTTATCATGCTTGAAAGTTATGGAATATTGCTTGATGATTTGTTTTATGAAATTTATCTTTTCGCTCTTGAATAAAACCATTAAGAAAAGCACTTTTGACATTTTGACATCCATTTGAAATAACTTAAAATTTTTACAATATGCATAGGCAAGGAGTATTCTTATGGTTTCAAGTTTTATCACAGGAGCGAAGGTTTCTTCATAATATATACCATCTTCTTAGTTGAAAACTTTGGCCACTTATCTAGCCTTGTTTCAAATCATGATATCAAGTTTATCTTGCTTATTCTTAAAGACTCATTTAGTGTCAATTATGTTGAATCTCAGATTTTAATGATAAAACTAATTAATCATATTTTGTTTACCTAACTATGTTTTGAGTCACATAGGTCTACTCTTGATTAGGATTAGACAATTGACGCAGGATGAATTAGCATTGCGTTGGAGGAAATCACGTCAAAAGATTGGACGTCGAGCCAAAGGTCCGGTCGACAATCGGCAGAAGGTTTCAGACAATGAAATCGAGCATCAGGCCAAGAAGAGTGGAGTTGTGCTAATAAGATCGGGGCTGCGGAGGTCAGCTGTTGATTGGGCAACAAGCCGCAAGAGAGGATGATGCGTCGAAGTGTCGGACAAAACGCCGATGGGCCAATGACATATCAGGTGACATTTTGATTCACGTTGTAATAATAATTATCTAGATTTAAGATTAGGTCTAATTGTGTTGTAATTGGGCCAATCCAGTTAAGGGCCAACTAGGCTTGCATTAGGACTGTGTTGGGCCGAATGAAAGGCCCAAACAATGCCTAAGTGCCATATGAGGTGGTGGCACTGCTAGAAGACTGAGTCTGAGCGGTGGTACCGCCTAGTGTCAGAGTACTTGGGCAATGGTATCGCCTAATACACTGACCATAGTAGTGTGTCAGGCAATAGTGCCACCAGACTGGGAGGTGGTACTACCTAGTGTCAGGATGTACTGGGCGGTGGTACCACCTAGCATTGGTGGTGGTACTACCAAAACCCGATAGACCCAGGATGGAATGATTTTTGGCTCCAAGTTTAAATCCAATTGGAGCCTATAAATACCCCTCCCATCCCTGGATTGAATACATAACCACATACACTTTAAAAGTAGAAAAATACTATTCAAATCTCTCTAGAATTTCCTCCTCTAGTCCTCACTTCTGTTCAAGTTAAAAGATAGGAGAGAGTGCTTGAAAGGGTTACCTCCTAAGCCTATCAAAAGGAGAAAGCATTGTTAGAGAGCTTATCTTCGCCCGTTAGAAGGAAGACAACTAGTGGAAAGCCGGTGGCCTCAAGAGAAGAGGAATCAGGAGTGGATGTAGGTCGTATGACCGAACCACTATAAAATCAGGTTTGCACTTCTATTCTTGTTTATCTTTACTGCAAGCCTTTACCTTACTGCATTACTCGAATCCTTTTTATTCTCACGAATAGCTTCAAGCTTTACATCTTTCCATTATGCACAATCGAAATCGATTTTCATTGAAATATGCTTTTATAGTATGAAGTTTCCAAAATCATTTTAAATCGCTATAATTTATCATTCTTAACTACTGCACTAATTCACACCCTTCTTAGTGCCACTCTAAATCCCAATAAATTACAAGATGATCACTAGGTCTACAAACAAGCGTCAAAACCTTATTTCTCTTAAATTGATTTAATTCTTCATGTATTGCAAAAACCTATAGTCATCTCTAAAAGTATCGTCAATGCATTTATGTTCAATTTGAGACAAAAAGATCACATTCGTATAAAAATTTTTAAAAGAAGAACAAGTTTGAACACCTTTTGATGTATCTCCAATAATTAGCTCCTTAAGATATGCATCTATATACTTTCATTCCCTTTCATTCCTTGAGTAAGGATTCTTTAGAAGTAGATGCATCCAAGTTGCTTGGGCGAGGAGGATTCAAATTCAATATATCAAATTCAAAATCATCATCAAAATATTTTTTCATAAATTCAGAGAACTCATTAAAAACAACATGATTCCTAAATAACTAAAGTTCTTTTATTGAAAACTTACTAAGTTTTAGAAATAGAGGAATATCTAAGAAAAATACCTTAATCAGATTTTTACATCAAATTTTTCTAAGGCATCCTTTTCATTTAAAATAAAATATTTAGAACCAAATACTTTAAAATATTAAATATTGGGTCTTTTATTATTCCACAATTCATAGGGAGCTTTAGATAGTAGTGGTCTTATAAGAACCCTATTCATGATATAGTATGTCATGTTAACGACTTCGACACAAAAATATTTGGATAGACTCTATTTATTTAACATGATCCTTGTCATCTCTTGTAAACTCCTATTTTTTTTCTCAACAACTTCATTTTATTATGGATTTCTTAGAGTGGAGAAATTATAGTCATACCCATTTGAATCACAAAATTATTGAAAATCATGGTTTTTAAATTTACCACCATGATCACTATGAATAAAAGAAATCATAAAACCTTCTTTATTTTGAACTTGTTTGTAAAACTTTATAAAATATTTAAAGTAATCACTTTTATGTGACAAGAAGTATGTCAAAGTATATCTAATAAAATCATCAACAATCACAAAAACATATTTATTAACTGCTAAGCTGTGATATTAATGGCTCCAAATAAATCCATATGAATTAATTGTAGTAGTCTAGAGATACTTACTTGATTTTTAGATTTAAAGGTACTCTTTATTTGTTTATCTAGTTGGTATGCATCACAAACTTTATCTTTGACAAATTTAATTCTAGGCATATCTCTTACAAATTCTTTAGTTATAATTTATGAAATTAATTTCATACTTGTATAACCTAATCTCCTATGCCAAAGCCATGTATCGTCGTTTAAAACCGAAAAATAAGTTTCATCGCAAAAATCATCAAGATCAATAGTATACACATTATTAGTCTTTAAGGCAATCATAGGTCTATTTTTGTGTGGTATCTCTATAATGCAAGCATTAGATTCAAATTTAATGTTATATCCCTTATCGCACAATTGATTAATGCTTTGTAAGTTATGTTTTAAACTATCTTTTAATAAAACATCTTCAATCAAGATATTTGATTTGTTACCTACATTTTCTTTGCCAATAATTTTTTCCGTGTTGTTGCCTCCGAAGGTGATATATCCTTTATCTTGGCTAATGAGCTTAGAGAAATGTATTGGATCTCTAGTCATGTGTCTTGAGCATCCACTATCAAGATATCATCTCTTGCTCTAGCTTTTGATTGTAGACACATCTACAAGAAAGGGGATTTGCTTTTAGGTATCATTTAACTTTGAGTCCCTTATGATTAGATCTACCTATCTTGACTATTGGCATTAAGTTATTTATGGTTCCTTTAGGAACCTAAACTAATTTATGTAGGTTATATTTTTTGTAGGTTATAAATGTTCATTTATAAACATAATATCTACCATACAAATTACATTTAACTTCAGGGGAAACATGTAATATAGGTCCTTTAACAAATATAATTGGCTTTTGTTGAGTGTTACTACTCGCAAAGCTGATTCATTCCTTTCTACGAACATGACTCTTATTGCCAAGAATTATATTTAATAATTTATTACCAATTTTAAATTTTTAAATATTTATTGTAATAATATATTTTCCTTTTTAAGTGACTCTAATTCTTCACATTTAGTGTAAGATATTAACAAATATTTATCATACTCATTTTTAATTTAACATGTTCATTAGAGAGATATATAATCCTTTTTTAGTAATTTATATTTCTTACTAATTATTTTAAACTCATCATACAAATCATGAAATGCATCAAGTAATTCATCATAACGTAATGAAGTTTTGTTTGAGTTACATACCTTATTATTGAAAGTTATCAATGCATAGTTCACTACTTCATCTTTATTGGTTTGTTCTTCGCCATGCATTTGATTCATCGCAAGTTGCCTTTAGTGTTTTTTTCTTCTTTTATATTAGTAACTTTTTCTTCAGTTATGGATACTCATTTTTTAAGTGTCTAGGTTTTTTGTATTCATAGTAAGTTATTATGTACTTTTTAAGTTAATCTTTATTTTTAGATTCTTATTTTATAGAATTTATTTTGTTTCTTTTCAAGAACTTTTTAAATTTTCTTGTAAGAAGTGCCAAGTCATCATCATCATCATCATCACTTAGAGTTTTCACTCAAGTGGTCTTTTTTGGTTCTTAGTGTAATAGCCTTCCTGTTCTTTAGAAGGTTGTTCTCATGTTCATCATGTGCTTTGTAGGTCATTTCATAGGTCATTAATAACCTTATAAGTTCTTCAAGAGGAATATTATTCAAGTCCTTCGCTTCTTGTATTGCAGTTACCTTTAGATCTCAACTTTTTAGAAGGGATCTTAGAATTTTGTTAATAAGTTCAAAATTAGTAAAACATTTACCAAGAGCTTTCAAAACATTAATAATATTCATAAAACAAGTATACATGTCACCAATGGTTTTTCTTGGTTTTATTCTAAACAATTCATAATTATATATCAAAAAATTTATCTTAGATTCTTTTACTCAATTTGTGCCTTCATGAGTAACTTCAAGTGTGCGCCAAATATCAAATGCAGTTTCATATATAGAAACATGGTTAAACTTATTCTTGTCTAATGCACAAAACAAAGCGTTCATAGCTTTAGCATTTAAAGAAAATATTTTCTTCTCTAGATCATTTCATTCATTCATAAGTCAAGAGGATTTTTGAAAACTACATTCAATAACATTCCATAAATCAAAGTCCATAGAAATCAAAAAAATTCTCATTCATGTTTTCTAATATATATAGTTCGTCCCATTGAACATAAGAGGACGAGTAATAGAGTGACTATCTTGATTGCTAATAAAAAATTATTTAATCTTTCTTAGGGAAGGGGAGGAGGAGGGGGTGGGCGTGGAGGGGGAGGAGAGGGTGAATTAGTGCTTTCGAAAAGAAGAGCCGATTGAAAATTTTCATTTAATCAAACCTGTATTAAAAATACGTTTAACTTAAAATATGAGTAAAAGTAGTGAGTAACTAAATTAGTAAACAATAAGAATAAAAAGTATAAAAGAAATGCACACTAGATTTATAGTGGTTTGGTCATTATGACCTATGTCCACTCCTAATTCCTCTTTTATCGAGGCCATCGGCTTTCACTAATAATCTTCTTTCAATGGGTGAAGGTCAACTACCCTTGTTATAACTCTTTCTCCTTTTAAAAGGTTTAAGAGAGAACCTTTACTAGTCTCACACCTCTCTTAGAATGAACTTTAAATTTTAAAGAAGAGAGGAATACTCAAGAGTTTACAATAGAGTTTATACACTTAGAATTATAAATTTTTTGTTCACAATTCTTATGTAAACCTAGCGAGGATGCGTGGGATATTTATAAGTCCCAAATGACTTTAAAAATAGAGCTAAAAAGTCTCATCTCAAGTTTTCGAGTACTGACGGTACTATCGCTTGACACCCTCTGCACTAGCGGTACCACCACCAGCTTGGACAGTACCATTGCCTAACATATCTTAGAAGACTATGTTTGGGTAGTACCATTACCTGACACTAGGTGGTACCACCTTCAATCTGGGTGGTACTACTGCCTGACAAGGCCTGAGAGATTGAACTTTGGCGGTGCCATCGCTTGACCCAATTTTAGGTCACTAAATTAGCCTTCTAGTAGGCCTAATTTAGCCATAATTCATGTCTAATTAGTCCCTAATCAAGTTGGTATAGTTACACCCAAAAATAACTTATTAAAACCTAAACTATGAATTTTTTGAATTTTCTTATTAAAAGTGTCAAGTCATCATCAGTATTGTCCTCATCGCTTGAGCTTTCTCTCAAGTGGTCTTCACGAGTTCTAAGTGTCAAATCTTTTCTATTCTTTGGAAGGTTGTTCTCAAGTTCTTCATGTGCATTGTAAGTCATTTCATAAGTTATTAGAGATCCGATAAGTTCTTCGAGCTGAAAGTAATTCAAATCCTTGCTTGAATAGCTATTACTTTAGGATCTTAACTCTTTGGAAGTAATCTTAAAATCTTATTAACAAGTTCAAAATTTGAAAAAATTTTACGAAGAGCTTTTAGACCATTGACGACATTCGTAAACCAGGTGTACATATCTCTAATGGTCTCTCTTGGTTTCATGCAAAACAATTCATAACTATAAACCAAAAGATTGATTTTAGACTCCTTTACTCTGCTAGTGCCTTCGTGTGTGATTTTGAGTGTATGCCAAATGTCATAAGTCATTTCACAAATAGAAACTCGATTGAATTCATTCTTGTCTAAAACACAAAATAAGGTATTCATAGCCTTGGCGTTTAAAGAAAAAGTCTTATTCTCTAAATCATTCCAATCATTCATTGGAAGAGAAGACCTTTGAAATCCATTTTCGATGATGTTCCATAACTCAAAATCCATAGAAATCAAGAAAATTCTTATTCTAATTTTTTAATATATGTAATCCGTCCCATTAAACATGGGTGGACGTGTGATTGAATGACACTCTTGATTGTTAGTAAATGTCATCTCTCTTGGGTTTTAAACTAAATCAAGAGTGACCTTGCTCTGATACCAATTGTTAGGATCAAGTTCGACACTAAGAGGGGGGGGGGGTGAATTAGTGCAATAGTTAAAAATATCGATTTCGAAAAATCATTTTGGTGAAAAGCTTCGTTTAATGAAAACACGTATCGGTAAAGATGTTTAACTTTGAACACATTCGTAAGTGAGTAGAGAGAGTAGCAGTTAAGTAAAAATAAAATGCAGCTAAGTAATAAAGAAAAGTGCATAGCAAGGAAAGAACATATCGATTTATAGTGGTTTGGTCATCCGATCTATGTCCACTCCTGATACCTCCTCTGTTGAGGTCACTGGCTTCTAGATCTTTCTTCAATGGACAAAGATTAATCACCCCTTTATAGATCACTTTACTCCTTATATAAGTTTCTAAATCTAGAACTAGTGGAGGTGAACTCTCAAGATTATAAGCAGTGATTTCACTATAGTCTTAGTTTTTTTTGTTCACTTTTTGTGTCCCACAAGCAGAGAAGTGTGGGGTATTTATAGACCTGAATTGGGTTCAAAAATAAAGACAAAAAGGTCTTATCTTGGATTTCCGAAGTATTGTCGGTACTATCACCTATCTCTAGCGACACCATCGTCAGTAGTCTTCGACACTGGGCGGTACTACTGTCAGACAGAGTCTTGGCTACTGGACTTTGGCGGTACCACTGCCCAGTTTGACAGTATCACTATCCAGTCTAGCGTTACCACCACTTGGTAGTTAATAACTGTTGGTGGTACCACCACCCAGTCTGGGCGTACCATCGCCCAGACCAACTAGGAGACTAAACCCTGGGTAGTTCCACTACCTAGTTTTAGCAGTGCTATCGCCAGATAGGGTTCAGTAACACTATTTGGGCCAACAGTCTGACCCAAACTAATCCGGGTTCGGGCCCAATTGGCCCTTAACTGAGTTAGTAAGATTATCTTACAATCCTAACTCTAATTATAACCTAACTATGATAATTAAGACATCTACTAAAGTAAGTAAATCCGGTAGGTCAAAAGTTCTTCGAGCGAGCTTTCAGAATCTCGATGATCTTCCAATAGACTCCTGGCAAGCTCTTGAACTCTCGACGATCTTCTCGGTAAACTCCAACGAGCTTCTTTGGTGAGCTTCGATCTTCTCGCTGAGCTCTGGCGAACTTTCGATAAACTTTTCGACGAACTCCTGACGTACATTTCGGCAAGCTCCCGACAAACTCTCGACAAATTCCGACAACACTCCCGACAAACTTTCAGACTCCTAATGAATCATTCGATCTTTGACTCTAGCACTATATTTGCTTTATGCCTTGTTCATTATCATAGTTAATCCTATACACTTTTCTCAATATATAGATTAGATCAATAATTTATCAATTAATTTCATCATCAAAATCTGAGATTCAATAGGTCTAATACACATAGTGTAAATTGCACATGCTTAAGTCATTTAATTTAAAAAATATAGGGATATTTATAAGAATATAATGAAAGAAGAAATATTATAATAATATAATATTAATGCTTTGAGTTTTTCATGTAATGTTGAACTATTGATATCATCTTTATTTCACCTTTGGGTAAAATATTTACATATCTACTATTCATGTAAAACTATTTATAGAGGACTAATATAATCCTTATGGAATAGTATTGTAACCTTTAGGTATACAATTCTAAATTACAAGGGTATCTAAAATAGTATCATCCTATCCTATCACATAATTATTCAAAGTAGATTCTCTTTTGAGGTAATCTAAATCTCTTAATTACGTATGTGATTAAGAATATTAATTTTTTAATATCATTTATGATTAATTCCTTAATATAATTATAAAAGTTATTAGTCTAGGCCATTTTAATAGTTACAAAACTAATATAATAATATAAAATATAATTTAAAATATCTAATAAATGATTAGATATTTATTATAATTCACATCCCACAAACCTATCATCATATGCCACTTTGGTAGCTATCGGTCAGATAAACCTTAGAGATATAAGTTACAAATAATATTCATTAAATTTTTTAATCTAATTTATGCTAAAATAGTTCAATAATAAAATAATAATTATTGAACATTAATTAGTATAAAAAAACTCATATGATAACTATAATGATGATAAAACATAAATCATACCTTTATTAAAAATAATTATTATTTTATAATTTTAAATATATGTATGTGAATAACTATAAAATTTAAGAATAATAATAATTAGTTTTTTATTTATCATATGTAAGATTTTATCAATAAGTCATATGAGAAAACTATCAAAGAAAATCATAATTTATATTTTTTTAATTTTGTATGAAAACTTTATATTAGCCAATCATATTTAATTAGATAAATCAAAATTGAGCTACCCAAATTGGGCTCATAGATTTGGACTAACCATTCACCCAATTAGGCCTATTAAAATTAAAATTGATAAAATCAAAATTTAATTTTTCCACGAATTTGATCTAATTGATCAAATCTAAATATGTTCAGTAGTCAAAATATAGATATAATCAAGTCCAATCAAAATATTTAATTAACATAAACTAAATTAATTAATTTTATAACTAATGATATAATTTTTAATTTTTAATTTTTGAAGGGTAAAACTATAATTTTAACTTAGGATATATAGGAGATTATTTTGATTTTTGAGGGTCAGAATTGGAAAGTAAATAAAGGGACACATATTATAATTATTTTAGTTATGAGAGGTAAATACCATTAATATGATTGACAAAGCTATCCCATATTATTTACGCGAGGCACAACCGCAACTTATGCGATGCACCGCAACTTATGCAATGCACCACAGCCACCGTCTGTAACCACTTTGCAAGGTAGGGTCGTCGCCACCATGCATAGCCACCGCTTGCATGCAACCTCTTATGTTCAGTTGATGTTGGTCGCGACCAGTAAATACTATCACAATCATGTTGCCACAACTACTGTAGGCAACGACAATGAACTGTTGCATGCAATGGTGCTACCGTAGTTATTATAGGCAGGGGCATTGCTATAAGCAATAACAGTGCTTCAGGCAACCACTACAACTATCACGAGCAATGGTGCTACTATAGCTATCGCATGTTGTGACATTGCACAGTCACTGTCTTGACTAAGCGGGCAATCATTAAAGACCACTGCCCTCAATAATACTATCATCGATAGTAACCTCTCGACAGTAGTCCATCAATTAAGTACGAGAAACGTTATATTGTTCGCAAGCAAGCAATATGATGGATTGGATTAAAAAAGCATATTAGTAATACTAATGAATCGTTCATATATCGTAAATAAAAATTAATTAATACCTTTTCATGAGCCTAAGGTGCTAACAAATAGACCTAAAGTATTTGATTTCATAACCATCGCTTTGATACCAATTATGAGCATAAAAAGCATAATATACTATTATTATGTAAAAAATTTTAATATCAAAATATGAAATCAAATAACAATATATCTAAATTTACGATCCGTATCTTTCGATGGTTCTTAGAAAATCTTTTCTGATTTACAAGCATACCATTGTGAAATCTGAAGGCTACAGCGATGTCGATCTGTAAAAATAATTAAACTCGCCTTCATCTTCCTTTCTATCCTTCACAAGACCATTATAAGCGATAGATTTAGGGACAAAAGTGATATAAGAGAATAACTATAATCTCTCATTAACTGGTTCATTTGACTAAAAAGAGATGAGAGAAGATCTATAATTTTTCAATCGTGCTATGTATCCATATATCTGCATATCCGTGCATTGTGTATAGTACCTAAGAGTTTCTATCTATTTATAGATGAGAACAAAGGGTCTAGAATAAGTAATTAGAAGAATCTATCCTATTAATATCATATACTAAGAAATTCTATTATAATTGAACTTTCTTTCTATTGATTGATAATCATAATCAGAATCCAATTATATCCATAATATATCTTACATAATTAGATAGGATCACATAATTTAACATTCATTTTTAATTGAAGTTTTTTTTTCCTTTTTTTTTTGTCTTCTATTGAGCTTCTCTAATGCGAAAAGAAAAAAGAAATAAAAAGCTAAACCGGAGATATTGGTCTCTGTCAAACGTTCTCATGTTCTTTTCTAAAGCAAAAGATAGTTCAGTATGTTGACTTGATCCTGTGAATTTTCTGAGATGTAATCTCTGATCTTATGGGAGTTCATAAAGTCAGAAAATGCTCATCTTCACTTTGGCACATTGTTGAAGTAAAATAATTACAGTTCATCGTCATAACATCTTCTGGGCTAGCTTTTCCTGCAGTTGTGTTTCCATCACAAGGCAAACATACGTGCAGTGATTCGTCTTTGGAGCACTTGTGCTATAACTTATGGCTGGTTCAAAATCCATTCAATTATGCTATAGCTCATGGCTGGTTCAGAATCCACCCTGCATAGAGGAGTTTGCACTTCAGAGGCCACCTAACTTTTTTCCTCCTATCTTATTCTTGAATTAGTTCTCTCAAATTTTCTTAACTTAAGAACAAGAACAAAGATACTGATAGTAATCCTTGAATTCTCACTTTATCTTGGATTCATTGATCAAATTCAGATCAACTGAGTTCTTGAATCAATGTTACAAACATGCTCCAAGCTGCTTTGCTTTCTGAAATATATGACGATGGAAACTTTGGGGAAAGGAACAAGCAACAAATTAATGCAGCATTGCAACATTCACTACACATTTCCCCGCTTCTGCTTAACATACATCAACAGCTATGAGAAGAAGAATTCAAGGAGGAACTAATGCTCCCGTCTCTTTCTCAACATATGGGAAGTGGCGCGCCATTCCACTCCTTCAAGCACTCGAGAAGCGGATCGATCAGCGACGCTCCGTTGATGGCCATAAACACCTTGTCGAACTCCTCGCCGGGCGACCTCACCTTCTCACCGGTGAGGCATGCAGTGCCGAGCTCCTCCCTGACAAACCGATACAGTGGGTACGATCTCCATTCCTTGATTCGGTTGGCGATGGTCGCGTCGCCGTTCTCGACCTCAGCCCTTGCTGCATCCGCTGCCTTGGGCAGGACGGCCTTGAGCTCCTCCTCGAACGCGGTGATCTTTTGGAAGATGGAGGTGCTTGCGTCCTTCTCCTTCTCACCGTTGGCCAGGGCATGCCCCACCAGGACCATCCTCAGCTTGGGCATCAGAGCGTACGTGGAGCTGCAGGGGTCGTCGATGTAGCTGAAGACGTGCTCGCGGTCGACGACGGTGATCAGGTCCTTCTCGCAGAACCGCGAGGTTTGGAGCTCGCCGTTCACGCCTGCGGTCAGGACCCTCTTGGCGACTTGGCTCACCGTGTTCTTGACGGCGTTCTTGACGTTCTCCTCCAGGTGCCTCAGGTGTTGGGCTGAGAGCCCAATTCAACCCATATGGGCTTTAGCAGCCCATAGCCCTTCTCTTATTAACCCTAACCCTAATTCACTTAATCTCTAATTATATATAGGGGCTATGGTGGCTACGAAATGAGGAGATTAATATCGCAGCAAAGGGCAGCAACTTGGCAGCGAGATTAAGGATTCAAAGAGAGGAGAAAAGGGCAGAAAAATAAGAGAAAAAGAAAGGGAAGAAGACAAGGTAAACTCAGAAATTGTTCTCACTCATCCAAACAGTTTCTCATCTCAGGTTAGATCAGATCTTCAGTGAATTCTTCTGTGATTGCTTGAGGAGGTTTTGGATATTGTGCACAAAGATGACATGATCCTTGTATCCCGCTTATTCTCTTGTGATTGTTGCTTGGGTTTTGGGCAAGAGATTCGAGATTGTACATTCATTATTTCTATAGTGGATTTTCTCTGGTTTGCCCCGTGGTTTTTACCCTTCACGTTGAAGGGGTTTTCCACGTAAATCTTGGTGTTCTATTTGATTGTGATTTCTGTTTTAATTCATTGTGTGTTACAGCCTGCTAGTATTTGTTCTTATACAGAAAGTTATTGTTTGTTGCCTATCCTTTTATTTCCCTATCAACTGGTATCAGAGCAAGGTTTTGGTGATTTAACTTTTGTGTTTGAACATGGAGGCTGGTAATGTTTCTCGCATGATTAGTTTGAACGGAAACAATTGGATGATATGGAAACCAAGAATGGAAGATCTCTTGTATTGCAAAGATTTGTATGGACCTTTGCAGGGGGATAGTGAAAAACCCATAACTATGACAGATGATGAGTGGAAGAGATTAGATCGAAAAACGGTTGGGTTTATTCGATAGTGGCTCGATGATAGTGTCTTTCATCATGTTTCTACTGAAAGTTCTGCATATTCTCTTTGGAAAAAGTTAGAAGGTCTCTATGAAAGAAAAACAGCTGGCAACAAAGCTTTTTGATCGTAAAACTTGTGAACCTAAAATATAAAGAGGGTGCTTCTATTCTTTGAGCATTTGAATGAAATTCAAAGTATTACTAACCAGATTATCTTCTATGAAAATGTCTCTTGATGATGAGTTGCGAGGCATTGTTACTTCTCGATTCATTGCCGAAAGTTGGGAGACACTAGTGGTTTCCCTCGCACTTCAAGCCGATGGTATTGTTACCATGAGTCAAGTAACAAGCGGTTTGTTGAATGAGGAGTTGAGAAGAAAGACCTCAGCAGTATCTCAGATTGATTCACGTGCACTTATCTCGAGAAACAGAGGAAGGTCAAGGTCTAAAGATAGAAGCGATTCACGTATAGGTAGAAGCAAGTCAAGATCAAGGAAAGATATTGTTTGCTATAACTGTGGTGAGAAAGGACATTATAAGAATCAGTGTAAGCAGCCTAAGAAGAGCAAGAAAAAGGGAAAAGAAGTGGAGTCTCAGAGTCAAAAGAAAATACCACAAATACAAAGGTGCAGGTTGGTGATTATTTGATTTTGTCCCCTTCGATGATATTTTTTCTTGTGTGTCGATCTCGAGTGGATAATTGACACAGAGCTTCTTATCATGCTACACCACGGAGGGAGTTTTTGCTACGTCACAGTGTCCGAAATTTTGGTGTTGTCAAGATGGGCAACCATGGCACAGCAGACATTATTGGCATGGGTGACATCCATATAAAGACCAACCTTGGATGCAAGTTGGTGCTTAAGGATGTGAGGCATGTGGTTGACTTGAGGTTGAATCTAATTTCAGTTGGAAGATTAGATGATGAGGACTATGATAGCAGGTTTCACATAGGGTAATGGAAACTCATGGGGTTCTCTTGTTATAGCTAATGGAAAGAAATGTCATACTTTGTACAGGTTGCAGGCCAAAGCTTATGGTGAACAGTTAAATGCCACAGAGAAAGACTTTAGCATGGAGTTGTGGCATAGGAGATTGGGACACATGAGCGAGAAGGGACTGCAAGCTCTTTCCAAGAGAGAGGTATTGCCTGACCTCAGAGGTATACGTTTGAACCCTTGTATTGATTGTTTAGCTGGTAAACAACATAGAGTTTCATTTGCTAGTCCTGCTTTGTCTAGAAAAATGCATGCCTTGGACCGTGTTTATACAGATGTATGTGGTCCTTTGAGGACAAAAACTCCTAATGGTTCTACTAATGTTCCTGGCATCAGTGGTGCACTTTACTTTGTTACTTTTATAGATGACTTTTCCAGGAAAGTTTGGGCTTATGCTTTGAAGACCAAAGATCAGGTTATTGGTGTCTTCAAAGAGTTCCATGCCAGAGTTGAAAGGAGACAGAAAGACAGTTGAAATGCATAAGATCGATAATGGTGGTGAGTATACAGATTGTTTGATGATTATTGCAGGTCACATGGCATCCAAATGAGATGACAGCCTGGTACACCTCAAAGATAATGCAATTGCAGAGAGGATGAACCGCACCATCATGGAAAAGATCGATGTATGCTTTCACAGCAAAGCTACCCAAAAGGTTTTGGGATGAGGCTTTGAGGACTACAGCTTGATGTGATCAACTTATCTCCTGTCATGCCCTAGATGCTTGATGTTACAGAGCATGTTTGGTCGAGGAAAGATGTTTCCTATAAGCATTTGAGAGTATTTGGTTGTCGTGCATTTGCACATATTCCGATAATGAAAGGTCTAAGCTGGATGGTAAGACAAAAGAATGTATTTTTCTTGGCTACTCACATGATCAATTTGGTTACTGAGCTTTGGGATCCGCGAAAGCGAAGGTGTTTAGAAGCGAGAGATGTGGTCTTCTTTGAGGATCAAACCCTTGAGGATTTGAAGAAGAAGGCACTAGCCAAGACTTCTGCATGGATTAGCGATTGTGACCCGATTGTTCCTCCAAAGATATCGGGGTGATGGGGAGATGTGCAGGAAGATGGTGTAGAGCCGATATTAATCTACTGCAGGGACATGTTGAGCAAGAAGAAGTTGAGGAGCAGCTTCCCGCAGAACCTCAATTGAGAAGATCTTCTAGACAACGTCGCCTTCCGTAAGATACTCTGACAGATGAGTATGTGATGCTTATCGATGCAGTGAACCAGAGGGTTACCAAGAAGCGATTGAAAGTGAAGCGAGAACAAAATGTGGCTAGTTGCTATGCAGGAAGAGATGGATGCTCTGACGATGAATCATACATATGATTTGGTGCAACTTCCACAGGGGAATGAAGGCTTTGAAGAACAAGTGGGTTTTCAGGTTGAAGACTCAAGAATATTATTCTCAACCAAAGTACAAAGCCAGATTGGTTGTGAAAGGCTTTGGTCAAAAGAAAGGTATTGACTTTGAAGAAATTTTTTCTCCTGTTGTTAAAATGTCTTCTATTCGTGTTGCTCTAGGTATTGCTGCTAGCCAGGACTTGGAGGTGGAGCAGTTAGATGTGAAGACAGCTTTCCTTCATGGTGATTTGGAGGAGGAAATTTATATGGAGCAACCAGAAGGTTTCAAAGTCAAAGGTAAAGAAAATTTTGTCTGCAAGTTAAGAAAGAGTTTGTATGGATTAAAGCAAGCTCCAAGACAGTGGTACAGAAAGTTTGATTCATTTATGATTGAAAATGGATACAAAAGAACGGCTTCAGATCATTGTGTGTACATTAAACGGTTTGGTGAGGATTTTATTATTCTCTTACTTTATGTTGATGATATGCTTATCCTTGGGAAAGATATGCATACAATTGACAGGTTGAAGAAGGAACTAAGTGAGTCGTTTGCAATGAAGGACATGGGGCCAGCAAAGCAAATACTGGGCATGCAGATTTCTCGTGACAGGAAAAACAAGAAGATTTGGTTGTCACAGGAGAAATACATCGAGAAGATATTAGAAAGGTTCAGTATGAGCAATGCAAAGCCAGCTTGGTTCTCCTCTTCGTGTCACTTCAAGTTGTGCTCGAATGAGTCCGTCAAGTGATGAAGAGAAGGAGAAAATGCAAAAGGTTCCTTATGCTTCAAAGATTGGAAGTTTAATGTATGCAATGGTATGTACGAGGCCGGACATCGCATATGCAGTGGGTGTTACTAGCAGATTTCTTACAAATCCAGGCAAGGAGCACTGGGCAGCAGTGAAGTGGATATTGAGATATCTCAGAGGAAGCTCTAAGGTTTGTTTAAGCTTTGGAGGTGGACCACCTGTGCTAGTGGGTTACACAGATGCAGATATGGCCAGAGATATTGATACAAGGAAATCTACATCAGGTTTTGTACTTACTTTTGCAGGGGGAGCTGTGTCATGGCAATCCAGATTACAAAGGTGTATTGCTCTCTCCACCACAGAGGCAGAATATATTGCTGCTACAGAGGTTTGTAAAGAAATATTATGGATGAAAGAATTCTTACAAGAATTAGGGCTGAAACAGGAAAACTATGTGGTGTATTGTGACAGCCAGAGTGCCATCCATTTATGTAAGAACCCGTTTTTCATTCCAAGTCAAAGCATATAGATGTCGATATCACTGGATTTGAAATGTACTTGAAGAGAAGCAGTTGCAACTTCAAAAAATTCATACAGATGATAATGGAGCAGACATGTTGATAAAGACCTTACCAAAAGAGAGGCAGGAGATATGTCGACAGTTGGTCGGCATGGATTTACACTGAGTCATGGGACAACCTCCCTTATGGGTCAAGGGGAGGTTGTTGGGCCGAGAGCCCAATTCAGCCCATATGGGCTTTAGCACCCATAGCCCTTCTCTTATTAACCCTAACCCTAATTCACTTAATCTCTAATTATATATAGGGGCTATGGTGGCTACGAAATGAGGAGATTAATATCGCAGCAAAGGGCAGCAACTTGGCAAATGAGATTAAGGATTCAAAGAGAGGAGAAAAGGGCAGAAAAACAAGAGAAAAGAAAGGGAAGAAGACAAGGAAAACTCGAAAATTGTTCTCACTCATCCAAACAGTTTCTCATCTCAGTTAGATCAGATCTTCATGAATTCTTCCTGATTGCTTGAGGAGGTTTTGGATATTGTGCACAGTGACGTGATCCTTGTATCCCAGTTATTCTCTTGTGATTGTTGCTTGGGTTTTGGGCAAGAGATTCGAGATTGTACATTCATTATTTCTATAGTGGATTTTCTCTGGTTTGCCCCGTGGTTTTTACCCTTCACGTTGAAGGGGTTTTCCACGTAAATCTTGGTGTTCTATTTGATTGTGATTTCTGTTTTAATTCCGCTGTGTGTTACAGCCTGCTAGTATTTGTTCTTATACAGAAAGTTATTGTTTGTTGCCTATCCTTTTATTTCCCTATCATCAGGTCGATGGCTTGGCAGAGCGCGACCAGGTAGGTGGCGAACATGAGCTTCAGGATATCGACGGCCTCCGCCGTCTTCCTGGAAGAGATCAATCCCAAGGAGTTGACGTCTTGGTTGTGCTGCTCGGCGCTCTAGACATGGTTGGTGACCGGGTTGGCGAGGAACTGAAGCTCGGAGCAGTAGGCCGCCATGGCGATCTCAGCGCCCTTGAAGCCGTAGTCCAAGCTCGGGTTGCGCCCGCCGGAGAGGTTCGACGGCAGACCGTTGTTATAGAAATCGTTGACGAGCTCGGAGAACTGCGCAAACATGAGCTTCCTGATGGCGGCGAGGGCGAGGCGGGTATTGTCCATAGACACGCCGATGGGGGTGCCCTGGAAGTTGCCGCCGTGGAGGGCCTTATTCCTGTAGACGTCGATGAGGGGGTTGTCGTTGACGGAGTTGATCTCCCGCTCGATGGACTTGGTGGACGAGCGGATGACCTCGATCTGAGGGCCGAGCCACTGCGGGGAGGTGCGCAGGGCGTAGCGGTCCTGCTTCGGCTTCTGCGAGGGGTCTTGCTCATGGAGCTTCTTCGCCATCTTCATATACGAGCTTCCGTCGAGGATGTGCTCCATGATGACGGCGGCCTCGATCTGGCCCGGGTGGTGCTTCAGCTTATGGGTGAGGTGGTGGTGAACTCCGGCTTCCCCTGCATCACCTCGCAAAAGATCGCCGACAGGACCTCGGCGAGGACGGCGAGGACGTTAGCTTCGTAGAGGACGACCGAGGCGAGGCCGGAGCCGACGGCAGTGCCGTTAACGAGCGCCAGGCCCTCCTTGGGCTGGAGCTCGAAGAAGCCGTGGGGGATGCCGGCGCGGCGGAACGCCTCCGCGGCATCGATGGCCTCGCCGGTGGGGTCGAACGCCATAGCGTTGGGGCGGCCGGTGAGCAAGCCGGCGATGTAGGACAAGGGGACGAGGTCGCCGGAGGCGGTGATGGTGCCGCGGAGCGGGAGGCAAGGGGTGATGCTGGAGTTGAGGAGGCCGGCCATGGCCTCCAGGATCTCGAACCGGATGCCGGAGTAGCCCTGGAGGAGGGTGTTGACGCGGACCAGCATCGCAGCCCTGGCCGCCGAGGCCGGCAGCGTGTGGCGGGACTCCGCTCCGGAGCCGAATGTTCCGGCATTGAGGAATCTGCGGCAAGGAAGCTTGGTGGATCAGCTGTCACAGCTCGTGGTTGCCAATCTCAGGACAGTGTAGCAGCCATGAGACGAACAAATGATAGGCACGGGGAATATCAAGGATTCATATGCACCACAAAACCTCGAGTCCACCATGCAGTTGCATGCAACATCACAAACATAATGATTCTTATAGGTCGAATAATACTGGAGGTCAGCACCGTTCCAGCTCATAAAATATGAATGCAAACCACATGTTTATTGCCCCATGTTAAGCGCCCCACCTACACGCCTACACCACAAATAATTGATTTCATGGTAGTGGTAGCATCTACTAATGTGGATTTCATGTATCTTTTTCGTCCTTTGTAGTTGGATTTTGGTCTCATCCAGCCAAATACTTTTCTTCGTGGAGTTACACACCTCACCCACCTATCAGCGTCGAAACTTATCGCTGTTTTCCTCTCTCTCTCTCTCTCTCTCTCTCTCTCTCTCTCTCTCTCTCTCTCTCTTATTGCATCCGCATGCAACGAAAAGAAGGTTGCGTGCAGGGCATTGTGCAAGCGACGAGGACCATGCGACTGTTCCACTGTCTTCCTGGATACAGATTGCAGCAGACCATGACAGCTCCTACTCTTCCCTTCTCGACGAAGTAGTGGATCAAACAGCCATGGATTCTACCTGTTATGCTTAATGTAACTTGCTCTCCAGGGTATGATGGGAAGAAGGGGTGCGTTACCTGATGAGTTCTTTCTGCAGGGCTCCTCCTTCCTTGGTCCGCCGGTGAGAGGTGGCGCCAAACCCGGTGGTGACGTCGTAGCTGTCGGTCCCTTTGGTCATGCTATCTACCACCCACTGGCTGCTAGCGCGCACTGTTGAAAATCTAGATAGGAAGAAGGGATAGAGATTTCAAACAGAGGAAGAGTAGGACAAGATTAGCTTTCTATTTTTCTCTCAACAGACTCTTTACAATTTCACAAAATCTATATTCCTTTCATGAACACATATGGGGTTTATATAGTCCCCAAAGATACATCATATTTATTGTATTCAGAATGAATACAATAACCAGTGGTCATTTTGACTTGTCCTTCCATAGACATCTAATCTATCTTTTCTTCTTCTTGAGAGAATGAATCTCCTTCTTGATACCATGAACCTTTCTCTTGTTGAAATTAACCTCTTTATGATATTAGAACAAGTTTATTTCCAACATTATCCCCTCTTAAACTTGTTCCATCTGTCATCCCAAGTTTCCTTCGAAGTTGTTGAAGTATTTATCTCTTCTTCAAGAACTCCATTAAGAAATGCTGATTTGACATCCATTTGTAAAATTTTCCATTTCATTTGAGCTGCTAAGGAGATAAGTAATCTTACTGTTTCCAATCGAGCAACTGGTGCAAATACTTCTTCGTAGTCAATCCCATATTGTTGTTTGTATCCCTTTGCAACCAATCGTGCTTTGTATTTCTCTATCTTCCCTTGTGCATTTCTTTTTGTTTTGAAGATCCACTTAACACCGATCGCTTGGTGGTCTTCTGGAAGTGTAGTAAGCTCCCATGTATCATTTTTGTTAATTGCATGAATCTCTTCATTCATTGCTTGTCGCCATTTTTCTTCATTACAAGCTTCTTCGAAGGTTAATGGATCATATCCTGCAAAAAGACAAAATAAAGAAAGTTCGTCATTGTTAGTATCAATCCTTCGAGTCACATCATAGAGCTCCTGAACTGGTCTTGTCCTTCTTATAATCGGACTTCTTGAATCAAGTGACCTAGCTGATCTAGGTGATGATTCCGGTAAAGCCTCTTCGGTATTTGCTTGTATTAAATCTTCTTCTTCTGAAGCTATGGCTTTCTTATGCTGTTCATCACTTTTCCAGTTCCAAATCTGTTGTTCATCAAACTCAACATCTCTTGACATCACAACTTTATTTGTGATAGGATTGTAGAGTTTATAACCACTAGAATTTTCAGCATAACCTAACAAAATGCATTTCTGACCTTTATCCTCCAGTTTTATTCTCTTTTCCTCTGGTATCTTAGCAAATGCAATGCTTCCGAAAATCCTCAAATGATCAACTCTTGGTTTCTGAAAGCTCCATGCTTCTTCTGGTGTAACATTTCCAATTAAGCTTTGTTGGAAACTGTTAAGCAAATAAACTAGAGGCAACAGCATCTCCCCAAAATTCTTTAGGAATTCTTCTTTCCTTTAACATACATCGGACCATATTAAGTATAGTCCTATTTTTCCTTTCTGAAACACCATTTTGTTGAGGTGTGTATGGCATAGTGAATTGATGAAAAATTCCATTGTTTCTACAAAAGCTTTCAAATTCATTTGATGTATATTCACCACCTCTATCTGTTCTTAAACATTTAATCCTACAACCACTTTGTCTTTCAACCAACTCCTTAAATTCTTTGAATTTACTAAAAACTTCTTTCTTTTCTTTTAATATGTAAACCCAAGTTTTGCCACTATGATCATCAGTGAATGTAAGAAAATACATGCTTCCTCCAAGTGATACTGGACTGATAGGACCACAAACATCTGAGTGTATCAAATCAAGCCGATGCCATGCTCTTCTTGTTCTTCTGACATTGGAAGACTTTCTTTCTTGCTTACTCATAACACATACTTCACATAGTTTTGATGGGTGATCAATTCTTGGTATTCCTGTCACCATATTATATTTCTCTAAGTTTCAAAGCCTCAAAATTTAAATGAGCATATCTAAGATGCCATAGTGTAGAAATATCCTCAATATCAGTCTTAAAACAGTTTGATCGATCAAAAATACATAAATGCAGAGGAAACATTCTGTTCTTTGCCATTTTCACATGTGATATCAATATTCTATCCTTGTCACGAATTGAAAGAGTCATATCTTTCATCTCAATATTATAACCTTTTTCAAGTAATTGTCCCAAACTCAAAATATTATTTTTCATATCAGAACATAATAAACATCCAAATGCATAACTCTTTACCATTATTTAGTTCAAGGAGAATTTGACCTTTGCCTCTTCTTGGTCTCTCGACATATCACCTAATGTAATATTTCCGAGAATAACTTGTATCTATTTCTGAAAATAAATCTTTAATACCACACATATGATTTGAAGCTCCAGTATCTAAATACCATGTCATAGATTGATCTTCTTTCAATTTATCATATGTCATCAGCAATACTTGATTTTCATTCTTTTCTTTCTGAACAAAATTTGCCTTATCACCTTGGTTGTTAGGATTGTAATAGCATTCAAAAGAGTAATGTCCATACCTTTTGCAAATATAACATTGTATTTCAGACCTTTTAAAATTTCTGCCACGTCCACGGCCTCGGCCATGTCCTCGACTATAACCTTGGCCTCTTTGGCTAGAATTTTCTCCACCACCTTCATTGTTTAGAGATTCCTGATTGGTCTGATTTCTGCCTCCTCTTCCTCTTTGTCCACGACCTCTTCCTCTTTGAAATTTTGATTCACCTCTGTTTTCAAGAGCAAGCTTGGTTTGTAGTGCTTGCTCCAAAGTTTTGTCTTCTCCTCTTTTTGTAATCCTTTGTTCATGAACTTGAAGAGAACCCATAAGTTGTTCTAAAGACATTTTTTCCAAATCTTTAGATTCTTCAATCGCAATAGCAATAAAATCAAATTTTGGATCTAAAGATCTCAATATTTTTTCTATTACTCTTTGATTACTTATTTGTTCACCATTTCGTCTCATTTGATGAATAATAGAAATGACCTTTGAGAAGTAATCAGAAATAGTTTCAGAAGTACCTTGTTGTAATTTTTCAAAGTCGGCTCGTAAAACTTGTAAACGAAGTTTCTTTACCTTATCAACACCACCAAATGCTTTTTGAAGCATTTCCCAAGCCTCCTTTGAAGTATTTGCTGGAGCGATGATCTCGAACATTGTATCGTCAAGTCCTTGGTAGATCGTGAACAAAGCCTTCTTCTCCTTCTTCCTTCTATCTTTGAGTTGTTTTCTTGCTTCTGCATTCATTGCTCCTTCTTCTGTTGGACTTGGCTCAACAAATCCATCTTCTACAAACTCCCATACATCTTGGGAGCCCAGAAGAACCTTCATTTGGATGCACCATATATCATAATTTTCTTTTGTCAATCTAGGGATCTGAATTTGGATGGTACTTGGGGAAGAGGCCATTGCTCAACCTATGCTCTGATACCAAATGTTGAAAATCTAGATAGGAAGAAGGGATAGAGATTTCAAACAAAGGAAGAGTAGGACAAGATTAGCTTTCTATTTTTCTCTCAACAGACTCTTTACAATTTCACAAAATCTATATTCCTTTCATGAACACATGAACACATATGGGGTTTATATAGTCCCCAAAGATACATCATATTTATTATATTCAGAATGAATACAATAACTAGTGGTCATTTTGACTTATCCTTCCATAAACATCTAATCTATCTTTTCTTCTTCTTGAGAGAATGAATCTCCTTCTTGATACCATGAACCTTTCTCTTGTTGAAATTAACCTCTTTATGATATTAAAACAAGTTTATTTCCAACACGCACCCCGTCCCTCGCCGGCTCCGACAGCTCCACCCGAACCGTTGCCGTCGTAGCGACCGCCACCACCTGGGAGATCGTGAGCGTCGCGCACTCCAGCCTCACCAGCGGCCGACGGGACTCCTCCACCATCCGCCTGACCTCGTCGAGGTGGCTCCCCGAGAGCGCCTCCGCCGCCACGGCCCAGTTCAGGGCGTCAGCCTTGATGCACAGCCCATCCGTGGTGCCGTTCGTGTAGGCGCCGTTCTCGACCTCAATTGTGAGAGAGAGAGAGAGAGAGAGAAAAAAGTTGCCAGTAGAGATAGAAAGTTTTACTGGGAAAGCGAGGTGGCAAGAGAAACATTAAATAGAGAGACAGAGAAGAGGTGGCATGGGACAGTTGTCGTGGTTGGAACAGGGAAAGAGCGGGTTAGTTGGCATGGACTGTGAGCCGTCGGATTGCGATCGATCGAGATCGTTCGGTGAGAAATTAAACATTGTCATTTCCTCATAGATGGAGGCGCAAGGGGATGGTGGGATCGGAAGGGGATGTGTGATGTGTAATCATGCAATCATTTTTCCTCACCAATTCTACTATCTACTTTGGCTTTTCATCTATGTTTTTTTTATTTTTATGGTATAATTAATTTTAAGATTAATATAATTAAAAACTAATGACCTCTAAAATATATATAAACATAGATATCATATTGATTAAGACGAGGACACAAATTAACTTAGCTGATTAAGACTATGAATGCTTTGTAACATAATTTAGGCACCCTCACGTTTTATCATTCAGATCAAATTTAGATATCGATTGCCATTCCTATCTTTATGGTTTGCTTAACCTGAATCATGGTCTTTATTAATCATATTTGATACAGAATTAATAAATAAGTGGATACTTAAATTATTAATTAATAATAAAGTGAAATTAGTTGGGAAAAAAAGGAAAAGGCTCCGAGCATTGTTGAGCTACCACACGTCATTGTCTACACCAACCTCTCTCTGTCTCTCTTTCCTCCATCTAGTAGGTGAGAGATGGCTGCCAAATTGCTTTGGATCGAAGGGGATGTAATAATCAGGATGAGATCCAATTGCTCGAGCTAATTATGCTCACGTGCTCGTGTGGGGAATGGCATACGTGTCTCATCTTAACCATGTGATTCCATAAGCTTACCGAGTTCTTTATACAGCTCATTCCACGTTTGGACCGTAACTTCGACCCAGTTTTCTACCCATCTAGTTGTCAGATTAACCTGAATCTTTGACGGTCAAAAGTCACTTAAACAAGGATTGGTTAAATTACTCATAGTTCATATGTACCAATTATGATTGTCATGATTGCTGTTGAGCTTCCGATCTCGATTCTTCGATAAGCTGAGATGGCATTTTCATGATTAAGTTATTTTAGTACGATATTGGGTTTGATTCTTGATGGGAGTTCTTTCAATGATAAATCGGTCACCTAATAGAAGATAGTCAGTCATGTGAAGAGAAATTAATGTTTAAAATTGATCTTTATGCTATCAATCAATAGTCATGATCTTTACTAGCATCTTCTTCTCATTAGATACTTAGCACGATGATAAGTGCACACTAGAAGGTTTGTAGGATGTTTCTGCCCCCTTTTTGGGATCTGTCACAAGAAGTCATAAAATGGCGATCAACGTTACATTTGGGATCAGTAACAAGGAATTCAGACATCCCAAAAGAAGACTCTCCTCGTACTTCCTTCTGTTCTTGTTTCTACAGAATCAGAAAAGGGAATGACGCACCACAGTAGGGGGCCAAATCTTTTTTTCTGCACCATATTTTAATGTTCATGTTTTGAACGTCTCTGTCATCTGGTTTTGATCCCATCCGACATTGAATTATCAATGACATAGTTATTGATAGTTTTGATGCATTATTTTATTTTCAAGCCGGAAAATTTAAGCAGCATGCTGCCATCATCCTGTGAACAACAAACATATGCTCCGAACTTCCTGCCAACTCAAATCTTGTAAATCACATCCCTTTGGAAATTTGTTATGCTCAGGATAAATTTCCTCCCATCTTAACTCAAAATATTTATAGTCAAATTAATACTAATAAATTTAAAATAGGTAGAAAAAAGAGATAGAGCTATCACACAAAGAAAGATTAGGATAAGATAAAATATTCTATCTTTCACTTAAAACTCTTTACAACTTCAAATACTTCTTTTATGACCTAATATATGGGATTTATTTAGTCTCTATAGATATATTATATTAATTATATCTAAAGTAAATTATTTTTTTAAATTTTTTTTTCAAAAATTAATAGTCAATTTGATTTGTCATTCACATTTAATTTATTTCTCATCTTGATACAATGAACCTCTTGCTTAATATAATGAACCTCTTTATGATACCTTAACAAATTTAATTCCAATATTTTTTTCTCGTAAACTTATTTTATCTAACATGCTAAGTTTCTTTCGAAGTTATTAAAATATTTCAAATTTAAGAGGTTTTATAAGTATATCAACCATTCGTTCACTTGTCTTGACATGAAGTAGCTCTACTTCTTTGTTTTTGATATGATCTCTTATAAATGAAATCTTATGTCGATATGTTTCGATCTTTTATAGTAGACTAGATTCTTGGCTAAAGCAATAACTGATTTATTATCAACATAAATCTTGGTTGATTTCTCTTGTGGCATATGATGTGTTTAAAGTAATCTTTTTAGCCATATTGCAAGATAAACATAAGAATATGTTATTATATATTTTGTTTTACAATTTGATAGAGCAATGATATGTTATTTTTTTGAAGATCATGTGAATGTAACATCACCAAAATAAAATACAAATCTAGTTGTATTATTTCGATCATCATAGCTTCTGACCCAATCACTATCACTATATCCAATAAACTCTAACATTTTATATGATGAATAAAACATTCCATACTCAATTGTCCCTATAATATATCATAAAATTATTTTAGTGATATTTAAATAAAATATCTTAGGAGCTTACATGTATATACTTATTAAACTAACTCCAAATTGTATATACTTATCAGGTCGAGTGCATGTCAAATATCTTAAACATCTAACTAGACCTTTATAATAAGTTAGATTAATTAATTTATCTTCACTTTCTTTGGTTAACTTGGTGCTATATTCAATAGGTATATCTATAGGGTAACAATCTTCTATGGAAAACTATTTTAGAATCTCCTTTACATAATTTTCTTGTGAGATGAAAAATCTTCCCATATAACTTTAATACTGAAGAAATAAGTCATTAGGTCTAGGTCAATCATCTCAAACTCCTTCTTCATATAGTGCTTAAAATATTTAATTATGGAGATATTATTACTTATAAAAATTAAATCATCTACATACAAATATACAAATAAGATATCTCCATCAAAATTAAATTTCATATAGAGAGCATGTTGATGTGAACATTTAGAAAAATTATTTTGAATAAAATAAACATCGATCAAAGAATTCTATACTTGCGAGGCTTGTTTAAACCTATAAATAGCTTTTATTAACTTGTGTACCTTGTCTTCTTATTCATGAATAATAAAACTAGGAGGTTATTAAACATATATCTCTTCTTCAAGAACTCCATTAAAAAAAAAAGCTAATTTGACATCCATTTATAAAATTTTTTATTTCATCTAAGCTACTGAGGAAATAAGTAATTTTACTATCTCCAATTGAGGAACTAGTGTGAATACTTCTTCATAGTCAATCTTATATTACTGTTTGTACCCTTTTGCAACTAATCTGATCTTGTATTTCTCCACCTCCCCTTGTTCATTTCTTTTTGTTTTGAAGATCCACTTAATACCAATCGCTTTATGGTATTTTGGAAGTGTAGTAAGTTCCCATGTATCATTTTTGTTAATAGCATGAATCTCCTCATTTATAGCTTGTTGTCATTTTTCTTTTCTATAAGTTTCTTCGAAGGTTATTCATTTCTTGCAAAAAGATAAAATAAAGAAAATCCATCATTATTAGTATCCATCCTTTAAATCACATCATATAGCTCTTGAATCGTTCTTGTCTTTCTTACAATTAGACTTCTTGAATCATATGACCTAGTCGATCTAGGTAATGATTATATCATCCTTTTCTGAAGCTATAACTTTCTTATGCTGCTCATTACTTTTCCAATTCCAAATCTTCATTAAGCTCAACATCTTTTGACATCATAACTTTATTTGTGATAAGATTATAAAATTTATAACTCTTGAAATTCTCAGCATAACTTAACAAGATGCATTTTTAATTTTAATCCTTAAAGTTTATTCTCTTTTCTTCTAGTATCTTAGCAAATGTAATATTTTCAAAAATTCTCAAATGATCAACTCTTAGTTTTTATAAGCTCCATATTTCTTCTAGTATAGCATTACGAATTCGCTTTGTTAAAAACTTATTAAGAAAATAAACTACAATTTTTTAAAAATTCTTCTTTCCTTTAATATGCATCAGATCATATTAAGTATAATCCTATAATTTTTTCTTTTTGAGACACCATTTTATTAAGGTGTGAATGGCACAGTGAATTAATATAAAATTTTATTATTTGTATAAAAAATTTTAAATTTATTTGATATGTATTCACCTCTATTAGAAATCTGATTAAAGCATTACATTTGTAATGGAATAACAGAAAAATAAAATCATAGATTTTCTAGAAAAAAGTATCGTATTGTCATACGAAGATTGGTGTGTAAAATAAAATGCAAAACTAAAATCGTGTATATCATGTGAGATTTGTTACATAAGGAGATCATATATACCTAAAAAATCTCAAATCTATAGGAATGGATGAAGGAGGTCAACTGTTCTCCTCTCTCACGGTGATTTACATGGTAGATGTGATGAATATGCTTCTCAAATCGTTACATGATTTTCCTTTCCATGCGTACCACGTGATCAAGAAGGGGTCAGTCATTCTTGTTGAATCTCAAATTTTGATGATAAAATCAATTGATGAATTTATGACTAATGAGTGTTTGAGAAAAGTGACATAGGACAAACTTTGATCATGGAAAGGTAAATCATTGAAGTAGAATTAAATGTTGAGTCGGAGAGAATCATGTCAAAGATTAGATGTCGGGTCGAAGGATTGATCAGCGTGCCGAAGGATGGACTTTGTGCCATAAGTTTGGGCATCGAGCCGAAAGGATCGAGTATTACGCCAAGCAGATCGAATGCTGTGGGAGGCCAACATGCTATAGGTTGGGTAATAAGTCGAAGAAAAGGATGATACACCAGAGGACGAAGTGCTGAATGAAAAATGACATACTAGACAATGTAGGCTTCATGATTATAATTATTGTGTCTTGACTAAAGTTGTTTAGAGTATAATTTAGTTAGTTTTAGATTGTAACCAAGCCAACTTAATTAGGACTCTAGTGGGCCTGAATCAGTGCTAAATTTGACCTATTGGAAGTCCAATTTAGTGATCAGAAGTTGGGTCAAGTTGTGGCACCGCCAAACCAAGCGATGGTACCGCTTATGAGCTCGAAAGTACAAAATGTACTTCTCTAGAAAACCCAATGGTAATACCGCTCAAACTGGTGGTGATATCACCCAGTGTCAAGTTGTGATGGTAGAATACTCATCGAAAAATTTCAACGGTTTGCGACGAAAGTTTGCAGTAACACCAGAATGTTTCAAGGATGAATTCCATAATAGATCAATCACAGATGAAAGTTAAGACGATCTATAAAGCGTACAAGAAATTTCATTAAAAAAGGATAACAATAGATCGGTTTAAAGGCAACAATATGCGACTAAAAGTTTCTGTACCAATCCTTCGTTCGCAAAGATGATAACTTTTACGACGAAAGGAATTCACAATAAGGGATAAATAGCAAGACTTCTTTTTAGTATTTTGATTGAAAAATTATAACAGCAAAAGATATTGATGATAGAAGAATACTATATCTCCGATGCAATTGGAGGTGACGGCAACAGATTGATTTAATCTACGATAGAAGATGGCGACGTCAAGAGCAATTATGAGAATTGCTTGACTAATGGTGGGTGGTAGGGATGGCAGCAAAAGTAGGATGATCGTTGCTCTGATACCAGATGATAAAATCCTAGAGAAATTCTATGTAGATTGATCTTTAAGAGGGATCAACCCTTAGAACGTTATAGGGGTTCCCACCCTCTTAGAAGTCGACCAGATGGGTACAATTGTAGATGGATCTTGTTATTTCAAAGAGATGGAGGTTACATGCTTATATAGGGCTCCAAACCCTAGCCCTAGGAGTTGCTTCTTAAGTGAATTACCCCTTTTATCCTCAACCCTAGTCGACCGGCCTAATAAAGGGGGACGGTGGCTAGGAAGCCCAAAGGCCCAAATATAAACCCTAACCACTCTTCTTTATAGGATAGAGGTGGCTAGGTGGGGTTTATTACAATCTCATAGGGTTTTTATTAGCTGCTACTTGGTTGAGTAGAACCCAACCCTACTATCCTATCAGCCCCTAAATTATTGGATCTCTTGAGTGAGACCCAATAAGACTAAATAGAGATTATTAAATAGAGATTTATTAATCTAAGAGGTTTGGATAATTGAATAGAGATACGGTACTCAATAGGACAAGATCTATTAAGGTTAAGTGGTATGAACCTCTATAAATAGGAGGGGCTACAAGCTAACATAGGCTAGCCACCTCTTAGTCGCCCCTCCTATACTCCTCCCTATCCTCTGCCCCTCAGCAGATAGCCCTAGTTTGGGTCGTGTAGGCAGCAAGAAGGGCTAGCCCTTTCTTGATCATGTGGTGCACATAGAGAGGAAGATCATGCAGCGATTTGAGGAATATCTTCATCATATCTACTGTGTGGATCATCATTAGAGAGGAGGACGATTAACCTCCTTCATCTACTCCTATAGATCTAGGAATTTTTAGGGATATATAATCTCCCTAGGTAACAAATGTCACTTGACATGCGTGGTTTTCATTTTCATGATTTTTGTGCACCAATTTTCACACAATGACGAGATACTTTTACTAAAAAATTTATGCCTTTTTTTTATTCTTCCACTGCACATGTGATGCTCTAATTAGATTTCCTAACACTCGAGTCTCGCTCTAATCAGATTCTCTCGAAGAACTCTTTCTCTCTTAATTTGAATGACTCTAACCAGGGATTTGCTTGAGTAAGAATACATAGGATATTCTTCTAATAACATCAAGTATGAATGATCCTCTATCGAAACTGAATTACTCTCGTAAGATTGGCTACCACTTCCGATGACCAACTATGCTAGATCTGAAATTTCTAGATCTATAAGTCCAATTTCAAAGAGTGGAGTACTCATATAAGACATCTTTGGTGTCTCAAGCCTGAAAACCAGATACATAAATGAGATCATAGAATCGCTATCTGATAATGAGGTAGCATCAACTATTTAGTATTCTGTGAGTGGATCAATTAATGAACTCATTCTTCAATGAGTACCTACACTATATATCTAGTATCCCCATACTAGTAGCTATGAGACCAATTATCTCTATTATATGGATGGGCATATAGCACAATAGTCTATTTGGTTATCTCGATGTCTCTCTCGAGTAACCTATAACCGAAAATTTTTAGGGTCTATGTTTAAGGGTAAATTGGTTTTATTATTATGATCTCATCACGATCCGATTCCTATTGCAAGGATCTAGGACATCACAATATATGTAACAAGTAACATAAAATAAAAAAATACTAATACTAATAATATACAAAAAGACTATAAGCATGTCACACGTATCATCACTCACGTGATTGGCATGTAGGGCACCTATGACTAATAACCATTTGTTCTTAAATATTTAATCTTACAACTACTTTAACTTTTAACCAAATTCTTAAATTCTTTAAATTTGTCTAAAACTTCGTTCTTTTCCTTTAACATGTAAACTCAAGTTTTGCTACTATGATCATTAGCGAAAATAAGAAAATACTTACTTTCTCCAAATGATACTATATTGAAATGGTTACAAACATCTAAGTGCACCAAATTAAGTTGATGTCATTCTCTTTTTGTTCTTTTGACTTTGAAAGACTTTTTTTCTTGCTTACCCATGACATATATTTTATATAATTTTGATGGACAATCAATTTTTGACATTCCTGTCACCATATTATACTTCTTTAAAAGTTTTAAAACTTTAAAATTTAAGTGAGCATATCTATGATGTCATAATGTAGAGATGTCCTCAATATATTTTAGAATAATTTGACCAATCAAAAATGCATAAATACAAAGAAAATATTCTGTTCTTCGCCATTTTCACATTTGAGATTAATGTTATATTTGAATTGAAAGAGACATATCTTTTATCTCATTATCATAACCCTTTTCAAGTACTTGTCCCAAGCTCATAATATTATTTTTCATATCAAAAACATAATAAACATCTGAAATACATAATTATTTGCTATGATTAAATCCAAGAAAAATTTTACTTTTGCTTCTTACTAATCTTTGAAACAAATTATCAAATGTAATGTTCCCAGAATAACTTATATCTATTTCTGAACATAGTTACCTTGATTCTTAGGATTATAATAACATTCAAAGGACTAGTGTCCATACCTTTTACAAACATATATTATATTTCAGACTTTTTAGAATTTCTATCACGTCTATGGCTTCGGTCATGTTCTTGACCATAATCTCGACCTATTTGGCTAAAATTTTTTCTATCACTTTCATTGTTTTGAGATTTTTAATTGGTTTGATTTCTGCCACTTTTTCCTCTTTGTCCATGACCTCTTCCTCTTTAAAAATTTGATTCAAGAGTAAAGTTGGTTTGTTATGTCTGCTTTATAGATTTTTCTTCTCTTCTTTTTGTAAGCCTTTATTCATAAACATGAAGAGAGCTCATTAGTTATTCTAAAGACATTTGTTCTAAATTTTTAAAGTCTTTAGTTGCTATAGTAATAAAATCAAACTTTGGATCTAGAGATCTTAGTATTTTCTCTATTATTCTTTGATCATTTATTTATTTACTATTTTATTATATTTGATGAATAATAGAAATAATTTTTGAGAAATAATCAGAAATAGATTCAGACGTACCTTGCTATAATTTTTTAAACTCAGCTCGTAAAACTTGTAGATAAAGTTTTTTTACCTCATCCATACCATCAAATATTTTTTGAAGTATTTCCTATGCCTCTTTTGAAGTATTTATTAGAGAGATGATCTCGAATATTATATCATCAAGCCTTTGGTAGATTATGAACAAAGTTTTTTTCTCCTTCTTCTTTCTATCTTTGAGTTGTTTTTTTGCTTTCGTATTTTTACAAACTTCATACATCTTAGGAGCCTAGAAGAACCTTCATTTGAATGCATTATATATCGTAAATTTTTTTTATTAATCTAGTGATTTGAAGTCGGATGGTTCTTGGGGAAGAGGTCATAGCTTAACTTATGCTTTGATACTAAATGTTGAAATAGATAGGAATAAGAGAGAGCTATCGGATGATTAGGACAAGGTAAAATATTTTATCTTTCACTCAAAATTTTGTATAACTTCAAAAACTTTGTGCTTCATGACCCAATATATGGGGTTTGTATAGTTATCATAAATTCATTGCATTAATTGTGTATAAAATGAATCACTAGATTTCAAAAAAAATTTTGAAGAATCAATAATCAATTTGATTTTTCTTTCTATAAATATTTAATTTATTTCTCCTCTTTATGCAATGAATCTCTCTCTCTTGGTATAATGAACGATTTTATGATGGCTTAACAAATTTAATTCCAACAATAGATTCATCTGACCATATAAACTAGCCATCTCAGTTCCTCTCCAGCTGCATCTTGGTTGTCTTTCCTATTTAAGTTTCTCATTAGCATTAGCTTTGATGTCTTTGCTATTTAAGTTTCTCATTAGCATTAGCTTTGATGTCTTTGCCATTTAAGTTTCTCATTAGCTTTAGCTTTGATGTCATTTATCATGATTTGACAATAGAACAGATAGCTGCCCATTGACTTGATAATCCTAAAACTCTAGCCCTTTAAGCCCACATTTCATAAACTTTAGACTAGTCAAAGTTGAAAAAAATTGCATGTGAATAATATTAGCATTCATGATTTGGAAAATTTCCACCAAACGAGCTATCACGGTCCAATGTGAAGAGATAATTGACTCGTTAATTTGATGAATCTGAATTAGTGACTCAAACTATTTATCATCAAATTAATAATAATAGATTCATCAAACCATATAAATCATCTCAAATCTCCTTCAGTAGTTCTCAGACACTTAGGTCAATTTTGATGTTATTTATCATATGACCTGACTCAATAAAATAACTGACTTGTTAATTTAATTGATCTGAAACATCTATAAAAAAAAAATTGAAGTCCAAATTACACAAATCTTGACCTGGTCAAGGGTGAGAGAAATTATTCATGGATAGTATTATCATGTTAAGAATTCATGCTTTGAAAAATCTTTGTGGCCTTGAGAAATTCCCACCAACGAAGCAATTTAGGTACAGGGTCAAGGTTTGAGAAAGTTGCTTCCAATTTCCAAGTGGTAGGAGTTTGGTGTGCAGAAGGAAAAGAATGGCAGGGACAATTTCTTTCCCCCACCACAATATAACCTAACAATGGGACCTTTCGATCCCACCACTTCTATTATAAAATGTTAAACAGGTGTCGTAGGCAACTTCTTGGTGATTAGATACAACCTCCCATATGTGCCATGAATGAGTTCAGTCTTTGACAATGTGGTTGGCACGAGGGAAGAAGGAAAGATGGCAGGGAGTGGGAGGAGCTGACTCTCGTGGAAAAGGTCAGCTCCATTTGCAGTCCAAAAACCAGTGTGCACATGAATGAGAGGATTGGCAGGTAATTTGGAAATTGGAGAGGAGAAGATGTACATCAAAAAGAGACGAGGGGCTACCAAATGCCACAACAAAACTACTTCAGCTACAAATAGGAAACTCCAAATGACAATTATAAATATTTAGCCTTAGATGAGAGTTCAGTAATTTTAATAGGAATTAAGAAGATTTTGATATATTTAAAAAATATATAAAATGATAAACTATTAACTTTTTGCTCGCTTAGTCTTAGACTCGTGTGATATTGTATTTGTTTATTATGGAACAATGATAATTAGAAAAAGATGAGTCATGACACTAGCTAATAATATTATAAAAATAAAATGATATTTGTATTTATTTATTATGGAACAATGATAATTAGAAAAAGATGAGTCATGGCACTAGCTAATAGTATTATAAAAATAAAAGCATTGTAAGTTTATTCAAAGTCATTGTAATTGATATGGTTCGACACCTAACTAATTCCGTTAGATAGATTCTGACAGAAAATAATTTTTTTTATTAGATTGTATTTTAGGTATTTGAAAAGGATACAACTTTTTTATCAGTCTTATTTATACAGGGGACGATATTTGTGAAAATTCTAAAATATAAAATTTTTTCTTGTGAGGCCATTTCCTATTATGCAAAACACAATTTGATGTCGTGAATCTTACTAATTTTTTTTTCTTTTTTCTTCTTCTTCAGAATGTATGGGGCTTTTATCTGCTTTCTTATGACTGGTTGTTAGCATCTCTTGTTGTCTTTGCGCAATGCACTGACTGTTAGCTGGGACGGAATGCTTTGGGAGGTAGTTGGTGTGAGATCAAGATTCATATTTGAGCTGCGTGTCATCTGCTCCATTTTGATTCACTTTTCTTGTTGCCCCTGATGGATCCACCATCTCCTGCTCCTCTTGATCCCGAGGTGCCATTCCTCCCACCTGCACCACCACCACCACCACCACCACCACCAGGCATTCTGGATTCATGGTGAGTATTATCGTACCACACTACCAATCGCTCTTCATCTTTCTGGCATACCATGTGGACATCTTGCTCATTTGGTTGGTCTCTTCCTCCAAAAAATTGCAGCCTGTGGTGTCTTTGCTGCTGTGGATTGTTTACGAGTTGCTGCCCACCACTGTTTCAGCCTGGACCCCCTCCTCCACTCTAAATCCATGATGTGGAGGAATCGGATGGATGCTTTTTAGTGTGTGTCTCCACCTGTGATCGAAAAGAGAGATTGGAATGGGATGTTTTGATATGATTAGAACCGCGACTTAATTTTCTTGATTTGTTGATCCTACATTTGTGGCCAAAAGTGGACTCTTCATGTTCTTCCGATCAGCAGGGAAGCTCCTTCTTAATCTCCAATAGTGTCAAAAACAAAAAAAAATCCCGAGATTTTCTGCAGAGGTATATGATAAACAAGTTGTGTAATGTTCATTTGTCTGTACAACATACATTATGACACACGTCACCATTTTAATTCCCTGAATACAATGCAACTTAATAACAGTAGTCTTTCCTCTCATACAATGACCGTTTAACAAACAATTTCAACGCTTGTCTTTTCTCTGTTGTCAATTAATGTTAACATAATAAGCCATTCCAAAAGCCAACTGACTGCCTCTTATAATTGACCATTATTCTGACTGACGATGTGATAACACAACCTAACTTGTTTCATGCAATCCAGTTTGTCGGGAATCCCTAGGAAAGAATACCAAATCTGTGTTGCCATAAAAGTATTATTTGTCACTTCAAACGACTAATGCTACCTTATCGAGAACAATCTGCCATCACTCTCCAAGGAATGACGGACAAAACTGCGATTTCGATGAACATTAAAGAGTATCATCATGTCTTACATAAGCACAATGAAGATCTCTTGATCACAAAAAAATAAAAAAAAGGAAAAAAACAAAACGACAGCCGGTGCAGGTAAAAATTACCCATAAATCTTAAAACCCAGACTACAAAGAGCAAGAATACCTTTGCATGAGAAACATTCCTAATAGATATACTGCCTTAAAGCATTGAAGCTGCTGCTCAAAGAGGCAAGTACAATTCCAAAATGCAAGTCAGCAGACACACCGGGTGGTGAGGAATCGGCGTCATAACAAATCATCATTAAAATAAATATAAAATCGGCAACCATAACAAATCATCATTTTGCGATTAGACAATCTCAGAGTCCACTCTTTTCTGCTGTATTCAACACAGTACATAAAAAAACGATTCAGCACATTAAAAGGTTGTTTTATCTTCTACCCAGCCCCAAAGCAAGCTAACAGTTCACGTCATCCTTCTCTTACCATACAAACTTAATCAGTACCTGAAAATATGCACTACATGACATCCCTCATTGAATCTCAGATCCTCACTTGGGATTCCTGAGTACAATGATGACAGAGTCCCCTCGAAGGAACATCTTACTGATGAATCTATCCTTGTTGACTGGAAGTGCTTTCTTCTTTCCCTTGCCTGTCTTGGGTATCTGCAATGATTAAAACACAAAAGTTATAGAAAATGCTGGATTGAGGTGACTGGTGAAATAAAGTTACCTCAGTCCACATTTCCCTAACATTTTCAAGAACCATGTTACAGTGGCGATCAAAAGCTCTTACACGGCCAAGTAGCTTCTTGTTGTTCCTGCAATTGATAAGCACCTGTTGCAGCAAGTTTCAGTATAGCTGCCTAATTACATCCCAAATTCTAAAATAAGAAAGTATTCATGACAAGCATACGATGCCAACTGAAGATGTTCTGTTACTAAAAGTGGGTAAACAAAATAAAAAAGGATGATATTTTGGTTGTCTTGCATTTAAACAATTGCCCAAATAACATGCCCCATCATTTGCCATCATCTGCAACCAAACTTTTCCAAGAAAGGTAATGCTGTCAAGATATCTGCAAATTCTTTGTACATAATCTTGCACGATGCAGAAGAATAACACAATTATGCATCCATTTAAATAGCCTAATCCATGAAACAAGTTACCAACATACACTAATACAAGTGATCTATGATTACAAAAATAGCTCTCTTCCCTGCCCCCACATTAACATAATAGAGCATGTAAGACTCCTTGTACCTGTGTATTATTTTTGACACTCATCATCAGAACAGAGAGAGGTCCTGTGTTGAATTCCTCCTCTTCTTTCTTGGCCTGAACATATAAGTTTAAGACGTTAAAATAACTAATCAAACACCTTGGACAGTGAAAAGATGTAATTTCACTGATGAACAGGATTGCCAGAAATAATGTAAAGTGGCTTTGCAGTCACTAGCAAGCAAACTCAAAGACCATCTATGAATGATATCATAGTTTCAAAACTCTAGTTTTGGAATGTGAAAGATCATGCAAGAGACACAGCTTGTCAATTCCAGCTACTAGTCGAGGGGAGGAAATTAATGTAGGAAGTCACAAAAAATTCACTAGTCAGTCCTACAAGTTTTTAAGCTATAATCACATTTTACGGTGACCTGTATCAACAAAATGTGTGAATTATGTGATTTTTCAACATCAATGCTATTTGAGCTCAATAGATTAGAAGCTTTGTGTTGTCATTTGCCTGAAAAAAAAAAAGAAGACCATTTACCCTCTGTATTCCCTGCATCATGCTCATCTTAGGGAATGACACTGCAGATAATATTCACAAATGAATCATAAATCATGCTGCTGGATCTAGCAATTTTTGATGCCATCTTATTCAGACGAGCAAAAGAAGTTGAAAACACATAAAAGATCCCTGACTAGCTGCATTGACAAAAGTACCTATATCATTTCTGTTATTGGTATAATATTGCCTAGACCTTCCACCTAGAGCTGCATTTATTAGCAAATTCACTCTGAACCAAGCATACTGTTGTAGGCATAGTAATACTAGCATACAAGAGGACATATGGAACGTAAAATATTCTCAACACATTCAACTGAATTTAGAGCCAAAACATGCCAAACCTTGAAACACATATATTAAGTCAAATTAACTTAGTTCACTGCAGATGGATAATAGCTTAGGATAATATACTTGGAATAACTAATTTTAAAGATGAGCATAAGTATTCTATGTTTCAACCATGGAATTTGCCATCAAACAAAAGAATATTCTACATACTTGGAAGAAGTGGCAGACAAAATCATGTATGCAAATTCTATCATATATCTATTATTTGAAGCTCTTCAAAATATCTTAGTTATTATGCAAATTTATAGATAGCATGAAGACTATCATCTCCCAGCTCAATATTCAAATGCCCTAAAATAAAATGAGTAATATCAATCTTTGATAAGCCTTAGATAACATAAAACAACGATAAGTTCAGAAAGATGCCATGCTGTATAAATATCCATGCAAGAAAAGACAAAGTGCAGAAACTTTAGAGTAGAAAACATACATTAGTTTCATCCTCCATTGGCCTACTGCAAAATGAAACAGGAAGGGTAAGTCAAAACAAATAAAAGAAGATGAACTAATAATATGCAGCAGTATAATAACAATTAAAAGCTTGATCTCCATGAATAGGGAACTTACATAAAACATTAAATAAAATCCCCAAAAGAATTTTAAAATATAAACTTAAAACAGAATGAATCAATTGTAGACCTAAGATTTAACTTGAACTAACTGAAACCCAAGAGGACTTATCTGCACTAAAAAGTATGCAAAAATTTCCTTAAAACATTCTTGAGGTACTCAAGAATCTAAATCTGAGATAGAAAGTGTTAGGAACCTTTTATTTTCTAAGCTTGAATAATGTTATGGAGTTGTTTAGTTCAGTAGACAGTCCGATGGTAATTTATTTAATATTTAATTATTAAGCATCCGAATCCTGGTGGGCTCTATAAATAGGGATGTAACTGTTTCTTTTGGAATAATAAAAAATTATTCAGTCTTTTGGTTAAACCTAGGAGGCCGATCCCCTCGAAGTGATCAAATCCTTTATTTTTTTTCCCTTTTCTTCCACTACTTCCTCTTTTCTACGTTAAAACCCTAAAGGGTCTTAACAAAAAAGAGGCCGGGTTTCAGCTGAAAATGAAATAGTCTGGAACAACTTGATCCATTTCGACTGAAATTGATTGATATGAACCAGAATTGATCAAAATTCAACAAATAGTCTTGCAGAGTTTGCTACTTTTAGGATTTTGAAAATTTCAAGCACATGGTAGTTTGAGAAGATTTGACATATATTCAGTGGCTTCAGCTATTGAGTGGAATAACTAATTCATGGCTATAATACTATTACATGTTTGGGGATTTAGTACAGATTTTTTTGGTTATTCACTTACATATAAGAGGTTACATGACTGCTTAAAGCACTTCTAAGTCCATATAAAATTTCTTTAAAAAAGAAAAAGTTATTGATATTCTAATCCTATAAAAAAAGTAGAAACAGAACATTGCACAGACCATTTAATGTTTTAAATTTTGAGTTATCCAAATGACTAGCATAAATATGGAACTTGTGGTTGTATGGCATTAATTTTTAAAGCAATCTAAATGAAAAACACAGTACATTTAACATAGATAAGATAAGGTATGTTCTTCACATACAATATGGGTAATCAGTTCAAAAGCTAATTATGACTCTGGTTCTTGTTCATGTTTTCTGCCTCAAACAACCAGATATGTTTTCTAAACAATGGAGTGTATCACTTCCTTCCACTCACTTTTTTTCATCTCACTAGTTTTAAGTATTTCATAAGGCTAATTACATTTTTGGTTTAAAAATATTGAAATCTTGATCAGATTTCTGGTTTCGATTCTCAATTTTTCTGTGCATGTTTACGAAGGATCACTAGAATAGATAGCTTTAGATTATTTGAAACACATGTCACAGAATAAGACCATGCACCTGTTTGAATCTCAAAATGCTTACAGGATTAACTTAGCATAAGTAACTTTGAATTCTTCGAATCACATGCACAGCAGTCACAATGTAGAAAAGGCAGCCAAACCTATTTAGTGTTCAAGTTCAATACCTTAGATGAAAGTAAAAGTAAATAAATTTTCCAATGAATTAGTTGGATCAAGTTTTCATGTCTTTTGAGCTTCATGAATTATTACCATATTTTTCTGTAAGTTAAAATATAAATTGTTCAGATAATAGAAACACTGGAGTTCACAATCATGATATGATCAAAAGTATGTCTTTCATAATAAAGTTAAATGCAAGAAAGCTAATAAATTCAAAAAATTATTCAGAAATTAAGTTTTGGTGGACAACGACCAACAAATTTCCCAAAAAAAAAAACCCCAAAAAGTGAGATAGAAATTCTAAGCAATGTAACTTCTAGTTTAGAAGCGTATCCTGAACTGTTTTTGTTTTTTATCGGCTAGGACATAGAGACCAAAGTTCATTCAAACTAGACAATTTAGAAACCAACCAAGATTATAGATTACAATGGATCAGGTTTCTTTTCCAAGTACTTAGGCCTATTCGACTCGCTAAATCCGGCTTTGGTTAACCTTTAATTAGGTGGTAATGGACTTGAGTCACTGGGTTACATGTGACATTAGATTACGCTAACAAGATCTATTTCGAATCATATACTCTTCAAGCACATTAAAGGAACATAAAGTCCTTATGTGTATCCCTTCGATAAGGCAATCAAAATAATGTTTCCACGTACACAATTTCTACGGCTCAAATTCCATGTCTTCGGGGAACAGAAAGACTACGAGACATTCCTGCATATGATGCTCATTTGATAGCTTCACCACCCGAATAAACCCTACGCATCTTGCGTCTTCATGCAACCCTCACTCCCAACTCATCAATCAGCAAAAACGGCCGCCCAGGAGTATTTAGCCGAACGAACGGGAAGATCAATTAACACGCAAAAGAAGTATCCTAAACACTCCACCGCGAACAAATGCAAAAGAATTAGCAGTTCATCAAAGAATCCAGAATAAGAGTGTGCCGCTCGCACAATGCAAGAGAGCGTAAGGTACACAAAGATCCAATCTTCGGGAATAAAAAGCAAAAATACCACAGCGGGAAGAGTAAAACTTCAGAGAGTCCAACCTTAAAACCCTAACTCCTAAACAGTTAGAAAAAGCCGCGAGTTTTCCACAATAAAGTGTGCCAATCGCACAATGCAGAAGAAAACAAAGTGCACAAAGACCCGATCTTCAAGAAGAAAACAAAGAGAATAAAACCTCAGGCAGTTCGAATCGCGCTTCGGGTTCTGTCTCCTCTCGCTGATTCTTCCCGACGAAACCCTGGAAAGAGAGAGAGCACGACGCGCTGAGAGCTTCCACTTGAGCCAAGGCCGAACCGGGGTTTCGGCCGCTTTTGAATCAGTTGGCCTGTCACGGTTCTGTATCGGTCGAGTTTAGACGACCCACCCGATATTTGGATTGACTCTATAGGGAACAAATATCAATTATATATCATAAAACATTCACGCACAATTTTGCATAAAAATCCAAATAAATATATATAAATATATTATATATATATATATATATATATATATATATATATATTAAAGAGAAGGGCCCACGTGGGACCCATTGGTGAGGCCATTTCCAGCTCCAGTCCTAATGCAGCGGACAGGCGAGACCAAAGTATTGTATAAGCGTATATAAAAAGGTGCTTTTGTTCAGGTTTTATAGCGTGGTTTCTTATATCTAATTAATAAAATACCTCCAATCGATTTGAATTTTAGATAAATATATAAATACTTAAAACGATATAATTTGATAATCCAAATCTTATTTGATTAAGTTGCTAATGTAAAATTGTATACACCCGAGTGAGTTAATTGTTCTTTATTGTAAGTGTATAGAGAGAAGGGTCCACGCGGGACCCACTGGGAAGGCCATCTTCAATTCCAAGCTTTATGTGGGTAAGCGAGATGAGTCTTCTACGAGTATACTAAAGGGTACCTTTGTTCAAAGTTATTTCGCGTGTTTTTCACAATATATATATATATATATCTAATTTTCTATACTAAAATAAATAATTGAACCACATTATAATTTATTCATCCGAATCTCAGTTGATTAATTTGCTAATGTAAAATTTCTTACAACTGATTTAGCTATCGTTGTTTATTATCTTGGGAATGATCCATTTTAGTTTTGGAAGAGATATAAAAAAGAAAGACCACATTTCATGGTCTCTCTTATGCTCCCATTGCTAAAGGAACAAGATAAGATGTTTCTTATTAATTCGTTTTTTTTTTTCTGTGTGAATTATGTATCGTATGATACACGTTAAATTTATTTTTTTTTGTATGGCGAATGAGCATACCACTACAAAGATAACATTTGACATTTCATATAGCTTATAACACAATTTAGTACTCAATATTTTTTGCAATTAAGCATACTAATTTACACTAGGATAGATTCTTGAGAGATAATAATTCATAGGAAAAACATTTGGACGTGAATTTTTTTCTCATTTGCTCGTTCTGCTGATTAGATTATGACTCCAATGATAGGTTTCAAAAAAAAAAAAAAAAGTCTTGTTCTATGTTGTCTAGATTTTCCAAAAGATATCAAACCCTTTTTGGAAATATTATATTTTTGGAGAGAAATAATCTTAGTTCTAAAACCAATTTTATAAAATATTTTTCTCAAAGTTTATATATTTTTTCATTGATTGAAAGCTTGTATACATACATACATACATATGTATTACATGGGGTTTTAGCATGTATGCATGTGCTTCATAAAATTTTTTATATAATCCTTTAAAAAAGTAGACATGCTTACGATAGTGAAATTATTCTTTTATGATCTATGAGATCAAGATTCTAATCATGAAAATAATTTGTCTAGTAAAATTGTATATATTATTTCCCTAGATTCAATATTGATTGGAGACTCTATATTGAACGCACGAAGTATGCCCCTTTTTGATTAAAAATAAATAATATCATATTTAAGAAAAAAATAATTCGATAAAATAATAGGGCACAAAAAAAAAAAAAGAACCTAAAACTTTGAATAAAACGTAGGATGAAGTGAGCCATTGACTTTGACGTTACGAGGAGGAGGAAGAGAACGACACATGTCATACTAATAACAAGAATTCCCAAATATGGGAGCTGACCTTTTGGTCAATGATTTAGCACCTACCACTTGCCTTTTTCCCGAGTAGACCAGCTCATTAGTGTCCCTCGTTATCCATTCCCTGATATTTATTGCCTATTTGAGGCCTAAACTAACTCAAAGGCTTTTTCCACCACTAAAATTTAGTAATCAAAATGTAGTAGTACATTGCATTGCATTGCAAACAAATGATCCATCAATGATGATTCGATTTCTTCTTTTAACACACAACACCCATGTAAGCGTGCATGTATTGCTACAAGAAAGAGGAAGCAGAGCACGTCTTCCGACTCTAGAATCTAGTGGTGTGTCAGAATGTTACCAGTACCATTTATTTATTTATACACAAAATTAAGGGTAAAAAAGATTTTAGTGGTAGGAGATTCATTGGAAGATCCATGAAGAGGACTTTTAGACTGGTCTAAGTTTGATAGAATTTTTGTGGAAGGTCAGATGATCCTAAAGGTCTCGAACAGGTTTCTTAGTGTTGCTAAAAACAATAAAGTCATTTTATTTTTTGAAAATTTAGAAGCAACACAAGTATTTTCAAGTAAAAAAGTCAAAGAGTTTTATTCCATCACATACTACACACATTCCTAAGAAGAAAATAGTCCATGTCAACTTTGAAGGATGAGAGGCTGAGACAAAGATAAAAATGTACCTACCTGCTTAAGTTATAATCGAAAAACATATGAAAAAGAAGAGCAATTCCAGGATGGATGCTGAATCCTGTTCATCCAATTGGTGGGACATTGGAGTCTTGCTTTGCTATTGGCACAGTTAGTATGCCAAATAAAACCAAGAGTCGTGTGAGGATGGCACCACAGCCAACTCATGGTTTGCCTCAGGAGCTCCTACAATTGTGTGGGTTTTTTTTAAGCCGACAGAGGAGGACAACAAGTTTAGAGAGAGAGAGAGAGAGAGAGAGAGAGAGAGAGAGAGAGAGAGAATTGGTTGTATTGCTTTGAGCAATTCAAGGAAGGGAGGAGGAGAAGAGCTTAAGAAGGGTTGGTGGTGGTGGAGGAAGTGGTGGAGGTGGTGGGAATTTGGAGTTAATTGGGCCTCCTCTGATTCCCCTCTCTCGTTCTCTGAGAGGCGGGGAAAGGTAGCGTCAGACATCACCAACATATATATACTACTACTACTGCTACTACAACGACACCTCCCGCCCTCCTTCCCTCTTTGTAATTCTTACAAAGATTACATGTTTATCACAACCACCACCGGCAAGGCGGCAACACATATTGCCATCGAACATTGATTCGCTTCCCGCAGCTGCCAACTTCAACATTTACTACGGTCGCTGCTGCTGAGGATTTGCTCTCTCCTACATCTTCCTCAGCGGTAGGAGAATATAAAAAAGGTCGCACCTTTCTGAGGCATTTGAGCTCGGAAAGAGAGAGAGAGGGAGGGATTCCAAGGTGTATCTTTAAGGGGGACGGAGGGGATCGAAACATGGAGGGGTGGCTGCAGCTCGTCCGTTGCAATCGTCTGCGGCTGCATTACACGCGGAAAAGATACTTCGTCCTCGAAGGTAACGCCCTCAATTGCTACAAGGGCGTGCCGGCGTCCGACAGAGAGGTACTCGGGACCCCTCCCCCTCGCATCTCCCCACTGATTTCTTGGTTTGTCTTTGTCGTACTCGTTCCGTCAATTTCGTTCAAGAAAAAGAAAGAAACATGCGTTTTTGCTTGTTTCGTTTGGATAATGAACGAGAGAGAAAGATTTTTTAGCTGTTGGTTTGTTTGTTAGGGAAAACGATGGGATCTTTTAATCTTTTCTTCGATTGGTTGAATACGAAACGTTTGGTCTGTTGGAAAGAGAGATGTTTGGGGCACTGCTCTTCTTTCCATGATGGACATTTTTGTTTCTTCTTGTTCTTTGTCGGAGTTATGTTTGATTTCTGATCGTGTTGAATTTAATGTCGCCGAATGGAAAACGGCATTTGTCGGCTTTCAAAGGAACATATGCTCTAAATCCATGCAATTGAACAACCAATTCAGAGACAAAGATGCCATTTTTATTCTCTAGTACGTGCTTCTTGATTAATTTCTCCGTTGAATGATATTTAAAGCAAAAGAAAGCAAGAGGAAGCGCAGTGAAGTCGAGTTTTGACAATGTTGTTAGAAGTTCAAGTTTGATTATTACTGGTAATGGAAGTAAGTGTTAGGGTCAGTGTGTTATTGCATGAATCTCTTTTCTAGACTCTTTTCTATCATGTGAAGTTTCCATTTGGATATCCGCGTAGGCTCATAACTGTTTGACTATTAAGCATTATATTCATGAAAAAGCATAATGATCATGCTAAAATTCTCATCAGTTCTCGTTATGTGCATCTGTTGTACTCTCAGGTTCCTTTAAGAAGTGCATCAATTTGTTCCAGCACGCGTATCACTGACAATGGTAGAGAGAGCATACAGAGAAATGTATAGGCGATCCCTGATCATCTTTACTTGCAGAACATACTTTTAACTTTTCTGGTTCATTTCACAATTTCAAAATTTTACAAAGTTTGTTTCTTGGTTGTAAATGTTAGTGGTTGTTGCCAGGTCTTATATATATTTACCATCTGTAACACTTCCAATCCCAGCAATCAATTAAAGGTACACGAGTTTGTGCCTAGAGCGACAAATACCAGTACTTGGTTTTTGGTTGCCGGTTCTGATTTGGTCATTTGGCAATGGTCTGAGATTATTTTAATACTGCAGTTGGGCGCAAGGAGCTCTGAAGAAGCAGCTAGGTGGATCAAAAACATAATTGAAGCTGCATTTATGGTTTGGTGCCTTCTCTGGTTGCTTTGATATTTGTTAACATATATATCATAACATATTTTGGTGTTTGCAGGAGAACCCAAACAAAGAAGAAAACAATGTGGCTTGTACAAAGAGAAGACGACAATCCTTTAGGTCATACATCACTGTTTCTTTACATTTAGCTAGTTTCATGTTGGACAATAGTAGTTCAATTTTGACAAGCGTGCTAATCTTATTGGTTCATTGTGGTCATATAAACATTGCTCTCTTGTCACATGGGTGAAGGTACAGTTTTTTTAGGTTACATGCCCAATTTGTCTAGCATTTAGCAGTTCTTATGCTGCTTTACATTCTACAAGTGGCTATTAGATCAGCATCATCATGAAATTTATGAGATTATACAGGAAGAGGAAGAAAATATGGGTGAAGAGACAATGTTGTGAGGGTGTGGCCTTGTGACTGCATCAGCCTAACTGCCTAAGTAGTGCCTAGACCGTCAAGGGTACCAGCTAATGGACTTTAGATGGCCCATCTAAAACGTTCAAAAAACAATCTCAATGACAAAATAACGACCTTATTTTCTTATTTTCATTCATGTAGTTGACCAAACAAAAAATGTGCAAAAGCGAGGCCAGATTGCTGTAGCTGTGACAATAGATGTTACTTCATTAAGAAAAAAATAATGCAATTGCTTGACTATCTATAAAAAATATAATAGTTAGGAAGCAGTATCTCTTAAGTCTCAAGTGCAAATAAGAAAACAGGAAAAGACCAAATAAAAAAATTCTTATGTAATCGCACAAAAAGCGAAAGACATGAGAAAGTGGCATCAATTATACGATTCAGAAAACAAGAGGATGCAATAATATGTCATGATACAGAAACAGTAACAGCACATAGAAAAGAAATGAGAGGCACTTAAGCACCAGCAGCAGAATTAGTAGCAAATCATGTTAAAACAAATAAAATAATAGAAAAATCATAGGTAGTAGTCATTTCGTTGGTAGAAGCAAACAGAAAGGAAAAGAAGAATTATAGCCTAAAACAAAAAAAACTGAATTTTTAAAAATAAATTTGAAATGATGAGAAAAAAGGTATTGAAATTAAAGGAAAATATCGATGGTAGGTAGCAACGAATATAGTTTAACAATAGCAGGAGCAATAGGTCAAGAGATAACTGAAAGGAAAACAAAAAACAAAATAAAGTGAACTTTGAAAACAACATGGGCCCAGACCAAAATGCACTGCATGAGGAGAAGGAACAAGAAAATGGAGGAAATAAAAAAGGACAGAAGCTAGACAATGTTTGCATATCATGCTTTCAAGTTTCAACAGTATCAATCATGATAAATTATACAGGCTGACATGACCCAGTTAATTGGTTTTTGGGTCTACCTTTAGTTTAACAAATGTGAGTGTAGATATGTTTTTTCACATTAACCATAATGAAGTGATGGAAAAAGATTTTTCACAGACTTCAGTCAAATTGTTTATATTTCAGTGTCAAGTTAGATATGTTTATATATATATTTTTTCAGATTAAATTATGGATATGCAAAAATTTATCCAATATGAAGTTGAAAGTTAAGCTGCTTTGCTTTATGGTTGACAAAATAAATTTCAAATCAGAAGGCTGCCTAGTGGGGAATGCCATATGTTCTATAATGGTGGTTTTTAGTAACTTGAAGGTTCTCTGTGGTGAGTGATAGTCGATTCTGATTTATGTAAGCTTCAGTATTCATGTTGAATTGTCCGGAAGGACTAGGATAAAATGAGTTTCGCATAGATCGACAAAAGATGCTCAACCATCATGGGACTACTTGTTTGGTATCCTTTAGTTGTTGTTTATTGGTTCATATTTATTATTAAGATGGATATAGTACCTGGACTGTTAAATTTTGATGATCTTTTGTCAAAACAAATGAAACAAATTTTTATTCATTTCACTCTAGGTCTCCTTTTGTGTTATAAACAGGATAACATATCGTTATGGCTTCTATCCTTCCATTAGTTGGAATTATTTTGTAGTGGCTACATCAAAGAAATGTTCCGTAGGTGAAGATTTGTGGAAGTACTTGTGATCTTAAGCTAGGTTGTCTTCCAGACCAGTCTCTGTTAAAAAGTTTCAAGATCCTTGTGGTACCAAATATTTTGTAGGCTAGAACTATGCACTCCAGGACATGTGCATACATGGTTCCTTTGTGTTTCATGAAGCATGATGGTTGACTCTTAACCTTTGCTTCCTAATGTTATAAGTCAGCTTTTTGTTTTAGGATATTGGCTGCTAAAGCATTTGTTTATGTAGTTCTCATTGACTAGTATCATAATATCCAGGTTGAACCACAGAAACGTGAGGAGTCGCATGCACTCCATAGGTAAGCCTGGTTTTATTGGCTTGGTCCGATCTCTTTTTCATACAAAATAGCTCATACTATTTTGTCAATCCCTTAGCAGGTTTTATTGGCTTGGTCTGATCTCTTTCTACCTAGTTGTTATATTTTCTTACCTTATTCAAACTCTCTAGATTGGACAGTTCACTCATGTATGCATGCTGATCCACTGATATTTGATGCCATTTCTCCTTCCATGTGGATGATAATTGGCTGCAAAAATGGTAATATCTTGGAATTTTCTTTTATTTTTCTAATTGAAGTTCTAGAAGACATAAATATTTTTTTTCATATAGGCTTACGGCTGTTTAAAGAAGAAAAAGATATTGATTCTCCTACCAAGGTATCTATATCACTCCAAAAGAGGCATGATCTTGGGTTTCTTAGTGAACTAAAAAAAATTCTACATTCCTCAGTATAGGGATGATCATCCAGGTATGATGGCAGTCGGTGTCATTGATGCATCTTCTGAGGCCATTTTCCAGACAGTGATGTCTCTTGGACAGTCAAGATCAGAGTAAGATTGCAACTTTCTAACTGTCCAGAGCTTTATGTCATATGACATCATGTGTGCTCTTTTATTTGTGCCATGGTGATTTACTATTTGATTCAAGTAAAACACTGGACAACAAAATTTGCAATTCGACAAAATCATTGCCCTCTGTGATTATATAATCAGAGGATTCTTTAATCCACTGGTATACAATGCAAACCACAGTTACGCATAACAGACAGATTTAGTGCAATCTGGTACCAGGTCTTCAAAATTTAGGAAAGCTTTGTGACTGTCAGTCAAAAAGGGACGAATAAAGGAAATCAAATTCATAATTGAGTAATGCAATTTACTAAATATAGGTTTTACTGTACTTTTTCTAATAAAAGAAGCATTTAAATATCTTGCAGATGGGATTTTTGCCTGTTGGAGGGTAATGTGGTTGAGAGCTTGGATGAACACACTGATATTATCCACAAGAAGTTGCGTGGTGATTGGCTACCATGGTTAGATATGGTTTCCATTTTCATTTTTTTTAAAGATTGAGTTGTCTGCTAGTAGGTGATCGCCTCTTGCTCGATACTATTGCATTGATTTTTCAGGGGAATGAAAAGAAGGGATTTAATATTAAAGCGTTCCTGGAGGAAGGAAGATGATGGAAGATATGGTATTGCAATTTATCAATTCTTGAAAAATTTCATGACCAGAGTTTTACCATGAACTAATAATTACTTTTTTAAAATTTCAAACAGTTATCCTATACCACTCAGTGATCCACTATAAATGCCAACCTGAAAGAGGCTATGTTCGTGCTTGTCTTAAAAGTAACGTATGCTTACTATTTAGCAATGAAACTTCGGTGAAGACTGGGTTAAATTGTCATAAGCATGCAAGATTAATTATTGTCAATATTTGAGTTGTTCTTTCGTCTGCCTGTTGTAGGTGGAGGCTATGAAATATCTCCCGTAAACCAAGGAAAACAATCAGTTGTGAAGCATATGCTTGCAATTGACTGGAAATTTTGGAAATCAAATATGTTTACCTCATATGCAAGTATTACAATGAAGATGCTAGGAAGGGTTGCAGGTATTGTTTTTATCATGAGAAATTCTTTTGTGATTTTCCAATAACATATTCTCTATCTTATGATTTCTGATTGTGTGTTGAATATTAATTTCAATTTTGTACTGAGCAGCTCTTCGAGAATTTTTCCGAGCAAAACTTGGTAACTGTGCATTCTCAGATTTCACATTAGATGGTCTGACAAGAGAGATTATATTGCCACAGATTGAGGAACAAATTAAACTAGACATGCAAACAGTTGATGAGAATAGTAAAATTGAAAACTTTGTAGAAGAGTCACAAATGTCTCCTCCCAGACATACTGGCAATGGATCATCAAATCAACTGAATGATGCAGCTGATGAATTCTTTGATGTTCTCACTGAATCAGAGTATGATCAAACAGAACACTTTTGTCCTTCTGATGAAGGCATGCAATCCCAGGTTAGACTTTTGTCATGTGATGGTTTTTTGCTGGAAAGCAGATAATGCTTCTCTACCATTCTATTTTTGTTCCTCGTCCACCTCTCCAGTAATTAGTAAATATTGAGATTTGCTGATTCCCTTCTCAAACAGAGTAATTGTTCGATCCATTTAAACCTAGCATCTATGTCCCTAGTAATTGTTTGTAGTTTCTTTTTGGGCTTGGCTGTAGTTTAATTTGCTGACAACCAGTAATGAAAGAATTCCAAATCAGCCATGATGAAGATAATGATGTAGTTATTGAGTTAGTGATTACTAACACTAATATGGTGATAACTACGAGGTGCTTCATGCCATCCATATGCTATCCATACAATGACACAGGGAGTTCTGTGCTTCATATCTTCATGCCACATCATGCTGTTGCTCATATGATTTTCATAGTCACATATCCATAGTGATACCCTTCCCATGTTCTGGTTTCATGCTAAAATAATAAATTCCATGTTAATTATTATTGACTGCCATGGTTATATTTTATATACTTGAACATGTTGAATACAACTTATTATGAATCTCATCGAGTACTTCTAAGGAATTGAGCTGCTATTGACTGGTAGCCTAGGACCATTCCAAAAGCTGACAGTGTTCACTGAAAATCTAATATGATATGTAAAATATATTGTATTGGTGACCTAGAGAAGTCTGATAGAAGGATGAATGCCTCCTGGTTCTTATGTATATAACTGCACTTTATTCTTTGATTGTAAAAAAGTCCAGTTTATTCAGTATCGAAATGATTCACTTGCAAGACTTAATGGCTATATAATTCCTGATCACATGTGGTACATGTTTTGTGGGCATTCACAAGCATCATGTACTTGAAGATCAACCATGTAAGATAAGTTAATTGTACATTTATGTTATTAGACTGCACATATCTTAAACCATGATGGCTGAAATAACAATGTTATATACTCCAGAAAATTATGAAGTTGCATAAACATGTTTTCTTGGTTCATGCTGTTCTCTTCTTGGGAAATCATGTTAGTTATATTTTGCATGATATTTTGTTTCTCAGTTAATTCAAGACCAATGCCAAGACAAGTTACCTACAACTGCAGTTCTCATAAAGAAGTTGCATGATATCACAGGTTCCATACTATTATTTTAGATTTTTATGAGACTGATATCATTGTTTTATCCTAATAATTGCTGTTGCATTTTATGTAATTTACTTGTTATTTCTGTGCTGAATTAGAAGATGAATCTATTGGAGATAGCATGCCATGTAGCTATGGGACCACTCTTCCAAAAGATCCAAGTTGTAGAATAGCTTGTAGTTGGGCAATGGCAGATCCTTCTACATTCGCAATTCGTGGTGAATCTTACTTGCACGACCATCAAAAGGTGCCTATTTAGTTACATGTTCATATTGTTTCACTTAAAACTGAAGAAATGACATGTTCTTTGCTTAAAATTGCTAGGCAATTGGCGAAACTCAGTGCATGATCATCACATGCATACGACTACTTTTTTCTAGGATCAATTGGGAAATAATTTAAGGAATTCTAAATCTTCTGCAGATTCCTTTTAATCTTAGGTTTGTGATTTTTCTAATCAAAGCAGTATCATATAAATTAAGTACCATCATCCTTAGTGATCATATATTGAGAGGATACCATTGTTTTATTTTGTGTTTGATAGTCAATTACATTAGTTCAGATCATATTTCCTTGGGAACCAGAAAATCCGAGTAATGTGCTTGAAAATTTGTTTCCTTAAACAAATATTTGGACAAGATGAGAAAGCACTCAAAACTTTTGGGCTAAAGATATCAAATTAATGCTTACCTGTTAAATATTTGCCACCCAACTTTTCCTTCTTCTCAACAGATGCCCCTTCTTTGTTCACATGCTATGATTCAGTAATGATCCCTTCTTTCAGAACACTATTTTGGAACTCAGTACTATCAGTAGCTGTCACCTATCTGTCCACAACAAGGTCTGACATATATGACCATTAGCTAAGCAGCTGGAGGCTTAGGTGATTATATAGACTGTCTTACAGTTTAGGCAGTGATTTAGATCATCTATTCTACACACACGATAACTTATGTGCACTCATGTGTTTACCAGTTCTTTTATGCATCAAATTGCCAATATAAAAGCCTCCTCAACTTTAGACTCATAACAGAACTTCCAAATAATGTACATGATACCACTTATCATCACCCACATTAAACAACAAGAAGTCTTTCCTCTTTGCATGCTCAAACCATTCAAGCACATCCTACAGCAAGCATCTCTAGTGTGCACTATCATCATTGAATTGTGACAGTTCTTCTAGATTCATCTAATATAACATACTGAAACTTGTCATCATGTATATTTTGTGAATTTGATTTATTGCAAGAGTATTAATCAATTTAACTTTTATGTAGGTAAAAGCCAATACTACCTTGATGCAGATGGTAGCTGCTGATTGGCTGAAATCAGACAAGCGTGAAGATAATCTTGGTAGTCGAACCGGGGGGATTGTTCAGGTATCTCTAGATATCACTTATAATACACAATAGTTATACTCTTATTGGAATTTCTGTCATAGTAGCTAAACTTTAAATCTTGCAGAAATATGCAGCACAAGGTGGCAGCGAGTTTTTCTTTGTTGTGCACATGCAGGTAAGTATATTTTACTTGATTTTTCTAAATTCAGGGTGGTGATACCAGTCTCCCATACCAAAAAGTAAATCCTTAATATCCAAGATTCTGATCATAGTCTATGCAAATAGGTCCCAGGTTTGACCACATACAGTCTAGCTTTATATTATATGATGGATACTCCACTGGAAAATGTTCCCTTTCTTAAAAATTTTGTCAGAGGAGATGATTCATATAGGAACTCAAGGTTTAAACTCATCCCATGTATATCAAAGGTATGCACACATAAATCTAATAGGTTCCAAGCTATCATCTGTTTAGTCATTATAGTTATACATTATTTTTTTCTTATATGTTTGATTTTTTTTTGGTGCTTCAGGGTTCATGGTTAGTGAAGCAAAGTGTCGGTAAGAAAGCGTGTCTAATCGGTCAAGCGCTTGAAATCAATTATTTTCATGGGAGCAACTACATTGAGGTAAACTTACATATGCTGCTGGCTACATCAAAGTTTCGCACAATGCCAAATAGAGCTTTTTGCATTAGGCAATACCCTTTTGACACTAGGGAGACATCAAGGTGTTTTCAACTGGTACTATTGAATTATAGCTGAGAATATGATATCATTCATGCATATATTTGTTGACAACTTCTGCATATGTTGTGTTATGTGTGACTCTAGCAATCTCCCAGGGAGTGTTTGTTGATTCATTATACTCGCTGGACATAATTCCCATTGCAATTTGCATCATTAGTTCCCATTTCAAAAATTAATGGTTAAGATCAACAAATGCAATTTCAGGAACTGATCAAGATCCATGAATGTAATTTCGGATATCAAACCTATGCCGGTCCATGGTTGGAGTATAAGTTTGGTCCATTCTAGTGTATCTACACATGGTATGTTAGAATATACCATGATAACGAATGCTGAGGAGGAGGGGGAAAAAGATGAACAAAAATAAAGGAAGAAGGGAGGCAGTGGAGGAAGAGGAGGTGAATGTGTACCTGCAAAGAAGTCCATGGGAGGTGGTAAGTGCATTGGTGGCAGTGAATGATAGCTGGCTTGATGCTTTGTGCATCAAAATGTAGTGGAGCGCTCATGATTGGGAGGTGGTAAGTGCATTGGTGGCAGTGAATGATAGCTGGCTTGATGCTTTGTGCATCAAAATGTAGTGGAGCGCTCATGATTTCGACGCTTCACGCATCGAGATGGAGAGGAGGGCTCACAAAATCGTGAACCCTAATTGAATTATATATATATATATATGTATGTATGTATGTATGTATGTATGTATGTATGCATGTATGCATGTATGCATGTATGCATGTATGCATGTATGCATGCATGTATGTATGCATGTATGTATGCATGTATGCATGTATGTATGCATGTATGTATGCATGTATGCATGTATGTATGCATGTATGTATGCATGTATGCATGTATGTATGCATGTATGTATGCATGTATGTATGTATGTATGCATGCATGCATGCATGAATGTATGTATGTATGCATATAATTGGACCGAACCGAACAACCTAAAATGGGTGTGGTTCGTATACTGGATCACGATCGGTACCAATTTGTTTGGGCAAAATTGCAAACCATGATTAAGAATTTCTTGGATCTATTCAAATATTAGCAAAAGAAAGGCTACTTAGATAAACTTTATTGCCAGAAGCATAAGCTTTAACTGTGAGTCTAGATGAAAACCTAACTTAAATGTTAAAAATTCTTGGAAAATAGCTATATTTAGTAATATGTGTGGGTATTTAACCTATTGCTAAGTTTAATTCTCTTGGATGGTTGGAAACTAAAATTCTTGGTGCCAAAGGTAATATTACTACTCAAAGATGGCATGGGAATAGTGGGTGCATCCAATTTAGGTTAAGTGATGTAATGCAGTATGACTTGCAATAATTTTTGCCAATATATGGTAGAAATGTTTTTCCTACCTTATCAAACAATCTAAGACGACATCCATGCATGTACTGTAAAATTGGTTAAAAATGTCCTCTATCTAAGCATGTCTCTTTTTTCTTCAAATGATCGCCACTTTGAGAATATGTTACAAATCCTTTGAGACGGTATAACTTGATGCACATTTTAAAGGTACTCCATCTTGTATTATTATTTCTAGGAGCTTATACTTTGTATGAATGTGAATATCCAGCTCGCGATCGATGTTGGTTCATCATCAATCGCCAAGGGTGTTGTCAGTCTCGTTGTTGGTTACTTGAATAGTTTGGTGATCGAAATGGCATTCCTGATTCAGGTATGCATTCTTTCTTATCAAATTGCCTGGATCAGCTTATATATGTTAATCTGGCACCAATGTCAGATCATGTCTATAACCAAAGAAACAAGCAACAAAGCAATCAAAAGTTTAATTTGAATATGATGAAACTAATATTCTTCAAGGCATGTCAGGAGAAAAATAACTTTCTTTTATATCAAAAACCTTTTCATGTTGATTCCATGCAGGGTGATACACAAGAAGAGCTTCCAGAGGTCCTTCTTGGAACTTGCCGGTTGAACCATCTTGATATCTCCCAAGCTGTTCAGATTAGTTCATGGTAATATTAAGATGAACTTGTTGCCTAATTTTGTTTTTTATGAGATTCTTTTCTATCAAAAACTTGGCTTGGTATGTTTATTCTCATCGTTTTGTTGATTTGCAGATCAATTTCATTGGATGATTCTTCCTAACGGTGTCAAATCAATGTATATTTTTCTTTAGGGTGGGGGAGGAAAACAATGTTGAATAGCTTTATGAACTTATAGCCAGTCAAAAGCAAACGATGAAAAAAGCTTAATGTTCTTGAGCAAGCAGGAGAACTACATTAATCCTGTGGTTGTGAAGAAACGTGATGTTCTGCAGCTGCTGGCCACAACTTGTCCATCTTACAATGTTCTCCATCGTCATCTCCACAAGGTCTGTTGTGTGTTTACACCAAGACCCAGTTGTGAACTTGGAGCATGTGATTAGTCTGTCATACAATGCTGGATCTCTTTCTGCTATGTTTGACATCATCAGGAAGTCATTCACATATATGAATCTCTATCTTCAACAGCTTTTTATCTGTGCCTCTGGTTGTTCACACACTTCTGCCAGCCATTTTGTTAAAACCTCAGAGATATGATTCATCTGTGTCGTATGCCAACTGAAGTTTTCAGAATCCCTGCTTGCAAAAACTTGTCCTTAGGAGAAAGATTAAATTGGTCTTCATTGCCAGTCTCAGATTACATTCTGAAGCTTGCACTAAATGCCTCCCCTCGATGCTGTTTTTTGATTTCTCGTGAATAAGTTCACATACTTTTCAAGTCAAAGTCAAGTTCCAAAAAGTCTCAAGAACTTGACCCCATTGGAGTCAAATTTCTTGGTTCCAGCCACTCCACTGAATGGTCAAAAGGACACTGGATACTGTGGTCTCACCCTCTTCATCAGTCTTTAGTATAGGTTCTATTAACTTCGTTAACTTTAAGTTATTAATTTAAAATGTTTATGCTAACAGTATATTCATCGTATCCTTGTAACTAAATAAATTGGCATATTACTGTATAAAACTTTCCTTTTATCCATATTTTCTAACAAATGTTTAGTTTTCTGAGGATTAATTGGAACATGTTCAAGTCGATATCAAAAGAAGCTACACCTGTCCTACGTCCAAAACAAAATCCGACAGAATCTATGTGACCTCATCTAAGCCTACGTTTACGTAGTGTGCTAAGTTCTCAACGATTCACCTAGCGTAATGTCTATGTTTAATTAATATAATATATGATATATTTATGTTATCGATTTTAATGTTAAAATATATATTTATGTTACACATAAAGTTCATTAAAATTTTAATTAAAATATATAAAAAATATTAATATCTATGTTAAGTATATTTTACATTGAAAAGGCATAGTCCTTCGACTTAATAAGACTAAGTATGTCAGTGGAATTGAGTTATGACATGTATGCTAGTGGATTTGAGTATGACAATAAGTTACGATAATAAACATATATATGGTGATTACAAATGATATTTGTATTATAATAAATCTTAAGTGATTTTTAAGGCTTGAATAAATTTGATCGTGCTTAAAGTATCTTAAGTAAATTCGAGGTTTAAACATCATATATATGAAAAATAATAAGTTACTTATATATAGATGGAGTAACGGATAATTAAGTAGAGAGAAAAATCAAAAAAATATTATAACTATAAATATTAAGATACATAAACAAGATTGAATGATGAATTTAGACTAAAAATATTATTTTTATCGAATTAAATTAGACTTAATTGAAGTTGCTGCATTACTAAAATTATATTGGTAAAAAAAGAATAAAAAACTTGAAATGAGACCTGATGTAAAAAAAACTTGAAATAAACCATAAATCTCAAGAAAACCTGGCACCTCTACCCAATTTTGGTCTCATCATCCTTACCTATCTGATAACCCAAAAATTTTCTCTCTCCTTCGGTTATTCTCCTAGCTCTTTATCACGTCTTTTTGGAGGCTAAGAATCCCTAGCTCTATTGTAGAAGAAGGTAAAAAAATCTAACTCTTCTTCTATTATACCTCAGCTTTAGTTTAGCAAATTGTAGACTAAAACTTTCAATAACTTTTGAGTAACCTAGAGTATGATTTAATATCTAATTTTTAGATATACTGTGTATAAATTTGGTATGATTGTAATGCCTCTGCTATGGCTTTAATCTAATATTAGTACAAGCAGTTTTGAGTATCCCAATCTTAGGTACTCATAATCCCTTATATTTTATGAAGTGATTATGTTTCAACTGAAGTGATTCCCTTAGGATATGATTAGATCATATTCCCTTAATATATCTTAAGAGGTTCTCTTAGAGTTCTATAATATTTAGAGTTGAGTGAATATCACCTTTGTGTATTAGGATATGAGGTTTATAAATTCAGATAATTCCAACCTAATTTTAATAGAATATAATAAATGATAGTAGTTAAATTGAGGGGATAGTTGGACCTCCTAATGATTCTATTTTGAGCTAAAATATGACATATATCTAGTTTTATATGTCTTTAAGATGTTACAAAATTGTATAATAATTTAAGATGGTTTAGTCGGTCATAATAGTGAAACAAAATTACTTTGTAGAATTATACATTTGATTGATTGGTAACCATTATGCCATTGAATACAGGATGAATTGTTAGCAAAATTAGTGATGAAATTTTAGTGAATTTATAGGTTAGGTATATTCTAATGCAAAGAAGATTTCACCAAAATTTTGCTACAAATCATTGTTTATATTGAGAGTTATAAGTGATTTAAGGTGTAAGGTACTAAATTCAAGTATATCATGATCCTATGTTCTAAATTGATATATTTTTAGTTGCCAATCACACTCTGCTAGTTATAGGTGCCCTACAAGTCAATTACATGAGTGATAGCACCTGTAACATGCTGCGTCAATCTTTTTGCTTATGATTATTGACATTATCTCATATTATCTAGATGTATATTATGATGTACTTGGATCTGTGCAATGAGAATTGGATTGTGATGAGATTACGATAATGAGACCAATTCACCTTTAAACACAGACCCTAAATTATCATGGTCATAGGTTACTCGAGAAGGACATCGAGATAACCGGATAGACTGGTGTGCTGTATACCCGTTCATATGATGGAGGTAGCTGGTCTCATAGCTACTCGTGTGGGGACACTAAGGGTACAGTGCAGGTGCTCATTGGAGAATGAGTTCACTGATTGATCCGCCTACGGAATGCTGGATGGTTATTGATACCTCATGTTAGACAGCGATTCCATAGTCCCAGTAGTGTATCTGGTCCTTAGACTTGAGACATCAAGGATGTCCTGTATGAGTACTCCACTCTTTGATATCGAACTTATAGGTTTGGAAAGTTCCATATCTAGTGCAGTCGGTCATTGGGAGTGGTAGCCAACCTTACGAGGGCTATTGAGTGTCAATAGAGGATCATCCGCTCTCGGTATCATAAGAGGAATATCCCATGTGTTCTTGCTCGAAAAAATCCTTGGCCAAGGTTATTCGGATTGAGAGAGAAAGAGTTCTCCGAGAGAATCCGACAAGAGCAAGACTCGAGGAGAGACAGTATGGGCCTGACAGCACCATGCCCGGTATAGGGTCTCTGGGATATTAGATGGATGAGAGATTATAGATACATGATAACTGAGGACAGATAGGTCCAAAGGATTGGATTCCCCTGTATTGTCTCGGGGCTGCGGTGTAGTGGTCTAGTACGCCCACAATCGATAAGTTGGGTGAATTATTATAGAGATAATAATTCACTAAGTTAGAAGGAGTTCTTATAAGTATTACTCACGGCCAGCTCGATATTGGGCCTAGAGGGCCACACACATATGGTAGATGTTGCGACAAGTAGAGGTTCGGATATGAGATATCCGCTGAACCCCCTATCTTATTGGATATCCATTAAGCCCCTGAATTATTGGATCCTGAGATGAGATCCAATAATTGCTAATAAGAGATTATTGGGTAGAAACCCACTAACCTAAGAGGCTTGGGTAATTGGATGGAGATCTAATACCCAATAGGACAAAAGATCCATTAGGGTTTTCAGGGGGCCTCTATAAATAGGAGGGAACTAGAGTTCTATAGGTTGAGGGTTTTTGGTAGCCATCTCCTATTCGCCTCTCCCTAGAAAGAGAGGTGTATCGTCATAATCCCTGCTGTGTGGATACCGCTAGAGAGGAGGACACTTGACTTCCTTCATCCTCTCCCATAGATCTGCAGGAATTCAGGGATATATGATCTCCCTAGGTATCTTCTTTTGCACGTGCAGTTTTTGCGGATTTGTTTTTGATGCACCGATCTTCGCACGACGACGAAACTTTCTACGGGAAATTTGGGGTTTTGTTTTTCTATTCTTCCGCTGCGCATGTGATGTCGCCCCCCTTGCGCGGATTTCCCAACAGTGGTATCAGAGCCAGGTTGTTCGTGCGAAGATTGGATCTTAAACTGTGTGTGTTATGTTTTTGATCTGCTTTTGACACCAAAATCGTTGGTGCGAAGAGCAAGAAAGGGCAGCAACTGTTGCTGCCCGCCGTCGTCTGGCTCTTACCGCAAGGTCGCTTGCATAGGCAACCGCAAGGCTGCTTGCATAGGCAAGCCCTAGCCTACTGCCGGCCGGGCCAACGCCGCAGAGCGCCGGCGTTAGTGCCCGTGCCGTAGGCCGGCCAGCCCGAGAGTGCTTGGTGGCGGCGCCCACCCGAGGCAACAGCAGGCCGCCTCCCTCCTCCTCGCGCAGAGGGCAACGCGCCGCCGCGCCGCCGCAAGGGGCAGCGCGTCGTGGCGACCTGCTCGCATGTGTGGGCGCATTCGCATGGGGCACCGCCACCCGCAAGGGGCGCCCACCAGCCAGACGATCGCTTTGCAGTGCTCGCTTGCACCACGAGCGGTGGCGCGCGCTCGGCCGCCATGATGGCGCCGTCGGCAATTGGCGGCGATCGTAACTCTGAAGGGAAAGGTATTAGGGTTTTGGGCAAAAGATGGTTTTGCCCTTCGAAATTTCAGAAATTCCAGATTTTGTCCCCTTTGATAGAATTACCAAATACCCTTATGGCCGAATTATCGAAATACCATTGAGAATTCAAAATTCTCTTTGTCCCTGATTTCAGAAAATTAAATATGTTAATTAAATAGTTTAATTAACTATTATTATTTTTATCTAGTAGTCTTATAAAATAACATATACATGTGATGTATGATGTGGACAGATGATAATGGACTTGTGATGTGATGTGTACATGTGATTATTATTATTGGGGCCTGCGAGCCTCTATTTTTCTCATTTATTGTCGGGCCTGCGTGCCATTAATTATGTTGTAATTACATGAGAAGGCACAGCGGTAGCGTGACTCACGAGGCTGAGACGGACGATCCGACGCATGGAGATGCGTTGAGATGCCGACGGATCCGACGAAGCGAGATGGACGATCACAGGGCATAGAGATGCGTCGAAGTACACATAGATCTTGATGTGAGTGATTGGGCCCACTGGCTCGGGCCTGATCACATTAGGATATGGTCCATGATCATCTGGTGTGATTGCTCATGTGATGTGTGATTAGTTATACACCTACTAGATATGTATATATATATTTGCATACGATGTAGATATATATATATATATATATATTAAATACGTATGTGTGTGACACATTATGTTAGAAAACCAAACCAAAATCCCCTCTATTAATAATATTAAGTCGGTAAACGTGAGGCAATAAGATTGACCCACGTGACCTTCCATCGTTATAGCTAGGAGCCGATTTCCGGTGTAGGTTGAGTTGGTCGAGTCCCTCGAGACTCACCTATATCGTGTCTCGCCATCTTATCTACGACATAGAGATGTCAGAGGTGACCTGAGGACATGGTATACTTGGTTGAGTCCCTCGAGAGTATATCACCTAATCAGACTTATCTAGTAATGATGTTAATGACTTCACCGAACATCATGGTTGGTCGAGTCCCTCGAGGCCATGGTAGTTCGGAGGCCGAACAGGATGGGAATCACAAGGAGTTATGATTCGCAAGAGTTGCCTATCTTTACGGGCTTAACATGATTGGTCGAGTCCCTCGAGGTTACGTTAAGACGCCGATTGGATCCTGATCCCCATTAGAGATCCGTCGAGGGTCTCCGATTCACATACCGAAGGGTGTTGTGTATCTTGTGAAAAATTAGTGGGAATACATTAAGATAGAAGTCCTTATCTTAATTATTTAAATTTCTGCAAAGTCTACATGTTATTTATTTCTACTACATCTTTTATTTTAGAAAAAAATGTCGCTTTCAAATCCTTTATGTGGCATACTTGATGCCAACCGCCTCACTGGTCCAAATTATACGGATTGGCTTCACAATTTGAGAATCGTTCTCACGGCAGAGAAAATCGCGTATGTCCTTAATACAGTGATCTCTACACCCGACGAAGGAGCAAACGAGAATGAGACCGCTCGTTATGTGAAGTACTTAGATGATTCCACTCTTGCTCAGTGTTATATGTTAGCCTCTATAACTACTGAGTTACAGAGACAGCATGAAAATATGGATGCTAATTCCATACTCCTACATCTCCGCAAACTGTTTGAGGAACAGGGAAGAACTTAGCGATATGAGATATCAAAGAGTCTTTTCCGTGCTAGGATGACTGAGGGGACACCGGTTCAGAACCATGTCCTTAAGATGATTGAGTGGATAAAAAAACTCATAGGTCTAGGAATGGTCCTAGAGGATAACCTGTGTGTGGATTTTGTACTTTAGTCCCTACCAGATTCCTTTTCTCAGTTCATAATAAATTTTAATATGAACAAACTTGAGGTGACCCTCCCAGAGCTCCTCAATATGTTAAGAGAAGCAAAGAGCACCTTCAAGAAAGAGAAGTCGGTTCTCTATACTAGTGAGACCAGAAAGAAAAGGAAGACTGAGAAGACCCTTAAGAAGGGCAAGGGCAAGGGCAAAATAGGTAAGGCAAAGGTTGCCAAGAAAGACCCAACAAAGGACAAAGGCCAGTGCTTCCACTGCGGCAAAGATGGGCACTGGAAGAGGAACTACAAAGAGTACCTTGTAGAAAGGGCAAAACAGAAGCTTGGAGAAGCTTCAGGTACATTCATGATCAGTCTCCATTTGTCAGAATCTTATGATAACACATAGGTATTAGATACCGGGAGTGCTTATTATATTTGCAATTCGTTGTAGGTTCTGGCAGGACCTAGGAGATTGAACAGAGGCGAGATGGACCTTAAGATGGGCAATGGAGCAAAGGTTGCTGTACTGGCTGTTGGCAAGGTCACCTTACATCTGCCTGGTGGAGCTATTATTGCATTAGATGCATACTATTATGTTCCTTCTATTATCAAAAATATTATTTCCATTTCATGTTTGACAGTTATTGGATATAAATTAGTTTTTGAGAACAATGGTTGTTCAATAATATTAGATGATGAGATCATCACGAGAGGAACAGTGCATAATGGTTTATTTATACTAAATATAGCTCCATATATCATCAGTGTATGTGAGTCTAAGAGAAAACGAGAAGTGGAGAACCAAACAAGAAAGAGTATTAAAACCCTTCGATCAGATCGAGGAGGTAAGCACTTGAGTACAGAGTTCACCCAATTCCTCGAAGACTATGGGATCTTATCCCAATGGACACCTCCTTATATATCACAGCTTAATGGTGTATCAGAAAGGAGGAATTGCACACTAGTAGACATAGTGCGTTCCATGATGTGTTTCGCCGACCTACCCATCTCATTCTGGGGATATGCCCTAGAGATCGTAGCTTATCTTCTGAATAGAATTCCAACTAAATCAGTGATGTCTATTCTATATGAGATATGGAATGGGAAGAAGCTCGATCTTAAAGTTGTTAAGATTTGGGGCTACCCTGCCCACGTTAAGAGACACAACCCTGACAAGTTGGAATCTAGGACGGAATGGTGCAAGTTCATGGGATACCCTAAGGAAACTTTTGGGTATTATTTCTATCACCCTGAGGACCAAAAGGTCTTTGTAGCCAAGAGAGCAGTGTTCCTTGAGAAGGAACACATTCTTGGTGGAGACAATGGGAGCACGATAGAGTTGAGCGAGATTGGAAAACCTAGCTCAAGCACCATTCCAGAATCTGTTCAGATACCTAACACACAAGTTCCAACTTTACGTAGGTCTGATAGAGTATCCCATCCTCCTGAGAGATATGTGGGACATATCAGAAGAGAGGATGTTGAGGATATTGATCCTCAGACCTATGAGGAGGCTATTATGAGCATAGACTCCGGGAAATGGTAAGAAGTCATGAATTCATAAATGGATTCCATGTACTCCAAAGGTTTGGAACCTAGTTGATGCACCCGAGGGTATTGTACCCATTGGTTGCAAGTGGATCTTCAAAAAGAAGATTAGAGTAGATGGACAGGTAGAGACCTATAAAGCAAGGCTAGTAGCTAAGGAGTATCATCAAAGGCAAGATGTTGACTATGACGAAACTTTCTCACCTGTAGCCATGCTAAAATCCATTCGAATTCTATTGGCTAATGCAGCACACTATGATTATGAGATCTGGCAGATGGATGTCAAAATCGCATTCCTCAATGGTAACCTCGATGAGGAGGTGTATATGATACAGCTTGAGGGATTCGTGTCCAGAGATAACCTAGATAAGGTGTGCAGGTTACTTAGATCCATTTATAGATTGAAGCAAGCTTCCCGAAGTTGGAACATAAGATTTGATGATGCGATTAAATCTTATGACTTCGTTAAGAACGAAGATGAGCCTTGTGTGTACAAGAAAGTAAGTGAGAGCACTATCACCTTTTTGGTATTATATGTGGATGACATCCTGATCATTGGGAATGATGTAGGAATGCTCTCCACAGTAAAGACTTAGTTATCTAGGCACTTCTCCATGAAGGACTTAGGGGAAGCATCCTACATATTAGGGATACGGATCTATAGAGATAGATCCAAAAGAATGTTTGGCTTGTCCCAGTCCAGGTACATAGACACCATCGTCAAAAGGTTTGACATGAAAAATTCCAAGAGAGGTCTCATTCCAATGAGACATGGAATATCATTTTCTAGGAGTATGTCCCCAAAGACTCTTGAAGAAAGGGCACACATGGATATGATGCCATATGCATCAGTGATAGGATCTATCATGTATGCTATGCTATGTACCAGGCCTGATATAGCGCATGCTCTGAGTGTCACGAGCAGATATCAGGCAGATCCAGGCTTGGAGCACTGGAAAGCAGTAGAATATATCCTTAAGTACTTGAGAAGGACTAAGGATCTTTTACTGGTATATAGAGGTAGTAGCCTCAAGGTTGAGGGCTACTCGGACTCGAGCTTCCAGTCCGATATCGATAATAGCAAGTCTAATTCAAGGTATGTGTTCACCCTGAATGGAGGAGCAGTATGCTGGAAGAGTTCCAAGCAAGACACTACTGTTGACTCGACCACAAAGGCAGAATACATTGCTATGGCAGAGGCAGCAAAGGAGGGAGTTTGGATGAAGAAGTTTATCACAGATCTAGGAGTCATCCCGAGCAGCGAGGAGCTGATTCCTTTATATTGCGACAAATATGGGACGATTACTCAAATAAGGGAACCCGGGTCTCATCAGAAGTGTTTTGAGGAGGTTCCAACTTATTGAAGAGATCGTGGCCTGAAAAGATGTAGTAATGGAAAGAGTTCCATCCGAAGATAACATTGCAGATCCACTGATAAAGCCATTGACTCAGATTGTCTTTGAGCATCATAGAGGTCTGATGGGGATCAGACATGTTGGTGATTGGCTTTAGGTTAAGTGGGAGATTGCTAGTTATAAGTGCCCTACAAGCCAATCACATGAGTGATAACACCTATAACACGCTGCGTCAATCTCTTTGCTTATGATTATTGGCATTATCTCACATTATCTAGATGTATATTGTGATGTCCTTGGATCTGTGCAATGGGAATTGGATCGTGATGAGATTACGATAATGAGACCGATTCACCTTTAAACACAGACCCTAAATTATCCTGGTCATAGGTTACTCGAGAAGGACATCGAGATAACCGGATAGACTAGTGTGCTGTATACCCGTTCATATGATAGAGGTAGCTGGTCTCATAGCTACTCATGTGGGGACACTAAGGGTATAGTGCAGGTGCTCATTGGAGAATGAGTTCACTGATTGATCCGTCTATGGAATGCTGGATGGTTATTGATACCTCATGTCAGACAGTGATTCTGTAGTCCCAGTAATGTATCTGGTCCTTAGACTTAAGACACCAAGGATATCCTGTATAAGTACTCCACTCTTTGATACCGGATTTATAGGTTTGGAAAGTTCCATATCTAGTACAGCCGGTCATTAGGAATGGTAGCCAACCTTACGAGGGCTATTGAGTGTCAATAGAGGATCATCCGCTCTCGGTATCATGAGAGGAATATCCCATGTGTTCTTGCTCGAACAAATCCTTGGCCAAGGTTTTTCGGATTGAGAGAGAAAGAGTTCTCCGGGAGAATCCGATAAGAGCAAGACTCGAGGAGAGACCGTATGGGCCTGACATAGGGTCTTTGAGATATTAGATGGATGAGAGATTATAGATACATGGTAACTGAGGACATATAGGTCCAAAGGATTGGATTCCCCTGTATCGTTTGGGGGCCGCAGCGTAGTGGCCTAGTATGTCCGTAGTCGATGAGTTAGGTGAATTATTATATAGATAATAATTCACTAAGTCAGAAGGAGTTCTGATAAGTATTACTTACGGCCAGCTCGATATTGGGCCTAGAGGGTCATACACATATGGTAGGTGTTGCGACGAGTAGAGGTTCGGATATGAGATATCCGCTGAACCCTCTATCTTATTGAATATTCATTAAGCCCCTGAATTATTGGATCCTGAGATGAGATCCAATAATTGCTAATAAGAGATTATTGGGTAGAAACCCACTAATCCAAGAGGCTTGGGTAATTGGATGGAGATCCAATACCCAATAGGGCAAAAGATCCATTAGGGTTTTCAGGGGGCCTCTATAAATAGGAGGGAACCAAAGTTCTATAGGCTGAGGGTTTTTGGTAGCCACCTCCTATTCGCCTCTCCCCATAGAAAGAGGTGCATCATCGCAATCCCTGCTGTGTGGATACCGCTAGAGAGGAGGACACTTGACTTCTTTCATCCTCTCCCACAGATCTGCAGGAATTCAGGGATATACGATCTCCCTAGGTATCTTCTTTTGCACGTGTAGTTTTTGCGGATTTATTTTTGATACACCGATCTTCGTACGATGACGAAAACTTTCTACGGGAAATCTGGGGTTTTGTTTTTCTGTTCTTCCGCTGCGCATGTGATAATCCACATGATAGGGGTTGCGACGATGAATCTCAAATCACTGCTCAAAACTCCTCGTTACGTATACTATGCAATCAAGAAGGGGCTAGCGCTTCTTGCTGTCCACATGCCCCAAACTAAGACTTTTGGTTGAGGAGGAGAGGGGGAGGAGAATAGGAGATCACTGTCAGAAAACCTTAGCCTATGGGCCTTTGGTTCCCTCCTATTTATAGAGGTCCCTTGTCAACCTAACCCTAATGGATCCTGCTCTATTGGGTATCCAATTGTCTAAGCCTCTTAGATTAGTGGGTCTCTACCCAATAATTTCTTATTAGCTCTTATTAGATCTCATATATAGGATCTAATAATTTAGTGGCTTAAAGGATATTATATAAGATAGGGGCTTCAGCGGATATTTTATATCTGAACCTCTACTCATTACAACACCTACCATATATGTGTGACCCTCAGGCCCAATATCGAGCTGGCTATGAATCATATATATCAGAACTCCTTCTGGTTTAGTGAATTATTATCTTCATAATAATTCACTTGACTCATTGACTGTGGACGTACTAGGCCACTACGCCGCAATCCCTAGATGATATAAGGGACTCCAATCCTTTAGACTTATCTGTCCCCAGTTATCATGTACTTATAGTTCCTCATCCATTTAATATCCCAGAGATCCTATACTGGGCATAGTGCTGTCAGGCCCATACGGTCTCTCCTCGAGTCTCGCTCTAATCGAATTCTCCTAGAGAATTCTTTCTTTCTCAATCCGAATGACCTTAGCCAAGGATTTTTCTGAGCAAGAATACATGGGATATTCCTATCATGATACTGAAAGTGGATAATCTTTTATCAATACTCAATAGCCCTCGTAAGGTTGGCTATCACTCCCAATGACCAATTGTACTAGATCTGAAACTTCCAAAGTTATAAGTTTGGTATCAAAGAGTGGACTATTCATACAGGACATTCTTGGTATCTCAAGTCTAAGGACCAGATATGCTATGAGGACTATGGAATCATTGCTTGATAATAAGGTATCATCAACCATCTAGCATTCAATGAGTGAATCAATTAGTGAACTCATTCTCCAATAAGTACATGCACTATATCCTTAGTATCCCCACACGAGCAGTTATGAGACCAACCGTCTCCATCATATGGATGGGTATACAACACACTAGTTTATCCGGTTATCTCGATGTCCTTCTCGAGTAACCTATGATCGGGATTATTTAGGGTCTGTGTTTAAAAGTGAATTGATTTATTTATCATGATCTCATCATGATTTGACTCCTATTGTATAGATCTATAGATATCACAATATATGTAACACACAAGATAAAATGATATAATGTTAAATAATAACAAGTAAAAAAGAATGCATGTCGAGTCATACGTGCCATCACTCACATGATTGGCTTGCAGGTTACTTACGACTAGCAATCTCCTACTTGACCTAAAGTCAATCACTTATGTGTTTGATCTCCATCAGACCCTTGTGACACTCAAAGATAATCTAAGATAATGACTTCATGGATTTGTGATGTTATCTTTAGATGAAACTCTTTCTACTACTATATCTCTTCGGGCGATAATCTCTCTTATCAGATGGAACCTCCTCAGAACGTGCATCGACTTCTGATGAGGCCTGGGTTTTTTCGATTGAGCAATCACCCTATTGTTATCACAATATAAGGGAATTGACTCCTCACTACTCGGCATGACTTTCAGATTTATGATAACTTATTTATCTAGACTCCCTCCTTTGTTGTCATTGTCGCAACAATGTACTTTGCCTCTATGGTCGAGTGTCTTGTTTAGAACTCTTCTAGCACACTACTCCTTCATTCAGGGTGAACACATACCCTGAATTAGACTTGCTATCATCGACATCAGACTAGAAGCTCGAGTCTATGTAGCCCTCAATCTTGAGACTACTTCTTTCATATATCAATAAAAGATCCTTAGTCCTTCTTAAGTACTTAAGGATATATCTTACTACTTTCCAGTACTCCAAGCTTGGATCTGCTTGATACTTGCTCGTGACACTTAGAGCATACATTATATCAGGCCTGGTATATATTATAGTATATATGATAAACCCTATCACTAAGGCATAGGGTATCCTATTTATGTCTGCCCTTTTTTTAGGAGTTTTTGGGGACATACTCCTAAAACGTAATATTCCATGTCTCATTGGTATGAGACATCTTTTGAAATTTTTCATGCCAAACCTTTTGACAATGGTGTCTATGTACCTAGATTGAGACAAACCAAGTATCATCTTGGATTTATCTTTATAGATTCGAATCCCCAATATACAAGATACTTCCCCTAAGTCTTTCATGGAGAAGTATCTAGAAAGCTAAACTTTTACTATAGAGAGCATTCCTATATCATTCCCAATGATTAGGATGTCATCCACATACAGCACCAAAAAGGTAATAGTGCTCCTACTTACCTTTCTGTACACATAAGACTCATCTTCGTTCTTAACGAAGTCATAAGATCTAATTGCATCATCAAATCTTATGTTCCAACTTTGGAAAACTTACTTCAGTCCATAGATGGACTTAAGCAACTTGCATACCTTATATGAATTATCTTTGGACACGAATCCCTTAGGATATATCATATACACTTCCTCCTCGAGGTTACCATTGAAGAATGTGATTTTCATATCCATCTGCTTGATCTCATAATTATAGTATACTACAATAGCCAAAGAATTTGAATGGATTTTAGCATGGTTATGAGTGAGAAGGTTTTATCATAGTCAACACCTTACCTTTGATGATACCCCTTAGCCACTAGCCTTGCTTTATAAGTCTCTACCTTTCTATCTGCTCTAATATTCTTTTTGAAGAACCACTTGCAACCAATGAGTACAATACCCTCGAGTGCATCAACTAAGTTCAAAACTTTATTGGAGTATATGGAATCCATCTCTGAATTCATGGCTTCTTACCACTTCCCGAAGTGTATACTCATAATAGCCTTCTCATAGGTATGAGGATCAATATCCTTTACATTCTCTCTTCTGATATGTCCTACATATCTCTCAGGAGGATGAGATACTCTTCCAGACCTACATAAAGTCAGAACTTATATGCTAGGTATTTGAACAGACTTTGGCTATGGAATGGTGATTAAGCTAGGTTCTCCAACCTCGCTCAACTCTATCATGCTCCCATTGTCTCCACCACGAATGTGTTTCTTCTTAAAGAACACTGCTCTCTTGGCTATAAAGACTACTCGGGGTGAGAAATAATACCCATAAGTTTCCTTGGGGTATCCTATGAACTTGCACCATTCTATTCTGGATTCCAACTTGTTGGGGTTGTATCTCTTGACGTGGGTAAGGTAGCTCCAAATCTTAGTGACCTTAAGATTGAACTTTTTTCCTTTCCATATCTCATATAAAGTAGACACCATCAACTTATTTGTAATTCTATTCAAAAGATAAGTTGCGGTCTCTAGGGCGTATCCCCAAAATGAGACTAGTAGATCGACGAAACTCATCATGGACCGCACAATACCTAAAAGTGTATGATTTCTCCTTTTAGATACACTATTGAGCTATGGTGTATAAGGAGGTGTCCATTGGGACAGAATCTCATGGTCCTTGAGGAACTAGGTGAATTCTATACTCAAGTACTCACCTCCTTGATCTGATCGAAGTATTTTAATACTCTTTCTAATCTGATTCTCCACTTTATTCTTATGCTTCCTGAATTTCTCGAAGGCTTTAGACTTATACTTCATCAAGTATGCATATTTATACTTTAAGAAATCATAAATAAAAGTAATAAAGTAGGAATAACCACTTATGACATGAGTTAACATGGGTCACATACATCACTATGTATAAGTTCTAACAACTTAGTGGCTTTCCCTCTCTAGTTCCACTAAATAGAGAGTTGGTTATCTTTCCATAAAGACAAGGTTTGCAAGTCGCATATGACTCATAATCGAATAAATTTAGGCATCTATCCTTTAGTAATTTTTAAATTCTTTCCTCATGGATGTGACCTAGCCTATAATACTACAACTATGCACTATTCACCTTCTCTCATTTCCTCTTAGACTCACACTTATGATGTATGGAGATGTGTCTAACATAAACAAACCATTATGCAACATTCCTCTCGTGATGATCTTATTATCTAATAATATTAAATAACCATTATTCTTAAAAACTAATTTATATCCACTAACAGTCAAACATGAAATGAAAATAAAGTTTTTGATGATAGAAAGAACATAATAGCATATATTTAATATAATAATAGCCTCACCAGGCAGATATAGGGTGATCTCACCAATAGCCACTACAACAACTTTTGCTCTATTACCCATCTTGAGGTCCATCTTGCCTCTCTTTAATCTCTTAGGTCATATCAGAATCTGCAACGAATTGTAGATGTGATAAGCACTCCTGGTATCCAATACTCATGTGTTATTATAAGATTCTAATAAATAGAGACTGATCATAAATGTACCTGAAGCTTCTCCAAGCTTCTGTTTCACCCTCTCTGTAAGTTACTCTTTGCAATTTCTCTTCAAGTGCTTACCTTTGTCATAGTGGAAGTATTGGCCTTTGTCATTTACTAGGTCTTTCTTAGCACCTTTACCTTACCCAATTTGCTCTTGCCTTTGCCTTTCTTAAGGGACTTCCCAACCTTCCTTTTCTTTTTAGTGTCACCAATATAGAGAACTAGCTTTTCTTTCTTGATGGTACTCTCTGCTTCCCTCAATATATTAAGAAGTTCTAGGAGAGTTACCTCAAGCTTGTTTATATTGAAATTCATTATGAACTGAGAAAAGAAATTTGGTTGGGACTGAAGCATAAGATCCATGCACAGGTTATCCTCTAAGACCATTCCTAGACTTGTGAGTTTCTCTATCTACTCAATCATCTTAAGGATATGGTAATGAACCGGTATCCCCTCAGTCATCCAGGCATGGAAGAGACTCTTCAATATCTTATATCGTTGAGTTCTTCCCTGTTCCTCAAATAGTTTATAGAGATGCAGGAGTATGGAACTGACATCCATATTTTCATGTTGTCTCTATAACTTAGGAGTCATAGAGGCTAACAAGTAACACTGAGTAAGAGTGGAATCATCTATATACTTCATATAGCGAACAATCTCATCCTTGCTTATCCCTTCATCGGGCGTAAGGATAACTATATCAAGGGTGTATACGATTTTCTCTATCATGAGAATAATTCTCAAGTTATGGAGTCAATTTGTATAATTTGGACCAATGAGGTGGTTGACATTAAGTATGACACGTAAAGGATTTGAAAATGATATTTTTCTAAAAATAAAGATACAACAGAAATAAATAACATACAGATTTTATAAAAATTAAATAATTAAGATAAAGACTTCTATCTTAATCTACTCCCACTATTTTCTCACGCAACACACAACTCCCTCGGGTATGTGAATTGGAGACCCACGGTGGATCTCTAGTGGGGATCGGGATCCAATCGATATCTTAATATAACCTCGAAGGACTCGACCAATCACATTAAGCCTGTAAAGGTAGGTAACTCTTGTCAATCATAACTTCATATGATTCCCATCCTATTCGACCTTTGAACCACCATGGCCTTGAGGGACTCGACTAACTATGATATTTGATTAAGTCATCACCAGCGTTACAAGATGAGTCTGATTCGATGATATACCCTCGAGGGACTCGACAAAGCATACCATGTCCTCAGGTTACCGGTGATATCTCTATGTCATAGGCAAGATAGCGAATCGTGATATAGGTGAACCTCAAGGGACTCAACCAACTCAATCTGCACTAAGAATTGATCCATATTAGAAAATCCAGGGTTAATATCACATGCATAGCAGAAGAACAGAAAATAAAAATATCCTAGATTTTCATAATAAAGGTTTCATCATCATGCGAAGATTGGTGCATAAAAATAAATCCATGAATCCGAAAACTGCATATGTAAGAAGATAGTACCTAGGGAGATCATATATCCCTGAATTCCTATAGATCCGTGGGGAAGGATGAAGGAGGTCAAACGTCCTCCTCTCTAGTGGTGATCCATACGGTAGGAGTTACGATGATGCTCCTCTCTTGGCAGAGGAGAATAGGAGGTAGTTACTAAGAAAACTCTAGCCTATGAACCTTTGGTTCCCTCCTATTTATAGAGACCCCTTATTAACCCTAATGTATCCTGCCCTATTGGGTACTAGATCTCCATCCAATTACCTAAGTCTCTCAGATTAATGGGTCTCTACCCAATAATCACTTATTAGCTCTTATTGGATCTCATCCATGGGATTCAATAATTCAGGGGCTTATTGGATATTCAATAAAATAGGAGCTCCGGTGGATATCTCATATCCGAACCTCTACTCATTACAGCACCTGCCATATGTATGTGACCTTCTAGGCCCAATATCGAGCTAACCGTGAGTCATACTTGTCAGATTCTAACTTAGTGAATTATTATCTCCATAATAACTCACTCGACTCATTGACTACGGACGTACTAGGCCACTACGCCGTAGTCCCCAGACGATGCAGGGGAATCCAATCCTTTGGACCTATTTGTCATCAGTTACCATATACCTATAGTCCCTCATCCATCTAATATTCCAGAGATCGTATATCAGGCATGGTGCTGTCAAGTCCATACTATTGAATCTTGGATTTTGATGATGAAATCAATTGATAAATTATTGATCTAATCTACATGTTGAGAAAAGTGTGCATGATTAACTACGATAATGACTAAGGAGTAAAGCAAAATATAGTGCTGGAGTCAACATCGAATGATTTATTGAGAGTCTGAGAGTTCGTTGGGAGTCCAAAATTTCGTCGAGAGTGTTGTCGAAATTTGCCAAAATTTCATCAGGAGCTTGTCGAAATATACATTGGAAGTTCACCAAGAAGTTCATCATAAGTTCATCAGAGCTTGCCGAGAAGATCGGAGTTTGCCAAAGAAACTCGTTGGAACTCACCAAGAAGATCGAGAGTTTAAGAGCTTGCCGGGAGTCCATTGGAAGATTGCTGAGAGTTCGTTGGAAGTCTGTCGGAAGATTGCTGGAAGAAATTTTGACCTACTGAACTTACATTCTTTAGTATATGCCTTAAATATCATAGTTAGGGTATAATTAGAGTTAGGTTTGGGAGGTAATCCCACTAACTCTATTAGGGGCCAACTAGGCCCGTAATTAGATTGGTTTGGGTTGAACTCAAGGCCCAAATATTGTTGCTGAACCCTATCTGGTGGTGGCATCACTAGACTAGTGGTGGAACTGCCCAGGGCTCAATCTTCCAAGTGTTTGGGTGGTGGTATTACCCAAATTGGGCGGTGGTACCGCTAGGTAGTTAATAATTGCTAGGCGATGGTATCGCTAGATTGGGTGATGGTACCGCCCAATTCTAGTGGCCAGGACTACCGCTAGACTGGGCGGTGGTATCGCTTAGTGATAGAGTCAACCGGTAATGGTACCGTCAGTACCCCGAAAATCCAGGATGAGACATTTTTCTGGCTCCATTTTTGAAGCCAATTAAGGCCTATAAATACCTCTTACTTCTCAAATTGTTGAATATAGAGAAGTAAACAAAAAGAACTGAGACTATAGTGAAATTGCTTATAACATTGAGAGTTCACCTCCACCGATTCGAAGTGTCAGAAGCTTGTATAAGGAGAGTGAGCTACTTATAAAGAGTTTTGTAAAGGGGTGATTGATCTTTGCCCTTGAAGAAAGATCAATAGTGAAAGCCAGTGACCTCATTGGAGGAGGTATCGAGAGTGGACGTAGGTCGGATAACTGAACCACTAAAAATTGGTGTGTTCTCTTCTTGCTATGTACTTTACTTTTACTGCTTATCTTCTTTACTTAACTACAACTACCCTACTTCTTCTAAACCCCCTTGTGAACGTATTCAAAGTTAAAAATCTTTGCTAAAATGTGTTTTCGTCGAACGAAACAATTTCACTAAAATGGTTTTCCAAATTCGATGTTTTTAATTGCTATACTAATTCACCCCCCCTCTTAGTGCTGATCTTGATCCTAACAATTGGTATCAGAGCAAGATCATTCTCATTTTGGTTTGAAACCCAAGTGAGACGTCATTCGCCGGTAATCAAGAGGGTCATTCAATTATATGTCCACCCATGTTCAATGAGACGGATTACACATATTGAAAAACTAGGATGAGAATTTTTTTAATTTCTATATATTTTGAATTATGAAACATTATCAAAAATGGTTTTTAAAAGTCTTCTCTTCTAATGAATGATTGGAATGAGTTGGAGAAGAAAACTTTTTCTTTAAATGCCAAGGCTATGAATGCCTTGTTTTACGCGTAGGTAAAAATGAATTCAATCGAGTTTCTATTTTTGAAATGACTTTTAACATTTGGCATACACTCAAAATCACACACGAAGGTACTAGTAGAGTAAATGAGTCTAAAATAAATATTTTAATTCATAGTTATGAATTGTTTCACATGAAACCAAGTGAGACCATTTGAGACATGTACATCCGGTTTACGAATATCGTTAATGGTTTAAAAGCTCTTGGTAAAAGTTTTTCTAATTTTAAATTTTTTAATAAAATATTAAGATTCCTTCTAAAGAGTTGGAACCCTAAAATAACAATCATTCAAGAGGCTAAGGATTTGAACAATTTCCCGCTCGAAGAACTATCGGGTCTCTAATGACCTATGAAATGACATGCAATGCTCATGAGGAGCTTGAGAACACACTTTCAAAGAACAGAAAGTATATAGCACTAAGAACTCATGAAGACCACTTAAAAGAAAGTTCAAGTGATGAGGACAATGATGATGACTTGACACTCTTAACGAGAAAGTTTAAAAAATTCATAAAAAGAAATAAATCTAAAAATAACACTAAAAATAAAATTGAACTCAAGAAAGAATAAGTTATTTGCTACGAATGCAAGAAGCCAAGATACTTCAAAAACAAATGTCCCCACATGAAGAAGAAACAACCGAAGAAGAAGAAGGTGCTCAAAATAACGTGGAATGATTCGAGCGCTTCCAAAGATGAAGAGCAAAGCAACAAGGAGATTGCTAACTACGCGCTAATGACAATCGACAATGAGGTAAGTAGTTCATTAGATACAAATTTATCTTTCGATGAACAATTGAGTGCTTTTTATGATTTATTCGATGAATGTAGATAGTAAAAAATATAATTTATTAAAAAAGGAGCTTGCCTTTTTAAATAGTGAATTTGAAAAACTTAAGCATGACAATATTTTATCACCTCCATGCACCAAATGTGAATACTTAGAGGCACTTAAAATGAAAAACTTTCTACTAAACGAAACTTTAGAAAAGTTTAAGATTGGTAGTAAATCCTTGAACATGATCCTTGCCAATAAGGGTCATATTCATAGAAGAGATGGAATCGGCTTTGTGAGTAGCTCTCACTAAAAGTCAACCATCTTTGTTAAAGGCCCTACCTTGCATGTTTCACCCCACACTAAATGTAACTTTTGGTGCAAACTCGGACATTATACTCATAAATATCCATTTAAGAAATATAGTCCACACAAGTTAATTTAGATTTTTAAAGGAACCATAAAGGATTCTATGCAAAAAGATAAGTTAAGTAGATTAATTTATGAGGGACCCAAGGTCAAATGGGTATCTAAAAACCATCCTTTCTTGTAGACATGTTCACAATCATAAGCTATGAGCAAGAGATGATACCTTGATAGTGGATGCTTAAGGTACATGACTAGGATCCAAATCAATTCTCTAAGCTCACTAGCCAAGACGAAGGGTATGTCACCTTTGGAGACAACAACAAGGGTAAAATCATTAGTAAAAGAATCATAGGTAAAAATTAAATTTTTTGATTGAAGATGTATTGTTTATAGATAGCTTAAAGTATAATTTTTTGAGCATTAGTCAATTATGTGATAAAGGATACATCATAAGATTTAAATCTAATACTTGTATTATTGAAAAACCACACAAAAACACATCTATGATTGCCCTAAAACATAATAATGCATATACTATTGACATTGATAATCTTTGTAATGAAATGTGCTTTTCGATTTTAAATGATGATGCTTGGCTTTGGCATAGGAGATTAGGTAATACTAGCATGAAATTAATCTCTAAAATCTCATCTAGAGAACTTGTAAGAAGTATTTCTAACATTAAGTTTGTCAATGACAAAGTGTGTGATACATGTCAACTAGGAAAATAAATAAAAGATAGTTTCAAATCAAAAAATCAAATAAGCACCTCTAGACCATTACAATTGATCTATATGGATTTATTTGGACCAATTGATACAACAAGCCTAGGAGGTAGCAAATACACCTTTGTAATTGTAGACAATTATAGTAGATATACTTGGATATACTATCTGGCACACAAAAGTAATCGCTTTAAGTATTTTTTAAAATTTTATAAATTTATTCAAAATAAAAAAGGCTTTATGATTTCATCAATTCGTAGTAATCATGATGGTGAGTTTCAAAACCATGATTTCCATAACTTTTGTGAATCAAATGGATACAACCACAATTTCTCTATTCTAAGAAATCCTCAACAAAATAGAGTAGTTGAAAGAAAAAAAAGAGCTTACAAGAAATAACAAGAACCATATTGAACGAACATAGCCTACCCAAATATTTTTGGGCTGAAGCCATTAATACGATATGCTATATCATGAATAGGGTTCTAATAAGACCATTACTTTCCTAAACTCATGTGGAATAACAAAAAACTCAACATTTTGTATTTTAAAGTTTTTGGTTGTAAATATTTTATCTTAAATAAAAAAAGATGTCTTAGAAAAGTTTGATGCAAAATCTGATGAAGACATTTTTCTTGGTTATTCTTCTATTTCTAAAGTCTTTCGTGTCTTTAATAAAAGAACTTTGGTTATAGAAGAATCTATTCATGTTGCCTTTAATGAAGTTTTCAAATTCAAGAAAAATAATTTTGATAATGGTCTTGATTTTGATGATGATCTTGATTTTGATGCATTGAATTTGAATGAAACCTCTCCTCCCATTAGCAACTTAGATGTATCTTCTTTCGAAACATTCTTACCTAAGGAATGGAAGTATGTAGATGCTCATCCTAAGGAGCTAATTATAGGAGACACATCAAAAGGTGTTCAAACTTATTCTTCCTTTAATTTTTTTTATGCTAACACTGCTTTTCTTTCTTAAATTGAACCTGCATGCATTGAAAAGATCTTGAAAGATGATTCATGAGTTATCGCGATGCAAGAAAAGTTGAATCAATTTAAGAGAAATGAGGTATGGAAGCTTGTTCCTGGACCTAATAACCATTTAGTGATCGATACTAAATGAGTCTTTAGAAACACACAAGATGAATTTGGTATCATGGTTAGAAACAAGGCTAGATTAGTGGCCAAAGGTTTCAACCAAGAAGAATGTATCGATTATAAAGAAACCTTCACTCCTGTGGCAAGATTAGAAGCCATAAGGATGCTCCTTGCATATTCTTGTTGTAATAATTTTAAGTTATTTCAAATAGATGTCAAAAGTACTTTTTTAGATGACTTTATTTTTGAAGAAGTTTATGTTGAACAATCGCTCGAATTTGAGAACTTTCTTTTTCCTAATATGTTTATATTAACTAAGGCTCTCTTTGGATTAAAACAAGCCCCAAGGGCTTGGTGTGAGAGACTTAGCTCATTTCTTATCCAAAATATTTTTTCTAAAGGCAAGGTTGATACTACATTATTTATTAAAAATTTTGAAAATAATTTTCTTGTAGTTTAAATTTATATCAACTATATTATTTTTAGTTCTATAAATGAGTCCTTATGTAAATCATTTGTCAAAAGTATGAGCCAAGAGTTCGAAATGAGCTTAATGGGTGAACTAACTTTCTTTTTAGGCTTACAAATCAAACAACTTAGTGATGATATTCTTCTTAGTCAAACCAAATATGCATTAGAGTTGCTAAAATGATTTAATATGAATGATTTAAAGGCTATCAATACATCAATGAGTACCTCCACTAAGTTAGATGTGACCGAAAGTGGAGAAAGCTTTGATAAAAAAACTTATAGGGGTATGATAGGTAGTTTACTATACCTCACTGCAACTAGACCAGATATTATGTTTAGTATAGGACTTTATGCTAGATTCTAATCTAATAAGCTATCTTATTTTAAAACTATTAAAACTATTAAAAGGATTCTAATAAGCTACCTAAAAGGAACTCCTAATCTAGGATCATAGTATCTGAAATCTTAAAACTTTGAATTAACTGCTTATGCTGATGCTGATTTTGTTGGATGTTGAATAGATAGAAAAAGCACATCTGGAATATGTCAATTCTTAGGTCATGCACTCATCTCTTGGTCTTCTAAGAAATAAAATCCGATTGACTATCTACAATCGAAGCCGAATATATAGCAGCAATTGCATATTGTGCACAAGTCATATGGATGAAGAACACATTAGAAGATTATAGAATTCACTTAAAGAATATTCTCATAAAATGTGACAACACAAGTGCAATATATTTAACAAAAAATCCTATTCAACACTCTAAAACTAAACATATTGACATTAGGCATCACTTTATAAGAGATCATATTAATAACCATGATGTAACCTTAGAATTTATTGATACGAAACATCAATTAGTAGTTATTTTTATAAAACCTTTAAATAAAGAATAATTTGACTTTATTAGAAGAAAATTAGGCATATTAAATTATTCGAATGCATAAGTTTCTTGTATACTTTTTTGGACTTTTTCATTTTTTTTGTAAATGGACCTTTTTTTATCAAATTTATTTCGTATCATCTTCCTCTTATCTTGGTATTGAGTTCATTTTATGAATTTATTTCGAATGATACCCCTGCTCCATCACTTGATGGCTTTTGATACTCTTAGAACCCTCCCCTCGTTCACAGATTTTATTGACTAATGTATCATTTACGGATTTCATGCTTGTGCAAATTTTAGCAATGATTATGAATGGATTTTATAGAAATAGTGTTTTATAAATTTTATTTGATAGAAATAGTGTTTTATAAATTTTATTTGATAGAAATAGTGTTCACGAATTTTATTTGATAGAAACGACAGTCACGGATTTTATTCACGAACTTTACTTAATAAAAATATCATTCACGAACTTTACTTGATAAAAATGTCATTCATGAATTTTTATTTGATAGAAATGTTATTTATGGATTTTATATGTCATTAAATGATACACTTGACTCTTGTATGAATCTCTTCTCTTTATTCACATTTTTTATGCCATGAGCTCTTGATGAAAAGTAGAAATTTGATGAATTGTTGATAGCTTGAATGATCTCTTTTCCTTCTACTATTCATGGACTTTTGATTGTTCGATCCTTCTTGATGTTTTCCTTGAATGATCTCTCCTTTTCCCTTTTCAAGAAGAACTCTTGTGGATACTTTCACCTATTTTTCATCTTTGCTAACTTACCCACTTTAAAGCTATAAAGGGATTCTAGCATGAGTAGTGCTAGTTTGTGCATTTCCTCTTTACTTGGGTACAAATGAGAAGTCACTAAGCTTGTGTAAAACGATTGCCCATTTCCTTTTTGTTGATGACAAAGGGGGAGAAAGCTGTAAATTGATGAAAACTTGAAATGTATCATGCTTGGTATTATGAATGCTTGAAATATGCTTGGTATCTTGAAATATATTATAAATGCTTGAAATGCATCGTAAATACTTGAAATGTATCGAAATGTATCATAAAAGCTTGAAATGTATTTTAAATACTTGAAATGCATCGTAAATACTTGAAATGTATCAAAATATATCATATGTATCGTAAATACTTGAAATGTATCGTAAATGCTTGAAATGTATCATGAATGCTTGAAAAAGTTTCATACTTAAAATGATAAATTTTTATCATGCTCACTATCGTATTTGATTTGGAATCGAAATGATAAATGTTTATCATTATGATCTGGTATCGAACTTGGAATGTGTATCATGCTTAATATCCTAATTGAAATTGGTATCCTACTTTGAAATGATGAATTATCATTTGGTATCAAACTTGAAGTTTGTATCATGCTAAATATCTTATTTTGAAGTTAGTATCATACTTTGAAATGATGAATGTCTTTCATCATTTGATATCAGACTTGAAAATGATGATCTTGCTTTGACATCATTTTAGCTACGTGATAAATGTGTGTTTTGAGATGACGAATCATGCTTAGTATCATGTTGTGCTTGTTGATAAGTTGAAATGCATGTAACTTATCGATTAGTGCTTGAATTCAAAGGCTTTGAATTCAAGTGTTTTTTCTCAAGTATAACATATAGATAGGGAGAGTTAAAGGTTAACTCCATCATTAATTGGTTGTCATCATCAAAAAGGGAGAGATTATTGAATCTCAGATTTTGATAATGAAATCAATTAATAAATTATGGATCTAATCTATATGTTGAGAAAAGTTTGCAGGATTAACTATGATAGCAATCAAGACATAAAGCAAAACTTAGTATCGAAGTCAAGATCGAATGATTCGTTGAGAGTCCGAGAGTTCGTTGGGAGTTCGAAAGTTCGTTGGGAGTGTTGTCGGAATTTGCCAAAAGTTTGTCGGGAGCTTGTCGAAATGTACGCTAGAAGTTCACTGAGAAGTTTATCGGAAGTTCATCGAGAAGATTGGAGCTTGCCAAAAAAGCTCCTCGGAACTCACCAAGAAGATTGAGAGTTCAAGAGCTTGTCGAGAGTCCACTAGAAGATTGTTGAGAGTTTGTTGGAAGTCCGGTAGAAAATCACTGGAAGCTCGTCGGAAGAAATTTTGACCTACTAGACTTTTGTTCTTTAGTATATGCATTAAATGTTAATGTTAGGGTGCAATTATAGTTAGGTTTGAGAGGTAATTCCACTAACTCTGTTAGGGGCCAACTAGACCCATAATCAGACTGGTTTGTATCGGACTCATGGCCCAAATAATGCTGCTGAACCCTGTCTGGCGGTGGAACTGCCCTGGGCTTAGTCTCCCAAGTGTCTAGGTGATATTACCGTCAGACAGTTAATAACTGCTAAGCATGTTAGGCATCGAGTGGCACTAAGAGGGGGGGTGGAGGGGGTGAATTAGTGCAGTGGTAAAGAATGATAAATTTCTGCGATTTAAAACAACTTCCAAAACTTTGTATGATAGAAATTACGTTTTTGACTAAAACCGTTTTCGATTAAAGCATAATGGAAAGTGCTTGAAGTAGGGAGTGTTTAGAGAGGAAGAAGGTAGTGATGAGTAAGTTGAGCAGCGAAGAAAAGACGATTTGCAGAATGGTAAATGTAAGAACATAAATACAAACCGTTTTTATAGTGGTTCGGTCATCCGACCTACATCCACTCCCGATTCCTCTTCGCTTGAGGCCACCGGCTTTCCACTAACTGCCTTCCTTCCAACGGGCGAAGATAAACTCCTTTTTACAAACTCTATTTATAAAGTTTCCCTCAACACCTCTCTTAAGAATACTTCTAAACTTTTAGAGGAGGGATTTCTACTTCAAATGACAGAGTTTTCCCTTAGTTTTCTTGCACTCTTCTTGCTCTCTTAGCAAGAACATCTGGGGTATTTATAGACCCCAAGAGAATTTAAATTTGGAGCCCAAATTTGAATTGCCTCGGACTTCATTATTCTAGCGGTACCATCGTCTGACATTGGCGGTACCACCGCCAGTCTAACATTGACACTGTCAGTGTACCGGGCGGTGCCACCGCCCAGCTCGGAGGTGCCACCGCTTGGGCTCTCGGACATTGGGCGGTGCCACCGTCCCAGCCCGGCGGTGCCACTGCTTGGGCTCTCGGCTACTGGGCGGTGCCACTGCCCCAGCCCAGCGGTGCTATCGCCTGGGCTCTTCCAGCTTCACTGGTTGGGCCTTAAACTCGGCCTAAACCAGTCCGTTATCGAGCCCAATTAGCCCCTACTTGGGTTATAGGATTAATACCTAATCCTAACCCAAATTATCATGCTAACTACGAAATTAAAGACATTTTCTAAGCTATTACAAAGTCTGACAAGTCAAGACTTCTTCCGGTGAGCTTCCGACGAACTTCCGACGGTCTTCTGACGAACCCTCAGAAACCATTCTACGGACTCCCGGTAAGCTCCTAGACTTCACGATGATCTTGGCAAGTTCCAACGAGCTTCTTTGGCAAGCTCCAATCTTTCTTGGCAAGCTCCGCGAACTTCTGACGAACCTTCCAGCGAACTTCCGAAAAACCTTCGACCAGCTCCCTACTCGTTCTCGGCCAATTCCGGTAGCACTCCCAATGAATCTTCGAACTTCTGTCGAACTCTCGAACTCCCAACGATCCATCACACTTGTCTTCTGGCACTTTGTTTCACTTTACATCTTCATCATTTTCGTAGTTAATCCTACACATACACAAACAAAAACTCTACTTCGATCTAGACAGTAATTACAATGTGAATTGACATTCAGTTGCCCAGTATGTCATTGGTCGATGCTTCGTTCGATTCTTTGGCGTATCATCTTCTCTTGCAGCTTGTTGCCCAATCAACGGTTGATCTCCACAACCCCGATATCCTTGGCGCAACTCTGCTCTTTTTGGCCCGATGCCCGACGTCCGAAGCCTTCTGCCGATTGTCGATCAGACCTCCGGCTCGACATCCAATATCCTGATGTGATCACTTCTGGCGCAACGTCAATTCCTCTAGTTTCAATTGTCTAATCCTGATCGATAGTAGACCTGTGTAACTGAAAATGTAGTTAGACAATAAAATATAATCAATTAGTTTCATCATCAAAATTCAAGATTCAACTATCTAACCTTTTTTGATGATGACAACTAATTGATGACTAATGGAGTTAACCATAACTCCCCCTATCAATATGCCATTGATAGAATACTTGGATTATTCCAAATTCAAGCAACATGTACCATTCATGTTAACAAAAATATCATGCAAATATATAAAATATTCAATCACCATTACATTACAAGAACTCATCAATCTACTTCTCCCCTTTTGTCATCAATAAAAAGGAGAAGTAACATTTAGCTAGTTTTCAAGGATATGCAAATTTTACAATCATATTAGCTATCAATCAAGATATTCAACATACATCACTTTAAAACATTCAATCATAGCAAGTTTTTAAATTCTTTCTAAAGATAAGCAAGATAGTAATTTTTCATCACTTGCTTCTTGTGCAAGTTTGCACTTTGCTTTTGTAGCATGCTAGCAATTTTTGAAATATTCATGATAGGATGTTCCTTCATTTCAATGATTGAGCTAGCAAATTTTTCATTGAAATCACAAGCTAGCAATAAATCTTCTCCCCCTTTGTTTTTGTCAAAAAGAATAGGAGGATCAAATACAAAGATTTTCTTTACATCCTCTTTTCATATCATTTATCAACTTGCATCAATAAAAATTTTCATCAGTCTTCAAATCATGACATATAGGAGAAGAAGTCATACAGGAGAAAAATTCTTGATTAATCACAATTTAAAAGTTCAAAGAAATAGATGCAAAGAATTCATGAAAGATATCAATAAGGATCAATTCATGAATACCAAAGATATGATTCATGATTTATTAAAATTTTTCTTAATAAGATCAAGATGAAGATTCATGAGATAAAAAGAGCAATTTGAAACATTCTCATCAAGATCATATTTTAAAATATTCCAAGTATCAAATATTGAAATATCAAAATTTGGATTTTTTTCTTCCTTTAACAACTTTTCACATCATTTAAATCTGTATCAATCAATCATTCAATCATCACATAATGTATTTGAAGAAGTATTGAAACATAGAAGGATCAATTTAAGCATATAATATTTCAATCATCGAAATCAAGTCATGAAAAAAATTTTCAATTATATAGTTCCGAGAAATCAAGAGACAAGCCATATTTCATTTGGAAAATTCTCTTTTGATAACTGAAAGAACTTCAAGTTATAATTGTCAAGATCATGATTTTAATAAAATATCTTTATAGCAAAATGAAATCTTTTAGAGCTTGATTCAAGCATTACAAACATCTCAAAAAGTCATGATTCCAAGAGATCAAGAGAAGAGTCATGAGTAAAAATTTAAATTCAATTCGTCAACTTCAAACTCTTCATCATTATTACTTTTGAGATTCATACAAAGTCATAAATGAATTTATCACTTGTCTTTCATGAAAAATAAAAAATTTCAAGAATCATACATTTCACTTTTTATGAATTGCATTGATTTCGTATAAACATGCCTTTGCCCCCTTTTTTATATATCAAATAAAAACAAGCATAAACGTTTAAGACATAAAGGCTAAATCTCATAACACAAATTATCAAGTATAATTCATTTTCAAGCCATGATAAAAAGAGTAAGTCAAAGATTCAATCATTTCATGTCATGAATTCCAAAAGGCATCACATTAAAATGGATATTTCAAAAAAAAAATATTGATAAGTAATTCATTTGTATCATTTCATTTGAATTCATGATTCATTTGAAAGATTCTCCTCTTTAGTAAATAAAAAAGAATTATAGGAGAACAAAATGAATTAAAGGAGATAGAACATGATTGAAGCATTTAACATGATTGAAGCATGATTCATATTTAAAATGTATCTTATGCCGTAAATACGAATCAAGCAATTTTCAAATATGAAATCATCCTAAAAAATCACATTCAATAAATTCATACATGACAAGCATAGATTTATTGAAGAATCGATAAAATAGAGGATTGCATTTTATTTTTATAAATTTCTATTCATATGATTTGCTTCTTCTAAGCATGCTTTTGTCTTAAAATAAAATGTCAACATTCAAGATGGAAAGGCAAATTTTGTCATAATGATCATTAAGTCAAATCACATTAAGTATGTGGTATTTTTCAAAAGATTCAATTCAAGAGATTCACATGGATTCATCAAAACTGAAAACTTTAGAGAGAAGAATTCTCAAGATCATGCATTTTCTTTTTATGATTTACTTCATGTAAGCATGCCTTTGTATTTAATAAAAATGAGTATCACATTCAAGAGTGAAAAGATAAATTTCTTAAAACAAATCATTGAGCATGATTCCATAACTTTCAAGTATGACAACATCTTTTTAATATTTTTATTTCATCATTATCAAGAATGATTTCATAAGGTGTGCGCAAGTCTTTTATGAAAATATGTTTCAACATTTAAAAAATGAGACATAAGTTTCATCATAGAACCGTCAAGACCAAATACATAAAAAATGATAGCACATTTTAAATTTTTATGTAAAAGGTCATGCATTATGTTGAAAGTGAAATCATCAATATGCTTGCTACTATCTTTAATCACATTTGGTGTGCAAGCATTATCATGAAACATGCCATTATCATGATGCATTTTTTTGTATAACAAACAATGCATTTTGTTTTGAAAACAAGATCAACATGAATTCATCATGATCATATATTTTTTTTTACATGTTTCATTTTAGGTTGAGTATTTTCAAGCGATGTTTATGAAAGTATCAAGCATCATGTTTAGAGACAATATAAAACATCAAGATACACATGTATGGGTTAATCCTTTTAGGTGTACAAACATTATCACAAATCATACAATCATCATTCATATTTTTAATTTTAAAAAATTACTAGAAAGAAAAAGCATAAAAAAAATTCCTACCAACTATCAAGCAACTCATGAAAGGATCATGTAATTTCAAAATAAGGTGAAAGCATTTCGGGTGAGTTACTTACCTCGTTGTCGAAAACCATCAAAGTGTAGTTTGCATCTTCATCTTTGTTGTGCACTTTCCTCTTCTTCATTTTTGTGTACTCATCTTTGGAACATTCCAGTTTCTTACGTTCATAGCAAGAGTTGGTGTTCTTTTCATTTATGTTCTTTAATTCTTATTTAATGAATTTTTTAAATTTTAATGTTAAATGTTCAATGTCCTCAACATTGTCCTCATCACTTGAGTCATCACTCAAGTGGCATTTCATAGTCCAAAGTGCCAAATCCTTCCTGTTCTTTGGAAGGTGGTTCATATGTTCATCATGTTCAACATGTTCCAAGAAACTCATTTCATGTCATTAAGGATCCAATGAGTTCTTCAATAGAATAATTATTTAAATCTTTAGTTTCTTATATCATCATTATTTTAGGATCTCACCTTTTTAGAAGGGATATTAAGATCTTGTTAGTGAGTTTAAAATTTAAAAAATATTTACCAAAACTTTTCAAGCTATTGACGATATCCGTGAAGCGGTTGTACATGTCGTCGATAGACTCGCTTGGTGTCATTTGGAATAGCTCAAAATCATGCAATAAGAGGTTTACTTTCAAGTCTTTAACTCTACTAGTTTCCTTGTGCGTGATTTCAAGTGTCCACCAAATATCAAAAGTCGTTTCGTACATAGAAATTCGATTGAACTCATTTTTGTCTAAAGCACAAAATAAGGCATTCATAGCCTTTGCATTCAAAGAAAAAGATTTTTTCTCTAAGTCCGACCATTCGTTTGTCGGTTTAGAGGAAGGTTGAAAGCTGTTTTCAATAATATTTCATAAGTTTAAATCTTGAGAAATAAAGAAAACTCTCATTTGAGTTTTCCAATGTGTGTAGTCTGAACCGTTAAAGAATGGTGGATGAACAATCGAAAAACCCTCTTGAAAGCCATTAAGAGCCATTTCTCGTGGGTGTGAATCCAAAAGAGAAATAACGAGGCTCTGATACCAATTGTTAGGGATCGAGTGACACTAGAAGGGGGGGGGGGTGGGGAATTAGTGCAGCGGTAAAGAATGATAAATTTCTATGATTTAAAACAACTTTCAAAACTTTATACGATAGAAATCACATTTTTGACTAAAACTGATTTCGATTAAAGCGTAATGGAAAGTGCTTGAAGTAGGGAGTGTTTAGAGAGGAAGAAGGTAGTGATGAGTAAGTTGAGTAGTGAAGAAAAGATGGTTTGTAGAAAGGTAAATGCAAGAACATAAACGCAAACCATTTTTATAGTAGTTCGGTCATCCGACCTACATCCACTCCTGATTCCTCTTCACTTGAGGCCACCGGCTTTCCACTAGCTGCCTTCCTTCCAATGGGTGAAGACAAACTCCCTTTTATAAACTATGTTTACAAAGCTTCCCTCAACACCTTTCTTAAGAATACTTCTAAATTTTTGGAGGAGAGATTTCTACTTCAAATGACAGAGTTTTCCCTTAGTTTTCTTGCACTCTTCTTACTCTCTTAGCAAGAACATCTGAGGTATTTATAGACTCCAAGAGGATTCAAATTTGGAGCCCAAATTTGAATTGCCTCGGACTTCATCATTCTGGCCGTACCACCGCCAGTCTGACACTGACACTGTCAGTGTACCCTGGTGGTGCCACCGCCCAGCCCGACGGTGCTATCGCTTGGGCTCTCAGCCACTGGGCGGTGCCACCGCCCCAGCCCGGCGGTGTCACCACCTAGGCTCTTCTAGCTTCATTGGTTGGGCCTTAAACTCGGCCCAAACCAGTCCATTATCGGGCCCAATTGGCCCCTACTTGGGTTATAGGATTAACACATAATCCTAACCCAAATTATTATGCTAACTATAAAATTAAAGACATTTCCTAAGCTATTACAAAGTCTGATAAGTCAAGATTTCTTTCGGCGAGCTTCCAGCAAACTTCCGGCGTTCTTCCAACGAACCCTCGGAAACCATTCTACGGACTCTCGGCAAGCTCTTGGACTTCACGATGATCTTGGCGAGTTCCAAGGAGCTTCTTTGGCAAGCTTCGATCTTTCTTGGCAAGCTCTGTGAACTTCCGACGAACCTTCCGGTGAACTTTCGAAAACCCTTCGGTAAGCTCCCTACTCGTTTTCGGCCAGCTCTAATAGCACTCCCAACGAATCTTCAGACTTTCATCGAACTATCGAACTCCCAACAATCCATCACACTTGTCTTTCGATATTTTGTTTCACTTTACATCTTCATCGTTATCGTAGTTAATCCTGCACTGGTAGAACCCTTGCGGATTCTAAGCTTGGGGTTGATCTCTATAAGGGATCAGCCTCCTTGGAACTCTATAGGAGTTCCTTCCTCCAAGTTGCTGCTCAAAGGCTGCTAAAAGATTGATCTATTCATTGATGAAAAGAAGATGAATACATGGTTATTTATAGGGCTTCTAAACCCCAACTCCTAATAGGACTCTTACTCAAGACTCCTACTTCTAACCAACTTCTAATTAGGACTCCTTCTCTAGTAGGACTCCTAATTCTAATAGGACTCCTACTTCTAATAGGACTCTTTTCCTAATAAGACTTCTAATTCTAATAGGACTCTTTCCATAATAGGACTCCTACTTCTAATAGGACTCTTTCTCTAATAGGACTCCTATTTCTAATAGCACTCCTTTTCTAAGAAGCAACTGTTAGGATCTAAAAGGCACTAAGAGGGGGGGGGGTGAATTAGTGCAGCGGATTAAAATCGTACTTTTGAAACCGATTTTACACAAACACAAGTTCATAGGAAGATTTCGATTTGACGAAAGAGAACTTGAAAGTAATTGCTTGAGTAAAGGAAATAACAAGGAACTAAACAACTTACAGCTAAGTAATGAAATGATTAAAAAATATAAACACTCACACATTCATGAACACAATGATGTATAGTGGTTTGGTCAAATGACCTACATCCACTCTTGAAGCCTTCACGATGAGGCTCCGCTCTTCCACTAGCAAATCCTTTGAAGTGGAAGGACCAAATACCCCTTTTACAACCCTTTACAAGAGGTTCACACTCTTACAAGATTTCTCAAGAACAAGGAGGAGGTGAACACTTAACAAGAGACAAGACTTTTCAAGACTAATCAAAGACTTTAACTCAAGATTTTTAACTCTTAAAAGGGTTGCCTTTCAGCTGAGAAAGGGGGGGGGGTATTTATAGATCTAAAGTGGATTCAAATTTGGGCTTCAAATTTAAAATCAAATTTGGAGTTCCCGGTTCTGGTGGTGTCAGAGGTGATGCCACCGCCTGTGCCAGTCTGCTGACTAACATACAGGGGCGGTACCACCGCCCCAGCCAGGCGGTGCTACTGCTGGCTACAGTAGCCGGGCGGTGCTACCACCTGGCCCATTCAGCCAAGGTTGAATGGGCCCTGTTTAAGGCCCAACTCGGCCCAGTAGAGGCCGGTTGGCCCCCACTGAATTTAGGCAGGATTTTTTCTAAATCCTTGCTCTACTCATGTGCAAACTACGAACATAAAAACATAACTCAAGGTGATTTGACTCGATACCTTCAAGTCAACTTTCGACGAGCTTTACGGCGAGATTCCGGCAGGCTTCCGATGCTTCCCTCGGATTGCTTCCAGCGGACTCCCAGCATACTCCCGGATTGTATGGCGAGCTCAACGAGTCTTCGGCTAGCTTCCGAATCTTCCCGGTAAGTTTCGCGAACCTTCGACGATCTTTGCGATGAACTTTTGAAAACTTCGGTAAGTCCCTGATTCGATCTTGGATGGTTCCAGCAACACTTCCGAAGATCTCTCGGACTTCCGATGAACTCTTGAACCCCCGACGGACTTGACCTCGGTCAATCGCTTTATGTTTTCTTCCCATCGTAGTTGTTTCTGCACACTTATCTCGACAAAGTAGATTAGAACAAATATTTCACCAATTGACTTCATCATCAAAATCCGAGATTCAACAATCTCCCCCTTTTTGATGATGACAATCAATTGATGATGGAGTTATTCTTAACTCCCCCTATCTATATGCCATAGATAATAAAAATTGCTTGAATTCAATTTTTGAATTCAACACAATAAGTTTAACATATGAAAGAAAAACTTCATGATTTACTTAATGATAACAAAGTCGATGTTGGACATTCATCATTAAGATGTCAAATAGGTATCAAAATGATATCAAAGAAGTATACACAATAAAAACATGATATCAAGAACCTAAATAAGCATTTTAAGCATATAACTTGCAATAACTTGTAAAGCATGGGAAATGCATATAACATTCAACGTATGGCAATTGCATTTACATATTCTTTCTCTCCCTTTGTCATCAACAAAAAGGAAAAGAGGGATTCATATTATGAGTGCGCATCCAAATATATGTAACAATAAAGGATGTCCGAAAAATATCACAAATGTGGAAAAGGAAATCATTCAGAAATCCGAATATCATTCCACAGTGCCCAAGAAGATGTAGTGAAGATAATACAACATATATGTCAAAGCTGCATAGATGTCAAAGTTGCACACAAGTTTACAATGTTCAAAAGGAAAATACAACAAACTACTCCTCAGGAGGAATGCCAAAGTGCCTATACATATGATCTATCTTTTGGTTCATCTTTCGTATTTCCTTCAAAATTTCAATTTGCTGTAATTTTACTTCATTTAACTCTCTCATGATTAGATTGTCAGAAGGTGGAGCTGAAGCTGGCACTAATGGAGCTGCATCAAAAGGATCAGGAGGAGGAGATTCACTTCCCCTAAAGACTGGTGTTTCGGGATGGTCTACTGGTGGGGGAGGTATATTCTCCTAGGTTGTCTAACCCTATTCCATGCTCGAATGTACACCTAAGTCGCCTAAGTAGTTTCACGTCAATGATGTTAAATCTGTCCACTTGTATTACTTCTTCATCAGGTGGAATGCAAATATTATGGGCATGCAATAGTTTAGTTATTAACCCTCCATATGGTAACATTGATCCTTTAGAAAGGACTTCTATCATGTGCTGCCAGATTAAGTATCCAAAACAAAAATTCTGTCTGGTCATGATCCAATATATGGTACCTAATTCAGTGAAACTAATCTCATCATGATGAAACTGTTTAGGAATGATAATGCTTACAAGAATGTGATGTAAAATTTTAGAGTTAAAAGGTAACAAATGTTCATAACTCTTGGAAATTATGCCTAAGTTTGGATTTGCAAACACGGTTTCTAAGGCTTCAGAGTGGGTGGCTCCGATTGTGTCCATGTCCCATTTCCCTCTAAAATAACATCCTAACTCTTTCTCATCAATTCCAATTAATGAGCATATAGTACTATCAAATATTTGGATCTCATTTCCTAGAAGATAAGTTGATAAGCCATCATCATTTACGCTTAAATTAGCATAAAATAATTTAATCAAGTGTGGATAAATAGGTTCAGCAACTTGCAAAATGGGTAAGGCCTCTAAGTCCGCAAACCACATGATGGGTTCTAGGTTCCCTAATTGATTCAAATCAACATATTTTCCTTTATGAATGGTTCTACAACTAAGTTCAGAAAATCTAAGGGAAGCTTCTTTTGATTTGAACAAAGATTGGTCAAATGAATCTACCTCTACCCTTTTTCCTTTGTCTCTTGATGATCTTTTAGGAGCCATTTCTATTGAGAATAGATCAATAATCAATTGAAAGGAAGGAATTAAACTAGACAAGAAAAAAAAAGGAGAAAAATTTAGTTTTTATCTTAGATTGTTTCTTTGAGAGGTAGGGAGCTTGAATCAAGGAAAGATACCTTCCTTAGGCTTCTAGAGGGAAGGAATGATGCTTGGAAAGTTTTTAGAGGGGCATAGAGAGGTGAGGAAGAGAGCTCTCGGGTTAGGGGGCGGTTCTACCGCCGGCCCTAACTCACCCCTTATATAAGGGGTGTTCGAGCGGTACTACCGCCCCAGCAGGCGGTTCTACCGCCAAGGGCTGACTACCCAGGTGGTGCCACCATCAGATCTGGCGGTGCTACCGCCGGTAGCACAAAAATCCGCACCCCATTTTTTTTTAATATATTTTTTTTAATTTGTTTTTAGAGATGGGATAAAGTCAAAAGGAATTTGATGAAAAGAAATCCAAGAGGAAGGATAAAAACCAAAAAGATTTGGAAACAAATCGATGAAAACCAAAATTTCAAGGAAAGTAATCATATAATAAAGCTCACTTATTAGGACAATTTAACATGCCTAATTCCCTTCTAATAAAATCAAATTGTTCCTCATTTAAAGGTTTTATAAAAATATCTGCTAATTGATGATTTGTATCAACAAATTCAAGGGTGACATCTTTACTACTTACATGATCACGTATAAAATGATGCCTAATGTCAATGTGTTTAGTTCGAGAGTGTTGAATCGGATTTTTAGTTAGACAGATAGCACTCGTGTTATCACATTTTATAGGAATGTTTTTTAAGTAAATTCCATAGTCTTCTAGTGTATTTTTCATTCAGATAACCTGTGCACAGCATGCACTTGCAGCTATATATTCGACTTCTGCCGTAGATAGTGCAACCGAATTTTGTTTCTTGGACATCCAAGAAACAAGTGCATGTCCTAGAAATTGGCATGTTCTGGATGTGCTTTTTCTATCTATTTTACATCCACCAAAATCTGTATCTGCATAAGCTCTCAAATCAAAGTTATCGGATTTTGGATACCATAATCCAAGATTAGGAGTCCCTTTAAGATATCTAAGGATTCTCTTAACAGCTTTGAAGTGAGATAGCTTAGGATTAGCTTGGAAGTCTGGTTGCAGTGAGATAAAGCAGGCTACCTATCATGCCCCTATAAGTTTTTTGATCAAAACTTTCTCTATTTTCATCCATATCTAATTTAGTGGAGGTGCTCATAGGAGTGCTAATATCTTTTGATCCATCCATGTTAAATCATTTTAACAATTCCAATGTGTATTTTGATTGATTTAGAAATATACCATCACTTAGTTGCTTAATTTTCAGTCATAAAAAGAAATTTAGTTCTCCCATTAAGCTCATCTCAAATTCATCACTCATATTCTTAGCAAATGATTCACATAGTAATTTATTGCAAGAACCAAAAATAATATCATCAACATAAATTTGAACAATAAGAAAATTATTTTAAAAATATTTAATAAACAATGTAGTATCAACCTTGCCTTTAGTGAAATCATTTGAAATTAAAAAAGAACTAAGCCTCTCATACCAAGCCCTCGGGGCTTGTTTTAGACCATATAGAGCCTTAGTTAGCTTAAACACATGGTTAGGAAAAAGTGAGTTTTCAAATCCGGGTGGTTGTTCGACATACACTTCTTCAGAAATAAAACCATTTAAGAATGTACTTTTGATATCCATTTAAAATAATTTGAAATCATTACTACTAGCATAAGCAAGGAGCATCCTAATGGCTTCTAATCTTGCCACCGAAGCGAAGGTCTCTTCGTAATCGATACCTTCTTCTTGGTTGAAACCTTTGGCCACTAGTCTAGTCTTGTTTCTAACCGCGATACCGTATTCATCTTGCTTGTTTCTAAAGACCCACTTAGTACCAATAACTAAGTGGTCATTAGGTCTAGGAACAAGCTTCCATACCTCATTCCTCTCAAATTGATTCAATTCTTCTTGCATTGCGATAACCCAAGAATCATCTTTCAAGGCATCAACAATGCATTTTGGTTCAACTTGAGAAAGAAAAATGGCATGGGCACAAAAATCTTTGAAAGAAGAGCGAGTTTGAACCCCTTTCGATACATCTCCTATAATTAACTCCTTGGGATGAGCATCTACATACTTTCATTCCTTGGGTAAGGAAGTTTGGGAAGAAGATGCATCCAAGTTGTCATTTTGAGGAGAGGGTTCATTCAAATTCAAATTATCAAGACCAAAATCATCATCAAAATCTTTCTCCTTAAATTCGGAAATTTCATTAAAAACCACATGAATAGATTCTTCTATAACTAAGGTTCTTTTGTTGAAAAAACGAAAAGCCTTAGAAACGGAAGAATAACCAAGAAATATGTCTTCATTAGATTTTGCATCGAATTTTCCTAAGGCATCCTTTTCATTTAAAATAAAGCATTTACAACCAAAAACTTTAAAATAAGAAACATTGGGTTTTTTTATCATTCCATAATTCATATGGAGTTTTAGATAGGGATGGTCTCACTAGAACTCTATTCATAACATAGCAAGCCGTATTCACGGCTTCGGCCCAAAAATATTTTGGTAAATTATATTCATTTAACATGGTTCTAGCCATTTCTTGCAAACGTCTATTTTTTCTTTCCACTACTCCATTTTGTTGTGGATTTCTTGGAGTAGAGAAGTTATGATTATATCTATTTATTTCATAAAAATTTTGGAAGTCATGATTTTGAAATTCACCTCCATGATCACTTCGAATTGATGAAATCATAAAACCTTTTTTATTTTGAGTGAGTTTACAAAATTTAGAGAAACATTTGAAACAATCATTTTTGTGAGTCAAGAAATAGGTCCAAGTGTATCTACTATAGTCATCCACAATTACAAAGGCATATTTGCTACCTCCTAGGCTTGTTATGTCAATTGGTCCAAATAAGTCCAAATGGATCAATTGCAATGGTCTAGTGGTGCTAATTTGATTTTTTGATTTGAAACTAGTTTTTATTTATTTTCTTAGTTGACATGCATCATATACCTTGTCCTTAATGAATTTCATGTTTGAGATTCCTCTTACTAACTCTCTAGATGAAATCTTAGAAATTAGTTTTATGCTTGCATGGCCTAATCTCCTATGCCAAAGCCAAGCATCATCATTTAAAACCGAAAAACACATTTCATTACTTAATTCATTAATATTTATGGTGTAGATATTGTTTTGTTTTAAAGCAATCATGGATATGTCATTGTTTGGTTTTTCAATGGCTAATTTGATTTTTTGATTTGAAACATTTTTAGATTTTCTTAAATCATATAAATGAATTTCATGTTTGAACCTTTATAACTCTCTAGATAATTGACTCAATGCTTTCAAAATTCATTAATATTTATGATTATCATGGATTTCAAAATGATGCAAACATCAACTAACAACATAACCTTTATCAACAAACATCATCAATTCATCAATTGAAAAACTTGATTTATTACCTATAGTCCCCTTGCTAATGATTTTTCCCTTGTTGTTGTCTCCGAAGGTGACATACCCTTCTTCTTTACTAGTGAGCATAGAGAAATGAGATGGATCTCCGGTCATGTGCCTTGAGCATCCACTATTAAGATACCATTTCTTGCTCCTAGCTTGTGAGTTTGTCTACAAAAGAGGATGATTTTTAGGTACCCATTTGATTTTGGGTGCCTTACAAATTGATCTACTTAATTTGTAATTTAACATTGAATTGTTTATGGTTCCTTTAGAAACCCATATCAATTTTTGTGGACTAATTTTCTTGAATGGACATTTGTAAGCAACATGTCCCGTCTTACCACAAAAATTACATTTCAAATGGGGTGATACATGCAATGTAGGACCTTTAATGAAGGTGGTGGGATTTTGGTGAGAACCAGTCACAAATCTGATTCCACTTCTATTTCCGACGTGACCCTTGTTAGCAAGGATCATGTCCAAGCCCTTGCTACCAACCTTAAACTTGTTTAGGGTCTCTTTGAGTAGCAAGTTCTCCCTTTTTGTTGTATCTAAGTGTTCACACTTAGAGCATAGGGGTAGAGAAGGGGTTTGAAGACTATTGAACTTACTTTGTAATAAAACATGTTCTTTCTTAAGCAAATTGAACTTCTTACTAATAGTTCTACATTCATCAAATAACTCATGAAAAGCACTAGAAAGTTCATCGAAAGATAACTCTTCATTAAATAACTCACTAACCTCTTCTCCTAATGCCATTAGCGTGAAGTTGGCCTCCTCTTTGCTTGCTTCTTCAACCTCGGAGTTACTTGAATCATCCCACGTGGCCTTCAAAGCTTTTTTCTTCTTGAATTGCTTCTTCTTGGCTTGAGGGCATTCATTCTTGAAGTGTCCCGGCTTTTTGCATTCGTAGCAAATAACTTGGTCCTTTTTGTGTTCAAATTTTTTTTTGTGTCATTTTTAAATTTATTCTTTCTTATAAATTTCTTAAACTTTTGAGTTAAAAGTGCAATGTCATTGTCACTATCCTCATCACTTGATGTTCCTTTCAAGTGGTCTTCTTGTGTTCTAAGTGCCATATCCTTCCTGTTCTTTGGAAGGGGGTTCTCAAGCTCTTCATGAGCATGACACGTCATCTCGTAGGTCATTAGAGACCCAATAAGTTTTTCAAGCGGAAATACTTTAAGATCCTTGGCCTCTTGAATGGCCATAACCTTTGGATCCCAACTCTTTGGAAGGGATCTTAAAATTTTAGTTACCAATTCAAAATTAGAAAAACCTTTACCAAGAGCTTTAAGTCCATTGATGACATCCGTAAAGCGGGTGTACATGTCTCCAATGGACTCATTTGGTTTCATCCGAAAAAGTTCATAGGAATGCACAAGAATGTTGATTTTGGACTCTTTCACTCGGCTAGTGCCTTCATGAGTGATTTCAAGAGTGCGCCAAATATCAAATGCTGATTCACAAATAGAAACCCGATTAAACTCATTCTTATCAAGCGCACAAAATAAGGCATTCATAGCCTTTGCATTGAGAGCAAAAATCTTCCTTTCCGACTCATTCCACTCACTCATCGGAAGAGAAGATTTTGCAAAGCCATTTTCAACAATGTTCCAAAGTTCGAAGTCCATAGAAATGAGAAAAATCCTCATACGAGTCTTCCAATACGTATAATCTGACCCATTAAACATAGGCGGACGAGTAATGGAGTGACCCTCTTGCATACCGGAGTAGGCCATCTCTCTTGAGTTTTAAACCAATATGAGAGCAAACCTTGCTTTGATACCAATTGTTAGGATCTAAAAGGCACTAAGAGGGGGGGGGGTGAATTAATGCAGCGGATTAAAATCGTACTTTTGAAATCGATTTTACACAAACACAAGTTCGTAGGAAGATTTCGATTTGACGAAAGAGAACTTGAAAGTAATTGCTTGAGTAAAGGAAATAACAAGGAACTAAACAACTTGCAGCTAAGTAATGAAATGATTCAAAAATGTAAACACTCACACATTCATAAACACAATGATGTATAGTGGTTCGGTCAAATGACCTACATCCACTCTTGAAGCCTTCACGATGAGGCTCCGCTCTTCCACTAGCAAATCCTTTGAAGGGGAAGGACCAAATACCCCTTTTACAACCCTTTACAAGAGGTCCACACTCTTACAAGATTTCTCAAGAACAAGGAGGAGGTGAACACTTAGCAAGAGACAAGACTTTTCAAGACTAATCAAAGACTTTAACTCAAGATTTTTAACTCTCAAAAGGGTTGCCTTTCAGGTTGAGAAGGGGGGTATTTATAGATCCAAAGTGGATTCAAATTTGGGCTCCAAATTTGAAATCAAATTTGAGTTCCCGTTCAAGCGGTGTCGAGGCGGTGCCACCACTGTCGAGCGGGCGGTGCCACCACTGTGTCGTGTCATCTGGCCGATCGACACACAAGGCGACCACCACCCCAGCCAGGCGGTGCTACCGCTGGCTACAGTAGCCGAGCTATAGTAGGGCTACAGTAGCCGGGCGGTGCTACCGCCCCAAGCTGGGTGGTGCTACCGCCCAGTGCCGGGCGATTCATCGCACGCCCATTCACCAAGGCCGAATGGGCCTGTTTAAACCAACTCGGCCCGAAGAGAGGCTCGGTTGGCCCCCACTAAATTTAGGCAAGATTTTTTCTAAATCCTTGCTCTACTCATGTGCAAACTACGAACTTAAAAACATAACTCAAGGTGATTTGACCCGACACTCTTCAAGTCAACTTCCGGCGAGCTTTACGGCGAGATTTCGACAAGCTGCCGATGCTTCCCTCAGATTGCTTCCAGCGGACTCCCAGCATACTCCCGGATTGTATGGCGAGCTCAACGAGTCTTTGGCTAGCTTCTGAATCTTCCCGGTAAGTTCCGCGAACCTTCGACGATCTTTGCGATGAACTTCTGAAAACTTCGGCAAGTCCTTGATTCGATTTTGGATGGTTCCGGCAACACTTCTGAAGATCTCTCGGACTTCCGATGAACTCTTGAACCCCCGACGGACTTGACCCCGGTTAATCGCTTTATGTTTTCTTCCCATCATAGTTGTTTCTGCACACTTATCTCGACAAAGTAGATTAGAACAAATATTTCACCAATTGACTTCATCATCAAAATCCGAGATTCAACAGCAACCTAACCCTAACCTAGCCGACCTCTTCACCTCTTTAATAGGGGTTGGCTAGATAGGATTTACACGAATGCCCTTATCAATGAAACTAAATTAGGACTCTCCTAGCTAGAGTCCTAACAGACCCGCCCTCTTCAAATCAGCCTTGTCCTCGAGGCTGATGCTCCATGAATTCTGAGAATTTGATATTCAAATCATCATAGTTCTCCCAAGAGGCATCTTCTGTTGGTAGGTTCGCCCACTGTATTAGCACTTCAATAGCAGGTCGTCGTCATCGAGTCACGATCCATCGATCAATAATGACACTTGGTTAGATCTGAAGCTCTCCTTGGGTAGTCATATTTGGTAGATGGCTTTGGGCTATCTCGTTTTGTCCCAACTTGAGCTTGAAACATGACACATGGAAGACTAGATGGATTCAAGGGCTGGCGGGTAAGTCTAATCTGTATGCTACTATTCCGATGTGCTCCAAAATCTGGTAGGATCCATAGAACCGAGGTGAAAGCTTCATAGATTCTCTGATCTTCAGATTATTTTGCCATTCACTCCTAATATCCTCAGGGAAGTTGCTGGTTGAAAGTGAAATGGTCAAAAATTTAGCTTGCTCGGGTAGCCATGAAAGTGCATCTGTAACAACATTCTCTTTCCCCCTTTTGTAAGTTATTTCATAATCATATCCAAGAAGCTTTGTTACTCATTTTTGCCACTCAAGGGAAGATATCTTCTGCTCCAAGAAATATTTTAGGCTTTTATGGTCGGTCTTGATTTGAAAGTGTCACTTGAACAAGTACGATCTCCATTTGGCCATCGCATGCACAATCGCGAGAATCTCCTTATCGTAAATAGTCATCTTGAGATGGGAAGGAGATAACGCCTTACTAGTATAAGTGAGAGGCGGCCATCTTTACCAATTCCGACTCCGAAGGCATCAGCTTCAATAATAAAAGTCTTGCCGAAGTCGGGTAATGCTAGTATGGGCGTTGTTATCATTGCAACTTTAAGTTCATCGAAGGCGGTGGTGGCTTTGTCCAACCACTAGAAAGTATCTCTTTTCAGCAAGGAAGTAAGGGGTGCACTGATCTTTCCATAGTTTTTCATGAACTTACGGTAGTAACCTGTTAAACCGAGAAAGCCACGCAGCAATTTTATGTTCCTCGGGGTTGGCCAGTTCTGCATTGCTTCAATTTTGGAGGGGTCCACTGCCACTCCTTCCTCTGATATGATATGCCCAAGATATTCCAACTTTTGTTGAAGAAAGCTACACTTCGTTTTTTTGACAAAAAGGACATGTTCTCGCAAAATTGTCAAAACAAGTCGTAAGTGCTGAATATGACTTTCAAGAGAAGGGCTGTAAATAAGGATATTGTCAAAGAAAACTAACACAAACTTTCAAAGATAACTCTAGAAAATATCATTCATAAGGCTCTAGAAGGTGGAGGGAGCATTGGTGAGACCAAAGGGCATTACCAGAAATTCAGAGTGACCATTGTGCGTTCGAAAGGCAGTTTTCGGTATGTCTTCTTCGCACACTCGTATTTGATGATACCCGGATCGAAGGTCCAGCTTTGTGAAGACTCATGCTCCCTTTAATTCATCAAACAATTCATCTACTACTAGAATAGGATACTTGTCCTTGACGGTTATGTCATTGAGAGCTCGGTAATCAACACACATTCACCATGTTCCGTCTTTCTTTCGTACAAGGAGCACCGGTGAAGAATAGGGGCTGCAACTTGGCTGAATAACTCCTGTTTCAAGCATCTCTTTTACAATCCTTTCTATTTCATCTTTTTGGAGATGTGGATACCGATATGGTCGAGTATTTGCTGGAGGTTTGCTTGGAAGAATCGGTATACGATGATCATACCAATGGTTAGGAGGTAGGCTGCGTGGTTCGTCAAATATATTTGAAAATTCAGCAAGGGAAGTAGGTTTAGATCTTCAAATTTGGTTGGCTTTCCCTTAGATTGCTGCTCAAGTTGTACCAAAAATCTACTGCATGCTTTGTGTAAAACTTTCTCCATTCGTTATGTGCAAATTGTCGTTACGTTGCCCCCATGTTTCCCGCACAGTATCACCTGTTTCCCCTTACTATAAAATTTTATAATTAATTTCAAAAAATTTCAGAAAACATCACCTAATGTCGTCAACCATTCAATACCAAGCACGGCTTCATAATCATCGAGAGAGGAGGAGGAAAAAATCTACAATTATCTCTTGGTCCTGCAGTAACAGTTTCACCCGTGGGCACCTACGATCGCACTTCAAAATTCGTCCATCTGCGACTTTAGCATCAAACCTGCTGCAATTCTCAATAGGTAAGGCCATCCAGACAGCAACCTTGCTGTTCATAAAATTATTAGTGCTCTCAGTGTCAATAAGAATGGTGATCGGTTGTTGCTTCAGAAATCCTCCCACTTTCATTATTTGCAGGTTCGCGTAACCGGCAAGGGCATGCATCGTAATATCAATTGGCTATTGTTCTTCATCTGTGACCTCTTCCTCATGCTCCTGGACCTCCTCTTCCATGTCTTCAAGAGGTTCAATCAATAGGAGGTAGCCCCTTTTGCAGCAATGATCGCGGTTCCATGGCTCGTCGTAATGCCAACAAAGACCCTTTGCTGATCGGTCACGTAGTTCTTCTCTTGTCAATTTTTTGGGCAGCGAAGGATGGCTGGGAGTAGAAGGGGGTTTATATGTTGAGGTTCTAGGAGTGGTTCTCATCCTTTGAGCATCTTGGCTGAGCCGTTCTTCTTGTATTCGGGCAAAAAAAATCGCAGCCATCATGGTACGGGGCTGTCGTGCCTTAACTTCCTCTTTTATCTCTAGCTTGAGTGCTTCGATAAATGTTCCTAACAATTGATAGTCAGTCCAATTACGAGCAAGGTAGGATAGCTTCTCAAACCTGGTTTGGTACTCTTGAATCGTAGAGGTTTGTTGAATCTTTGTGAGTTGGCCGTCGATATTTTTATACTCCGTAGGTCCGAAACGGTTCAGCAGTGCATTCTTAAATTGATTCCACGTCGGAGCCCCATGATTATATTCTAGCCAATTGTACTATTGAATAGCATCACCTTTAAGGTGGATGACAGCAGTGCATTCTTGGATATTAGGAGGGAATGGCAAGATGATCCAAAGACCAAAGCATTTATGAAGCTTTCACCTCATGCCAAACCTCACAAGCTTCTAAGCCAAATATGAATCCGCAAGGGTTCAAAGCCAATTGTTTCGCTTTACGTCTTCATCGTTATCATAGTTAATCCTGCACATACATAAACAAAAACTATACTTTGATCTAGATAGTTATTACAATGCAAATTGATATTCAGTTGCCCGACACATCATTGGTCGGCGCTTCATCCGATTCTCAAGTGCATCATCCTCTCTTGCGGCTTGTTGCCCAATCAGCAGTTGACCTCTACAACCTCGATATCCTTGGTGTAACTCTGCTCTTTTTGGCCTGATGCCCGATGTCCGAAGCCTTCTATCGATTGTTGACTGGACCTCCAGCTTGACATCCAATTATCCTGACGTGATCACTTCTAGTGCAGCGTCAATTCCTCCAACGTCAACTGTCTAATCCTGATCGATAGTAGACCTGCGTAACTCAAAACATAGTTAGACAATAAAACACAATCAATTAGTTTCATCATCAAAATCCAAGATTCAATAAAGCAATGGTATTGCCAAACTAGGCAGTGGTATCGCCCAGTTCCAATAGCCAGGACTCTATCGGACGATAGTACCACTAGACTGGGCGATGGCATCCCTAGTGTTAGAGTCAACTTGCAGTAGTACCGCTAGTACCCCAAACATCTGAGATGAGATCTTTTTTGGCTCCATTTTTAAAGCCAATTGAGGCCTATAAATACCCCTTACTTCTCAACTTGTTGAATACAGAGAAGTGAACAAAAAGAACTGAGACTATAGTGGAATTGCTTGTATACATTAAGAGTTCATCTCCAGCGATTCTAAGTGTTAGAAGCTTGTATAAGGAGAGTGAGCTACTTGTAAAGAGTTCTATAAAGAGGTGATTGATCTTTGCTCTTGAAGAAAGATTAATAGTGGAAGTCGATGACCTTATCGGAGGAGGTATCAGGAGTGGACATAGGTCAGACGACCGAACCACTATAAATTGGTGTGTTTTCTTCTTGCTACTTACTTTACTTTTACTGCTTATCTTTTTTACTTAACTGCAACTGCCCTACTTCTCAACACCCTAGTGAACGTATTAAAAGTTAAAAGTCTTTGTCGAAACGTATTTTCGTCGAATGAAACAATTTCACCAAAATGATTTTTCAAATTTGACGTTTTTAACCACTACACTAATTCACCCACCCCCCTCTTAGTGCTGATCTTGATCCTAACACATATGGTTTACAGTTGAGCCTTGCTCTAAATGGATTCTCTTGGAGAACTTTTTTTCTCTCAATCCGATTGATCCTGGCCAGGGATTTGCCTGAGCAAGAACACATGGGATATTCCTCTCATGATATTGAGAGTGGATAATCCTCTATTGACACTCAATAGCCCTCATAAGATTGGTTGCCACTCCCAATAATCGGTTATACTAGATTTGGAACTTCCAAACCTATAAGTCTGGTATCAAAGAGTAGAGTACTCATACAAAATATCTTTGGTGTCTCAAGTCTAAGGACCAGATACACTACTAGGACTACGTAATTATTGTCTAACAACAGGTATCATTAACCATCTAGCATTCTATAGGCAAATCAATAAGTAAACTCATTCTCCAATGAGCACCTACGCTGTATCATCGGTGTCCTCACATGAGTAGTTATGAGACTAGCCACCTTCATCATATGGATGGGTATACAGCACACCAGTCTGTCTGGTTATCTCGATGTGCCTCTCGAGTAACCTATGACTGGGATTATTTAGGGTCTGTGTTTAAATGCGAATCGGTCTTATTATCATGATCTCATTACAATCCGATTCCCATTGCACAGATCCAAGGACATCATAATATACATCCAGATAATATAAGAAAATACTAATAATTATAAGTAAAGAGATTAATGTAGCGTGTTACAGGTGTCATCACTCATATGATTGGCTTATAGGGCATCTATAACTAACAATCTCCCACTTGACCTAAAGCCAATTACCTATGTGTCTGATCCCTATTAGACCTCTGTGACACTCAAAGACAATATGAGATAATGGCTTTGTTAGTGGATCTACGATGTTATCTTTGAATGGAACATTTTCCACTGCTATATCTCTTTGGGCCACGATCTCTTTAATAAGCTAGAACCTCCTTAGAACACTTCTGATGAGACCTAGGTTCTCTCATTTGAGTAATCGCCCTGTAGTTATCGCAATATAAAGGAATCAACTCCTTGCTACTCGGCACGACTCCGAGATCTATGATGAAATTTTTCATTGGACTCTCTTCTTTGTTGCCTCTACCATAGTAATGTACCGCCTCTATGCTCTAGTCAATAGTAGTATCTTGCTTAGAACTCTTCTAGCATACTGCTCCTCCATTCAGGGTGAACACATACCCTGAATCAGACTTGCTATCATCAATATCAGATTGGAAGCTCGAGCCCATGTAGCCCTCAACCCTGAGGCTACTTTCTCCATATACTAGTAAAAGATCCTTAGTCCTTCTCAAGTACTTAAGGATATACTTTACTGCTTTCTAATACTCTAAGCCTGGATTCGCCTAATACCTGCTCGTGACACTAAGGGCATGCGCTATATTAGGCCTGGTATATAACATAGCATACATGATAGACCCTATTGCTGAGTCATAGGGTATCATCTATCCATGTGTGTCCTTTTTTTAGGAGTCTTTAGGGACATACTCCTAGAAAGTAATAGCCTATGTCTCATCGGTATGGGGCCTTCTCTTAAAATTTTTTATATTAAACTTTTTGACAATGGTGTCTATGTACTTGGACTGGGACAAGCCAAGTATCCTCTTGAATCTATCTCTATAGATTCGAATCCCTAATATGTAGGATGCTTTCCTTAAGTCCATCATGCAGAAATGTCTTAATAGCCAAGCCTTTACTGTGGTGAGCATTCCTACATCATTCCCAATGATTAGAACGTCATCCACATACAACACCAAAAAGGTGATAGCGCTCCCACTTACCTTCCTATATACACAAGGCTCATCTTCATTCTTAACGAAGTCCTAAGATCTGATCACCTTATCAAATCTTATGTTCCAACTTTAGGAAGCTTGCTTCAGTCCATAGATAGACCTAAGCAACCTGCACACCTTATCTGGACTATCCTTGAATATGAATCCCTTAGGCTATATCATATATATCTCATCCTTGAGGTTGCTATTAAGGAACATAATTTTCACATCCATCTACTAGATCTCATAATGTGCTATAATAGCCAATAGAATTCAGATAGATTTTAGCATGACTATAGGTGAGAAGGTTTTGTTATAATCAACACGTTGACTTTGACGATACCCCTTAGCCACTAGCCTTATTTTATAGGTCTCTACCTTTTCATATACTCCGATCTTCTTCTTGAAGATCCACTTGCAACCAATGGGTACGATACCCTTAGGTGCATTAACTAAGTTCCAAACCTTGTTGGAGTACATGGAATCCATCTTTGAATTTATGGCTTCTTACCACTTCCCGGAGTCTGTACTCGTAATAGCCTCCTCGTAGGTCTAGGGATCAATATCCTTAACATTCTATCCTCTGATATATCCCACATATCTCTCAGGAGGATGAGATATTCTTCCAAACCTATGTAAAATCGGAACTTATGTGCTAGGTACCTGAACAGACTCTGGTTATAGAATGGTGCTTCAGCTAGGTTCTCTAACCTCGCTCAACTCTATCACGCTTCTATTGTCTCCACCAAGAATGTGTTCCTTCTCAAGAAACATTGCTCTCTTGGCTACAAAGACCTTATGGTCCTTGGGGTGATAGAAATAATACCCATAAGTTTCCTTGGGGTATCCCACGAATTTGCACCGTCCATCTTGGATTCTAACTTATCGAAATTATGTCTTTTAACATGGGTAGGGCAGCCCCAAATCTTAACAACCATAAGATCGGACTTCTTTTCTTTTCATATCTCATATGGTGTAAACACTATTAACTTAGTTGGAACTCTACTCAGAAGGTAAGTTGCGGACTCTAAGGCATATCTCCAGAATGAGATGGGTAGGTCGACGAAACTCATCATAGACTACACCATGTCTAATAGTATGTGATTCCTTCTTTCAAATATACCATTGAGCTAGGTGTATAAGGAGGTGTTTAATGGGACAGAATCCCATAGTCCTTGAGGAACTGGGTGAACTCTGTACTCAAGTACTTACCTCCTCGATATGATCGAAGAGTCTTGATACTCTTTCTAGTCTAGTTCTCTACTTCATTCTTATATTCATTGAATTTCTCAAAGACTTCAGACTTGCACTTCATCAAGTACATGTGTTTGTGCCTAGAGAAATCAGTGAAAATAATGAAGTAGGAATAACCACTGATGACTTGAGTTGATATAGGACCACATATATCATTATGTATGAGTTCCAACAACTGAGTGGCTCTCTCTCCAGTTCCACTAAATTGAGAGTTAGTCATCTTTTCACGAAGGCAAAGTTCGCAAGTTGTATATGACTCATAGTTAAATGAGTCTAGATATCCATCCTTCAACAACTTTTGAATCCTTCCCTCATAGATATGACCTAGCCTATGATGCTATAGGTATACATTGTTCACCTCATCTCATTTCCTCTTAGACTCACTTACATTCATGATGTGTGGACTAGTGTCTAGCATAATCAAACCATTATGCAATGTTCCACTCGTGATGATCTCATCATCCTTAATAATTGAACAACTATTGTTCAAAAAAACTACTTTATAACCTTTCAATATTAAACATGAAATAGAAGTAACATTTCTGATAATAGAGAGAACAAAATAATATGCATCTAATGCAATAGTAGCTCCACCAAGCAAATTAGGGTGACCTCGCCAATAGCAATAGTAGCAACTCTTACTCCGTTGCCTATCTTGAAGTCCATCTTGCCTCTTGCCAATCTCCTAAGCCTTACCAGAACTTGTAACAAATTACAGATATGATAAGCACTACCGGTATCTAATACCCATGTGTCATCATATAAGTCTGATAAATAGAGACTGATCATAAATGTACTTGAAGCTTCTCCAAGCTTCTAATTTGCCTTTTCTACAAGATACTCCTTGTAGTTCCTCTTCTAGTGTCTATCTTTGCAATAGTGGAAGCATTGGCTTTTGTCCTTTACCGAGTCCTTCTCAGCAACCTTTGCTTTACCTGATCTACGCTTGCCCTTACCCTTTTTAAGGGACTTCTCTATCTTCTTTTTCTTTCTAGTCTTACCAGCATAGAGAACTATGAAAAGAAATCTGGTAGGGACTGCAACACAAAATCCATACATAAGTTTTCCTTTGGGACTATTCCTAGACCTATGAGTTTCTTTATCTACTCAATCATCTTAAGGACATAGTTCTGAACTAGTGTCCCCTTAGTTATTCTCACACAGAAGAGACTCTTCGATATCTCATATAGTTAAGTTTTTCGTTGTTTCTCAAACAATTTACGAAGATGTAGGAGTATGGATCTAACATCCATCTTTTTATGTTGTCTTTGTAACTCGGGAGTCATGGAGCCCAAACATTTAACACTGAGCAAGAGTAGAGTAATCTGTGTACTTCACATAATGAGCAATCTTATCCTCGCTTACCCCTTCCTTAGGTGTAGGCATCACTATATCAAGGACGTGTTAGGATCAAGTTTGGCACTAAGAGAAGGGGGGTGAATTAGTGCAGCGGAAAAAGATTACATCAATTTCGAAAAACCTTAGTTCGATGAAATCATATCAGAAATACTCTAACTTAAAAGTGTTTGTAAGTGAGTGATGAGGAGAAAGAAAGCAAGTAAAGTAATTTACAATATTAATAAAGAGCAGAACAGAAAATGAATAGCAACGGAAAGAATGCATCGATTTATAGTGGTTCGATCATTTGACCTATGTTCACTCTCAATTCCTCTTCGTCGAGGTCACTGGCTTTCACTAGCAGTCTTCTTTCAAATGGGTGAAGACTAACTACCCTTACAAACTCTTTCTTTTACAAGTCTTCCCTCATACACCTCTCTTAGAAACTAATTTTAAGATCTAGGAGGAGGGATTTCTACACTTAGAATCACAGAGTTTTCTCTTTGTTTTCTTTCTCAATTCTTGCTCTCCCAAGCAAGAATAGCTGGGGTATTTATAGACCCCAAGTTGTTTCAAATCTTGGAACCAAAATTCAAATACCTTAAAATTTCATGGTACTAGTGGTACCACAGCCAGTGCTGGGTGGTACCATCGCTTGGTACTTGGTTGTACCACTGCCCAGTCTAGCGGTACCACCACTTGACACAGTCTTAGAGACTGTGTCTTAGAGACCAAACCACCGATAGTTCTATCGCCTGTTCTAGCAGTGCCATCGCCTGACCCACTTCTTGGGTCACTATTTGAGCCTTTCACTTGGCCCAACATAGCCCAAAGTGGGGCCCAATTGGCCCCTAATTAAGTTGGCCCAATTTTAACTCAATTACACCTTAATCCTACTTCGATCTAGACAATTATTACAAAGCATGATTGAATGTTGTCTAGCATGTCATTGGTTAATCTGACGCTTCGTCCGATTCTTCGGTGCTTCATCCTCTCTTATGACCTATTGTTCAATCGGTAATTGATCTTTGTAACTCCGATCTCCTTAATGCAATTTTGCTCTTCTTGGCCCCATGCCTAAATACATGGCCTGAAGCACTCTATCGATGCATCGATCGATCCTTTGGCTCGACATCCAATCTTTTGACATGTTCTCCTTTGGCCCAACGTTGATTCTTCTTGCTTCAATTGTCTATTCCTGATCAAGGTAGTCCTGCGTTACTCAAAATACAGTTAGATCATAAACACTATCAATTGGCTTTATCATCAAAATCTAAGATTCAACAATCTTCCTCTTTTTGATGATGACAACCAATTGATAACAGAGTTAACCTTAACTCCTCCTATCAATATTGTCATATTAGTAGAAACAAAAAATCATTCATCATGCAAAATTAAAATGTTCAATACATCATACAATGCATGAAGTCATCATTATACTTCTCTCTCTTTGTCATCAACAAAAAGGAGAAGTACATCTAGCAAGTATTTAAGATATGCAAGTTTTACGACATACAAGCTAGCAATTTATCATAATCTGGTAAGTTTTGCTTCCTTTGCATTGATTGAGCTAGCAATTTTTTGCTTCCTATTTGAAGTATGCAAGCTAACAAATTCTTTCTCCCCTTTTGTCATTGTCAAAAAGAAGGGAGGAATACATTAATATAAAATTTTCTTTTTATAATAACTTTTCACATCAATTAAAAATTTACATCAATAAAAAATTTACATAAATCTTTCAATCATCACATGACGCATACAAGCCAAAGAAATTATGTTATTTCTATATCATGAAAGATGTGATATCAACAAAATTCTTAGGTATCAAGATCATGATTCATACATATTCCTTTTTCTTTTTTTTTTTGTAAAATGAAACATAGGAACTAAAATAGCAATGATACTAATCATGATTCATTTGGTAAAAAATAGCAAAAAGGACAACTTGATTCATACATAAAAAATCTCAATTCATCATAATTAAAAAAAATTAAGTTGTGATTCTGAGAGTTCAAGTTAGGAACCATGATTTATTTGTGAAATCTTCTTTTAGAGGAAGGATACGAGAACACATAATAGGAGATCTTGATTCATAAAGGATTTCATGTTATAAGTCTCAAAAAATTCAAGATCATGATTTTGATAAAACTCGTTCAAATTCGAATCATCAAAATCACTTTCATAGTTTACGAGATTCATAAAATAGATTCATCGCTAAGAATTACATGTTGAAAAATCGAAAAGATAAAGATAAAGAAATTTTAAAAAAATGCTGTCCTCTTTTTAGTTGTTTCAATTCATGTGATTTATTTCTTATAAGCATGCCTTTACCTTTAATGCTAAATAAAAGCAAGCATCAATGTTCAAGACCAAAAGGCAAATTTCATCATGAAAATTATCAAGGCAAAAAAATACGACACGTCAAACATACATCATCTTCAAAAAATTTGATTTATCATGATAATACATTTTCCTTTTTTATGTGTTTCAATTTAAGTAAGCATGTTCAAAATTTTCATGTAAGGGTCAAGCATCATGTTTAGAACCGAAACCAATACAAAAACATCAAGATAATTGTTTCTTAAAATATATATAAAGTTAATCTTATTTGGTGTGCAAGCATTATTATAAAACATGCAATTATCATGATAATTAATTTTTTATGTCAAAATCATGCATCAAGTTTGAAACCAAAAACCAATATGGATATCATAAATATACATGAAATTGTATTTGATATACAATCATTCGATTTAAATCTAACACATAATTTTCATGATCAAATTTTTATTTTTTTTTAATTTTTAGAAAGAAAAGCATGATATATTTTTGTAAATAAATTTTTTATTTCTTACAAACTAAATCAAGCAACTCATAAAAAGCATCAAGTAATTTCATAATATTATAAAACCATTTTGGGTAAGTTACTTACCTTCTTGTCGAAAGTTGTCAAAGCACAATTTGCCATCTTGCCTTCGAATGCACTTGATTCTTCTTAGAGTGCTTTCTTCTTCTTTGACATCTTCTTCTTTTTAAGTTTATTTTTCATCTTAGTTTCTTGTTTTATGAATTTTTAAATTTTATAGTCAAAAGTTCAATGTCATCATCCTCATTATCATCATCACTTGAATCATCACTCAAGTGGTATTCTATTGTTTGATGTCCCAAATCCTTCATGTTCTTTGGAATATGGTTCTTATGTTCATCATGTTCCAAGAAGTTCATTTCATATGTTATCAATGAGCCAATGAGTTCTTTTAATAGAAAAATATTCAAGTCCTTTGTTTCTTGTATCACCGTTACTTTCAGATCTCACCTTTTTGGAATGGATCTTAAAATCTTGTTTACAAGTTCAAAATTAGAAAAACATTTGTCAAGACTTTTTAAACTATTGATGACATCTATGAAACAGGTATACATGTCATCAATAGTTTTGCTTGGTGCCATTCGAAAAAGTTCAAAATTATGTATCAAAAATTTATTTTCGAGTCTTTGACTCTACTAGTACTTTTATGTATGATTTCAAGTGTGTGCCAAATGTCATGTGTAGTTTCGCAAATCGAAATCTGATTAAATTTATTTTTGTCCAAGGCACAAAACAAGGCATTCATAGCCTTTGTATTTAACGAAAATGATTTTTTCTCAAAATCCATCCATTCATTCATAGGTTTAGAGGGTTGTTGAAAACCATATTCGATAATATTCTAGAAATTAAGATTTAAGGAAAGTAAAAAAACTCTAATTCAAGTTTTCCAATATGTGTAGTCCATCCCATTGAACATGGGAGGATGAACGATAGAATGACCTTCTTGAAAGCCGAAAAGAGTCATTTCTCTTGGGTGTTAATCCAAATGAGAAATACTGAGGCTCTGATACCAATTGTTAGGATCAAGTTCAGCACTAAGAGGAGGGGGTGAATTAATGCAGTGTTAAAGATTACGTCAATTTTGGAAAACCTTGATTTGATTCAAAACATGTTTCGACAATTACGTCTATTTTGATGAAATCGTATTAAAAATAATTTAACTTAAAAGTGTTTGTAAGTGAGTGATGAGGAGGAAGAAAGCAAGTAAAGAGCAGAACAGAAAATGCATAGTAAGGGAAAGAACACACCGATTTATAGTGGTTCGATTATCTGACCTATGTCCACTCTCGATTCATCCTTTGTCGAGGCTATTGGCTTTCATTAACAGTCTTCTTTTAAATAGGTGAAGACTAACTACCTTTACCAACTCTTTCTTTTACAAGTCTTTCCTCACACACCTCTCTTAGAAACTAACTTTAAGATCAAGGAGGAGGGATCTCTACACTTAGAATCATAGAGTTTTCCCTTTGTTTTCTTTCTCAATTCTTGCTCTCCCACGTAAGAATAGCTAGGGTATTTATAGACCCTAAGTGGCTTCAAATCTTGGAGCCAAATTTCAAACACCCCAAAATTTTAGGGTACTAGCGGTACCACCACCCAAGCTTTCTGACACTGGGTGGTACCATCGCCCAGTTTAGTGGTACCATCGCTTGACATGGTCTCGGAGACTATGTCTTAGAGACCAAGCCATCGATGGCTCCACCGCTTGTCTAGCGGTGCCACCACTTGACCCACTTCTTGGGTCACTGTTTGGGCCTTTTACTTGGCCCAATTCCAACTCAATTACAACTTAATCCTGCTTTGATCTAGATAATTATTATAAAGCACAATCGAATGTTGTCCAACATGTCATTGATTCATCTTGCGTTTCATCTGATTCTTCGGTACATCATCCTCTCTTGCGACCTATTGTCCAATCGACAGTTGACCTCCGCAACTCTGACTCCTTGGTGTAATTTTGCTCTTCATAGCCCGATACCTGAATCCATGGCCCGAAGCCTTCTACCGATGCATCGACTGATCCTTCAGCTTGACGTCTAATCTTCTAACATGTTCTTCTTTGGCCCAACGTTGATTCTTCCTGCTTCAATTATCTATTCCTGATCGAGGTAGTCCTACGTCACTCAAAACGTAGTTAGATCATAAACACTATTAATTGGTTTCATTATCAAAATCTGAGATTCAATAGGACGTACATGATTTTCTTTGCTATAAGAACTATTCTCAAGTTATGGAGCCAATCCGTATAGTTTAGACTAGTGAGACAGTTGGCATCAAGTATGCCACGTAGAGGGTCGAATGACGATATTTTTTAAAATTAAAGATGTAGTAGAAATAAATAACATACAGATTTTGTAGAAATATAAATAATTAAGATATGGACTTCTATCTTGACGTTTTCCTATTATTTTTATTTTTCTAGCGAGTCACATGACACTCTCAGCATGTGAAATAGAAGTCTCTAGCAGACTTCTAGTGGGGATCGAGATCCAATTATCATTTTAGTATAAGCTCGAGAGACTCAACTAATCACACTAAGCTCAAAAGATAGGCAACTCTTGTCGATCATAACTCTTTATGATTCATGTCCTGTTCGGCCTTCGAACCACCATGGCCTCGAGGGACTTGACCAACCATGATGTTTGGTTAAGTCATCACCATCGTTACAAGATGAGTCTGATTCGATGATATACCCTCGAGGGACTCAACCAAGTATTCCATATCCTCCGATCACTGGTGGTATCTCTATGTTGTAGGCAAGAGAGCAAATTGTGATATAGGTGAGTCTTGAGGTACTCGATCAACTCAACCTACACCGGGGATTGATTCCTACCTATAATGACGGAAGGCCACGTGAGTCTATCTAAGTACCTCATGTTTATTAACTTAATATTATTGAGAGAGGAGATTTTTAATTTGGTCTCCTAATATGGTATGTCACATATATATATTTATTATATATATCTACATCGTATGTAAATATATATATATATATATCTAGTAGGTGTATAAACAATCACACGTCACATGAGCAATCACACTAAATGATTATGGACTGTTAGGATCAAGAGTAGCACTAAGAGTGGGGAGGGCAGGTGAATTAGTGCAGTGGATAAAAATCAACGATTTAAACCGATTTCGAAAAAACATTGTGTATTGAGAAGTTTTGTCCGATAAAAATGATTTCAACAAAGAAGATTGATTCGATTGAATACGTAAGAGAGTAGAGAAGTAGAGAATGAATGAGTGTAGTGAAGCAAAGAATTGAATGCAATAATTAAAACTTACACACCAAGAGAAGAACGCATTGATTTATCGTCGTTCAGTCAAATTGACCTACGGCCACTCTCGAAACCTCCTCAGATGAGATTATCAGCTTCCACTATCAATCCTTGTTGAAAGGGAAGGATAAAACACTCCTTTTATAGAACTTTGCAAGTAGCTCACACCCTTTTACAGAATTTTTATAAGTGGGAATTTGGGAGGTGAACACTCTAATTTTTCAAGGCTATTTTACTATAGTTTTGACTTAGTTCTTATCACTTCTCAATGTGCTTTACCAGTTGAGAAGTAAGGGGTATTTATAGGCTCAATTGGCTTCAGAATTGGAGTCAAAAGAGGTCCCATCCTGGTTTTTCAAGTGCTGGCAGTACCACCGCTTGACATTGGCGGTACCACTGCTAGCTGACTTTGATACTAGGTGGTACCACTATCCAGTTTGGCGGTACTACCACTTGATAAAGTCTTGGGTTCTATGGAGGGGTGGTACCACCGCTTGGTAGTTAATAACTATCGACGGTACCATCGCTAACTTGGGTGGTACCACCGCCCAGAGCTTTTGGGAATCTATTCCCTGGGTGGTTTCATTACCCTAGTCTGGTGGTGCCATCGCCAAACAAGGTTCAGCACTTCTGGAGAGGCCTTGAATCCGGCCCAATCTAGTTACTTTACGGGTCTAGTTGGCCCCTATTAGGGTTATAGGATTAACACATAATCCTAACCCTAATTATATGATAACTACAAAATTAAAGATATACACTAAGCACAAACATAAACTGACACATCAAGTTTTCTTCCGACGAGCTTCCTGCAAACTTCCGGCGGACTTCTAACGAACCCTCGGATATCTTCCGGCAGACTTTCGAACTTCTAATAATTCGATCACACTTGACTCTAGCACGTCATTTTGATTTATGTCTTTATTGCTATCGTAGTTAATCCTGTACACTTTTCTCAATAATATGAATTAGATCAAATAATCTATCGATTGACTTCATCATCAAAATTTAAGATTTAACAATCTCCCCTTTTTGATAATGATAATCAATTGATGACGAAGCTAACCTTAACTCCCCTTATCTACATGCAATATTTGAGAAAAGAAACACTTGAATTTAATCCTGAATTCAAGTCCAAACTGATAAGTTACATCCATTCGAACTTATCAATATGCTCAACAAGCATGATTTTTCACCCAAATATGATACATTATATTTTTCACAATACGAAAATGATGTCAAGGCATGACAATCATTTTCAAGTCCAATGATGATAGACAATCATCATTTTAACTAGCAATACAAACTTTAATTTTGAAATTTAATAAGAATCAAATGATATCAAATAAAAATTCACAAATCTAAGGCATGATATCAATTAAAGATACATCATTCAAACCAAATGATAGCTTATCGTATCAAGACAAGATACCAATTTCAAGTAGGATGAATAAGTATGATACGATAATGATCATAGAAAAATTATCATTTTAAGCATACATATGTTATTTGCAATGCATATGATACATTCCATACAATTGCGATACATTGCAATATGCTTCAATCATTTGCGATGCATTTGATACATTTCACATATTTGTGATACATTGCGATGCTTTTAATGATAGCAAGCATTTTACGATACCAAGCGAAACATGTCATCAATTTGCTTTTACGATACAACACATTTTACAAATTATATTTTATGATACTTATCATCAATTTGCCACATTTCTCCCCCTTTGTCATTAACAAAAAGGAAATGGGCCATTGATACCAAATGTTATGATAGAACTTTTTGTGAAGATGGCAAAAAGAGAAAGATAAATCCATCAAGAAGAATTCATTCAAGAATAACAAAAAGCAATTCATTCATTCTATTAAAAATTCATATCATAGCAATAAATTCGTAAAGTAGAAAAGATAGATCATTGAAGCAAAAGTTCATAAGAATTTCTATTTTCCATCAAGAGCTCATGACATAAAGAAAAATTTATTAAAAAATCATTAATGTCCGTATTTCCATCAAGTAAAATTCGTGAGATAGATAAGAGATCATTTAAGCAAAAAAATTCATAAAAACTCATGGTAAGAGTCATGAAAGTCCATTCAAGAAGAATTGAGATATCAAGAGGCAATTTGTTTGAATGATCGAAAATTCATATCGTGATAAAAGCTTACTCGGCATTTCCATGAAAACAACCAATCACATTATGAAAAATTCATAAAAGCTCATGACGTAAAGATTTATTCAAGAGTTAGATCATTAAATTTGTATTTAGAGAAGTGAATGAAATCCAAATTGATTTTAGGAGACCATTCATAGAATCTTCTTCTTTTCATGATACAAAGATATGTATAAAGAGAAGAATTCGGTGATCCATGAAAGCAATTTGGTCAAGACTTTATCAAACTTTTATTTTTCATCAAAATCTCATGAAAATGTGAAAAGTCAATCATGAAAGTCATTCATTCATGCTAATGGAAATCGAGGGAGGATAAAATCAATAGAATCAATTTCACAAAGTCATTGAACGTGAATCATCAAATATATATGATACAAAAAAATCATCAATCAATGAAGCAAGAGTATCAATCCAACATTGGAGGAAGATGAAAGCTTCATCTACGAAATTCAAAAGATGACACTAAGATAATAAAAAATCAAAAAAGATGATACCAAGATAGGTGAAGGATCAATATAAGTTCATGAAAATCGAAAAGATGATACAAAATCAAAAAATTCCGGAAAAGGCATACAATAAACTCATGTATTAGGGCAATTTAGTATGCCTAATTCCTTTCTAATAAAGTCAAATTATTCTTCATTTAAAGGTTTTGTGAAGATATCCTCTAATTGGTATTTTGTATCAATAAATTCTAGAGTAACATCATTGTTATTGACATAATCTCATATAAAGTGATGCCAAATGTCAATATATTTGGTTCTAGAGTGTTGAATGAGATTTTTAGTTAAACATATAGCACTTGTGTTATCACATTTTATGAGAATATTCTTTAAATGAATTTCATAATCTTCTAATATATTTTTTATCCAAATATCTTGTGCATAATATGCACTTGCGGCTATGTATTCGGCTTCGGTCGTAGATAGTGCAACAGAGTTTTGTTTCTTGGAAGTTCAAGAAACAAGTGCATGTCCTAAAAATTGACATGTTCTAGATGTGCTTTTTTTTAATCTATTCTACGTCTGATAAATTTCGCATTAGCATAAGCTATTAAATCAAAGTTATCAAATTTTGAATACCATAATCCTAGGTTAGGAGTTTCTTTAAGATATCTAAGGATTCTTTTAATGGCTTTAAGATGAGATAACTTAGGATTAGCTTAAAATCTAGCACAAAGTCCTACACTAAACATGATATTCGGTCTAGTTGCGGTGAGATAAAGTATGTTGGGATCTAGAGTGGCACTAAGAGGAGGGTGAATTAGTGTAGCAAATAAAGACGATAAATTTCAATGATTTGAAAATGATTTCGGAAACTTCATACATTGAAAACTTTGTTTCGACTAAAACCCGATTTCAATTAAAGCATATCGAAAAGTGCTTAAAGTAGAGAGTGTTTAGAGAGGAAGAAGGACAGTGATGAGTAAGTTGAGCAACGAAGAAAAGACAGTTTGCAGAAATATAAAAAATAATACATAAATACCCGCTTGAGGCCACCGGCTTTCCACTAGCTACTTTCCTTCCAACGTTCAAAGACAAACTCCCTTACAAACTCTTTTACAAGGTTTCCCTCAACTACCTCACTTAAGAAGAACTCTTTAAAGTTTAGGAGGAGGGATTTATATCAAGAATTACAGAGTTTTCCTTTAGTTTTCTTTCACAATACTTGCTCACCCAAGCAAGAACATCTGGGGTATTTATAGACCCCAAGAGGATTTAAATTTGGAGCCCAAATTTGAATCACCTCGGATTTCAAGGGTACTGTCGGTACCACCGCTAGTGCTAGGCGGTACCACCGCCAAGGCTTTCTGCTTCTGTCAGTATACTGGACGGTACCACCACCCAGCCTGGCGGTGGTACCGCCAGGTATACTAATTTGGTTAGTGTACTGGGTGATACCACCGCCCAACCAACGGTGCCACTGCCCAAGCACTCTGTCCCAAGGTGGTACCATCGCTTAGACCACCTGGGAGACTAAACTCAGGCGGTACCACCACCCCAGTTTAGCGATGCCACCGCCAGACAAGATTCAGCAACCTTGTTTGGGCCTTTCATCTGGCCCAAACATGTTCGGGTACGGGCCCAACTGGCCCCTAATTGGGTTGGCCCAATTACAACCCAATTAGACCTAATCCTATTCTGATCTAGATAATTATTACAATGTAAATCATAATTAGTTGCCTAACACATCATTGGCACATCAGCACTTTGTTCGTTTCTTCAACACATCGTCCTCTCTTGCGGCTTGTTGCCCAATCTGTTAGGGATCGAGCGGCACTAAGAGGGGGTGAATTAGTGCAGCGGATAAAACGATAGATTTTCAGCGATTTAAAATAAGCTTTGGAAACTTCGTACGAATGAATGCAACGTTTCGTTTGAACCCGGAAAGATTGCGTTTTAACTTTAAAGCATACGTAATAAGATGATAAGGAAGTTGAGTAAGTAAAGTAAAGGCTTGCAGCAAAGTAAAACAGAAATTTAACCACTCACATAATCAAGACGCAGCGATGTATAGTGGTTCGGTCAAAGTGACCTACATCCACTTCCAAAGCCTTCTCCGATGAGGCTCCCTTCTTCCACTACCAAATCCTTTGAAGGGGAAGGATCAAATACCCCTCTTACAACCCTTTACAAGTGGTTCACACTCTTACAAGATTTCACAAGAAGAATGAGGTGAACACTTAAGCAAATGAAGAACAAGACTTTCCCAAGACTTATTTTCAAACTCTAACTCTCTAAGGGTTATGTTTTTCAGCTGAAAAGGAAGGGGTATTTATAAGCCTCAAAGTGATTCAAATTTGGAGCCTAAACATGGAGCCAAAAATTTGAATCTTTTGAGTTTTTCGGCTTTGTCGATTTTGGCAGATCGACACACCCAGCGGTTCTATCGCTTGACCCGGCGGTGCTACGCTGGCTTTCCACGCACCAGCGGTACTACCGCCCAGACCCGAGCGGTGCTACCGCTTTGGCTCACTCTAGATAGCGGGCGGTACTACCGCCCGGCAGGCGGTGCTACCGCTGATACAAGATGTCGACTACTGATCACGACTCACGATGCGGGCTTACGATGCAGACTCTGATGCATGCACGCGTAGCATGCATGCACGTAGCTGGTTCGGTTTGGGCCAAAATTTTGGCCCAAACTCATCCTAATCAAGGGCCAATGGGCCCCCACTTTGGGTTATCTAATCCTAACCCAAAATACGTGCTAACTACGAATTTTAAAGACGTTTCCTAAGCTATTACAAAGTCCACATGACAACTTCCGGCGAGCTTCCGGTCAACTTCCGACGGTCTTCCGACAAACCTTCGGAAACCATTCCGCGGACTTACGGCAAGCTTTCGGACTTCACGATGATCTTGGCGAGTTCCCCCGAGCTTCTTTGGCAAGCTCCGATCTTTCTTGGCAAGCTCCGCGAACTTCCGACGAACCTCCCGGCGAACTTCCGAAAACCCTTCGGCAAGCTCCCTACTCATTCTCGGTCGGTTCCGGCAACGCTCCCAACGAATCTTCGGACTTCCGTTGAACACTCGAACTCCCAACGATTCATCACACTTGTCTTCGGCCCTTTGTTTCGCTTTACGTCTTCATTCCTATCGTAGTCACTCCTGCACAAACAAACACCAAAAACTCTACTTCGATCTAGACAGTTATTACAACGCGAATTGACATTCGATTTGCAAGCACATCATTGGTCGGCACTTCGTCCGATCCTTCGGCACATCGCTCTCTCTAGCGGCTTGTTGCCCAATCGACAGTTGACCTCCGCAACCTCGATATCCATGGCGCAACTCCGCACTTCTTGGCCCGATGCCCGACGTACGAAGCCTCCTGCCGATAGTCGATCGAACCTCCGGCTCGACATCCAATATCCTGACGTGATCTCCTCCGGCGCAACGTCAATTCCTCCAGCGTCAACTATCTATTCCTGATCGATAGTAGACCTGCGTAACTCAAAATGCAGTTAGACAACAAAACACAATCACACTCAATTAGTTTCATCATCAAAATCCGAGATTCAACAATCTCCCCCTTTTTGATGATGACAACTAATTGATGACCCACGAGTTAACCATAACTCCCCGGAGTTTAACACAAACTCCCCCTATCAATATGCAATTGATAGAACCCTTGGATTATCCCAAATCCAAGTAACATTCATCACAATGTTAAGAGAAAATAACAAAACCATCATGCAAATATATAAAATATCCAAACATCATTACATTGCATGAAGTCATCAATCTACTTCTCCCCCTATGTCATCAACAAAAAGGAGAAGTAACATTATAGCTAGTTTTCAAGGATATGCAAATCTTTACAACATACTAGCTATTTATCACATCATACAATACAACATCAAATAATATCATTCAATCATAACAAGTTTCAAAGATGGGCAATGATGGTAATTTTCACTTGCTTGTTGAGATGTGCAAGTTGCACTTTCTTTGCTTCCTTTGCATGTTCTAGCTAGCAAAATTTTTCTTTGCAATACATAAGCTAGCAATAATTCTTCTCCTTTGTAACTAAGTTTCACCTTTGCAAGCTATCAACTTTTGTTTGCAATGAGCTAGCAATTATGTATAATCACTTTAAACATATATGCTAACTTTTCATTTAAACATACAAACATAAAGGCATGCAACATTTCAAATTTTTGAAGTTTTGCATTTTGCTTCTTTTGATATAGTCATCAAGATAGCAATATTTGCATCCTTTGAAATAACAATCCTTCTTCTTCTTGTGAAATTGCAAGGTAGCAATTTTTCTCCCCCTTTGTTTTTGTCAAAAAGAAGGGAGGACTAAATGGCTAAAAATTTCAATCATTATACAAGCCATTTTTCATATCAATTAAAAGTTTGCATCAATAAAAATATACATCAATTGTTCAATCATTACATGATGCAAATAAGACAACAATGCAAAGAAATCATGTCATGACGGATATCAATATATAAATTCAACAAGGATCACAACCAAAAGATATCATTCATGATTCATAATTTTCTTTTAGCAAGATCAAAATTCATATTTATCAATTTTTAATTCAAGATAAATATTATACAACCTAGAATCATGATGCATAAGAACATAGCATTCTCATAGATAAAGTCATGATTCAATGATTCTTCATCATAAAGCAAATCAAATATTCAATTTACCACACAAGGCAAAGAAATCATATCACTTCTATGAAATATATGACATCAAGGCTCATGATCCATTTGAAAAAATATAGCACAAAGAGTAACTAGATTCATGTATAAGAATTCCAAGTATCAAATATCAAAATATCAAGACTTAGATTATGACAAAGCTCATTCAAGTTCCAATCATCAAAATCATTACCATAGATTGTGAGATTCACAAATGATATAAACTTGAATTATTTTTCTCTTTAGTAAATAATAAAAAGAAGTAATTATTTTCGAGATTCAAAAATGCTAGCCATCATGACAAGTGATACATCAAAAGTCTACATCATTATTTCAATCAACAAGTCATGAAGCATACAAAGTAGTATTGAAACATGAGAGAAAAGTTCAAATTATCAAATCATAATCAATTCATCGAAATCACTTCTATAATTTATGAGATTCTTAAGATATCATGAAATCATTAATCTCGGTAAGATAGTAAATATAATTTCTTTATGTTTCATATAAGTATGTCTTTTGCCTTTATATGCCAAATCAAAATATTCAAAATCGGAAGACAAACTTCATTATAAAAATTGTCAAAACAACACATTGTTTCAAGACATGAGATTTAACTTATCATGATAATGTGTTTCATTTTGTTTCAAACAAGTGTACTTATATTTCAAAAGATGAGTATCAAATTTAAGACCAAAATATGAGTTTGTCATCAAGATATGATATCACAAAGTCATTAAGCATGATAACAAACTTTTAGTATTTTTATTTCAATGATGATTTCATAATGTATGTTCAAACATTTATGTGGATCCCATCATTGTAGAAATTTAAAACATAAGTTTGTCATTATATCCATCAAGATCATATGCATCAAATATCATGACAATACATTTTCTCATCTTTATGAGTTTCAATTTAAGTGATTTGATCTTTCATAAGAATATTCAACTTTTTCATATGAAAATGTCATGCATTATATTCAAAAACGAAAATATCATCAAAATCATTTTAATTTATAAGATTCATAAGATATCATAAAATCATTAAGCATGACAACCAACTATTATTATCAATGATGATTACATAAGGTATGTCCAATTATATATATGAAAATCATCATTGTATTACTTTGAAATACAAGTTGTCATGTAGTCCATTAAGATCAAAAGCATTACACGTAAAGCATCATGATAGTGCAATTTCTCATTTTTATGTGTTCCATTTCAAGTGATTTGATGTTCATATGAGTATACTCATGTTTTTCATATAGATCCAAAGAGCAAGTTTCAAGAGAAATCATTAAGACCAAAAACATGAAACACATTTTTAAAATATTCATCATGTTTATTTTCATGAGATTCACAACACTCATAACATGAATTCATTCATCTCAATAGAATAAAAGGATATTTTCATTTTAAGCAATTTGATGTGAGCATATTCAAAATTTTTATGAAAACATGTATCAAAATAAAACACAAGCTTAGTCATTAAATCGTCAAGACCAAATATGTAAAAATGATAGCACACTTTCAATTTTTATGTTAAAAGGCAATGTTTAAATTTTTGCCAAAATCATGCATCTATTTATAAATTCGAAAAATATGTTTCATCATCACAATATGACACTTTATTACTTCAAAAGCTCATGCATGATATAAAATCATCAAGCATCATATTTGGAGACAATGTAAACCATCAAGATACACATGCATGGATTAATCCTAAGCATTATCACAAATCTTGCATCATTCATATGTTTACTTTTCAAAAATACTATAAAGAAAAGCATAGTATAATTTCGAATTTTTTTTAATTTCTAAAAACACAAGAAAAGCATAAAAAAAATCCTACTAACTAAGTTAAGCATTCATGGAAATCATCAAGTAATTTCAAAATAATTCAAGGAAGTTAAGTTACTTACCTCATTGTCGAAGCCCATTAAAGCGTAGTTTGCTTCTTCTTTTCTTGATTCTTCTTTCCAAGCCTTCTTCTTCTTCTTTGGCCTCTTTCTCCATTCAAGTTCATTTGTGTTTTTTAATTTTTGTTTAATGAACTTGTTAACATTCATTGTTATGTGTTCAATGTCCTCATTGTTCTCATCACTTGAGTCATTACTCAAGTGGCATTTCATAGTTCGGAGTTCAAAACCTTCTTGTTCTTTAGAAGGTTGTTCATGTATTCATCATGTTTATCATATTCATCATGTTCCATTTCATAGGTCTTTAAGGACCCAATGAGTTCATCAATAGAATAATTATTTAGATCCTTTGATTCTTGAATCGCCGTTATTTTAGGATCCCACCATTTTGAAAGGGATCTTAAGATCTTGTTAGTGAGTTCAAAATCCGAAAAACTTTTACCAAGACTTTTCAAGCTATTGACGACATCCGTGAAGCGGGTGTACATGTCGTCGATAGATTCGCTTGGTGTCATTTGGAAGAGCTCAAACTCATGCAACAAGAGGTTTACTTTCGAGTCTTTAACTCTACTAGTTCCCTCATGCGTGATTTCAAGAGTTCGCCAAATGTCAAAAGCCGTTTCGCACATAGAAATCCGATTGAACTCGTTCTTGTTCAAAGCACAAAATAAGGCATTCATAGCCTTTGCATTTAAAGAAAAAGATTTTCTCTCTAAGTCCGACCATTCGTTCGTCGGTTTAGAGGGAAGTTGAAAACCATTTTCGATGATGTTCCACAAATCCAAATCCATTGAAAGCATGAAAACTCTCATTCGAGTTTTCCAATATGTGTAGTCCGAACCGTTAAAGAACGGTGGACGAAAAACCGAAAAGCCCTCTTGAAAACCATTTAGAGCCATTTCTCACGGGTGTAAATCCGAAAGAGAAAGAACGTGGCTCTGATACCAATTGTTAGGGATCGAGCGGCACTAAGAGGGGGGGGTGAATTAGTGCAGCGGATAAAACGATAGATTTTCAGCGATTTAAAACAAGCTTTGGAAACTTCGTACGAATGAATGCAACGTTTCGTTTGAACCCGGAAAGATTGCGTTTTAACTTTAAAGCATACGTAATAAGATGATAAGGAAGTTGAGTAAGTAAAGTAAAGGCTTGCAGCAAAGTAAAACAGAAATTTAACCACTCACATAATCAAGACGCAGCGATGTATAGTGGTTCGGTCAAAGTGACCTACATCCACTTCCGAAGCCTTCTCCGATGAGGCTCCTTCTTCCACTACCAAATCCTTTGAAGGGGAAGGATCAAATACCCTCTTACAACCCTTTACAAGTGGTTCACACTCTTACAAGATTTCACAAGAAGAATGAGGTGAACACTTAAGCAAATGAAGAACAAGACTTTCCCAAGACTTATTTTCAAACTCTAACTCTCTAAGGGTTATGTTTTTCAGCTGAAAAGGAAGGGGTATTTATAAGCCTCAAAGTGATTCAAATTTGGAGCCTAAACATGGAGCCAAAATTTAATCTTTTGAGTTTTTCTGTCTTTGTCGATTTTGGCAGATCGACACACCAGCGGTTCTACCTGCTTTCACGCACCAGCGGTGCTACCGCCTGGCTTTCCACGCACCAGCGGTACTACCGCTTCACCCGAGCGGTGCTACCGCTGGCTACGATAGCGGGCGGTACTACGCCCAGCAAAGCGGTGCTACCGCTTTGCTACAAGAGCCGGCTATAGACGGCCAGACTCGATGGCCGAGACTCTGATAGCATGCACGTAGCATGCATGCACGCGTAGTTGGTTCGGTTTGGGCCAAAATTTTGGCCCAAACTCATCCTAATCAAGGGCCAATGGGCCCCCACTTTGGGTTATCTAATCCTAACCCAAAATACGTGCTAACTACGAATTTTAAAGACGTTTCCTAAGCTATTACAAAGTCCACATGACAACTTCCGGCGAGCTTCCGGTCAACTTCCGACGGTCTTCCGACAAACCTTCGGAAACCATTCCGTGGACTTACGGCAAGCTTTCGGACTTCACGATGATCTTGGCGAGTTCCCTCGAGCTTCTTTGGCAAGCTCCGATCTTTCTTGGCAAGCTCATGAACTTCCGACGAACCTCCCGGCGAACTTCCGAAAACCCTTCGGCAAGCTCCTACTCATTCTCGGTCGGTTCCGGCAATGCTCCCAACGAATCTTCGGACTTCCGTTGAACACTCGAACTCCCAACGATTCATCACACTTGTCTTCGGCCCTTTGTTTCGCTTTACGTCTTCATTCCTATCGTAGTCACTCCTGCACAAACAAACACCAAAAACTCTACTTCGATCTAGACAGTTATTACAACGCGAATTGACATTCAGTTGCCCGGCACATCATTGGTCGGCACTTCATCCGATCCTTCGGCACATCGCTCTCTCTAGCGGCTTGTTGCCCAATCAACAGTTGACCTCCGCAACCTCGATATCCATGGCGCAACTCCGCACTTCTTGGCCTGATGCCCGACGTACGAAGCCTCCTGCCGATAGTCGATCGAACCTCCGGCTCGACATCCAATATCCTGACGTGATCTCCTCCGGCGCAACGTTAATTCCTCCAGCGTCAACTGTCTATTCCTGATCGATAGTAGACCTGCGTAACTCAAAACGCAGTTAGACAACAAAACACAATCACACTCAATTAGTTTCATCATCAAAATCCGAGATTAAACACAATCAGCAGTTGACGCTTGCAACCCTGATCTTCTTGGCACAACTCCGCTCTTCTTGGCCCGATGCCCGATTTCTTTGTCCGAAGCCTTCTGCCGATCATTGACCAGACCTTCGGCTTGACGTCCAATCTCCTGATATGATTTTCTCTGGTGCAATATTGATTCATCTTGCGTCAATTGTCTAATTCTGATCGAGAATAGACCTACATGACTCAAAACGCAGTTAGATCATAAATCACTCACAATTAGTTTCATCATCAAAATCCGAGATTTAATATCTCCCATTTTTTTATGATGATAACTAATTGATGATGGAGTTAACCTTAACTCTCCGGAGTTTAAACAAACTCCCCCTATCAATATGCCATATTGATAGGACTCTTGGATTTCAACAAATCCAAGTAACATGTCATTTAAAAATATCAAAACATCATGCAAATATATAAAATCTTCAATTCAATGCATTAAGTTATCAATCTACTTCTCCCCCTATGTCATCAACAAAAAGGAGAAGTAGCATCTAGCTATATTTAAAGATAATCAAGTTTTCGTAATATGAACCTAGATTTGCATCATAACATATAAGCACAAAAGCATAGCAAGTTTTTTAAGTTCAAGCATGACAATTTTTACTTGCTTCTTGAGATGTGCAAGTTTGCACTTCGTTTCTCATGATAGGCAAGAAAGCAATTTTCATTCGCTTCTTAAGATATGTAAGTTGCACTTTGTTTTTTCTCTCTTGAGAAGTGCACTTTAATTTTTCCTTGCATGTTTGCAATTTTTGTAAAATTTTTATCACTTAAACATGCAAGCTAAATTTCATTACAACATACAAACATAGAAGCATGGCAAGTGTAAGATTGTAAATTTTCTAAGTTTTGCACTTTTTGCTTTTGATAGGCAAGATCTTTCTTCTCTTTTTTTTGAAGTACAAGCTTGCAAGTTTTGCTTCCTTAGCATGCTAGGGATTTTGAATTCATTTGCAATAAGCAAGCTAGCAAAACCATTCTCCCCCTTTGTCAAAGTCAAAAAGAAAGGGAGGATCAAATATGATGATATAAATTTCTCACATAAGTTTGCATCAATAAAAATTTACATCAATCTTCAAATCATGACAACCAATACAAAGAATCAATTCATATTTCATTTTGATATGTCTCTTCTTTCGTAAATAACAAAAGATCTTGGGAAAAACAAGGAAGAGATCATGATATATGCATAATATCTCTAAATTCATCATGAATCATAAGAAATTTGAATTGTGATTCCGAAAAATTCATGATACATTTAGAAATTTCTTCATTTGAGAAGAAGTCATATAGGAGAAAAACTCTTGATTCAAGCATAAGATATCTCATTACAAAAAAAATTCAAATGTTAAATATCGAGATATCAAGATCAAGTCATGATTACAAATACTAACATGTTTTCTTTCCTCTTTTGTTTTTGTCAAAAAGAAGTGGAGGAATGCAAGATTTGCAAGATCAACTTTTCATATCAATTCTAAATTCATCATAAAAATAATTTCAAGTATCACTTATCGATATATCAAGACATGAATTGTTTTCCTCTTTAGTAAATGAAAAAAGAAGCAATCATAGAGGAAAGTATTTCAATTTGCATAAAAATATCTCAAGTCAAGAATTCAAGAGAGAGTTCATCATTAGCTTGAAACAAAAATCTCATTCAAACTAATTTGACAACTTGAAACCCATAATCAAATTAAAATCATTTTCAAGATTCAAAATGCTAGTAATTTGCATTAATCATGACAAGTGATACATCAAAAGTCTACATCAATATTTCAATCATCAAGTCATGAAGCATACAAAGAAGTATTGAAACATAAGAGAAAAATCGATTTAAGCATGCAATGTTTCAATCAAATGAATATCAATGCTAGCATATTTTCTTTACATGTATTTTTAAGCCATGATAAAAAGAATAAATCAATGATTCAATCATATTATGTCATGAAAGATATCAATATGAAAAATCAATAAGGATCAAAAGATATCATTCATGGTTCATAAATATTTCTTTTAGGTCGTATAAAGATCATAATTCAATGATTCACAATAAAGCAAATTTATTTTAAATCACCACATAAGGCATGCAAGCCAAAGTGATTATGTCATTTCTAAGTCATCAAGGCTCAAGAAAAATCAAGACGATCATAATTCATTTGAATGGATTTTTTTAACACATCATCAAAATCTCATTCATAATTCAAGTGATTCACAAAATATCATAAATTTATCACTTGTCTTTTATTTGAAAAATCTGAAACTTTAGAGAAAGAGAGAAGTTCATGAAATATACATTTCTCTTTTAGTGATTTGCATTGATTTCATATAAACATGCCTTTATCTTTTTATGACAAATAGAAACAAGCATGAACGTTCAAGACGTAAAGGCAAAATTTTATCTTAAAAATCATTGAGTTGAAGCATGATAACAAAATTTTTAATATTTTTATTTCATCATTATCTATGATGATTTCATAAGGTATGTTCAATGAAAGCCATCATCATATAAATTCGAAATGCAAGTTTTGTCATTAAAGTCATCAAGATCAAATGCATCAAAATCTTTTATTAAAAAATTTTATTAAGAGCAACGGAGATGGTTTACATGTAAACATACTCTTGTCCTTTTGTACTAAATTCATGTATCATCATTTAAAAACAAGTCCATTTTTATGTGTTTCATTTTAAGTTGTTTATTTCATATAAATGAGCTCAAGTTTTACAAGATAAGTATTATATTTAAGACCAAAACATGAGTTTTGTCATCAAGACATAACACCTTCAAATATTTATATGAAAGCCATCATTGTATACATTTGAAATATAAGTTTTGTTATCAAAACCATCAAATCCAAACATATTCACCATAAAACATCATGATAGTGTGTTTCACATTAAGTTGATTGATCTTGTTTAAGCATTTTCACATTTTCACACAAAGGCCAAGCATTATATAAATTCAAAAAACAATTTACATCATAAAAACCATCAAATCCAAATGTGACACAAGACCATCAAAACCACTTTTCTTTCATTTAGAAAATTTGTGGGTTAGGTCTTTTAGTTTTACAATTGATTTCATAAAGACATGTATAAATCTGAAACAAATTATGTCAAAGTTGAAAATACATTATAGCATATCAAATTGTAAAGTCAAGCATGATATAAACATTTTCATTATGACACTTCTAAGAATAACATACATAGATATGTATTTGATGTACAATCGTTACTACAAATCATTTAATCATCATTCATAATGTTGCATAATTCATTCAAAATTTTGAATCATAACATGCATGAAACAATATAATTTTCATGATCAATTTTTTTTTAATTTTTCAAAAATGCTAAAAAGAGAGGCATGATATTTTTTTTAAAATAATTTTTTATTTCCTACTATCTAAATTAAGCACTCATGAAAAAGATATCAAGTAATTTTAAAATAAGGTAAAATCAATTGGGGTGAGGTACTTACCTTGTTAACGAAACCCATCAAAGCCCAATTTGCCATTTTGCCTTTGGAAGTTCTTGATTCATCCTTGGGTGCCTTCCTCTTATTTGGCCTCTTCTTTCGTTCAAGTTCATTTTTAGTTTTGGATTTTTGTTTAATGAACTTGTTAAAATCCATTGTTATGTGTTCAATGTCCTCATCATTTGAGTCATCACTCAAGTGGCATTCTCTTGTTTGAAGTACCAAATTCTTCCTGTTCTTTGGAAGGTGGTTCAAGTGTTCATCAAGTTCCAAAAAGCTCATTTCATATGTTATTAATGAGCCAATGAGTTCTTTTATCAGAAGGTCATTTAGATTTTTAGTTTTTTATATTACGATTATTTTAGGATTCTACCTTTTTGAAAAGGATCTTAAAATCTTGTTTACGAGTTCAAAATCTGAAAAAGATTTACCAAAAGCTTTTAGACTATTGACAACATCCATGAAATGGGTGTACATGTCGCCTATAGTCTCACTTGATTACATTCGAAAAAGCTCAAAATCATGCAATAAGAGGTTTACTTTCGAGTCTTTGACTTTACTAATTCCGTCGTGTGTGATTTCAAGTTTTTGCCAAATATCAAAAGCCGTTTCGCATGTAGAAATTCGATTGAACTCGTTTTTGTCCAAAGCGTAAAATAAGACATTCATAGCCTTTGCATTTAAAGAAAAAGATTTTCTCTCAAAATCCGACCATTCATTCGTTAGTTTAGAGAGAAGTTGAAAACTGTTTTCAATAATATTCTATAAATTTAAATTCATAGAAATCAAGAAAACTCTCATTTGAGTTTTCCAATAAGTGTAGTCCAAACCGTTAAACAACGGAGGATGAACAATCGAAAAACCCTCTTGAAAGCCATGAAGAGCCATTTCTCGCGGGTGTGAGTCCGAAAGAGAAATAACGAGACTCTGATACCAATTATTGGGATCTAGAGCGGCACTAGGAGGGGGGGGGGGGTGAATTAGTGCAGCAGATAAAGACGATAAATTTCGACGATTTGAAAATGATTTCAAAAACTTCAAACATTTAAAACTTTATTTCGATTAAAAAGTAGTTTCAATTGAAGCATATTGGAAAGTGCTTAAAGTATGAAGTGTTTAGAAAAGAAGACGGACAGTAATGAGTAAGTTGAGCAACGAAGAAAAGATGGTTTGTAGAAATATAAAAGATAATACATAAATGCAAATCATTTTTATAGTGGTTCGATCATCCGACCTATGTCCACTCCCAATTACTCTTCGCTTGAGGCCACCGGCTTTCCATTAGCTACATTCCTTCCAACGAGTGAAGACAAACTCCCTTACAAACTCTTTTACAAGGTTTCCCTCAACCACCTCACTTAAGACCAACTCTTTAAAGTTTAGGAGGAGGGATTTCTACCAAGAATTACAGAGTTTTCCCTTAGTTTTCTTTCACAATACTTGCTCACCTAAGCAAGAACATCTGGGGTATTTATAGACCCCAAGAGGATTCAAATTTGGAGCTCAAATTTGAATCACCTAAGATTTTAGGGGTACTAGCAGTACCACTACCAGTGCTGGGCAGTACCATCACCCAGGCTTTTTGCCCCTGTCAATATACTAGGTAGTACCATTGCCTAGCCTAGGGATACCATCGCCTAGCACATTGACATGGTCAGTGTACTGGCCGATACCACTGCCCAACCAATGGTGCCACCGCTTAGGTACTTTGCCCTAGGGCGGTACCACCGCCCAGACCACCTGGAAGACTAAACCCAAGCAGTACCATCACTCCAGTCTAGCGGTGCCACCTCCAGACAAGGTTTAGCAACCTTGTTTGGGCCTTTCATCCGGCCCAAACCTGTCCGGGTATGGGCCCAACTTGCCCCTAACTAGGTTGGCCCAATTATAACTCAATTAGACCTAATCCTACTCCAATCTAGATAATTATTATAACACAAATTATAATTAGTTGCTCGGCACATTATTGGCACATCGACGCTTCGTCCGTTTCTTCAATGCATCGTCCTCTGTTGCGGCTTGTTGCCCAATCAGCAATTGACGCCTGCAACCCTGATCTTCTTGGTGCAACTCCGCTCTTCTTGGCCTAATGCCCAATTTCTTTGTCTGAAGCCTTTTGCCGATCGTCGACCAGACCTTCGGCTCAACGTCCAATCTCCTAACATTATTTCTTCCCGTGCAACGCTGATTCATCCTGCATCAATTATCTAATTCTGATTGAGAGTAGACCTACATGACTCAAAACACTATTAGATCATAAATCACTCTCAATTAGTTTTATTATCAAAATCCGAGATTCAACAAAGTAAACTACATATTATTCCCCTATATGGTTTTTGATCAAAACTCTCTCGACTTTCGTCCATGTCTAACTTAGTGGAGGTACCCATAGGAGTGTTAATGACCTTTGAACCATCCATGTTAAATCATTTTAATAATTCTAATACATATTTGGTTTGACTAAGAAATATACCATCACTAAGTTGTTTAATTTGCAATCCTAAAAAGAAGGTTAGTTTACCCATTAGACTCATTTCAAACTCTTGGCTCATACACTTGGTAAATGATTCACATAACGATTTGTTTGTAGAACTAAAGATAATATCATCTACATAAATTTGAATAATAAACAAATTAATTTTAAAATTTTTAATAAATAATATAGAATTGACCTTGCCTTTAGAGAAATTATTTTAAATAAAAAAAGAGCTAAGCCTCTCGTACCAAGCCCTAGGGGCTTGTTTTAATCCATAGAGAGCCTTAGTCAATTTGAACACATGATTAGGAAAAAGAGAGTTCTCGAAACCGGGTTATTGTTTAACATACACTTTTTTAAAAATAAAACCATTAAAGAAAGTGCTTTTAACATCAATTTGAAATAGCTTAAAATTATAACTACTAGTATAGGCAAGAAGTATCCTTATGGCTTCTAATCTTGCCACAGGAGCAAAGGTTTCTTCCTAATCAATACATTCTTCTTGGTTGAAACCTTTGGTCACTAATCTAGCCATGTTTCTAACCACGATACCAAATTCATCTTGCTTGTTTCTAAAGACCCATTTAGTACCAATAACTAAATGGTCACTAGGTCTAGGAACAAGATTCTGTATCTTATTCCTCTCAAATTGGTTCAATTCCTCTTACATTTCAATAACCCAAGAATCATCTTTCAAGGCTTTGTCAATGTACTTTGGTCCAATTTAAGAAAGAAAAGTGGCGTTAGTACAAAAATTCTTAAAAGGAATGAGTTTGAACTCCTTTTGATGTATCTCTTATAATTAGCTCGTTTGGATGAGCATCTATATACTTCCATTTCTTAGGTAAGGAAATTTCAGAAGAAGATGCATCCAAGTTGCTATTTAGAGGAGAGGTTTCGTTCAAATTTAAACCATTAAAAAGAAGATCATCATCAAAATCATTTTTCTTAAATTTAGAAACATTGAAAATAACATGAATAGATTCTTCTATAACTAAGGTTCTTTTATTAAAAACACGAATGTCCTTAGAAATAGAAGAATAACCTAGAAAAATACCTTCATCAGATTTTGCATCAAGCTTTCCTAAGGCATCTTTTTCATTTAATATAAAACATTTACAATCGAAAATTTTAAAATATAAAACGTCTAGTTTTTTATTATTACATAATTCATAAGGAGTTTTGGAGAGAGTTGGTCTTATTAGAACCTTATTCATGATATAGTAAGCTGTGTTAATGGCTTTGGCCCACAAGTATTTGGGTAAACTATGTTTATTCAACATGGTTCTTATCATTTCTTGTAAATTCCTATTCTTTCTTTGTACTACTCCATTTTGTTGAGGATTCCTCGGAATAGAGAAATTATGGTTATAACCATTAGATTTACAAAAATTTTGAAAATTATGGTTTTAGAATTCACCACCATGATCACTCCGAATCAATGAAATCATATAACCTTTTTTGTTTTGAAAAAGTTTGCAAAACTTTGAGAAACACTTAAAATAATCACTTTTATATGCCAAGAAATATATCCAAGTGTATCTACTATAGTCATCTACGATTACAAAGGTGTATTTGCTACCTTCTAGGCTTGTTGTATTAGTTGGTCCAAACAAGTCCATATGGATCAATTACAATGGTCTAAAGGTGCTTATTTGATTCTTCGATTTGAAATTACTTTTTATTTGTTTTTCTAGTTGACAAGCATCACACACTTTGTCTTTGACAAACTTAATATTAGGAAGGCCTCTTACTAGTTCTCTAGATGAGATTTTGGAGATTAGTTTCATGCTTGCATGACTTAAGATTTTAGGGGTACTAGTAGTACCACTACCGATCTTCAGACGCACCACCACTTTTTGCCCTGGTGTACTAGGCATACCATTGCCCAATAGCACATTGACATGGTCGGTGTTGGTACCACCGCTTAGGTACTTTGCCCCAGGGCAGTACCACCGCCCAGACCACTTGGGAGACTAAACCCAAGCAGTACCATCGCTCCAATCTAGCGGTGCCACCTCCAGACAGGGTTTAGCAACCTTGTTTGGGCCTTTTATCCGGCCCAAACTTGTCCGGGTATGGGCCCAACTTGCCCCTAACTGGGTTGGCCCAATTACAACTCAATTAGACCTAATCCTACTCTAATCTAGATAATTATTATAACGTGAATCATAATTAGTTTCTCGGCACATTATTGGCACATCGGCGCTTCGTCCGTTTCTTTAACGCATCGTCCTCTCTTGCGGCTTGTTGCCCAATCAGCTGTTGATGCCTGCAACCCTGATCATCTTGGTGCAACTCCGCTCTTCTTGGCCCAATGCCCAATTTCTTTGTCTGAAGCCTTTTGTCGATCATCGACCAGACCTTCGGCTCAACGTCCAATCTTCTGACGTGATTTCCTCCCGTGCAACGCTGATTCATCCTGCGTCAATTATCTAATTCTGATTGAGAGTAGACCTGTATGACTCAAAACACTGTTAGATCATAAATCACTCTTAATTAGTTTTATTATCAAAATCTGATATTCAACAAAGTAAACTACATATTATTCCCCTATATGATTTTTGATCAAAACTCTCTCGATTTTCGTCCATGTCTAACTTAGTGGAGGTACTCATAGGAGTGTTAATGACCTTTGAACCATCCATGTTAAATCATTTTAATAATTCTAATACATATTTGGTTTGACTAAGAAATATACCATCACTAAGTTGTTTAATTTGCAATCCTAAAAAGAAGGTTAGTTTACCCATTAGACTCATTTCAAACTCTTGGCTCATACAGTTGGTAAATGATTCATATAACGATTTGTTTGTAGAACTAAAGATAATATCATATACATAAATTTGAATAATAAACAAATTAATTTTAAAATTTTTAATAAATAATATAGTATTGACCTTGCCTTTAGAGAAATTATTTTAAATAAGAAAAGAGCTAAGCCTCTCAAACCAAGCCCTTGGGGCTTGTTTAATCCATAGAGAGCCTTAGTCAATTTGAACACATGATTAGGAAAAAGAGAGTTCTCGAAACCGGGTGATTGTTTAACATACACTTTTTTAAAAATAAAACCATTTAAGAAAGTGCTTTTAACATCAATTTGAAATAGCTTAAAATTATAACTACTAGTATAGGTAAGAAGTATCCTTATGGCTTCTAATCTTACCACAGGAGCAAAGGTTTCTTCCTAATCAATACATTCTTCTTGGTTGAAACCTTTGGTCACTAATCTAGCCATGTTTCTAACCATGATACCAAATTCATCTTGCTTGTTTCTAAAGACCCATTTAGTACCAATAACTAAATGGTCACTAGGTCTAGGAACAAGATTCTGTACCTCATTCCTCTCAAATTGATTTAATTCCTCTTGCATTCCAATAACCCAAGAATCATCTTTCAAGGCTTCGTTAATGCACTTTGGTTAAATTTGAGAAAGAAAAGTGGCGTTAGCACAAAAATTCTTAAAAGGAATGAGTTTGAACTCCTTTTGATGTATCTCTTATAATTAGCTCCTTTGGATGAGCATCTATATACTTCCATTCCTTAGGTAAGGAAATTTCAGAAGAAGATACATCCAAGTTGCTATTTGGAGGAGAGGTTTCGTTCAAATTTAAACCATTAAAATGAAGATCATCATCAAAATCATTTTTCTTAAATTTGGAAATATTGAAAATAACATGAATAGATTCTTCTATAACTAAGGTTCTTTTGTTAAAAACATGAAAGGTCTTAGAAATAGAAGAATAACCTAGAAAAATGCCTTCATCAGATTTTGCATCAAACTTTCCTAAGGCATCTTTTTCATTTAATATAAAACATTTATAATAAAAAATTTTAAAATATAAAATGTTTAGTTTTTTATTATTCTATAATTCATAAGAAGTTTTGGAGAGAGATGGTCTTATTAGAACCCTATTCATGATATAGCAAGCTGTGTTAATGGCTTCGGCCCACAAGTATTTGGGTAAACTATGTTCATTCAACATGGTTCTTATCATTTCTTGTAAATTCATATTCTTTCTTTCTACTACTCCATTTTGTTGAGGATTCCTCGAATAGAAAAATTATGGTTATAACCATTAGATTTACAAAAGTTTTGAAAATCACGGTTTTAGAATTCACCAACATGATCACTCCGAATCAATGAAATCATATAACCTTTTTCGTTTCGAAAAAATTTGTAAAACTTCGAGAAACACTTAAAATAATCACTTTTATATGCCAAGAAATATATCCAAGTGTATCTACTATAGTCATCTACGATTACAAAGGTGTATTTGCTACCTTCTAGGCTTGTTGTATTAGTTGGTCCAAACAAGTCCATATGGATCAATTACAATGGTCTAAAGGTGCTTATTTGATTCTTCAATTTGAAATTACTTTTTATTTGTTTTTCTAGTTGACAAGCATCACACACTTTGTCTTTGACAAACTTAATATTAGGAAGGCCTCTTACTAGTTCTCTAGATGAGATTTTGGAGATTAGTTTCATGCTTGCATGACCTAATCTTCTATGTCAAAGCCAACATCATCATTCAAAATTAAAAAGCACATTTCATTACTAAGTTCATCAATGTTAATAGTGTAGATATTATTTTATTTTAGGGCAATCATAGATGTGTTGTTTTGTGATTTTTCAATGATGCAAGCATTAGATTCAAATCTTATTATGTATCCTTTATTACACAATTGACTAATGCTCAAAAGATTATGCTTTAAGCCATCTACTAATAACATAATATCAATTAAAAAACTTAATTTATTACATATAGTTCCCTTGCCAATGATTTTACCTTTGTTGTTGTCTCTAAAGGTGACATACCCTTCATCTTAGCTAGTGAGCTTAGAGAATTATGATGGATCTCCGGTCATGTGCCTTGAGCATCCACTATCAAGGTACCATCCCTTGCTCCTAGCTTGTGAATGTGAGTGTGTCTACAAGAGAAGATGGTTTTTAGGTATCGACTTGAACTTGGGTGCCTAAAAAATTGATCTACTCATTTTATCATTTAACATTGAATTCTTTATGGTCCCTTTAGGAACCCATATCAACTTATGTGGACTAAGTTTTTTAAACAGACATTTGTAAATAATATGTCCGAGTTTACAACAAAAGTTGCACTTAGTGTGAGGTGATACATATAATGTAGGTCTTTTAATAAAAGTGGTTGGATTCGGTGAGATCCACTCACAAATCCGATTCCATTTCTTTTATGAACTTGACCCTTATTAGTAAGGATCATGTCCAAAGATTTGCTACCAATCTAAAATTTATCTAAGGTTTTTTTGAGTAGAAAATTCTCTTTCTCAAGTGCCTCTAAGTGTCCACACTTAGAGTATGGAAGCAAAGGAGTGTTGTGTTTAAGAGTTTCAAATTTATCAACTAAGAGAGCATGCTCCTTTTTCAACAAACTAAACTTTTTGCTAATAATTCTACATTCATCAAACAATTCATGAAATGCATTTGAAAGCACATCAAAAGTTAAATTTTCATTAAATAAATCACTTACCTCTTCTCTGATAGCCATTAAAGTGAAGTTGTTGACCTCCTTGTTGGTTGCTTCTTCGTCTTTAGAGCTACTTGAGTTATCCTATATTGCCTTTAATACCTTCTTCTTCTTCGGTTGCTTCTTTGCTTGGGGGCATTCACTTTTGAGATACCCCAGTTTCTTGCATTCATAGTATATGACTTGTTTCTTTTTGGGTTCAAGTTTATTTTTAGAGTCATTTTTAAATTTATTTTTTCTTATAAATCTTTTGAATTTTTGAGTCAAGAGTGCAAGTTCGTTATCATAGTCCTCATCACTTGAAGATTCTTTCAAGTAGTCTTCTTGTATTCTCAATGCCAAATCCTTCTTGTTCTTTGAAAGGGAGTTCTCAAGCCCATCATCAGTGTTGCAAGTCATCTCATTAGTCATTAATGATCCAATTAATTCTTCGAGAGGAAAGTTCTTTAAGTCCTTGGCTTATTGAATGACTGTTACTTTAGGATCCCAACTCTTTGGAAGGGATCTTAAGATTTTAGTTACAAGTTCAAAATTAGACAAACTTTTCCTAAGTGCTTTAGTCCATTGATGATATCCGTAAAATATGTGTACATGTCTCCAATGGACTTACTTGGTTTCATCCAAAATAACTCATAAGAATGCACTAAAAGATTGATTTTGGACTCTTTCACTCGACTAGTTCCTTCATGAGTGATTTCAAGAGTATGCCAAATATTAAATGCCGATTCACAAATTGAAACATGATTAAATTTATTTTAGATTATTTGATCTAATCCATATTATTGAAAAAAGTGTTCAGGATTAACTACGATAGTGATGAAGGCATAAAGTAAAATGATGTGCCAGAGTCAAGTGCGATCGAATCATTGGAAGTTTGAAAGTCCACTGAAAGATGTTCGAGGGTTCATCAGAAGTCCACCGGAAGTTTGTCGGAAGTTTGCCGGAAGCTCACCGGAAGAAGACTTGATATGTCGGTTTATGTTTTTGCTTAATGTATGTCTTTAATTTCATAATTAGCATGTAATTAGGGTTAGAATTAGGTATTAATCCTATAACTCTAGTAGGGGTCAACTGGGCCTATAAAGTAACTAGATTGGGTTGGATTCAAGGACCAGCTAGAAGTGTTGAACCTTGTTTAGTGGTGGCACTGCTAGACTAAGGCGGTGGAACCGCCCAGGGAACAGATTCCCAAAAGCTCTGGGCGGTGGTACCGCCCAGGTCAGCAATGGTACCGTCGACAGTTATTAATTGCCAAGCGGTGGTATCACCCCTCCACAAAACCCAAGACTTTGTCATGTAATAGTACCGCTAGATTGGGCGGTGGTACTGCCTAGTGTCAGGGTCAACTGACGGTGGTACCGCCAATGTCAGGCAATGATACTGTCAACACCCAAAAATCTAGGATGGGACCTCTTTTGGCTCAAATTCTGAAGCCAATTAAGCCTATAAATATCCCTTACTTCTCAGCTGGTAAAGCATATTAAGAAGTGACAAGAACTAAGTCAAAATTATAGCAAAATAGCCTTGAAAAGTTATAGTGTTCACCTCCCAAATTCTCACTTGTAAAAATTCTATAAAAGGGTATGAGCCACTTGCAAAATTTTATAAAAGTGGTGTTTGATCCTTCCCTTTCAAGAAGGATTGATAGTGGAAGCTGATAACCTCATCGGAGGAGGTTTTGGGAGTGGACGTAGGCCAATTTAACCGAACTACTATAAATCACAGCGTTCTTCTCTTGGTGTGTAAGTTTTAATTATTGCATTCAATTCTTTACTTCACTAAACTCGTTCATTATCTCCTTCTATACTCTCTTACGTATTCACTCGAACCAATCTTCTTTGTCGAAATCATTTTCATCGAATAAAACTTCTCAACGCATAATATTTTTTCTAAAATCGATTTAAATCATCAATTTTTATCCACTACACTAATTCACCCCCTCCCCCCCTCTTAGTGCCACTCTTGATCCTAACAATTGGTATCAGAGCAAGGTTACTCTCATTCTAGTTTAAAACCCAAGAGAGATGGTATTTGCCGATATGCAAGAGGGCCACTTAATCACACGTCCACCTATGTTTGATAGGTCGGATTACACTTATTGGAAGACTTACATGAGAATTTTTCTTATTTCTATAGATTTTAAACTTTAGAACATTATTGAAAATGGCTTCCAAAATCTTCTCTTCCGATGAGCGATTGTAATGAATCGGAGAAGAAGACTTTCACTCTTAATGCTAAGGCTATGAATGCCTTATTTTGCACCCTAGATAAAAATGAATTTTATGTGTGTAGCGACGCATCTCCATGCCCTATAATCGTCAATCTCACCCTCGTCAGTTTTGTCGACATCTTGACACATTTCCATGTATCGCGATCATCTGTCTTGGCCTCGTGGGTCCTGCTATTACTTTCATACTCCTATTGTGCCTCCTCGTGTAATTACAATATAATTACAAGCATGTAGGCCAGACAATAAATAAGAAAAATAGAGGCTCGCAAGCTCCAATAATAATAATCACATGTACACACATACATCGCATCACACGGTCCATGATTATCTATCCACATCATACATCACATATACATATCTTTATATAGGACTACTAGATAAATAATAATAGTTAATTAACCTTTTAATTAACTAATATTTTTTTTTAAATCAAGTACATACAAGGAAATTTCTAAATTATGAAGGGTATTTAGATAATTTGAATGAAAGGACAAAAGTAAAATTTTTAAAATCTCGAGAGGCAAAATTATCTTTCGATCGAAAACCCCAATCCCCTTCCACTGCCTTCGCTGCACTGCAGTGCGACCGGAGCCACCTTGCCGTTGACGGCCACTATGGGGGGAAGCGGTGGGGGCACCGCCCTTGCTTACGGGTGGCTCATCCGCGGGCAGTAAGCATGGGTGAGCCACTACCTCCAGGCAGGTCGCCTGCTAGTGGGTGCCGCTTGCCCCTTATAGCCAAGCCGCTTGTGTAGGCCTGCAGACCACTGGCACTATTATTGCCTCCGTGCAGCCAAAGCTACCATCTGTGAGGACAACAAGGGCAGCAATAGTTATTGCCCTTTTTCTACTTTTATGTTAATAATTTTGATGTCAAAAGCCTCTCTAATTCATAATACACGTAGTTAAAAATCCGATCTTTGCATGGATAACCTAGCTCTGATATCACTATTGGAAAATCCAGGGATGACATTACATGTACAGTGGAAGAACAAAAAATAAAAACATCTTAGATTTTCACAAAAAGGTTTGCAAAGATTGGTATGAAAAAAAAATTCACAAATTTAAAAATTACATATGTAAGAAGACAGTACCTAGGGAGATCGTATATCCCTGAATTCTTACAGATTTGTGGGGAAGGATGAAGGAGGTCAAGCATCCTCCTCTCTAGCGGTGATCTACATGGTAGGAGCTATGACGATACTCCTCTCTCAGGAGAGAAGAATAGGAGGTGGTTACCAAGAAAACCCTAGCCTATGAGCTTTTGGTTCCCTCCTATTTATAGAAGCCCCCTATTAACCCTAATGTATCCTGCCCTATTGGGTACTGGATCTCCATCCAATTACCTAAGCCTCTTAGATTAATGGGTCTCTACATAATAATCATTTATTAGCTCTTATTGGATCTCATCTATGAGATCCAATAATTTAGGGGCTTATTGGATATCCAATAAGATAGGGGCTCCGATTAATATCTTATATCTGAATCTCTACTCATCGCAGCACCTACCATATGTGTATGACTCTTTAGGCCCAATATCAAGCTGGCTATGAGTCATACTGTTAGGACTCTAGCTATGAGAGTCCTAATTTAGTTTCATTGATAAGGGCATTCATGTAAATCCTATCTAGCCGACCCTTATTAAAGAGGTGAAGAGGCCGGCTAGGTTAGGGTTAGGTTACTTCTTAGGAAAAGAGTCCTATTAGAAGTAGGAATCCTATTAGGAAAAGAGTCCTATTAGAAGTAAGAGTCATACTAGGAAAAGAGTCCTATTAGAAGTAGAAGTCCTATTAGGTAAAAAGTCCTATTAGGAAAAGAGTCCTATTAGAAGGAGAAGTCCTATTAGGTAAAAAGTCTTATTAGAATTAGGAATCCTACTAGAGAAGGAGTCCTAATTAGAAGTTGGTGAGAAGTAAGAGTCTTGAGTAAGAGTCCTATTAGGAGTTGGGGCTTAGAAGCCCTATAAATAGCCATGTATTCATCCTCTTTAATCAATGAATAGATCAATCCTTTAGTAGCCTTTGTGTAGCAACTTGGAGGAAGGAACCCCTATAGAGTTCCAAGGAGGCCGATCCCCTATAGAGATCAACCCCAAGCTTAGAATCCGCGGAGGGTTCTAACACTTGGTATCAGGGCAGCGTTCTTGGCATCTCGTTGCCCTTCCACAGCCATCCACCAGCCCTCCACAACCTCACAAAGCAATTCCCACAATTGCTTAGAAGATCATCGCTGAATTCCACCATCATCTCCACCACCGTAAATCATCCTTTGATCTTCCCGTGAATTGTAATAGGTTCTGGTTATCTACCCTACTGCTGCTGCAATTTAGTTATCCTTATTCAAAAAATCCAAAAAAATTCGTTCCTATAATTGCTGCATAAACTTTTCATCGTAAAGTTTTCATCTCTACAACGAAAGTCGCACTGCAGAATTTCAGCTGCATAGCACTGCCTTTTTGATCTTGCTACTGCATTTTTTCTATCCAAATCTCTATGGAATTTTTACGGTGACTTTGACACTTCCTAACAGTGGTTTTCCCTTTGGTTTTGTCAAAAAATTCTCAATAAAAAACTACTTATCTTTTACGTCCAATCTGCTGCACTTTAGACGTAAAAATCTACTATAATACCTCTCCGTGATTCTCAATTTTGCCAAACCTCTTGCTGTCGTTTCTTCCTATGAAATTTTTTATACTATTACCTCTTCCTTATCAGTAGATCCCCTTTGAGTTTTACTTGAATCTCTTTTGAAAATTTCTAGAAAAAATTACATTTTACTGTTGGAATTTTTTTGGCGAAAAATCTGGTATTGCATCTTTGTCCTTTTTTCTTCTCCATAACCTACCAAACCCTAGCCACCTTGCTGCTACAAACCAAGATGTCTTTAGGGCATCCCTCTAGCCTCAAGATACAGCCATCATAACCTAGTTTCATAACCCTAACAACATCAAAAATCATAGCCCAAAACAGTAAACCATTATAGCTGAACCCTTCAATCACCGATCTATTGTCCGAACCTTCCACCACCCCATGCCATTAACCCATCAACAGAAAAAAGACAAGGGCATCTCTGATCTACAGACATATGCTATGGCTTCCCAAGATCCAATTGATGCCAAATTTGAAGCATGGGAATCTCGGATTGAATCATTGCTTGAATCGCGCTTGGAAGACAAATTGCGCGCTTTGTTTGCAGAATTCAGAATTGGACAACCATCGAGTCCAACCAAACTGCGGCAGCAAGGAGAGAATTTAGAAAGGACCCCAGAGAAGGAGGGACAGCCCTCGGACATGCTTCAGCCACGCATGAGGGTGGACTTCCCACGATGGGAAGAAGGAGACCCAGCGGGGTGGATTTCACGTGCAGAACGTTACTTTCGCTACTACCGAACGTCGGATAATGCTATGGTGGAGATTGCTGTCATCCACCTTGAAGGAGATGCTATTCAATGGTACAATTGGCTGGAATATAATCATGGGGCTCCGACATGGAATCAATTTAAGAATGCACTGCTGAATCGTTTCGGACCTACGGAGTATGAAAATATCGATGGACAACTCGCAAAGATTCGACAAACCTCTACAATTCAAGAGTACCAAACCATGTTTGAGAAGCTATCTTACCTTGCTCGTGATTGGATTGACCATCAATTGTTAGGAACATTTATCGAAGGACTCAAGCCAGAGATAAAAGTGGAAGTTAAGGCACGACAGCCCCGTACCGTGATGGCTGCGATTTCTTTTGCCCGAATATAAAAAGAACGACTCAACCAAGATTCTTGAAGGATGAGAACCACTCCTAGAACCTCAACATATAAACCCCCTTCTGCTTCCAGCCATCCTTCGCTGCCCAAAAAATTGACAAGAGAAGAACTACGTGATCGATCAGCAAAGGGTCTTTGTTGGCATTGCGACGAGCCATGAAACCGCGATCATCGCTGCAAAAGGGGCCGCCTCCTATTGATTGAACCTCTTGAAGACAGGGAGGAGGAGGTCTAGGAGCATGAGGAAGAGGTCACGGATGAAGAACAGCAGCCAATTGATATTATGATGCATGCCCTTGCCGGTTATGCGAACCCGCAAACAATGAAAGTGGGAGGATTTATGAAGCAACAACCAATCACCGTTCTTATTGACACCGGGAGCACTAATAATTTTATGAACAGCAAGGTTGCTGTCCAGATGGCCTTACCTATTGAGAATTGCAGCAGGTTCGATGTTAAAGTCGCCGATGGACGAATTTTGAAGTGTGATCGTAAGTGCCCACGGGTGAAACTGTTGCTGTAGGACCAAGAGATAATTGCAGATTTTTTCCTCCTCTCTCTCGATGATTATGAGGCCGTGTTTGGCATCGAATGGTTGACGACATTAGGTGATGTTTCCTGGAATTTTTTGAAATTAATTATGAAATTTTACAGCAAGGGGAAACAGGTGATATTTTACGGGAAACGTGGGGGCAACGTAACGATAATTTGCACACAACGAATGGAGAAAATTTTGCACAAAACATATAGTGGCTTTTTGGTACAACTTAAGCAGCAAAAATGGGTAACAAAGCTTCTTGGATATGATTATGAAATAACTTACAAAAAAGGGAAAGATAATGTTGTTGCAGATGCGCTTTCACGACTACCCAAGCAAGTTGAATTTTCGGCTGTTTCACTTCCGACCAGCGACTTCCTTGAGGATATTAGGAGGGAATGGCAAGATAATCCAGAAACAAGTAAAATCATAAAAAAATTAAAGGAAGCACCAAGCTCTATGGCTCATTACAGTTGGGACTCAAAGGACTTACAATATAAAGGACGCATTGTGCTTGTGCCAAATTCTACTTGCATAAAGACCATCCTTCAAGAGATGCATTCCACACCTACGGCCGGGCACTCCGGGTTCCTTAGAACCTATAAAAGAATTAAGCAAAATTTTTATTGGATAGGGATGAAAAATATTATTGCTGAATTTGTAGCACAATGTGATATATGTCAACGACACAAAGGTGAGACAGTGGCAAGTCCCGGAAAGTTACAACCTCTACCCATCCCAGAATCAATATGGACTGATATATCAATGAATTTCATCGAAGGGCTTCCCTCATCACAAGGAAAAGGTACAATTTTTGTCGTGGTTGATCGCCTTACAAAGTATGCTCACTTTTGTGTCATCCGTAATCCCTACACTGCTTCTAGTATTGCTCGAATCTTTATGGAGAATATTGTAAAATTACATGGGATGCCGAGATCTATTGTAAGTGATCGTGATAGGGTCTTCACGAGCAAATTTTGGACAGAGTTATTCCAGATGCAAGGCACTAAATTAAAGATGAGTACGGCATATCACCCACAAATCGATGGCTAAACTGAAGTGGTAAACAGGTGCTTGGAGACATACCTTAGATGCTTCACCAGTGACCGACCAAAAGAATGGACAAAGTGGCTTCCCTGGGCCGAGTGGTGGTATAATACAACTTATCATTCCTCCACAAAATGTACTCCCTATGAGGCCATGTATGGCCGACCCCCCCCTGTAATTCCAAAATATGTGTTGGGCACCTCTAAAATAGAACAAGTAGACAGGAAACTACAAGATAGAGATAAAATGTTGAAGTTGCTAAAAGATAATCTCACTGCAGCACAAGCAAGGATGAAACAACAATATGATCAACATAGAGGCGAAAGAGAATTTTCAGTAGGAGATTGGGTCTTCCTACGGCTCTAGCCATACAAGCAAACATCAATCCAAACCAGAGCGTCTATGAAGCTTTCACCTCGGTTCTATGGACCCTACCAGATTTTGGAGCGCATCGGAGCAGTAGCATACAGATTGGACTTACCCGCCAGCTCCCGAATCCATCCAGTCTTCCATGTATCATGTTTGAAGCTCAAGTTGGGACAACACGAGACAGCCCAAAGCCATCTACCAAATATAACTACCCAAGGAGAGCTCCAGACCCAACCAAGTGCCATTATTGATCGACGAATCGTGACTCGACGACGACGACCTGCTACTGAAGTGTTAATACAGTGGGCAAACCTACCAGCAGAAGATGCCACTTGGGAGCACTACGACGACTTGAAGATCAAATTCCCAGAATTCATGGAACATCAGCCTCGAGGACAAGGCTGATTTGAAGAGGGCGGGTCTGTTAGGACTCTAGCTATGAGAGTCCTAATTTAGTTTCATTGATAAGGGCATTCATGTAAATCCTATCTAGCCGACCCTTATTAAAGAGGTGAAGAGGCCGGCTAGGTTAGGGTTAGGTTACTTCTTAGGAAAAGAGTCCTATTAGAAGTAAGAATCCTATTAGGAAAAGAGTCCTATTAGAAGTAGGAGTCCTACTAGGAAAAGAGTCCTATTAGAAGTAGAAGTCCTATTAGGTAAAAAGTCCTATTAGAAGTAGGAGTCCTATTAGGAAAAGAGTCCTATTAGAAGTAGAAGTCCTATTAGGTAAAAAGTCCTATTAGAATTAGGAATCCTACTAGAGAAGGAGTCCTATTAGAAGTTGGTGAGAAGTAGGAGTCTTGAGTAAGAGTCCTATTAGGAGTTGGGGCTTAGAAGCCCTATAAATAGCCATGTATTCATCCTCTTTAATCAATGAATAGATCAATCCTTTAGCAGCCTTTGTGCAACAACTTAGAGGAAGGAACCCCTATAGAGTTCCAAGGAGGCCGATCCCCTATAGAGATCAACCCCAAGCTTAGAATCCGTGGAGGGTTCTAACACATACCTGTCAGAACTCATTCTAACTCAGTGAATTATTATTTCCATAATAATTCACTTGACTCATCAACTATGGATGTACTAGGTCACTACGTCACAATCCCCAGACAATATATGGGAATCCAATCTTTTGGACCTATTTATCCTCAGTTACCATGTATCTATAGTCCCACATCTATCTAATATCCCAAAGACCATATATTGGGCATAGTGCTATCAGGCCCATATGGTTTCCAATTGAGTCTTGCTCTAAATGGATTCTCCTAGAGAATTCTTTCTTTCTCAATCTGAATGACCCTGGCTAGAGATTTACTTGAGCAAGAACACATGAGATATTTCTCTTATAATACAAATAGTGAATGATCCTCTATTAACACTCAATAGCCCTCGTAAGATTGGTTGCCAATCCCAATAACTGGTTGTACTAGATCTGGAATTTTCAAACCTATAAGTATGGTATCAAAGAATGGAGTACTCATACAGGATATCTTTACTGTCTCAAGTCTAAGGACCAAATACACTACAAGGACTACGGAATCGTTGTCTGACAATAGGTATCATTAACCATCCAGCATTCTATAAGTAGATCAATCAATGAACTCATTCTCTAATAAGCACTTGCATTATATTCTTAGTGTCTCCACACGAGTTGCTATGAGACCAGCTACCTCCATCATATGGATGGGTATACAGCACATCAGTCTATCCGATTATCTCGATGTCCCTCTTGAGTAACCTATGACCAAGATTATTTAAGATCTATGTTTAAAGGCGAATCGATCTTATTATCGTGATCTCATCATGATCTGATTTTCATTGCACAGATCCAAAGGCATCACAATATATATCTAGATAATGTGAGAAAATACCAATAAATATAAGCAAAGAGATTGATGTAGTGTATTATATGTGTCATCACTCACGTGATTGGTTTATATGGCATTTATAACTAACAATCCCTACCTATAATGATGAAAGGCCAAGTGGGTCAATATAATTGCCTCACGTTTACCAACTTAATATTATTTAGAGAGAGAATTTTTGATTTGGTCTCCTATGACATGTTACACACATACATCTACACCGCATGCATATATATATATATATATTTGTATCTAATAGGTGTATAGGTAATTATACATCACATGAGTAATCACACCAGATACTCATAGACCACATCCTAATGTGATCAAGCTCAAGCTAGTGGGCCCAATCACTCATATTATGATCTATGTGTATAGCGGCGGATCTCCATGCCCTGTGATTGTTCATCTCGTTCTCATCAGTTTCGTCGGTATCTCAATGCATCTCCATACGTCATGATCATCCGTCTCTACCTCATGGGTCCCACTATCACTTCCATGCTCCCATCGCATCTCCTTGTCTAATTCAGGGTATGTGTTCAACCTGAATGGAGGAGCAGTATGCTGGAAGAGTTCCAAGCAAGACACTATTACTGACTCAACCACGAAGGTGGAATACATTGCTACGGCAGAGGTAGCAAAGGAGGGAGTCTAGATGAAGAAGTTCATCACAGATCTAGGAGTCGTCCTAAGTAGCAAGGAGTTGATTCCCTTATATTGCGACAACAACGGGGCAATTGCTCAAGCGAAGGAACCCAGGTCTCATCAGAAGTCAAAGCACATTCTAAGGAGGTTCCACTTAATAAGAGAGATTGTCACCCGAAGAGATGTAGTAGTGGAAAGAGTTCCATCCGAAGATAACATTGCAGATCCACTAACCAAGCCATTATATCAAGATATCTTTGAGTGTCACAGAGGCCTGATGGGGATCAGACACGTAGGTGATTGGCTTTAGGTCAAGTGGGAGATTGCTAGTCATATGTACCCTGCAAGCCAATTACATGAGTGATGACACTTGTGACTTGATATGCACTCTTTCTTTTTGCTTATTATTATTAGGTATTTTATCACTTTATCTTGCGTGTTGCAAATATTATGATGTATTTGGATCTGTGCAATGGGAATTGAATCATGATGAGATCACGATAATGAGATCGATTCACCTTTAAACACAGACCCTAAATAATCCCGGTCATAGGTTACTTGAAAGGAACATTGAGATAACTAGATAGACTTGTGTGTTGTATACCTGTTCATATGATGGAGGTGGCTAGTCTCATAACTACTCATGTGGAAACACCAAGGATACAGTATAGGTGCTCATTGGAGAATGAGTTCACTGATTGATCCGCTTATGGAATGCTGATGGTTATTAATACCTCACGTCAGACACCAATTCCGTAGTCCCAGTAGTATATCTGGTCCTTAGACTTGAGACACCAAGGATGTCCTATATGAGTACTCCATTTTTTGATACCGGACTTATAGGTTTAGAAGTTTCAAATCTAGTACAGTCGATTATTGGGAGTGGTAGCCTACCTTACAAGGGCTATTGAGTGTCAATAGAGGATCATCCACTCTCGGTATTATGGGAGAAATATCCCATGTATTCTTGCTTGAATAAATCCTTGGCTAAGGTTATTCGGATTGAGAGAGAAAGAGTTCTCCGAGAGAATCCGATAAGAGCAAGACTCGAGGAGAGATCGTATATTCCTAACAGCACCATGCCTGGTATAGGGCCTCTAGGATATTAGATAGATGAGGGACTATTGATACATGGTAACTGAGGATAGGTAGGTCCAAAGGATTGGATTCCCTTATATCATTTGGGGACTGCGGCGTAGTAGTCTAATACGTCCGTAGTTGATGAATTGGATGAATTATTATGGAGATAATAATTCACTAAGTCAGAAGGAGTTATGACAAGTATGACTCATGGCCAGCTCGATATTGAGCCTAGAGAGTCACACACATATGGTAGGTGTTGCAACGAGTAGAGGTTCAGATATGAGATATTCGCTGGAGCCCTTATCTTATTGGATATCCAATAAAACCCTAAATTATTGGATCCTAAGATGAGATCCAATAAAAGCTAATAAGAGTTTATTGGGTAAAGACCCATTAATCTAAGAGGCTTGGGTAATTGGATAGAGATCTAATACCCATTAGGCAGGATCCATTAGGGTTTACAGGGGGCCTCTATAAGTATGAGAGAATTGAAGGTCCATAGGCTAGGGTTCTCTCAATAGCCATCTTCTACTCTTCTCTGCCTAAGAGAGGAGTATCATCGCAGTCCTTGCCATGTGGATACTGCTAGAGAGGAGGATGCTTGACCTTCTTCATCCTCTCCTACAGATCTGTAGGGATTCAGGGATATATGATCTCTCTAGGTATCTTTCTTTTACACATACAGTTTTCACAGATTTGTTTTTGAAACGTATCGATCTTCGCATGACGACAAAACCTTTTGTGAAAATCTAAGGTTTTTGTTTTTTGTTCTTTCGCTATGCATGATATGTCACCCCCCCCCCTTGGATTTCCCAACAGCTAGGAAATCTTAGCCACCAAGGACTCCCTTGTGGCCAGGAATCCTAGGTCACAGGGTTGCCTTGTGTGGCTAGGAAACCCTAGCCACCAAGGAGTCCCTTGCAGCCAGGAAATCCTAACTGTAGGCCAACCTTGGGTGGCCAAAAAATCTGGTCACCGACTTGCCCCATGCAGCCAGGAGTCCTGGCTGCTAGGGCAACCCTTATGGCTAGGAAACCCTGGCCGCTAGGGGTGCCCCTTGCAGCTAGGAAACCTTGGCCGCCAAGGGTACCCCTTGTAGCCAGGAAACCTGGCTATAGGGGCTGCCATGTAGTAAGTTGAGAGTAGCCTTGCCGCTCTTGTTCCTGCTACTTTTGGCCAGGCTAAGAACAACAAGAAAGGCTCTCGGCCAAGGGTGCAGGCAGACTTTGGCCAATCTAAGAGGCAACAACAATTGTTGGTCTTTCTTCCTCTTTTGTTCCAGTATATTTAACATCAAAAGCCCTTTGTAAAACACCTCATAATAGAGAAAAAATTACAGCATAGATTTGATATCTATGATAAAAATTCGTAGCAATCTCGCAAAACAATTCTTATATGATTGAACATAGCCCATGTAGTTTAAAAATCAATCTTTTGCATAAGCAACCTGGCTCTAATACTATTGTTAGGAAAATCTACAATGACATCATATATGTAGCAGAAGAATAGAAATAAAAATCATATATTTTTCACAGAAAAATAGGTTCTTATTATTGTACAAAAGTTGGTGGCAAAACCCGTAAAATCGAAAAACTATACGTAAGAAAATTATCTAGAAAAATTGTATATCCTTGAATTCCTATAGATCTATGGGGTTGGATGAAGGAGTTTAAGTGTCCTCCTCTCTAGTGGCAATCCACATGGTAGGGGTTGTGATGATGCTCCTCAAATTGCTACTCAAATCTCCAAGCTGCACGCACTAAGCAATTAAGAAGGGGCCGACCCTTCTTGTTGTCCACACACCCCAAACTCGGGCTACTGGCTGAGGAGGAGAGGGGGAGGAGAATAGGAGGTGGTTGCCAAAAAACCCAAGCCTATGGGCCTTTGGTTCCCTCTTATTTATAGAGGTCCCCTGTCAACCTAACCCTAATGGATCCTGCCCTATTGGGTATTGGATCTCTATCCAATTACCTAAGCCTCTTAGATTAGTGGGTCTCTACCTAATAATCTCTTATTAGCTCTTATTGGATCTCATCTATAGGATCCAATAATTCAGGGGCTTAATGGATAGGGGCTCCAACGAATATCTTATATCTGAACCTCTACTATTGTAATACCTACCATATGTATATGACCCTCTAGGCCTAGTATTGAGCTAGTTATGAATCATACCTATCAAAACTCCTTTTGGCTTAGTGAATTCACTCGACTCTTTGATTGGGGACGTACTAGGCCACTACACCATAGTCCTCAAGCGATACAAGAGAATCCAATCCTTTGGACCTATCTATTCTCAATTACCATATACTTATAGTCCCTCATCCATCTAATATCCCAGAGACCCCATACCGGGCATGGTGCAATAAGGCTCATATGGTCTCTCATCGAGTCTCGCTCTAATCAGATTCTCCCGGAGAACTCTTTCTCTCTCAATCCGAACGACCTTAGCTAAGGATTTATCTGAGCAAGAACACATGAGATATTTTTCTCATAATACCAAGAGTGGATGATCCTCTATTGACACTCAATAGTCCTCATAAGATTGACTATCACTCCCAATGACCGGTTGTACTAGATTTGAAACTTCCAAACCTATAAGTCTAGTATCAAAGAGTGGAGTACTCATACAGGATATCCTTGGTATCTCAAGTCTAAGGATTAGGTACATTTTGGAACTACGGAATCGTTGTCTGACAATAAGGTATCATCAACCATCCAACATTTCGTGAGCGGATCAATTATCAAACTTATTCTCCAATAAGTACCTGCATTGTATCCTTAGTGTCCCCACATGAGCAGCTATAAGACTAGTTACCTCTATCATATGGATTGGTATACAACACACTAGTCTGTTTGATTATCTCAATGTTTTTCTCGAGTAACCTATGACTGAGATTATTTAAGGTCTATGTTTAAAGGTGAATCAGTCTTATTATCATGATCTCATCACAATCCAACTCCCATTGCACAGATCCATAGATATTACTATATATGTAACATGTAAGATAAAGCGATAAAATACCAAATAATAATAAGTAAAAAAGAGTATATGTCCAGTCACACGTACCATTACTCATGTGATTGACTTGTAGAGCACTTATGAATATCAATTACTTGTGATTAGTAATTACGTGTGACATAAGAGTGCATGTATAGATCATGAGTATGATGTGGGAGTACACATTTATATTGAAATATAATATTAAATTTTATGAATGAATTATAATTTCTTATTGCATGCACTATAAATTTTACTTCCATGGGTGTGCTATGATTTACTCGAAAGTAGAATTTTATCTCCATGTTATGTATGCATCTGTTATGAAACATGTACGTATCTATGATGAAATATAATATGAAAGTTCATTGATATATTATAATTTTTCATATCATAATATATGAACTATCTTGTATGCATGTGCTTTAATTTACTTTAAATCAGGAGTTTATCTCTTTATCATGCTATGATGTGGGAGGTCATTGACATATTATGATTTGATATTGTATGTGCTATGACCCACACTTGCACAGATGTATTATGACTTATTTTGATCATCATTCATGTTACGAGGTTACTCATTGCTAAAGAAGCTATAAAAAGATGAGTTATATGACATATGAACACTCACCTTAATATATTAAAATTGGAAATTTATACTTACTAAGTTATTTTTCATTATAGTCTCTATTTTATAAGTAAAGACATTAATAGTTCATTCATGTGATGTGTTGGGTGGTGAGGCAGATGCATAGTCATACTAGGGCAGATTTAGATGATGATGTATGGGTATATTTGGTGTATATAAATTGTAAACATAATATGCATATGTAGTGGTTGAGATTTACGTGTTTATAGCAATGTCAAACATTAATATGTATAGGATAAATTATATCATTTTATTTAACAAGATAATATATTTTAAATTTATCCACTTTTTTATGTCATTATGGACAACATAAGTAAATAAAAATATTATATTTCTATTACCACCATACATATAAAATATGAATGAAAGTAGGAATAAGATGCTACTATTGGGTTAAGTCACTCCAATATCAAGAAAGCTCAATAATAAATACTTTGGTCTATATACTTAAACCCATTAGGGTTCTATTTTGAGACACTCATGATATACAGCTCAATTTCGTAATAACGAGAGAGAAAATTTTTTAGATTTTTCTAAATTTCGTCCAACCATTTTTCCTCGACGATCGGGCAATGAGATTTTTTATCAGATCATGCTAATTTTTGGTGAAAATATTCTAGGCTCAGGGATCTTCATTCTGAATGGTGAAGCTCTAATTTGGAGATCTTCTTCATAGGGTTTTGGCTTCTTAAATAGCAGCTATTCACTAATTATTCTATCATCGATTAGTTTACTTTGACTCCTTACTGGACAATATTCAACCGTTGGATTTAGCTAAAATTTTATCGACAAGTATAAGGCTTCTGGTTGTGCATTTTGAACAGTGAAGATTAGGTTTGGAGGTTTTTTTAAGCATCTCTTTTACTGCTTCAACGAAGACTATGCTACTGATTTTCTACTTCAAACAGTTTCACCTCATTCAGCATTTGGACTATCATTTGTAGTTCGATTTGGCTGATTTTTGGTGAGCATATTCTAGACTATGTTTCTTTAATCTGAATGGAGATTGTGTTTGGATGTGGTAAACATTTTTTGAAACTTAACAGTAGCTACTCCGTGTGATTTCTCTCTCTATTTGATGGATATTTGAGTTGTGGGTTTTGAATTTGTTATGGAACAAATTTGTTTATGGATCTTTGCTACTGTAAATAATATTTTCATAGTTGATATTTTGATTTAGATGAGGAGAGGTCTCGTGATTTTTATCCTTCATATTGACGGAGTTTTTCACGTAAAAAAATTATTAGTATTCTTGTATGCTTGATTGTGATTTATTTATTCATTGCTCATATACTCAAGATAGTGCTCCTAACATATTCATACAAGTGGGAGGAAAAATTTTGATAATTAATTATTTATATCCGCATATATTTTTATCCATTTTTTCTAAGAAAGTGGTATTAGAGTTAGGTTATTATTGTTTTTACTTAATTAATTTGGGTAGAATGGTCTATTTGGATAATTTTGATAATTAATTTGGGTAGAATGGTCTATTTAGATAGCACAAACTATCACAAATGAAAAGGAAAGATTAGAGATCTTCTCTTTGTAAAAAAGCTGCATTTTCTTGTATTCTTGTCTAAAAACCTGAATTAAAAATGATGAAGAGTGAGATTTTTAGCATCAACAAGTTTGTGGCTTTATTCGGCAATGGGTAGGAGATAATATCTTGATTCACATTGTTAATAAGATAAAAGCAAATGTATTGTGGCATAAACTTGAGATTTTGTGTACTTCAAGAACTGGTAATAATAAACTCTTTTTGCTTAAACAAGCTATGTGCTTGCAATTTAAAGAAGGTAGCATCATTTTTTATCACTTGAATAAATTTCAAGGTTGTTTTAGTCAATTGTCTAGCATGGGTATAAAGTTTGAAGAAGAGGTACTTGCACTTTTGTTGCTTAATGCTCTACTTGATAATTGGGAGAGTTTTCGGGTATCTTTGACAAACTCTCCTCTCGGTGGTACTTCGACTATGGGGTATGTGAAAAGTAATATTTTGAATGAAAAAAAGAGAAAAAAACCTTTGAATACATTTAAATCATACTCAGAGGTTTTGGTTACTAAGAATAAGGAGAGAAGTAAGAACTGTTGAATCTCGAATTTTGATGATAAAATCAATTGATAAATTATTGATCTAATCTATATGTTAAGAAAAGTGTTGCAGGGTTAACTATGATAATGAATAAGGCATAAAGCAAATATAGTGTCAGAGTCAAAGATCAAATGATCCGTCGAGAGTTCATTAGGAGTTCGTCGAAAGTTCATTGGGAGTATTGTCGAAATTTACCGAGAAGTTCGTTAGGAGCTCGCTAAAAAGTTCATCGGGAGTTCATCGAGGAGTTCATCGGGAGTTCGCTAGAGCTCACTGAGAAGTTTAGAGCTCACCAAAGAAGCTCGTTGGAGTTTGCCGAGAAGATCGTCGAGAGTTCAAGAGCTTGCTGGGAGTCCGTTGAAAGATCACCGAGAGTCCGTTGGAAGTTCGTCGGAAGATCGCTAGAAGCTTGCTAGAAGAACTTTTGACCTACCAAACTTGCTTGATTAAGTTAATGTCTTAATTATCATAGTTAGGATATAATTAGAGTTATGATTAAGAGGTAATCTCATTAACTTAGTTAGGGGCCAATTGAGCCCGAATCTGGACTGGTTTGGGCCGGACTATTAGACCAAACAGTAACCTGAACCTAGTATGGTAGTGGCACCGCTAGAATAGGTGGTGGAACCACCTAGGGCTTAGTCTCCTAGGAGGTTTGGGCGATGGTACTGCCTAGGTCCAGTAGCCAAGACTTTGTATGGTGATAGTACTGTTAGACTGAGTAATGGTATTGCCTAGTGTCAGAGACCAATAACTACCAAGTGGTGGTATCGCCTAGGTCTAGTAACCAAAACTTTGTTTTGCGATATTATCGTTAGACTAGGCGGTGGTACTACCTAATGTTAGAGACCACTAGCAATGGTACTACTGCCAAGCATAGGCGATGGTACCGCTAGTACCCTAGAAATCCAAGATAGGACCTTTTTTGGATTCATTTTTAAACCAATTGAGGCTTATAAATACCCTACACTTTTTTGCTTGTGGGATACAGAAAAGTGAATAAAAAAACTGAGATTATAGTGAAATCGTTGTTATAACTTTGAGAGTTCACCTCCACCGGTTCTAGCCTTAGAAATTTGTGTAAGGAGAGTGAGCGATTTGTAAAGAGGTTTACTCCTGAACCTATTAAAAGGAGAAGAGATCTGTAAAGGGGTGATTGATCTTCATCCATTGAAGGAAGATCAAAAGTGGAAGCCGGTGACCTCAACGGAGGAGGTATCGGGAGTGGACGTAGGTCGGATGACCGAATCACTATAAATCGGTGTGTTCTTTTCTTATTATGCACTTTCCTTCTTTGCTAATTACTTTTATTACATACTGCCATACTGCCTTTCTTCCTCTTATGAACATTTTTGAAGTTAAACGATTTCTTATATGGCTTCCATCGAATCGAAAGAATTTCAAATCTATGTAGTTTTTATCGCTACACTAATTCACACCCCCCCCTTTCTTAGTGATGCTGTATTGATCATAACAATTGGTATTAGAGTGAGGTCACTCTCGATTTGATTTAAAACCAAGAGAGATAGCTTTTGCCAGTAATCAAGAGGGTCATTCTATTATATGTCCACCCATGTTTAATGGGATGGATTACATGTATTGGAAAAGTAGAATGAGGATTTTTTTAATTTTTATAGATTTTGAGTTATGGAATATCATTGAAAACATATTTCAAAAGTCTTCTCTTCTAATGAATGATTAAAATGATTTAGAGAATAAGACTTTTTCTTTGAATGCTAAGTCCATGAATGCCAAGTCTATGAATGCCTTGTTTTGTACTTTAGATAAGAATGAATTCAATCAAGTTTCTATTTGCGAAACGGCTTATGACATTTGGCATACACTTGAAATCACAAACGAAGGCACAAGTAAAGTAAAGGAGTCAAAAATCAATCTTTTGGTTCATAGTTATGAATTGTTTCATATGAAACTAAGCGAGACCATTAGAGATATGTACACCTGGTTTATGGATATCGTTAATGGTCTAAAATTACTTGGTAAAAGTTTTTTAATTTTGAACTTATTAATAAGATATTAAGATCCCTTCTAAAGAGTTGGGATCCAAAAGTAACGGCTATTCAAGAAGCTAAGGACTTGAACAACTTTCCGCTCGAAAAATTTATCAGGTATTTAATGACCTATGAAATAACTTATAATACACATGAAGAACTTGAGAACAACTTTCCAAAGAACAAGAAGGATTTGACACTTAGAACTTATGAAGACCACTTAAGAGAAAGCTCAAGTGACGAGGACAATAATGATGATGACTTGGCACTTCTAACAAGAAAATCCATAAAACGAAACAAATCTAAACATGACATTAAAAACAAAAATGAACTAAAAAAGGACCAAATAATTTACTACGAATGCAAGAAGCTAGAGCACTTTAAAAGTGAATGTCCCCATGTGAAGAAGAAACAATTGAAGAAGAAGAAAATGCTCAAAGCTATGTGAGATGATTCGAGCGCATCTGAAGACAAGGAGCAAATCAATAAAGAAGTTGCAAACTATGTGCTAATGGCACTTGGCGATGAGGTAAGTAGTTCATTTGAAGCTAATTTATCTTTTGATGAATTGTTGAATGCTTTTCATGACTTATTTAATGAATATAAATTAGTTAGTAAAAAGTATAAATTATTAAAAAAAGAACATGCCTCTCTTGTTAGTGAATTAGATAGATTAAAGAATGAGCATGATAATGAAATGGTGCATCCTTGCACCAAATGTGAATATTTAGAGACACTTAAAAAGGAAAACTTGCTACTTCATAAAACATTAGAAAATTTTAAAATAGGCATCAAATCCTTAAACATGATCCTTGCTAATAAGGGTCATGTTCATAGAAGAGATGGAATCGGCTTTGTGAGTAACACTCACCAAAAGGCAACTATCTTCGTTAAAGGCCCAAATTTACATGTTTCATCCCATAACAAATGCAACTTTTGTTACAAACTTGGACATTATGCTCATAAATATCCATTTAAGAGGTATAGTTCACATAAGTTAATTTGGGTTCCTAAAGGAACCGTAAAGGACTCTATGCAAAATGATAAGTTGAGTAGATCGATTTATGAGGGACCCAAGATCAAATGGGTACCTAAAAATCACCTTTTCTTATAGACATGTTCATAATCACAAGCTAGGAGCAAGAGATGGTATCTTAATAGTGGATGCTCAAGGCATATGATCGGAGATCCAACTCAATTCTCTAAGCTCACTAACCAATATGAAGAGTATGTTACCTTCGGAGACAACAACAAGGGTAAAATCATTGGCAAAGAAATCATAGATAACAAATTAAACTTTTTGATTGAAGATGTATTGTTAGTAGATGGCTTAAAGCATAATCTTTTGGGATTAATCAATTGTGTGATAAAGGATACATCATAAAATTTGAATCTAATGCTTGCATTATTGAAAAACAACACAAAAACACATCCATAATTTCTCTAAAACATAATAATGTATACATTATTGACATTGATGATCTTTGTAATGAAATGTGCTTTTCGATTTAAAATGATGATGCTTGGCTTTGGCATTAGGAGATTAGGTCATGCTATCATGAAACTAATCTTTCAAGTCTCATCTAGAGAACTTGCAAGAGGTATTCCTAATATTAAGTTTGTCAAAGATAAAGTGTGTGATGCATGTCAACTAGGAAAACAAATAAAAGGTAATTTTAAATCAAAAAATTAAATAAGCACCTCTAGACCATTGCAATTGATCCATATGGATTTATTTGGATCAATTAATACAACAAGCCTAGGAGGTAGCAAATACGCCTTTGTAATTATAGATGATTATAGTAGATACACTTAGACATACTTCTTAGCACACAAAAGTGATTGCTTTAAGTGTTTTTCAAAATTTTATAAATTTGTTCAAAAATAAAAAAGGTTTTATGATTTTATCGATTCATAGTGATCTCGGTGGTGAGTTTCAAAACCATGATTTCTAAAAAATTTTTGAATCAAATAAATACAATCATAATTTCTCTACTTCGAGAAATCCTCAGTAAAATAAAGTAGTTGAAAGAAAAAATAGGAGCTTACAAGAAATGACAAGAATCATGTTAAACGAACAAAGCTTACCCAAATATTTTTGGGCCGAAGCCGTTAACATGCCATGCTATGTCATGGACAAGATTCTAGCTAGACCATTGCTTTCTAAAACTCCTTATGAATTATGGAATAATAAAAGACCAAATATTTCATATTTTAAAGTTTTCGATTGTAAATATTTTATCTTAAATGAAAAAGATGCCTTAGAAAAATTTGATGTAAAATCGGATGAAGATATTTTTCTTAGTTATTCTTTTTCTTCTAAAGCTTTCATATATTTAATAAAAGAACCTTAGTTATAGAAGAATCTATTCATATTATTTTTCTGAAGCTTTTGAATTTAAGAAAAATGATTTTGTTAATGATTTTGATTTTGATACTTTAAATTTGAATGACACATCTTCTCCCACCAGCAACTTGGATGCATCCTCTTCCAAAGCATCCTCACCTAAGGAATGGAAGTATATGGATGCTCATCCTAAGGAGCTAATTATAGGAGACACATAAAAAGATGTTCAAACTCGCTCTTCGTTTAAAAATTTTTGTGCTAATACCACTTTTCTTTCTCAAATTGAACCAAAATGTATTAATGAAGCCTTGAAAGATGATTCATGGGTTATCGTAATGTAAGAAGAGTTGAATCAATTTGAGAGAAATTAGGTGTGGAAGCTTGTTCCTAGACCTAGTGACCATTTAGTGATTGATACTAAATGGGTCTTTAGAAATAAGCAAGATGAATTTGGTATCATGGTTAGAAACAAGGCTAGATTAGTGGCCAAAGGTTTCAACCAAAAAGAAGGTATTGATTATGAAGAAACCTTCACTCTTATGGCAAGATTAGAAGCCATAAGGATGCTTCTTGCCTATGCTTGTTGTAATAATTTTAAGTTATTTAAAATGGATGTTTAAAGTATTTTTTAAATATCTTTATTTCCGAAGAAGTTTATGTTGAACAATCATCCGGATTTGAGAATGTACTTTTTCCTAATCATGTATTTAAGTTATCTAAGGCTTTCTATGGATTAAAACAAGCCCCAAGGGCTTAGTATGAGAGACTTAGTTCCTTTCTTATCCAAAATAATTTCTCAAAAGGCAAGGTCGATACTACATTATTTATTAAAAATTTTAAAAATAATTTTCTTATTGTTCAAATTTATATTAATGATATTATTTTTGGTTCTACGAATGAATCTTTATATGGATCTTTTGCCAAAAGTATGAGCCAAGAGTTCGAAATGTGCTTAATGAGTGAACTAATCTTTTTCTTAGGTTTACAAGTCAAAAAACTTAGTGATAAAATTTTTCTTAATCAAACAAAATATATATTAGAATTACTAAAATGATTCAATATGGATTGTTCAAAAGCTATCAATACACCAATAAATATTTTCACTAAGTTAGATATGGACGATAATGGAGAAAGCTTTGATAAAAAAACTTATAAGAGTATGATAGATAGTTTACTATACCTCATTGCAACTAGACCATACATTATGTTTTGTGCTGGTCTTTGTAATAGATTTTAGTCTAATCCTAAGCAATCCTATTTTAAATTTGTTAAAAGGATTTTTAGATACCTAAAAGGAACTCTTAGTCTAGGATTATAGTATCCAAAATCAGAGAACTTTGAATTAATTGCTTATGCTGATGCTAATTTTGCTAGATGTAGAATAGATAGAAAAAACACTTTTAGAACATGTCAATTCTTAGGCCATCACTTGTCTTTTAGTTTTTCAAGATACAAAATTCAGTTGCACTATCTATAACTGAAGTTGAATATATAACAGCAAGTGCATGTTGTGCATAAGGTATATGGATGAAAAATATATTAGAAGATTACAAAATTCACTTAATGAATATTCTTATAAAATGTGATAACACAAGTTCAATATGTTTAATTATAAATCTCATTCAACACTCTAGAACTAAACATATTGATATTAAGCATCACTTTATAAGAGATCATGTTAATAACCATGATATAACTTTAGAATTTATTGATACAAAACATCAATTAGCTGATATTTTTACAAAACCCTTAAGTGAGGAATAATTTAATTTTATTAGATGAGAACTAGGCATGTTAAATCTTTAGAATGCATGAGTTTTTTGTATACATTTTTTAAATTTTTTGATTTTCGAAAATGGAGCTTTTATCGAGTTCATATCCTATCTTATCTCATTAATCGATTTTTTGATACTCTTGGTCTGTCACTTGATGTTCCTTTCCTATAATCCCCCTATACTTATGAAAGAAGAAGTTTTATTCACGAATTTTATTGGTACACTTGATTTTTGTGTGATTTTTGTGCGATGATTATAAACCTCTCTTCTTTCTATCCACATTTTTTTATTTCATGAATCCCTTAGCTCTCTATGAAAGTCAAGGTTTGATGGACTTTCGATAGCTTGAATGAGTTTCTTTTCTTGTGATTCATGGATTTTCGATAACTTGATTTTTCTTATAATGAATGAACTCCTCTCTTCTCTTCATCTTTGCTAGCTTGCCTACTTCAAAGCTAAAGAGAAGTGCTAGCAAGAGTAGTGCTAGTTTGCACATTTCCTTTTTGTTATCACAATGGAAAAGTCGCTATCTTGCTAGCAAAAGAAAAAGTCACTACTTTACTATCACAATTATGTAAAACTATCTTGCATGTTTGATGTAATGATATAAAAATGATTACACATTTCCTTTTTGTTGATGACAAAAGAGGAGAAAATTACAAATTGATGAATGCTTGGTATCATGCTTAGTGAATGCTTGGTATCGTGCTTAGCGAATGCTTGGTATTGTACTTAGTATCATGCTTGGCATCATGTTTAGATGTTTGAAATGCTATGTACATGAATGTGTGAAATGATAAATTTTATCATGCATAAATGTTTGGTATGTTGAATCTTGGATTTTGATGATGAAACTAATTGATTATGTTTTAGTGATCGAACTGTGTTGTGAGCCATGCAAGTCTACTCTTGATCAGGATTAAATAATTGATACAGGAAGAATCAGCATTGCATCGGAGGAGAACACGTCAGGAGATTGAATGTCGAGCCGGAGGTCTGGTCGACGATTGACGGAAGACTTTGTTAGGGATCGAGCAGCACTAAGAGGGGGGGGGGGTGAATTAGTGCAGCGGTAAAGAACGATAGATTTTTTAGCGATTAACACAAGTTCGAAAACTTCGTACGAATGAATGCAGCATTTCGTTTGAACCCAGAAAGATTATGTTTTAACTTTAAAGCATACGTAAGAAGATGAATATGAAGTTGAGTAAATAAGGCAGCAAATGAAAATGGTTTGCAGTAAAGTAAGTTACGAGAAAGTAAATGCAAACCGACTTATAGTGGTTCGGTCATCCGACCTACATCCACTTTCGAAGCCTTCTCCGATGATGCTCCCAACTTCCATTAGCAAATCCTTTTGAAGGGGAAGGACCAAATACCCCTCTTACAACCCTTTACAAGAAGTTCACACTCTTACAAATTTTTCAAAGAGAAAGGAGGTGAACACAAGCTATTGAAAACTAGACTTTCCTAAGCCTTTTCCTCAATTTCTAACTCTCAAAAGGGTCCTCTTTCAGCTGAGAATGGGAGGGTATTTATAGATCCAAAATGGATTCAAATTTGGGCTCCAAATTTGAAATCAAATTGGAGTTCTCGGTGCTGGTGGTGCTACCGCCTGTCAGTCGTCAGACTGACAGTGCATAGGCGGTACTACCGCGTGGAGTAGGTGGTACTACTGCCACTATTACTATAGCTGGGCGGTACTACCACCCAGGTCATTTTCAGCACAGTGGTTTCGACCGAAAACTCGACCGAAACTGGTCCAAATAAAGTCCGAATTGGCCCAAATTTGGTTTATAGGATTAACACATAATTCTAAACCAAATTATGTGCTAACTACGAATTTTAAAGATATTTTTTAAGCTATTTCAAAGTCCACAAGATAAGACTTCTTTTGGCGAGCTTTCGGTGAACTTCCGGCGGTTTTCCGACGAACCCTCGGAAACCATTCTGCGGACTCCTGGAAAGCTCCCGGACTTCACAATGATCTTGGCGAGTTTTAACGAGCTTCATTGGCAAGCTCCGTGAACTTCCGACAAACCTTCCGGTGAACTTCCGAAAATCCTTCGGCAAGCTCCTTACTCGTTCTCGGTCGGTTCCGACAACACTCCCAACGAATCTTCGGACTTCCGTCAAACTCTTGAACTCCCAACGATCCATCACACTTGTCTTCCTGTACTTTGTTTCACTTTATGTCCTTATCTTCATCGTAGTTAATCCTACACACAAATAACAAACACTCTACTTTGATCTAGACAGTTATTACAACATGAATTGAGTTTTAGTTGCCGGGCATGTCATTGGTCGGTGCTTCGTCCGATCCTTCGGCACATCGTCCTCTATTGTGGTTCATTACCCAATCGGCGGATGACCTCCACAACCCCGATATCCTTGGTGCAACATGCACTTCTAGGCCCGATGCTTGACGTATGAAGCCTTCCACCGATTGTCGACCGAACCTCCGGCTCGACATCCAATATCCAAACATGATCACCTCCGGCGCAACATCAATTTCTTCAATGTCAACTATCTAATCCTGATCGATAGTAGACCTGCATAACTCAAAACGCAGTTAGACTACAAATCACACTCAATTTGTTTCATCATCAAAATCCGAGATTCAACAATCTCCCCCTTTTTGATGATGACAACTAATTGATGACTGACGGTGTTAACCATAACTCCTCGGAGTTTAACACAAACTCCCCCTATCAATATGTCATTGATAGAAACCTTGGATTATCCCAAATCCAAGCAACATTCATCACAATGTTAAGAGAAAACAACAAACCATCATGCAAATATATAAAGTATTCAATCAATGCATGAAGTCATCAATCTACTTCTCCCCCTATGTCATCAACAAAAAGGAGAAGTAACATCATAGCTAGTTTAAAAGATATACAAATTTTATAACATACTAGCTATCAATCTAGATATACAACATTTAAGCATAGCTTTGTAATACAACATCCAATCATACCATTCAATTATAGCAAGTTTTTAATGATGGGCAATGATGGTAATTTTTTTTTTTTACTTGCTTCTTGAGATGTGCACGTTGCACTTTCTTTGCTTCCTTTGCATGTTCTAGCTAGCAAAATTTTTCTTTGCGATACATAAGCTAGCAATAAATCTTCTCCCCCTTTATTTTTGTCAAAAAAGTGGAGTCAAATAGTCAATGATTTTTTCATGACAAAATAACATTTGCAACATGAATTTTTAGCACATTAAGCCATGAATTTAAGGGAGTCAAAAATCATGATATGAGAGAAAAGGATGATAAGCAAGCAATCAATAATGATAAGCAAGCTAACATACTTTGCGACATGCAAGTTAGCTTCCTTTCAATTCTTCTCTTTTGTAACTAAGTTTCACCTTTGCATGCTATCAACTTTTTGTTTGCAATGAGCTAGCAATTATATATAATCTCTTTAAACATATATGCTAACTTTTCATTAAAACATACAAACATAAAGGCATGGCAAGTGTAACATTTCAAATTTTTGAAGTTTTACATTTTACTTCTTTTGAAATAGTCAATATAGCAATATTTACATCCTTTGAGATAGCAATCCTTAACTTCTTGTGAAATTACAAGGTAGCAATTTTTCTCCCCCTTTGTCTTTGTCAAAAAGAAGGGAGGACTAAATGGCTAAAAATTTCAATCATTATACAAGCCATTTTTCATATCAATTATAAATTTACATCAATAAAAATATACATCAATTGTTCAATCATCACATGATGCAAATAAGATAACAATGCAAAGAAATCATGTCATGAAGGATATCAATATGTAAATTCAACAAGGATCAAAACCAAAAGATATCATTCATAACTTTCTTTCAAGCAAGATCAAAATTCATATTTATCAATTTTTAATTTAAGATAAATGTCATACAATCAAGAATCATGATATATAAAAGCATATCAATATCAAGGATCAAATCATGATTACAAGTGCTAACATATTTTCTTTTCATTCATTTTCAAGCCATGATAAAAGAATAAATTAATGATTCAATCATTAAGCACAATTCTTTTACATCAATTTTGAATCATATAGGGCTTAAATGGCAAATATCAATTTATGATAAAGGGTATACAAATAAGAATCATGATGCATAAAAACATATCAATCTCATAGATCAAGTCATGATTCATTGATTCATCATAAGGCAAATTTCTTTTCAATCATCAATTTTTCAATTACCACATAAGACATACAAGCCAAAGAATTTTTGTCATTTCTATATTATGAAATATATAATAATAAGGCTCATGATTCATTTAAAAAGATATAGCACAAAGAGCAACTTGATTCATGCATAAGAATTCCAAGTATCAAGTATTAAAATATCAAGACTTGGATTGTGATAAAGCTCACTCAAGTTCAAATCATCAAAATCATTAACATAGTTTATGAGATTCACAAAAAAACATAAACTTGAATTGTTCTCCTCTTTGGTAAATGATAAAAAGAAGCAATCAGTTTCGAGATTCAAAATGCTAGCAATTTGCATTAATCATGACAAGTGATATATCAAAAGTCTACATCATTGTTTCAATCAACAAGTCATGAAGCATACAAAGTAGTATTGAAACATGAGAGAAAAGTTCAAATTATCAAATTATAATCAATTCATCAAAATCACTTCTATAATTTATGAGATTCTTAAGATATCATGAAATCATTAATCTCGATAAGATAGTAAATATAATTTCTTTATGTTTCATCATATAAGTATGTCTTTTGCCTTTATATGCCAAATCAAAATATTCAAAACCGAAAGACAAACTTTATTATAAAAATCATTAAGACAAAAATATAACACATCATTTCAAGACATGAGATTTAATTTATCATGATAATGTGTTTTAATTTATTTCAAACAAGTGTGCTCATGTTTCAAAAGATGAGTGTCAAATTTAAGATCAAAACATGAGTTTGTCATTAAGATATGATATCACAAAGTCATTAAGCATGATAACAAACTTTTAATATTTTCATTTCAATGATGATTTCATAATATATGTTCAAATATTTATACGGAAGCCATCATTGTATAAATTCAAAATACAAGATTGTCATTAAACCCATCAAGATTAAATGTATCAAAATCTTTCATTCGAAAATTTTAATAAGAGTAATATAAATTGATTACATGTGAGCATATATCAATAATTCAAAGCAAGACGTAAGTTTCGTTATAAAAATCGTTAAGACCAAACACATCAAAAATAAAACATTGTGATTAAAATATTTTTAACTTTTGTGTTTTATTTTATGTGGTTGATCTTATATAAGCATGTACAAAACTTTCATGTAAAAATGAAATCATCAATATGCTTGCTTTTATCTTTTAATCATATTTGGTGTGCAAGCATTATCTTGAAACATGTTATTAATTTTTTGTGTCAAAAATCATGCATCTTGTTTCAAATCAAAAGCAATGTAAAATCATCAAGATTCATGAATTTGTCATGATCATACGTATGGAGCATTTTCATTTATCAAGTAAGATTTCACATAAGCATGCCCAAAAACTTTTTGCATGAAAGATATGTATCAAGTTTAAAGCCAAAAAGTGATAGAAAAATCATCAAGATTCATGGATTCATTATTAATATATTATTTCAAAATATGAGATTTCAAGTCATCAAGTACGATACAATCATTAAGCATGTTTTCATAATGCATCATCAAAATCATTTTAATTCTTTCTTTCATTTGTAATAACAAGATGATCAATGCTCAAATTTTTGCTAAAATCATGCATCATTTTATAAAAATGTGTAAAATAATTTCGTCATGAAAACTATCAAGTCCGAATATACATTATTCCAAAATGTAGGATTTTAATCTTCATCATTTCAATTCCTCATTAAGCATGATACAAAAATTTAAAGATCAAACATCATGTTTAGAAATGAAATATAAAACATCAAGATACACATGCATGGATTAATCCTAGGCAATATCACAAATCATGCAAGTATCATTCATAATTTTTACTTTAAAAAATAATAGAAAGAAAAGCATAGTATAATTTTAAAATAATTTAAATTTTTAAAAATACAAGAAAAGCATGAAAAAATTCCTACTAACTAAGTTAAGCATTCATGGAAAGCATTATGTAATTTCAAAATAATTGAAGAGAGTTAAGTTACTTACCTTATAGTCGAAGCCCGTTAAAGCCCAATTCGTCGTTTCATCATTTGATTCTTCTTTGTGCTTCTTCTTCATCTTTGGCCTCTTCCTCCGTTCAAGTTCATTGTTCATTTTAGATTTTTGTTTAATGAACTTATTAAGATTCATTAAAAGTTCAATGTCATCTTCATTGTCCTCATCACTTGAGTCATCACTCAAGTGGCATTCCATAGTCCGAAGTGTCAAATCCTTCCTGTTCTTTGGAAGGTGCTCCATGTGTTTATCGAGTTCATTGTGTTCTAAGAAAGCCATTTCATAGGTCATTAAAGACCCAATGAGTTCTTCAAGAGATAAGTCATGTAAATTTTTAGCTTCTTATATTGCCGTTACTTTTGGATCCCACTCTTTTGGAAGGGATCTTAAAATCTTGTTTACTAAATCAAAACTTGAAAAAGATTTACCAAGACTTCTTAGACTATTGACGACATCCGTGATTCGGGTGTACATGTCATCAATAGATTCGCTTAGTGTCATTTGGAAGAGCTCAAAATAATACAATAAGAGGTTTACTTTCGATTCTTTAACTCTACTAGTTCCCTCGTGTGTGATTTCAAGAGTTCACCAAATGTCAAAAGACGTTTCGCACATAGAAATCTGATTGAACTCGTTCTTGTCCAAAGCGCAAAATAAAGCATTCATAGCCTTTATGTTTAAAGAAAATGATTTCTTCTCTAAGTCCGACCATTCGTTCGTCGGTTTAGAGGGAAGTTGAAAGCCATTTTCGATGATGTTCCACAAATCCAAATTCATTGAAAGCATGAAAACTCTCATTCGAGTTTTCCAATAAGTGTAGTCCGAACCGTTAAAGAACGGTAGATGAAAAACTGAAAAGCCCTCTTGAAAACCATTTAGAGCCATTTCTCACGGGTGTAAATCCAAAAGAGAAAGAACGTGGCTCTGATACCAATTGTTAGGGATCGAACGGCACTAAGAGGGGTTGGGGGTAAATTAGTGCAGTGGTAAAGAACGATAGATTTTTCAGCGATTAACACAAGTTTGGAAACTTCGTACGAATGAATGCAGCATTTCGTTTGAACCCGGAAAGATTACGTTTTAACTTTAAAGCATACTTAAGAAGATGAATATGAAGTTGAGTAAATAAGGCAGCAAATGAAAATGGTTTGCAGCAAATGAAAATGGTTTGCAGTAAAGTAAGTTGCGATAAAGTAAATGCAAACCGATTTATAGTGGTTCGGTCATCCGACCTACATCCACTTTTGAAGCCTTCTCAGATGAGGCTCCCAACTTCCACTAGCAAATCCTTTTGAAGGAGAAGGACCAAATACCCCTCTTACAACCCTTTTACAAGAAGTTCATACTCTTACAAATTTTTCAAAGAGAAAGAAGGAGGTGAACACAAGCTATTGAAAACTAGACTTTCCTAAGCCTTTTCCTCAATTTCTAACTATCAAAAGGGTCCTCTTTTAGCTGAGAAAGGGGGGGTATTTATAGATCCAAAATGGATTCAAATTTAGGCTCCAAATTTGAAATCAAATTGGAGTTCCTTGTCTTTGGTGGTGCTACACTTTGTCGAGGCGGTGCTACCGCTTTGTCGGTTGTCGAGGCGATAGTGCACAGGCGGTATTACCACCTGGAGCAGGCGGTACTACCGCCACTATTTCTGTAGCTGGGCGGTACTACCGCCCAGGTCATTTTCAGCACAGTGGTTTCGGCCAAAAACTCGATCGAAACTGGTCCAAATGAAGTCCGAATTGGCCCAAATTTGGTTTATAGGATTAACACCTAATCCTAAACCAAATTATGTGCTAACTATGAATTTTAAAGATATTTTTTAAGCTATTTCAAAGTCTACAAGATAAGACTTCTTTTGGCGAGCTTTCGACGAACTTATGGCAGTTTTCCGATGAACCCTCGGAAACCATTCTGTGGACTCCCGGAAAGCTCCTGGACTTCACAATAATCTTGGCGAGTTCCAACGAGCTTCATTGGCAAGCTCCGATCTTTCTTGGCAAGCTCCGCGAACTTCCGACAAACCTTCCGGTGAACTTCCGAAAACCCTTCGGCAAGCTCCCTACTCGTTCTCGGTCGGTTCCGACAACACTCCCAACGAATCTTCGGACTTCCATCGAACTCTTGAACTCCCAACGATCCATCACACTTGTCTTCCGACACTTTGTTTCACTTTATGTCCTTATCTTCATTGTAATTAATCCTGCACACAAATAACAAACACTCTACTTCGATCTAGATAGTTATTATAACACGAATTGACTTTTAGTTGCCAGGCACGTCATTGGTCGGTGCTTCATCCGATCCTTCGGCACATCATCCTCTCTTGTGGTTCGTTGCCCAATCGGCGGATGACCTCCGCAACCCTGATATCCTTGGCGCAACATGCACTTCTAGGCCCGATGCTTGACGTACGAAGCCTTCCACTGATTATCGACCGAACCTCCGGCTCGACATTCAATATACAAATGTGATCACCTCTGGCGCAATGACAATTCCTTCAGCGTCAACTGTCTAATCCTGATCGATAGTAGTCCTGCGTAACTCAAAACATAATTAGACCACAAATCAAACTCAATTAGTTTCATCGTCAAAATCTGAGATTCAACATACTTCAGACAAAGAAATCAGGTATCGGACCAAGAAGAGTAGAGTTGCACCAAGAAGATTAGAGTTGTGGAGATGAACTACCAATTAGCCAATAGGCTGCAAGAGAGGATGATGCACCGAAGAACTGAACAAAGCGTCGATGGACCAATGACGTACCGGGCAACTAATTACGATTTGCATTGTAATAATTATCTAGATCAAAGTAGGATTAGATTAATTGGGTTATAATTTGGCCAACCTAGTTAGGGGTCAATTGGGCCTATACCCAGTTAGGTTTGGGCCGGACTCAAGGCCCAAACAGGGTTACTGAACCCTGTCTAGTGATGTCACCGCTAGACTAGGGCTATGGTATCACCCAAGGCTCGGTCTCCCAGGTTGTCTAGGTAGTGGTACCACCCAATGTCAATGTACCTGGGTGGTGGTACCATTGGCTGGGCAGTGGTATTGCCTAGTACATTAATAGGAGCAGAAAGCCTGGGTGGTGGTACCGCTACTGTTAATTCCCCTGAAATCTGGGGTGATTTAAATTTGGAATCTAAATTTGAATCACCTTGGGACCTATAAATACCCCTCTCATCCATGGTTAGACTATACACAAAAACTGAGAAAGAAAAAGGGAAAGCTCTGCTATAATAATGTCGAAATCCTCTTTCTAAATCTTAAGTATGATCTAATGTAAGAGAGGGGTGAGAGACCTTATAAGGGTTAACTCCTGATCTCATCAAAAGGAGAAAGCATTGTAAGGGAGTTAGTCTTTACCCATTGGAAGGAAGATAACTAGTGGAAGCTGGTGGCCTCAAGTGAAGAGGAATCGGGAGTGAACGTAGATCGGATGATCGAACCACTATAAAAATTGATTTGCATTTCTGTTCTTGCTATTTATATTTCTACAAGCCTTTCCATCTTACTTGATCACTGCCCTTCTTCTTCTCTAAATGCTTTCAAGTTAAATACGCTTCAATTGAAATCAGATTTCATCGAAACGAATATTTTATCATACGGGATTTTCTAAAATCGCTCGAACTTATCGTATTTTATCGCTACACTAATTCACTCCCCCCCCCCTCTTAGTGCTGAAACTAACCTTAACAATTGGTATCAGAGCCCTGTATTTCTCATTTATATTTACATATAAGAGAAATGGCTCTTTTCGAATTTCAAGAGAGTTTTTTGATCGTTCGTCCTCCCTTGTTTGACAGGTTAGACTACACTTATTAGAAAACTCGAATGAGAGTTTTTTTACTTTCTTTGAATTTGGATTTATGAAATATCATTGAAAATGGTTTTCAACAACCTTTGAAACCTATGAACGAATGGTCGAATTTTGAGAAAAAATCTTTTTCATTAAATGCAAAGGCTATGAATGCCTTATTTTGTGCTTTAGATAAAAATGAGCTTAATCGTGTTTCTACTTGCGAAATGGCTTTCGATATTTGGCACACTCTTGAATCACACACGAAGGCATTAGTAGAGTCAAAGACTCAAAAATGAATTTGTTGATGCATGATTTTGAGCTTTTTCGAATGGAACCAAGCAAGACTATCGGTGACATGTACATCCATTTCATGGATGTCGTCAATAGTCTAAGAGCTCTTGATAAATCTTTTTCAGATTTTAAACTCATTAACAAGATTTTAAGATCCCTTCCAAAAAGGTGGGATCTGAAAATAACAGCTATACAAGAGTCTAAAGACTTGAACTTTTATTCTCTTGAAGAACTCATTGGCTCATTGATAACAAATGAAACGAGCTTCTTTGAACTTGATGAACATGATAACCACCTTCCAAAGAACAGGAAGGGTTTATAACTTCGAACAAAAGAGTACCATTTGAGTGATAACTCAAGTGATGATGATGATAATGACCTTGGACTCTTCACTATTAAATTTAATAAGTTCATTAAATAAGAATTGAAAAGCTCAAATGAACTTAAAAACAACACTAACTCTTGCTATGAACGTAAGAAGCCAGAGAGCTCCAAAGACAAATATTAAAAAATGAAGAAGAAGAAAGCTCATAAAGAAGAATCAATTGATAAGGTGACGAACCACGCTTTGATGACTTTTGACATAAGGTAAGTAACTCACCCAAAATGTTTTCACCTTATTATGAGATTACTTGATGTTTTTCATGAATTGCTTCACTTAGTTTATAGGAAATAAAAAATTATTTTCAAAAATTATATCATGCTTTTCTTTCTAGTGTTTTTGAAAATTAAAATGATACTTGCATGATTTGTGATAATGTTTGTACACCTAACAAGATCAATTCCATGAATGATTTTCGAATCAGTTTTTGATTTTAAACATGATGCATATCTATGTATGTTATGAATTTCTTGAAAATGTTTTGATGATAGATGTTTGCATTATGCTTATGGTTTGAAATCTTCTATCTTGCATTAATAGGTCTTAATCATTTTTATGATAATTTTTAGATGATGTGTCATATTTTTTAATGAAACTTGTGTTTCGGTTTTAAACTTGATAAATATTTTTTTTATATATATACAAAAAGGACTTGAGCATGCTTACATATAATCAATCTACGTTACTCGTTGAATCTCAGATTTTGATAATGAAGTTAATTGATAGATTATTTGATCTAATCCATATTATTTTGAAAAGTGTGCAGGATTAACTACGATAGCGATGAAGACATAAAGTAAAACGACATGCCAGAGTTAAGTGCCATTGAATCATTAGAAGTTCGAGAGTCCGCCAAAAGTCTGAAGGTTTGTCGGAAGTGCTATCGGAACTGGCTGAGAATGAATTGAGGGCTTTGGCTCTAATTCTGAAGCCAATTGAGCCTATAAATACCCCGTACTTCTTAGCTAATAAAACACATTGAGAAGTAATAAGAACTAAGTCAAAACTATAGTGAAATAGCCTTGAAAAGTTAGAGTGTTCACCTCCCGAATTTTCAAGTGTAAAAATTCTGTAAAAGGGTGTAAGCCACTTATAAAGTTTTATAAAATGGGTATTTGATCCTTTCCCTTCAAGAAGGATTGATAGTAAAAGCTGCTAACCTTATCGGAGGAGGTTTTGGAAGTGGATGTAGGTTAATTGACTAAACCACTATAAAATCGCTATGTTCTTCTCTTGGTGCATGTTTACATTAGGTACATTTTTATTTTTTACTTGGCTACAATCTTTCAATCTCTCCTTCTATACTCTCTTTTGTATTCACTAGAATGATTCTCTTTGCCAAAATCATTTTCGTCGGACAAAATTTGTCAATGCACAAAGTTTTTCGGAATTGGTTTAAATCATCAATTTTTATCTACTATACTAATTCATCCTCCCTCACCCCCCTCCCCCCCTCTTAGTACTATTTTAGATCCTAACACTCCTAACAAAGTTTTTGAATGAAAGAAACGTGGTTTTGATGATGCCTTCGGTTCTAAATATGATGCTTGGCTTTTGCATGAAAATTTTGAACATGCTTACTTAAATTGAAACACATAAAAAATGGGAAAATGCACTATCATGATGTTTTACATTTGATGTGTTTGGTTTTGATGACGAAACTTGGTTTTAAACATGATACTCATCTTCTAAAACTTAGCACACTTATATGAAAATCATGATAAATTGAATTTTATGTTTTGAAGTAATGTGTTATATTTTTGTCTTGACAATCTTTATGATGAAATTTGCCTTTCATTCTTAAATATTGATACTTGTTTTTATCAAAGGTAAATGCATGCATATAAGAAGAATCACATAAATTGAAACACAATGTATTTTCTATCTTATCGATATCAATGAATTCATATATGAAATTTTGTGAATCTCTTGAATCATGAAATTGATCTTGATGATTTGACAATGAGTCTTTGTCAAAAATCTATTTGTCATTTTGAATCTCTAAAAAGTTGATGAAGTGATAATAACTTTATTCATGTTATGAATCTCGAAAGTGATTTTGATGATTTGATTATGAGTTTCGAGTTGACAAATTGATTTGAATGAGATCTTTTGTTTTAAGTGAATCATGAACCTCCTTTTGATTTCTTGAGAATTCTTATGTATGAAGCATGCTCTCATATGATTCTCTAACAAATAAGACGATGAATCATGACTTGATCTTTAATATTGATTTTTTTTATATCATGATTCTTGGTTGTATACCCTTTATCATGAAATGAAGATTGATGCTAAAGAAAATATTTGTAAATCATAATCTTGATACTTCTAAAAGAAATACACAATCTTGATCTTGATCTTGCTAAAAAGAATATTTATGAACCATGAATGATATCTTTTGGTATTGATCCTTGCTAATTTTTCATATTGATATCCTTCATGATATGATTTCTATGCATTTTTGCCTTGTATGCATCATGTGATGATTGATAGATTATTGCAAAATTTTTATTGATGCAAATTTATAATTGTTGTAAAAGTGTATATCATTGTATCCTCCCCTTCTTTTTGACAATGGCAAAGGGGGAGAAAGATTGTTAGTTTGAAGTAAAAATTTGCTGGCTTGTGTATCACAAAATTTATATATCAAAGAAAAGCAAATTGCTAGCTCACATGAGGAGAGAAAACTAGCTTGCACTTCTCAAAAGAGAAGAAACAAAAAATTACATACATATCGCTAAAGGAAGCAAAGAAAGTACAACTCACACATCTCAAGAAACGAGTGAAAAATTATTAATACTTATACGAACTTACAACTTTAAAACTTGATTGAATGTTGTAAAGTGTTTTAAATCTTTCTAGTATGTTGTAAAATTTATATATCTTTTAAACTAGCTAAGATACAACTTCTTTTTATTAATGACAAAGGGGGAGAAGTAGATTGATGACTTTATGTATTGTATGATAATTGAATATTTTGAAATATTTGCATGAATTTTTTTGATGACATGTTGCTTGGATTTTTTAAAATCCAAGGTTTCTATCAATATGACATATTGATAATGGGAGTTTGTTTAAACTCTGGGAGTTAAAGTTAACTTCGTCATCGATTAGTTGTCATCATAAAAAACGGGGAGATTGTTGAACCTCGGATTTGGTTGATGAAACTAATTGATTATGTTTTGGTGATCTAACTACGTTCTGAGCCATACAGGTCTACTCTCGATCAGGATTAGACAATTGATACAAGAAGAATCAACATTGCGTCAGAGGAGAACACATCAAGAGATTGGACGTGGAGCCTGAGGTCTAGTCAACGATCGGCAGAAGGCTTCGGACAAAGAAATCGGGCATCAAGCCAAGAAGAGTGGAGCTACGCCAAGGAGATCATAGTTGCAGAGGTCAACTGTCGATTGGGCAATAGGCCGCAAGAGAGGACGATGTGCCGAAGAACCGGACAAAGCGCCGATGGACCAATGATGTGCCGGGCAACTAATTATGATTCACATTGTAATAATTGTATAGATCAAAATAGCATTAGATTAATTGAATTGTAATTGGGCCAACCCAATTAGGGGCCAGTTGGGCTAGTACCTGGATAGGTTTGAGCCAGACTCAAGGCCCAAATAGGGTTACTGAACCTTGTTTGGCGATGGCATCGCCAGACAAAGGTGGTGGTACTGCCCAGGGCTCGGTCTCCTAGGTTGTCTGGGTGGTGGTACCGCCTAGTGTCTGTATACCTGGGTGGTGGTACCATTGGCTGGGTAGTGGTGCCGCCACTACCAGTACCCCTGAAATCTAGGGTGATTCAAATTTGGGCTCCAAATTTGAATCACCTTGAGGCCTATAAATACCCCTCTCATCCATAGTTAGACTATACACAAAAACTAAGAAAGAAAAAGGGAAAACTCTGCTGTAATAGTGTCAAAATCCTCTATCTAAATCTTAAGTGTGATCTAGTATAAGAGAGGGGTGAGAGGCCTTGTAAGGGTTAACTCTGAGCCCATCAAAAAGAGAAAGCGCTGTAAGAGAGTTAGTCTTCGCCCATTAGAAGAAAGACAACTAGTGGAAGCCGGTGGCCTCAAGTGAAGAGGAATCGAGAGTAGACATAGATCAGATGATCGAACCACTATAAAAATTGGTTTGCATTTCTGTTCTTGCTATTTATATTTTTGCAAACCTTTCCATCTTGCTTAATTACTGCCCTTCTTTTCTAAATGCTTTCAAGTTAAATACACTTCAATTGAAATCAGATTTCATTGAAACAAATATTTTATCATACGGGGTTTTCTAAAATTGTTGAAACTTGTCATATTTTACTGCTGCACTAATTCACCCCCCCTAGTGCCAAACTGATCCTAACATGGTATCATACTTAGTATCGTATCGTGCTTAGTATCATGAATCATGATCATGCTTCAATGATGAATGTCGAACTGATCCTAACATGGTATCATGCTTAGTATCATGAATCATGATCATGCTTCAATGATGAATGTTTGGCAACATGTTTGAAATGGTATCATAATGATATATTTTGGCAACATGAAGTGATTGATTAGTTTCTAGTATTATATTGTGCATACCTTGTTAATTTGAAACTATATTGATGCACAATGCATGAAATTTTTGAATTCAAAGGTTGTAAATTCAAGTTTGTCTTTTCTTAAGTATGACATATAGATAGGGGAGTTAACTTCATCATCAATTAGTTGTTATCATAAAAAAGGAAGAGATTATTGAATCTCAGATTTTGATGATGAAATCAATTGATAAATTATTGATCTAATCTATATGTTGAGAAAAGTGTTATAGAGTTAATTACGATAATGAATAAGATATAAAACAAATATAGTGCCAGAGTCAAAGATCAGATGATCCGTCGGGAATCCGAGAGTTCGTCGGGAGTTCGCTAAAAGTTTGTCAGGAGTGTTGTTGGAATTTGTCGAGAAGGTCATCGAGTGCTCATCGAAAAGTATGTTGGGAGTTCATCGAAGCTCACCGAGAAGTTTGGAGATTGCCAAAGAAGCTCATCGGCATTTGCCAAGAAAATCGTCGAGAGTTCAAGAGCTTGCTGGGAGTCTGTTGGAAGATCATCGTGAGTCCGTCGGAAGATCGTCGGAAGCTTGCCGAAAGAACTTTTGACCTACCAAACTTGCTTGCTTAAGTTAATATCTTAATTATCATAGTTAGGATGTAATTAGAGTTAGGATTGGGAGATAATCCCACTAACTCAGTTATGGGCCAATTGGGCCCGAATCCAAACTAGTTTAGGCCGGACTATTGGTCGAAACAGTAACCTAAACCCTATCTGGCGGTGCCATCGTTAGAACTAGGTAGTGGAACCACCTAGGGCTCAATCTCCTAGGAGGTCTGGGCAGTGGTACCACTGGCAGCTATTTAACTGCCATGCGATGGTACCACCCAAGCAAGCGATGGTAGCACCCAGGTCTAGTAGCCGAGACTCTATCTAACGGTAGTATCATCAGACTGGTAGTGGTACTGCCCAGTGTCAGAGACCACTAGTGGTGGTATCACCAGGCACAGGCGATGGTATCGCCAATATCCTGAAAATCTAAGATTGGACCTTTTTAGCTCCATTTTTAAAGCCAATTGAGGCCTATAAATACACAACACTTCTCTGCTTGTGAGATATAGAAAAGTGAATAAAAGAACTGAGATTATAGTGAAATCACTATTGTAACTTTGAAAGTTCACATCCACCTATTCTAGCCTTAGAAATTTGTATAAGGAGAGTGAGCGATTTATAAGGAGATTTACTCCTGAACTTGTTAAAAGGAGAAGAGATATGTAAAGGGGTGATTAATCTTCGTCCATTGAAGGAATATCAATAGTGAAAGCCAATGACTTTGACGGAGGAGGTATCGGGAGTAGACATAGGTCGGATGACTGAATCACTATAAATCGGTGTATAATTTCCTTACTATGCACTTTCTTTCTTTGCTAATTACTTTTATTGCATACTGCTTTTACTGCTTTTCTTCCTCTTATGAACATTTTCAAAGTTAAACGATTTCTGATACAACTTCCATCAAGCCGAAAGAATTCAGAATCTACATAGTTTTTATTATTGCACTAATTCCAACCCCACCCTCTTAGTGTTGTATTGATCCTAACAAGAACAAGGGTCGAGATAAGAACAGAAAAGGCAGTAGTAGAAGCAGGAGCAAATCAAAGTCAAAGTACAAGATTTTTAAATGTCATTCCTATGGTAAGATAGGGCACATCAAGAAGTACTATTTCAGGTGGAAAAAGGAGAACGAAGATAAGAGCAATAATAACAAGCAAGATAAAAAGGCCAATAAAAGTGACGGCCAATAAAAGTAACAATGATTGTGTTTCCACTATTTCTGATGATCTTACTATTAGGATCGTAATAGCACTAAGAGGAGGGGGCGGGAGAAGAAGAATTTCGTTCGATCAAACCCGTATTGAAAAAATGTTTAACTTAGAATGTGAGTAAAAGTAGTGAACAACTAAATCAGTAAACAATAAGAATGAAAAGTATAAAGGGAAATGCACACTGGTTTTATAGTTGTTTGATTATCGTGACCTATGTCCACTCCCGATTCCTCCACTTGAGACCACTAGGTTCCACTACTAATCTTATTTCTAATAGGCGAAGATCAACTACCTTTGTTACAACTCTTTTACCTTTTTATAAGCTTAGGAGAGAACCTTTACACTCCTTTTTTATAAGGATTCTCTCATACACCTCCCTTAAGATAATCTCTAAGCTCAAGAAGGAGGGACTCAATACTTTAACAGAGTTTGAGATATTTATATGTAACATCCCTTATTTCTAAAATTTACGTAAGGACCTATCGGAGGACCTATATGTAAATATAAAAATTTTAGGGGCTAAATTATTAAGTTAAAAAAAATGGCAGTTTTATCCCATTGCCTCCCATGCACCTTTGTTTCCCATAGGAAATGGAGGAGAGGAAGTTGTGGTGCATCGGGGAAGAGAAGAGAAGAAGAAGAGTAAAAGAAGAAGAGGGAGAAGAGAAGAATAGGAAGGAGGTGGCTACAGCTAGGGTTGCGCACCTTTATTTCCCGTAGGAGGAAACAGAGGAGAGGAAGGTGTGGTGCATCGGGGAAGAGAAGAGAAGAAGGGAAGAGGAGAAGGAGGGGGAGAAGAGAGGGAAGAGGGAGAAGAGAAGAAAGAGGTGGCTGTAGCAAGGTCTACGCACCTCTGTTTCATGCAAGAGGAAACATAGGAGAAGAGGTGTGGTGCGTCAGGGAGGAGAAGGCAAGAAGAGGAGAAGAAGAAAAGAAGAAGAAGAGGGAAGGAGACTACGGTTGTGGCAGTTGCGGCCCGAAAGAAGAAGAGGAAGGAAGAAGGGAAGGAGAGGAAGAGGAACAGGGGAGGAAGAAGAGGCTGTGGCAACTACGATTATGGCTACGGCTATGGCAGTTGTAGTCGAGAAGGAAGAAGAGAAGGAAAAGAAGAGGAGGAGGAGAGGAAGAAGAGAAGGGGAGGAAGGAAGGAAGGCAGTGACAACTATGGCTAGGAAAGAAGAAGAGAAAGGAAAGAAGAAGAGGTAGTATCTGATAGCAGATAAGATTTCCTCAACTACATGAGGAAATCTCATTCATCAGTTGAGGGAAATCCTATCTTCCAAACATGTATAAATAGCTATTACATTCAACAAGTTCAAGTATGCTTTGCTTTTACAATTCATTCTATTATGGTATCAGAGCCCTTGTGTTAAGCAAGAGTTTTTTTTTCTCCCTTCCTCACTGTCCAACGACAACATCGAACAACATGATGCGCTTCCCAAGCCAACATCGAGGAGTGGACTAATGAAATCCTCAACATCCATCTTCTGTTGCCACCCTTGAGGAGCTTCTTCGGCTGGGCCACTCGTCATTTCCCCTTCCTCCTCTCCCAACCAGGAGGAACATCTTTGTCGGCCAAGCACTTGTCGAATCGTCGGCCACCTCTTCCCTTCCTCCCTCGGCACTCTTAATCACTTCCTTGTATGGCCCCATGATAGCGTCGACAAGGCAAGAGAAACAGAGCATCTCTTGGCTTAGCAAGACCTCCTCAACTAGCTACATCACTTCCTTTCTTGTGGTACTTCCTCGGCGAACAACGGCTATCTTGTCTTGTTGATGTAGTGCCGTCTCTGCTTTGTCCACTCGCTGTAGTCCGTCGTAGCATTGCTGCTACCTATGAGTTCTCTTCCCAAGCAAGATGTCCTCACCGACTGCTAACCGAAGCATCACTAGTCTCCTCCAACTGAAGCCTTCTGCTGGAGGTATCTACTTGCCAAGCATGCACTGGGCCTAGTCTGCAGCTTTCCTCATCCTATTCCTCATGGGAGACGTAGTCCAAGTTGTTAGGCTCAAACTGATGGTGGTGGAAACAACACCATCGTAAATGGTTAAATGGGCTGAAACAAGAGGCGGAGCTGCTAGTTTTGACTGTCTTCGAATTCAAACATTGGATTGAAGCCCATAGCAACCTCTCCAACCTGCTAAACTTCATCTTTCCTCCGTCACCCAACGCGAGCGATCCTAACCCCCAAGTCAACTGTGGTGGCTCGAGATATGCTCACATTTGCAACAAGGTGGTGCCAGATCTATCTCCTCACCCTCCTCTCTATATAGCTAGCCCATCACATGTAGTCACGTGCCATCCCATCGCAAGAACGGCTTCAACAAATCAATCATCTTCCAATGGGTCATTGAATGAGACCAGAGGTACATGAGTCTTCCTTTTCCCTCCCTCTCCAGTGATGGTGTATGCGAACTTCTCCCCCAAAGACTGTATTTCTTCTCTACCTTATCGAGCAGCATCTAGAATTGGTTGATGCACTTGAAGCTGTAGCATTTGAAGATGTGTGGACCATGAATCGCTTCCTCTCCAGCCCGATGTGCACCATGGCATTTGACACCACAGTCTTTCATAAAATTGCAGATCTCTCATAGATCTGCAACAAGAACTATAGATTGGCTAATCATACTACTGTAGCTCTCCTCAATAGATCTCTCACAGAACTACAGATCTCTCAATCCCACCAATCATATTGCTACAGCTCTTCAGCACTGCAAACAGTGCTGCAGCACTTTCCAACACTGCAACCAGCACCACACTACTACAGATCTCTCAAGAGCGATCTCCAAAACCTTCAGCCCACACCAGTCGGGGTAGCTTTCACCGACGCATCCTGCACATGACCTGCCCATGTGTTGCATGGGGTAGAGAACTCACCAGAACCATCGCAAGTGGTGCAAGTCAGAACTTGATCTTGACATTGGCAGAGTTCTTAATTTGGCATCGTCATAGGCTTGTTACAAGATTCTCTTCCCCATTGACAATGCTCCCAAAGGGAGCATAGGTGCTACTACATTTCTTGATCAGCTCACCGCTCTCCTCCTTGATGAACGAAGACTATCTTCTCCACCCTGTGACTCATCGGAGCCAGCTGCTAAGTCTGCAGCCTTCTCTCTCCTCGACGGTCACTTTCTACCACCAACTTCTGCTCTCTCGCCAACTGAAGCCTCCTCCGAGCCTCCTTCAAGTTGGCTCTGTATTTTAGCCATCTGCCTCCTCTACCAAGGACTCTACTGCCCTTTAGGTTGTGGGCTGAACATTGTGATCTACACTAATCATAAACATCATCACCTATTGCCAGCCACTGCCTTGCCATCCACTACCACAAGCACAGTTTGCAACAGAAGCCATCCTCCAGCGGAGTTCTACGCTACACTGTTCTTCACATTCTTCACTGCCCAACTCCTCAGCCACAGGAACTGTTGACCGAAGATTTGCATCTTTGCTCAATACTACATAACCAAACCAGCCTGCATAGAGCTAACAGAGAATTAATTTGCTAGCAACACACCTCCGGTGACGTTGATTTGCACCGACACTTTTCTCTTAGATTGGTACATATCCTCAATATGTCCTTATTATCTACCTCTGACGCTCCAGTTATTGTCCCCGCAGGGAACCATAGCCCTTAGACATCCAATAACAATATGCTCCAAGAGTGGTATTTTCAAACCACGTCAAGTCCTTGATCTACATGCTATAATAAACTCCTTCCTTGAGGCCAGTGAACTCACTACAATCACTCAAGCTTAAAAATCTCCTCATTGTCGTAAAGCCATGTGTGAAGAATATGATGCTCTTCTCCATAATTCTACATGGACCCTAGTACCCTTTCATCATACATAAAATATTATTAGGTATAAATGAGTCTTTCAAATTAAATAGAATCCAAACAGATCCATTGCTAGATACAAAGCACGTTTAGTAGGCAAAGGGTTTCATCAATGACCTGGTGTCGACTTTACAGAGACATTCAACTCTATTGTTAAACCCACAACAATCTGATTTATCCTGAGTTTGGCCATCTCAAATGGCTGGCAGTTATGACAATTGGATGTTAACAATGACTTTTTACAGGGGTCTCTAACTAAAGATGTCTTTATGCAGCAATCTCCTAATTTTGTTCATCCTCAATATCCAAGACATGTCTGCAAACTACAAAAAGCTATTTATAGACTTCGTCAAGCTCCAAGAGCTAAGTATACTAAACTTGGCTCGTTTCTAACATCAACTGGCTTCATTTATTCCAAGTCTGACACCTCATTATTTCTACGACAATGAAATGGAAGCATAATATATCTTCTAGTGTATGTGGATGATATTATTGTCATAGGAAATGATCCTTTAGCGACTCAGGCATTCCTAACGTAATTAGCAAATCAATTCTCTCTCAAAGATCTAGGAATCTTAAACTACTTTCTAGGAGTAGAAGCAACATTTACATCCTCAGGTCTCTTCCTATCACAAAGAAAGTACATTTAAGATTTATTATCAAAGACAAATATGCAGGATGAAAAAGAGGTTACAACTCCCCTCTCTACTAGTGAATCACTCAAATTATGTGATGGAAGTCCTACCATAGATGCTACTCAATATCGACAAGTACTTGGCTCTTTACAGTGCTTGGCTCTCACTTGTCTAGATATTGCCTTTGTAGTCAATAAATTATCACAATTCATGCATCGGCCATCTACTATGCATTGGTCTGTAGTCAAATGAATTTTACAGTATCCAAAAGGGACTCTTAATCATGGCCTCTTTCTTCACAAACACTTCCCACTTCATCTTCATGCCTTTGTTGATACTGATTGGCCGGGAACTTTGATGATCGAACATCCACATTAGGGTATATTATCTTCCTTAGAGCTAATCCAATCAGTTAGAATTTTAAAAAGTAAAAGATAGTCGCACAGTCCACAACCGAAGTTGAATACCGTGACATTGCTACCGCTACTGCTAAACTCAAATGGGTCATCAATCTACTCAAGGAACTTAACATTAACTCCACCATTACTCCTACAATATATTGTGATAATGTTGGAGCTACCTACTTATGTGCCAATCCAGTGTTCCACTCACGGATGAAACATATTGCCATTGACTTCCACTTCATGTGAGATCAAGTGGTCATACATCAACTGCATGTTTCTCACGTGCATACGACTAATCAATTAGCAGACTCACTCACAAAATCTCTCGCCCGCAAACTATTTTCATCACATAGGTCCAAGATCGACATTCTTGATAGATGCTCAATCTTGTGGGGGCATGATAGCAGATAAAATTTTCTTAACTACACGAGAAAATCTCATTTATTAGTTGAAGAAAATCCTATCTTCCAAACGTGCATAAATAGCTATTACATTCAACAAGTTCAAGTGTGCTTTGCTTTTACAATTCATTCTATTAGTATCAAGGCTACGATTGCAACTATGGAAGAGAGAAGAAATAGAAGAAGAGGAAGGAGGAGAGGGGAGAGAACATGCAACTATACACTTCTATGTTCTATAGTGACTGCAGCTATGAGAAGAGAGAAAAAAAAGAAAATGGGGAGAAGAGGAGGAAGAGTAGATAAAGGATTTGGGCTTACCGTTTATTGAATCAAAATCTTTAAAAGACAAGTATTCTAATGATTTCTACTATCATTCTAATCTTTTCTTTTGTCTTGATTATAAGAAAATTTGAATAGTTCTAGCCTTGCAATATGTTATAAATCTTGTTTAGATTGATTGATTTGAATCTAAAAATTTTTTAGGATTTTGACCTTTTTACCTTATTCCATAACTTTCTGCACTGATATCTAATTTAGGCAAAACTAAATTTATCCAAAAATAGACTTATAGATCTTTCTTGTGGTACTATGTTTGATCAATTTAGAGACTACATGCCTATCCAAACTTTCATTTCAATTGACTCTATGGAATCTATAAAATAGAGGTTGTAAGATCTGACCTTTTGGTACTCTTCTACTTATAACTTTCTATTAAAGAATTCAATTATAATAAAACCTACATCATGAGAAACTAGATTCATAGAATTTCTTTAAACACCTAAATTGAATAATTTGGAGCCCAAAAACTTGTCCAATCATCTGTTGAATCTGATCCTATAGTTTCTACAAAATAGAGATTTTGTTCCCTAACCTTTGGTTACCAAATCATTTGTAACTCTTTATTAGAAACTTCAATTTATATGAAACTTATTTTACCTAAAATTAGATTGACTTAGCTTTCTAATAACACGTTCTTGAGTTATTTGGAGTATAATTGATTATCCAAATAATTTAAAAAATGTGCCTCTCAAATTCTACCAGAATCAAGCTTTTGTCAAGTTTTCCTATTATTGTTTTATCCCATTGGAAATCAATTTCAACTAGAATCCTTTCTTCAATTGAGCTTTATATTATTGCTTCGAATCCTTGTATGCTCTTGCTTTTATTTCCTTTCAAATTTGAATGCATTTGTGAAAGAATATGCTTGCATCGTATTGTTTCATAAAGGCACGTGTACGTTTCATTATTCCACATATGCTTCTGATATGTGCTAATTTTATTATTCACACTATCCTTTTATACTATGGTATCTTGTGGGATAATGTAAACCTTTACCAGAAATGGTAAAGGGAGTTATGCTTAGAGTCCATGATGCTCTGTCGGCCCCCTATGACTTCACTCAGACGTGGGTGGATGGAGCTCCCAGACGTGGAAGACTTATGTTTGGTGGTCATCCATAAATGGAAAAACCATATTATGTATGTGGTCCTACTACACCCTTTGTGTTTTTGATATGATATCCAAAGCTTTGGTTATGTGATTCTATATGTGCTTTGGATGAGAATGAAATGAATGCAATGTTAGATATGGCATTTGAGCTTTTATTTCTTATTTGTTATATTGATATACTCTGAAACAATTCATATATTATTGATATATTCAAAAATATTTCATTTGCCCTTGATATACTTTGAAACATTTCATATGTCATTAATATGTTCCGAAATATTTCATATACCTTTGAAATACTCTAAAACCTTTCATACTCCATTGATATACTTTGAAATATTTCATTTGCCATCGATATGCTCCAAAACATTTCATACATCATTTATATGCTCCGAAATATTTCGTATGCCTTTGATATCCTCTAAAATATTTAATACACCATTGATATGCTCCAAAATGTTTCATATGCCTTCAATATATTCTGAAACATTTCATATGTCATTGATATACTCTGAAATATTTCGTATGCTATTGATATACTTTGAAACACTTCTTACATCGTTGATATGCTCTAATTACTCTTTAGTCCATTTGTTATGAACCAAATATGTTTCGATTGAAATAACATTTATGATTTTTGTATCTAATGAGATGATATCCATGAATTCTTGTATCTTTACCTTGCATTTTGATATCAAGTTTGTTTGAAGTTATTCTCCTCTTATTCTGGATATATTTGCCACTTGCTAAGCTTTATAGCTCACTCCATTGCTATATAACCCTTTTTTTTTAGGTTAGCTTGTCACTCACTAAAATATCAGAATTGGGTTAAGACAGTGGAAAGCTATTTAGATTTTAGATAGGTCTTTGTGGGTTGTTATATTATTGTTGTATAAGTGTATTTTGTATGTAATGAAATGTTGTTGACAGATTTGAATTGATATATTATGTAAAAGTTTTAAAAGACCTCTTATATTTGGAATTTTAGAATGTTGAGTTTAGTTTATGATGATACGAATTTATGGTAAATGGTTGGAGTGGTGATTGCATAGATTCCCACACTTGTGGATTTATGATGTGATTATTATTTTGTTAAGTTGGTTTGGGTTTTTATAAATGTTTGAGTGATGTGATGTATGATTATAAACTGCATAGGTTTTATGGATGTGAATTTTGATGTTTGAATGTTTTTTAGTATCCTTAAATGCTAGTTTGGATCCTGGATTGAATTATGGTTGAATTATAATAATGTTATCGACTTAAGATGGTCACACCTCTTGAATATGATAATTTCGGGCCAAGCATGTTAGACCCCAAATGACTTTAAAAATGGAGTAAAAAATTCAAATCCTTAGATTTTCAAGGTATTAGCGGTACCACTGCCTGGACTGGGCGATACTACCACCTGAAAAACTCTACACTGGCGATACCATCATCCAATCTAGGTGTTACCATCACTAACATAGCCTAAAAGACTATGTCTCAGTGGTATCATCACCAGTCTAGGTGGTACCACCGCTTACACTAGGTAGTATCATCGCTGACCCTAGTGCTATTATCATTGGGTTTTTTTGGAAAAGTACATGTCATACTTTCTAGCTCACAAGCAGTTCCATCGCTAGCCACCGCCTAGTCTGGCGGTGCCACCACCTGACTTAAATTTTGGTCACTGAATTGGCCTTCCAATAAGCCCAATTTAGCCCTAATTTAGGTTCTTGAGCCTCTAATTAAATTGGCCTAATTACACCCAAAACCAACTCAATTAGTTACTTAATCTACTTCGATCAAGACACAAATGATTGCAAACATGAATCCTATATTATCGGCCATGTCATTAGTTCATTCGAAGTCCCAACGCATCATCCTTTTCTTCGGCGTATTGCTCGATCCATCGGCATATTGACCTTCTGCAACATCTGATCTACTTAGCACAATGCTCGATCCCTATGGCCTGATGCTCGATCTCTGATATTATGTACTCTAGCCTAACATCTGATTCTCCTATTTTAATTGATTTATCTTTTCATGATCGAAGTTTGTCCTACATCATGTTTACTCAAATGCTTGTTAGATCATAAACTCATCAATTGATTTCATCATTAAAATCTAGGATTCAATAATCTCTCCCTTTTTGATGATGACAACTAATTAATGATGGAGTTTTAACTAAACTCCCTCTATTTATATGCCATATAAAAATAAACTTAAATGATAATCTTAGAATTCAAGTCAAAATAATTTTAATGATTTTCTTTGCAAAGATTATATGCAAAATAATCATTTCAACCTTCATATGTATTGCATATATTATAATATCAAGGTATGAGTTAAAATTTTGAATCATCATAACATGCACGATTAAAATTTCAAGTCATCATAACTTTGAGTATAACTTCAAATCATTAAGGTACATCATAACATTCATAATTCTTAAGCATTAAAACTTTAAATCATCATAACTTCTCCCCCTTTGTCATCAACAAAAAGGAGAAAAGTGTAAGTGTTTTACTTTTCTTTAAAGTATGCAAGCTAGCAATTTTTTGAGATATGCAAGTTAGCAATTTTTGCTTCTCTTGAGATATACAAGTTAGTAATTTTTGCTTCTATATTGAGATGTGCAAGCTAGCAATTCAGCTTCTCTTGAGATGTGCAAGCTAGCAAGTATTTTGCTTCCTTTTGCAATATGTAAGCTAGCAAGTATTTACTTTCCTTTGCAATATGCAAGCTAGCAAGTTTTTTGCTTCCCTTTGCAATGTGCAAACTAGTAATTTTTGCTTTTCTTTGAAATGTGTAAGTTAACAAGACTCTCTCCTTGAAATGTGCAAGATAGCAAGTTTCTCTCTCCCTTTGTTATAAAAAAGAAGGGAAGAATACAATGGTATAATTTTTCTCTTTTACATCAATGATCCAATCATATCATGAGGTATGCAAATCATAAATACAAAGGAATTATACATAATGAAACTTAAGTCATAAACATCAATAAGTCAAGTGACATAACATGGTTAATTTGGATAAATCTCCTCTTTAGTAAATAATAAAAAAAATCATAGGAGAACAAATAATAAAATATCTTGATTCATATAAAAATAAATCTCAATTTATAAATATCAAGTGAAAGAATCAAAATTCATTTGGATAAATCTCCTTTTTAGTAAAAGAAAGAATCATAGGAGAATAAAAAAATCTTGATTTATATAAATCTCAAGTTATAAATATCAAGTGAAAGATTTGTTTGGATAAATCTCATTCAAATTCAAAATCTAAAATCATCATCAAAATCACTTTTATTACATTCGAACAATTCATTGAAAGCAACGTAGATAGATTCCTATAAGATTAAAAATAACCAAAGTTCTTTAGTTCCAAATTTTCTAATTAATTTCATACTAGCATGCCCTAGTCTTTTATACTAAAGCTATTGGTTTAAAATTGAAAAATAATCTTTATCATGGAAATCATCAAGATATATGTTATTGCTCCTTAAAACATTAATAGAATTATTCTTATTTGATATGCAAGTACTAGATTTAAATTTAATATTTTATTCCTTTATCATAAAGTTGACTAATGCTTAATAAGTTATGTTTTAAATCTTTTTTACTGAAAGAATATCTTTAATTAAAAGATTTGATTTATTACTAATATCCAATGCCGATAATTTTTTTAATATTATTGTTTCAACTAGTGATCTTTGTAAAGTGTCTTGGATCTCCGGTCATAAGTCTTGAGCATCCACTATCAAGATATTATCTTTTACTCCTAGCTCTTATTTGGAAATATTTTTACAAAAAGGATAGTTTTGTTCTAGGTACCCATTTAATTTTGAGTCCTTCATGGTTTGATCTACCGATCTTAACTTTTGGCATCAAGTCATTTATGGTTCCTTTAGGAACTCAAACCAATTTATAAGAGTTATATTTTTTAAATAAATATTTATAAGCATAATGATCATGTCTACCACAAAAATTATATTTATCTTTAGGGGGAACATGTAGTATGGGTCCTTTTACAAACATAGTTGGCTTTTGTTAAGCATTACAACTCACAAAGTCGATTCTTTCCTTTCTATATACATGACTTTTATTAGCAAGAATCATGTTTAATGATTTATTTTTAATTTTAAAATTTTTTAATATTTATTATAATAACATATTTTCTTTGTTGACTGAGTTTAACTCTTCACATTTAGTACAAGCATTAATATATAATTGTCATGTTCATTTTTTAATTTTTTAAATTTACTAAAGAGAGAATCATGATCCTTTTTTATCAATTTATATTTCTTACCAATTAATTTAAATTTATTATATAAATCATGAAATATATTAAGTAATTCATCATAAGATAAAGAGGTTTCAATTGAGTCATATACCTCGTCGTTGAGAGCCATTAAAATGTAGTTCGCCACCCTATCTTCATTGGTTTGCTCTTCGTCTTTTGATGCACTTGATTAATCCCAATTTGCCTTGAGTGCTTTCTTCTTCTTTTGTGCTAGCATCTTCTTTTATAATTGTGGACACTCACTTTTGAAGTACCCTAGAATTTTACATTCATAACAATTTATTATGTCCTTTTTAAGTTTATTTTTATTCTTAGAATCTTATTTTATAGAATTTGTTTTGTTCTTTTTTATAAACATTTTAAATTTCTTGTGAGAAGTTCTAAGCCATCATCACCATCATCATCATCATCATCATCATCATCATCATCATCATGATCACTTGAGTTTTCGCTCAAGTGGTCTTCTTTAGTTCTTAATGCAATATCCTTTCTATTCTTTGGAAGGTTATTCTCATGTTCATCATGTGTTATGCGAGTCATTTCATAGGTAATTAACGACCTTATAAGTTCTTTAATAGAAAAATTATTCAAGTCCTTTGCTTCTTATATTGCAGTCATTTTTAGATCTCAACTTTTTGAAAGAGATCTTAAAATTTTATTAACAAGTTCAAGATTAGTATAATATTTATTAAGAGCTTTTAAATTAGTGACAACATTCGTAAAATGGGTGTACATGTCACCAATGGTTTCACTTGGCTTCATTATTGTTGAGAAAAAACCTATTAAAATGGAATAATTCTTTTCCCTCTTTGTATATCAAAATGAGTTCCTCATCAAAAATACCAACTTGATATCATAAGCAAATATTAACCAGAATAATATAAATAGCAGAACAATGAATCAATCACAAGTGAGATCAAATTTTTAACGTGGAAAACCCAATGCAGGAAAAACTATAGGACTATAGTCCACTTCAAACTTCCACTATCACTAATAATGATAATAGGTTAACAATAAGTCTTCTCTAAAATAATAAGAGGATCATCAAAACATCAAGATTATATATCTTGGTTCAAGAATAGCATGTCATCATCACATTGATGGATCTCATCAAAGGAAAGTTTGTCTCACCAAATAGATATAGCAGGAAAACATTTCAGAGAGGATAAACTATAGATCAGCACCGTTAGGATCATAGAGTTTATTGCAAGGATTCTCTACATAAAATTTAGGATAAAACTAAAAAAGTCTGGCCACTGATTGCCAAGTAGAAATCTTAAGATCTTTATTTTCTCTCTCCTCTCTCTCTATTCTTTCTCTCTACGCTGCCTTTTCTTTTGCTGCACGCACCGCTTCATTACATCCCTCAACTACGCACACACGTCTCTTTTTATTTTCTTTTTCTTTTTTTCATTAATTAATTTGGGCTCAAAAGTCTAATTATCTAGTCCAAGCCCACATATGGGCTAGACCCAACAATTCTCCCTCTCCAACTCATATGGTGGGCTGTATTAAGCCCGCTCTTCGCCTACATGCTTTAAGCTTTTTCTTAGGCAAAAACTTTGTCAACATATCTAATCCATTCTCATTGGTATGTACCTTTTCGAACTATAATTTTTTCATCTTAAGCACATCATGAATCCAATGGTATCTCACATCAATATGCTTGGATTTAGAATGGTATGTTAAATTCTTGGGGAGGTGAATGACACTTTGATTGTCACAGTAAATAGTATATCCTTCCTGTTTCAAGCCCAATTCATGCAGAAACTTTTTCATCCACAAAGCTTCCTTACAAGCTTTAGTAATGGCTATATATTCTGCTTCTGTGGTTGATAGAGTAACACAATTTTGTAACTTAGATTACCAAGAGACTACTCCCCCTACAAATGTCTTCAAGAACCCCAAAGTGGACTTCCTAGAATCAGTATCACCTGCCATGTCTGTATCTGTGTACCCTTCTAACATAGGTTCACTACTGCCAAAACATAAACACAACCTGGAAGTATCTCTTAGATATCTTAATATCCATTTTACTACTGTCCAATGTTCTTTTCCAGGATTAGAGAGAAATTAACTAATAACTTTAACTGCATGAGCTATATCTGGCCTAGTACAAACCATAGCATATATCAAACTACCTACTACAGATGAGTAAGGCACTCTGGACATTTCCTCTTTTTCTTTCTCACTTGTTGAACATTGTTTTGAACTGAGCTTAAAATAACCTACAAGTGAAGAACAAACTGCTTTGGCTTTACTCATATTAAATCTTTCAAGAACTTTCTTAGTGTAGGTCTCTTGAGATAGCCAAATCTTTCCTTTCTTCCTATCACAAAAAATTTTCATGCCAAGTATTTGTTTTGCCAATCCCAAGTCTTTCATGGCAAAAGACTTACTTAGCTATCTTTTAAGCTTCTCAATTTTACTAGCATCATGGCCAACAATCAACATATCATTAATATATAGTAGAAGAATAATGAAATCATCATCTGAAAACTTCTTTGTAAACACACAATGATCAAATGTGGTTCTATTGTACCCTTGGCTTATCATAAAGGAATCAAACTTCTTGTACCACTATATGGGTGCTTGTTTGAGACCATGTAAGCTTTTCCTTAGCTTGCACACTAGATTTTCTTTTCCTTTGACTTTAAAATTTTTTGGTTGCTCTATGTAAATTTCTTCTTCTAGGTCACCATGAAGAAATGCAATTTTCACATCAAGTTGCTCAACTTCTAAATTCAAGCAGGCAGTTAAACCAAGGACATTTTCACCATAGGAGAAAATATTTCTTTAAAGTCAATACCTTTCTTCTGACTGAATCCTTTCACAACTAGTCATGCCTTGTATCTTTGTTGTGAGCTATTATTTTCAGTCTTCAATCTGTAAACCCATTTATTCTTAAGAGCTTTCTTCTCTTTAGGTAATTTTACCAAGTCATAGGTGTGGTTCTCAAGCAAGGTTCTCATCTCTTCTTGCATGGTTTTAACCCAATCATTCTTGTGCTCATATAGAATAGCTTCTTAGTAAGTTTCTAGCTCTCCCCTATCAGTAAGCATAATATACTCATGTGGAGGATATCTTGTAGATGGTTGTCGCTCTCTTGTAGATCTTCTCAATGGAATCTTAACTAGTGGTGGAGGTGCTTGCTTAGTTGGTTCAACTTCATCAACTGTAGGAGTATCATCACTAACATTCTCAGCATATTTTTCTTCATCATCTCCCCCATGATCATTATGAATTACAGGTGAAGGAATAGGACCCAAACTCTAAGAAATATAAACAAAGGTTTTTGGTTTCTCAATTGTGTCACCATCATCAAACAATTGGTCTTCAAGAAATATAACATCCATACTTCTAACAAATCTTTTTGTTCACTGGATCCCATAATCTGTACCCAAACTCTTCATAATTATATCCCAAGAAAATACATGTCTTTGCCTTATTATCAAACTTGGATCTCTTATCTTTGGGAATATATACAAATACTTTACACCCAAAGACTCTCAAATGATCATAAGATACATCTTTCCCTTTCCATACTCTCTTTGGAATATCACCTTTCAAAGAAATTGATGGAGAAAGATTTATCAGGTCAACTGTAGTTCTCATAGCCTCCCCCTAAAATGATTTAAGTAACTTGGCATGGGAAAGCATACACCTAATCCTTTCTTCAATGGTTCTATTCATCCTTTCTTCTACACTATTTTGCTGAGGAGGTTTTGAAACTATTTTCTTAAGCCTAATACCATGAAACTTGCAATAATTCTCAAAAGGACCCCTATACTCACCACCATTGTCTGCTCGAATACTCTTTAGCTTTCTACCAGTTTTTCTTTTAACTCTGACATGAAATTCTTTGAAGACATCGAGTACCTAGTCTTTAGATTTTAAAGTAAAAGCCCAAACTTTTCTAGAATGATCATCAATAAAAGTAACAAAATAAAGAGCACCTCCAAGAGTTCTAGTTTGCATAGTACAGACATTAGTATAAACTAAATCAATAATATTTGATCTTCTAGATGGCAGATAAGTATAAAATGCAATTCTATGTGTTTTTCCAACTAAGCAGTGATCATAAGATTTAAGAGATGTACCTTACAACTCTGGTAAGAACTGCTTTCTAGCAAGAGTTTGAAGTCCCTTCTTGTTGATATAAGCAAGCCTCTTATGCCAAAGATCTATGCTTTCACCCTTTTGAATTACATTAATCTCTCCTTTGTGTAGCTTAGCTTCCATAATATAAAAAGAGTTTAACTTTTTTCTTCTCGCCACAACTAGAGAACCTTTAGTGAGCTTCCATTTGCTTTCACTAAAATAGTGTGTAAATCTCTCATCATCAAGTTTGCTTGTAGATATCAAATTCAGACGAATATCTGGAACATGTCTAACATCTTTAAGTATTAATTTGCTCCCAGTATTGGTCTCTAAGCAAATATCTCCAATACCCACAATCTTGGATATACTATTGTTTCCCATTCTAACATTGCCAAAATCACCAGCAGTGTAAGATATGAAGAAATCACTATGAGAAGTAACATGGAATGAAGCACTAGAGTCAATTATCCAGTTACTGTCCTGAGCTGTAAGACTAACACATCCATCATCACAAACAATAATGATATCACCTTCAGTAGTAATTGTATTGGTCTCTTTTTCATTTTTCTGCCTTTCATTTTGTTCTCGCTTCCAAAACCTACATTCTTTCTTCATATGACCTGGCTTGTTGTAGTGGAAATACTTGATATCTCTTCTAGACTTGGATCTTCCTTTGTAACCATGTGAATTTCTACTATGACTTCTTCCACGTCTTTCCTGCTTTTCAGTAACAAGTGCACCAGAAGAAGATTCTCTCTATTCTTTCCTTTTGGCATCTTCATTCAATAAACTATCTTTAACTATGTCTATGGTTAGATTCCCCTCTGGCGTGGAGTTACAAATTATCATAACATATGTTTCCCAACTTTGTAGTAAAGAGCTAAGAAATAACAATCTCTACATTTCATCATCTATATTCATTTTTATAGCAACCAACTTGTTTGTAAGACTTTGAAATAGGCTTATGTGCTCAACAATGTTGTCACCGTCTTTATACTTCAAATTAACAAGTCTTCTGAGGAGAGAAATTTTATTTCCCATTGTCTTTTTCGCAAAGAGATTTTCTAGCCTTTGCCAAATAATATCAGCTCTGGTTTCATCAGAAATTTGCTCATGCAAATTTATATCCATCCATCTTCTAATATAATGAATAGCTTTTCTATGTTGGATCTCCCATTCCTCCTCTTCCATAATAGAAGGTTTTTCTTTAAATTTGATGGGCTTATTATATAAATCTTTGCAATAGAGCAAGTCTTCCATCATATGCCTCCATGTAAAATACTTTAATGAGTTTAATTTAATCATACCATATGACTCTTCCATTTCAATCACACAAAAAAAACTAGTAGCAAATAACCTGCTGTTGTGATACCACTTGTTGGAAAAAAAACCCTGTTAAAGCGAAATAATTCTTTTCCCTCTTTGTATATCAAAATGGGTTCCTCATAAAAAATACCAACTTGATATCATAAGCAAATATTAACCAGAATAATATAAATAGTAGAACAATGAATCACTCACAAGTGAGATCGAATTTTTAATGTGGAAAACCCAATGCGGGAAAAATCATGGGACCGTAGTCCACTTCAAACTTCCACTATCACCAATAATGATAACATGTTTACAATAAGTCTTCTTTAAAATAATAAGAGGATCATCATAACATCAAGACCATGTATCTTGGTTCAAGAATAGCATGTCATCATCACATTGATGGATCTCATCAAAGGAAAGTTTATGTCTCACAAAATAGGCATAACAGGAAAACATTTCAGAGAGGATAAACTATAGATCAGCACCGTTAGGATCGTAGAGCTTGCTGCAAGGATTCTCTACATAAAATTTAGACTAAAACTGATGAAGTTTGGCCATTGATCGTCAAGCAGAAAACTCAAGATATTAATTTTCTCTCTCCTCTCTCTCTTTGTTCTTTTTCTCTACGTCGCATTTTCTTTCACTACAACCCTCAACTGTGCGCACAAGTCTCTTTTTATTTTTAGTTTTTTTGATTAATTGATTTTGGCTTAAAATCCCAATTGTCTAGTCCAAGCCCACATATGGGCTGGACCCAACAATTATAAATAATTCATAACTATGCACCAAAAGATTAATCTTTAATTCTTTAACTCTACTTATGCCTTCATGAATAACATCAAATATGTGCTAAATATTATATGCAGTTTCACTAGTAGAAACATGATTAAACTTATTTTTATCCAAAGTACAAAATAAAGCATTCATAGCTTTTGCATTTAAAGAAATTTTTTTTAAATTCATTCCCTTCATTTATCAGTTTAGAAGATTTTTGAAAACTACATTCAATAAGATTCCACAAATCAAAGTCTATAGAAATAAAAAAAATCTTCATTTGTGTCTTTCAATACGTGTAGTCCATCCAATTAAATATAGGAGGACAAGTGATAAAGTAACCCTTTTGATTGTCAAAAAATATCATTTAATCTCTCTTGGGTGTTAAATCAATTGAGAGAACTTAGCTTTCATATCCACTATTAGGATTGTATTGACACTGAGAGGGTGATGAATTAGTGCTTTCAAAAAAAAGAATCGTATAAAAAATTTCATTCGATCAAACTCGTATCAGAAATACATTTAACTTAGAATATGAGTAAAAGTAATGAGCAACTAAATCAATAAACAATAAGAATAAAAAGCATAAAGAGATATGCACATCAGTTTTATAGTGGTTTGGTCGTCATGACCTATATCCACTCCCGATTCCTCTACTTGAGGCCATCGGCTTCTACTGTCGATATTCTTTCCAATGAGCAAAGATCAACTACCCTTGTTACAACTCTTTTTCTTTTTCACAGGCTTAGGAGAGAATCTTTACATCCTTCTTTTACAAGGATTCCCTTACACACCTCTCTTAGGATAATCTCTAAGCTCAAGGAGGAGAGACTCAACACTTTAACAGAGTTTACAAACTTTTATCCTCAAGAATTCTTGCCCCTTTCTTGCTGCTTGAGTGGGATATTTATAAACCTTAAATGACTTCAAAAATAGAGCCAAAAATTTAAATCCTCATGTTTTCAGTGTACTGGCGGTACCATCGCTAGCACTGGGCGATACTACTACCTGACAGACTCTGCACTAATGGTACCACAGCCCAATCTAGGTGGTACTACCACCTAATATAGCATAGAAGACTATGTCTAGGTGGTACCATCGCTTGCCACTAGGCGATACCACCGCTGACCCTAGCAGTACTACCATCGGATTTTTTAGAAAAGTACATTTTATACTTTCTAACTCATGGGCAATTCCACTGCCTAGTCTGGTGGTGCCACCCCCTGACCTAACTTCTGGTCATTGAATTGACCTTCCAATAGGCTAAATTCAGCTCTGATTCAGGCTCAATAGGCCTATAATTGAGTTGGCCTAATTACACCTAAAACTAACTTAATTTATCACTTAATCTACTTCGATTAAGATATAAATGATTATAAACATAAATCTTATGTTGTCCAATATGTCATTAGTTCATTTGAACTCCTGACACATCATCCTTTTCTTTGACGTATTGCCCGATCCATCGGTATATTGACCTCTTGTAACATTTGATCTTCTTGGTATAATATCCAATCCCTCTAGCCCGATACCCGATCTCTGACATGATCCACTTTAGCCTAATGTCTGATTCTCATACTTTAATCGATTTATCTTTCCATGATCGAAGTTTATTCTGCATCACATTTTCTCAAATGCTTGTTAGATCATAAGCTCATCAATTGATTTCTTTATCAAAATCTTGGATTTAACATGTACTATTGTTTATTATACGAAGGACATTAAATTTAATAGGAATGAAACCAATTGGGTCTTTGATAATGGTGCTATCTACCATGTTGCATCAAGGGAGAACTTCTTCACTTCTTATACTCCAGGTGATTTTGGAGTTCTGAAAATGGGCAATGATGGAGTGACAAAGGTTATAGGCACTAGAACTATTTGTTTAGAGATTGACATTAGGACAAAGCTTGTTCTCAAGAATGTCAAACACATACCAGATATTCAACTACACTTAATCTGCAGGGAGGCTTGATGATGATGGTTATTGTGGCTCTTTTGGTGATAATTAGTGAAAAATCACTAAAGGTTCTATAATTGTAGCTGAAGCAAAGAAGTCTTATGGCTTGTATTGGTTGGAGGCTTCATATTGGGAAACTTGGGACGATATCACATGCGTAGCATATAAACAAAAAACAAAATCCTAAAATTTTTTATAAAAAAAGATGGTATCATTATCATGTGAAGATTAGTATACAAAAATCCATAAATCAAAAAATTATGCGTATAAGAAATATGTGTTACCTAGGAAGATCATATATCTCTAAAAACATATAGATCTATAGGAGAGGATGAAGGAGGTCAACTGTTCTCCTCTCTAATGATGATCCACATGGTAGGGGCTGTGAAGACACTCCTTAAATCGCTATACAAATCTTCTCTTCGCACGCACCATGCAATCAAGAAGGGGCCGACCCTTCTTGCTATCCACATGCCCCAAACAGGTGCTGCTCACTAAGGAGGAGAGGGGGAGAGGAGAATAGGAGATGGTAGCCAAAAGGGATCTAGCCTATGACCCTTTGGTTCCTTCCTATTTATAGAGATCCCTTACCAACTTAACTCTAATGGATTTTATCCTATTGGGTACTAGATCTCTATCTAATTACCCAAGCCTCTTAGATTAGTGGATCTCTATATAATAATCTCTTATTGGCTCTTATTGGATCTCATTTATAGGATCCAATAATTCATGGGCTTATTGGATATCTAATAAGATAAGAGTTTCAGCGGATATCTAATATCCGAACCTCTACTCATCGCAATACCTACCATATATGTGTGACCCACTAGACCCAATATCAAGCTCATTATGAGTCATATCTATTAGAACTCTTTCTAACTTAGTGAACTATAATCTTCATAATAATTCATTTGACTTATCGACTATGGACGTACTAGACCACTATGATGTAATCCCTAGATGATATAGGGGAATCCAATCTATTAGATAAGTCTGTCCTTAGTTACCATGTATCTATAGTCTCTCATCCATCTAATATCCCAGAGACTATATTCTATGTATGGTGCTATCAGGCCCATATGATTTATAATCGAGTCTCACTCTAATTAGAGTCTCTCGGAGAACTTTTTCTTTCTCGATCCAAATGACCCTAGCTAGAGATTTGCCTAAGCAAGAACACATAGAATATTCCTCTTATGATACTAAGAGTGGATGATCCTGTATCAACACTCAATTATCCTCGTAAGATTGATTGTCATTCCTAACAATCAATTATGCCAGACTTGAAACTTCTAGACCTATAAGTCTGGTATCAAAGAGTGGAATACTCATACAGGACATCCTTGGTGTCTCAAGTCTAAGGACCAGACATACAACTAGGATGACAAAATTATTATCTAATTATAAGGTATTATCAATCATCCAGCATTCCGTGAGCGGATTAATCAGTGAACTTATTCTCCGATGAGCACCAACACTGCATCCCTAGTGTCCCCACATGAGTAGCTATGAAACCAACCTCTTTCATCATATGGATGGATATATAATATATTAGTCTCTCTAGTTATCTCAATATCTCTCTCGTGCAACCTATGATTGGGATTATTTATGGTCTATGTTTAAAGGTGAATCGATCTCATTATCGTGATCTCATCATGATCCAATTCTCATTGCACAGATCCATAAACATCACAATATAAGCAATAAACAATAGAAAATGAAACAAATATCACATAAATAATAAGTAAAAAAAGTACATATCATGTCACATATGTAATCACTCATGTGATTGGCTTGTAGGGCACCTATGACTAATAATCTCTTACTTGACCTAAAGCCAATCGCCTATGTGTCTAATCCTCATTAGACCCTTGTGATGCTCAAAGACAATATGAGATAACGACTTTATTAGTGGATCTGCAATGTTATCTTTGGATGAAACTCTTTCCACTACTACATCTCCTCGAGCCACGATCTTTCTAATCAAGTAGAATCTCCTCAGAATATGCTTAGACTTTTGATGAGACCTGGGTTCGTTTGCTGGAGCAATCACCCCATTATTGTATAATACAAGGGAATCTACTCCTCGCTGCTTGGCACAACTCCCAGATCTATAATGAACTTCTTCATTCAAACTCTCTCATTTGATGTCTCTATCATGGCAATATACTCCACCTCTATGGTCGAGTTAGTGGTAGTATCTTACTTAAATTCTTCCAGCATATTACTCTTCTATTCAAGGTAAACATATACCTTAAATTAGACTTATTATCATCAATATCAGACCAAAAACTCAAGTTTGTGTGGCCCTCAATTTGGAGATTGCCTCTTCCATATACTAGTAAAAGATCCTTAGTCCTTCTTAAGTACTTAAGGATGCACTTTACTGCTTTTCAGTACTCCAAGCTCGGATCTGTATGATACCTGCTCGTGACACTCAGAGCATGTGTTATTTTAGGCTTAGTACATAGCATAGCATATATGATAGATCCTATCACCGAGGCATAAGGTATCTTATCCATATCTACCCTTTCTTTAGGAGCCTTTGGGAATATATTCCTAGAAAGTGATATTCTATTCTCATCGGTATTAGACCTCTCTTGAAATTTTTCATCACAAACTTTTTGACAATGATGTCTATATACCTAGACTAAGACAAGCTAAGTATACTCTTTATCTATCTCTATAGATCTGAATCCCCAAGATATAGGATACATCCCCTAAGTTCTTCATGGAGAAGTGATAAGATAGCCAAGTCTTAACTATAGAAAGCATTCCTACATTATTCTCAATGATCAGGATGTCATCCACATATAATACCAAGAAGGTGATAACTACTAGTCATATGTGCCCTATAAGCCAATCATATGAGTGATGGCACTTGTGACTTGATATGCACTCTTTCTTTTGCTTATTATTATCAGGCATTTTATCACTTTATTTTACATGTTGCATATATTGTGATGTCCTTGGATCTGTGCAATGGGAATCGGATTATGATGAGATCATGATAATGAGACCGATTCACCTTTAAACATAGACCCTAAATAAACCCAATCATAGGTTACTCGAGAGGGACATTGAGATAATCAGATAGACTGGTGTGCTATATACTTGTCCATATGATGGAGGTGGCTGGTCTCACAGCTACTCGTGTGGAGACACTAAGGGTACAGTGCAGGTGCTCATTGGGGAATGAGTTTACTAATTGATCCGCTTACGGAATGCTGGATGGTTATTAATACCTCACGTCAGACAATGATTCCGTAGTCCCAGTAATGTATCTAGTCCTTAGACTTGAGACACCAAAGATGTCCTGTATGAGTACTTGATAAAACTCCAGAGGAATTCTATGGAGATTGATCTTTGAGGGGGATCAACCCTTGAAATGCTATAGGGGTTCCACCCTCTTTGGTAGTCGGTCAAATGGCTGCAAAGTAGATTGATCTTTTCTTATTCCTAAGAGATGAAGGCTACATGCTTATATAGAGCTCCAAACCCTAGCCCTAGGGGCTGCTTCCTAAGTGAACTACCCAATTTGCCGTCAACCTTAGTGGGTCGGCCTAGTAATAAGGGGGGCGGTGGCTAAGAAGCCCAAAGACCCAAATGTAAATCCTAGCCTCTCTTCTTTATAGGATAGAGGTGGCTAGGTGGGGTTTATTACACTCTCACATGGTTTTTATTAGCTGCTATATGGTTGAGTACGACCCAACCCTGCTAGGGTCTTGTCGAGCCCGCCCTCTTCAAATCAGCCTTGTCCTCAAAGTTGGGGTTCCATGAACTCAGGGAACTGGATCTTCAGCTTCTCATATGATTCCCATGTGACATCTTCTAATGGTAAATTAGTATAATGTACTAGTACTTCAGTAGAGGGACGTCGACGACGCATCACGATTCTGCGATCGAGGATGGCTTGTGGTTGGGCTTGAATATTTCCATCATCAGTGGTGTTGGATAGTTAGATCTGAGGTGACTCGTGTTCTCCTAACTTGGGCTTCAAGCATGACACATGGAAGACAAGGTGAATTTTGGCATCTTCAGGTAATTTAAGTCTGTATGCCACAGCTCCAATACACTCTATGATCTGATAGGTCCCATAAAAATGTAGAGATAGCTTTATAAAGGCTCGTGTGTTGATTGAGAGTGGCTTATATGGCTGTAAGCGAAGATAAACCCAATCTCCTACTGAAAATTCTCTTTCGCTTCATCGTGTGTCAGCTTGTTGTTTCATTCTCGCTTGAGCGATAGAGAGATTATCCTTTAGCAATTGTAGGGGTTCGTCCCTGTTAATTAGATCTTGGTCGACTTGATCTACCTTGGCTGAGCCAATTACATACTTTGGAATCACAGGGGCTGGCCGACCATACAATGCTTCATATGGGGTACATTTTGTAGATGAATGATATGTAGTATTATACTACCATTCGGCCCAGGGGAGCCATTTCGTCCACTCTTTCGGTCGGTCACTAGATAAACACCGAAGGTACATCTCTAAACACCTGTTCACCACCTTTGTTTGGCCGTTAGTTTGTAGATGATATGCTATGCTCATCTTGAGTTTGGTGCCCTGCAACTAGAATAACTCGATCCAAAATTTACTAGTGAAGACCCTATCACGATCACTTACAATGGACCTTAGCATCCCATATAATTTAATCATATTTTTTATGAAAATCTGAGCAATACTAGTACTAGTGTAGGGATTTTGTATAGCACAAAAATGAACATATTTCGTAAGTCGATCAACCACCACGAGGATTGTGCTTTTACCTTTGGAAGGTGGCAACCCTTCGATGAAATCTATGGTGATGTCAGTCCACACTAAGTCCGGTATAAGTAGCGGTTGTAGTTTCCTTGGACTCGCCACTGTTTCACCCTTTTGCTGTTGACATACATCACATTGTGCCACGTATTCAGAAATAAATTTTTTCATCCTTATCCAATAAAAATTTTGCTTCACTCTTTTGTAGGTTCTCAGAAATCTAGAGTGTCCTACTAAAGGTGTGGAGTGCATTTCGTGTAGAATGACTTTGATGCAAGGGGAGTCGGGTGTAAGCACAATACGACCTTTGTAGCATACATCACTCGAATCCCAGGTAGAGTGACCTATTGTGCTTGGATCCTCCTTTAATTTTTTTAATGATGTTGCTGGTCTCTAAGTCCTTCTTCCATTCCTCCCTAATATCCTCAAGGAAGCCGGTGGTAGGAAGAGAGACAGTTGAAAATTCAGCTTGCTCAGGTAGCCGTAAGAGCACATCTACAATAACATTTTCTTTCCGCTTTTTGTAAATAATTTCATAATCAAATCCTAAAAGTTTGGTTACCCATTTTTGCTACTCCGAGGATGATATCTTCTGCTCTAAAAAGTACTTGAGACTTCTATGGTAAGTTTTAATCTAAAATCATCGGCCGATTAGGTAGGGTCTCCACTTTATTACTGCGTGCACAATGGCAAGAATCTCCTTATCATAGATAGACATTTTTTGATGGGAGGGAGACAACGCCTTGCTGGTGTATGCAAGCGGTCAACCCTCTTGCATGAGAACAGCTCTAATTCTGACTCCAGATGCGTCGGCCTCAATGATGAAGGGTCGACTGAAATCTGGTAATGCTAGCATCGGCGTCGTCATCATGGCTGTCTTAAGTTTATCGAAGGCAGCGGAAGCTTTGTCTAACCATTGGAAGACATCTTTTTTCAGTAGAGATGTAAGGGGTGCACTGATCTTCCCATAGTTCTTCATGAATTTTCGGTAGTAGCCCGTTAGTCCAAGGAACCCATGCAGCAATTTCATATTTGTAGGTTTCGACCAGCTCTGCATTGCCTCAATTTTTGTAGGGTTTACTGTCACTCCTTCTGATATTATGTGCCCAAGGTACTCTACTTTTTTTTGGAGAAAGTTGCACTTTGATAGTTTAACAAAAAGAGTATTCTCCCGAAGGATTGTCAGAACAGACCACAAATGCTGAAAGTGAGTCTCAAGAGAAGGGTTGTAAATGAGAATATTATCAAAAAATACTAGCATGAATTTACGAAGAAAGCTCTGAAAAATATCGTTCATGAGACTTTGAAAAGTTGAAGGAGCATTAGTGAGTCCAAAAGACATTACTAAGAATTCATAGTGGCCATTATGAGTACGGAAAGCTATTTTTGGGATGTCGTCTTCACATACCCAAATTTGATGGTAACCAGATCGGAGGTCCAACTTCGTGAAGACTCGAGCTCCTCTTAACTTATCAAGTTCATCCACCATTGGTATTGGGTACTTATCCTTGACGGTGATGCTATTTAGAGCTCGGTAGTCGATGCACATCCACCAAGTTCTGTCCTTCTTGCGTACAAGTAGTACCGGCGAGGAATAGGGGCTGCAACTTAGCCGAATCACCCCTATTTCAAGCATCTCCTTTATGATCTTCTCAATCTCATCCTTCTAGAGGTGAGGACAGTGGTATGGCCGAGTGTTCACTGGTGGTTTGCCCAGAAGAATTAGAATTCGATGGTCATGTTGCCGAGTAGGAGGAAGACCGCACGGTTCGGTAAAAACATCATCAAATTCAGTAAGCAATTGGGTGAGATTTTGATCTTCAATTTCTATTTTCTTCCCCTCTGGTTGCTGCTAGAGATACATCAAAAACCACCATTTATCTTGTGTAAAACTTTCTCCATTCGTTGGGTCGAAACGGTGGTTACGTTGCTTTCGTGCTTCCCGCATAGGGTGACCTATTTGCCCTTGCAGTAGAATTTCATAATTAATTTGGAAATGTTCTAGGAAATGTCACCTAGTGTTGTCAGACATTCTATGCCCAACATAGCCTCATAATCATCAATTGGTAGGAGAAAGAAGTCAGCGATAATTTCTTGGTCTTGCAATAATAGATTCACTTGCGGGTATCTTTGGTCGCACTTTAGGATTTGACCATCGGTGACCTTTACGTCAAACTTGCTACAGCCTTCGATGTGGAGCGCCATCCGAGCAGCGACCTTACTATTTAGGAAGTTATTTGTGCTGCCCGTGTCGATGAGAATGGTGATCGGTTGTTGTTTGAGAAGGCCTCCAACATTCATCATTTGCAGATTTGAGTAGCTTGCTAACGTGTATACCATAAAGTCGGTCGATTGTGGCTCTTCTTCCACATCTCCTTCCTTATGTTTAAGGCTCTCTTCTGGTTGGTCAATGACCTGTTCTTCCACTGGTTCGATCACAAGAATTCTCCCCTTTTTATAGTGATGCTCACGGCTCCATGGCTTATCGCATTGCTAACATAACCCCTTTGTAGATCGCTCCCGAAGCTCTTCTCTTATCAACTTTTTTAGTGCAGGAGCTCGGCTGACAGTAGGGGGGCTGAGGGCTTTGGTACTACTGGTCAGGGAGTGACACTAGTCCTCTAAGCTTCTTGGTTCAATCGCTCCTCTTGAAGTCGTGTGAAAGAGATAGCTGCCATAAGCATGTATGGCTGTTGCACTTTAACTTCTCCCTAGATTTCCGGCTTCAAGCCCTCGATAAATATTCTCAATAGCTATTTTTTAGATCAATCATGAGTTTGATTAGATAACTATTCAAACCTGGTTTGATACTCCTGAATGGTGGAGGTTTGTCGGATCTTCACTAGTTGTCCGTCGATGTTCTCGTAATCGGTTGGTCTGAAGCGGATCAGCAGTCCTTCTTTGAATTGTCACCATGAGAGGACTCTATGAGTGTATTCAAACCAATCAAATCACTGTATGGCATCCCCTTCAAGATGTATAGCTACAATTTCCACCATAGATGCGTCCGTGGTTTTATGGTACTGAAAATATCACTCCGCGTGCGAGATCCACCCAATCGGGTCTCCTTCTTCCCATATAGGGAAGTCCATCCTCATGTGTGAGTAGTAGGGATCGGTCATAGAGCTTTCCCTCTTCTGGAAGTCATATCTTTGATCAGAGCTCTCTCCTTGATGTGATTTCTTTAGGCTCGGTGGCTGACCCAAATTGAGTTCGGCAAAGAGGGTTCGAATCTTCTCCTCCATCCATGTCTCGAAGGCTTTGAACTTAGCATTGATTGCCTCCTCAGATGCCATAGTATATGCCTCCAGATCTATAATATTAAGATCTCTTTTTTGTTGTTGGGTTAAAGGCATGTATTGTTTGAGGGAAGTGGTAGCCAAAAGGGTTTGTGGATTGGTGGATGTAGGCTACAGTTTAGGCTTGTTTTGTGGCTGTTTTGGGTGCGGTTTGGGGCTATGATTTGATGGAGTTTTGGGCTGAGATGGATGAAGGTTAGGGAAGAGGGTTTTAGATCTATGATAGATGACAGTAGAGATTTGACATAATTCAGTGGAAGATGCTACCGATATGCGCTATCTCGTAAGAGCAGAATTATCGTCGAAGAAACAATAATTTCTCGACGAAATTTCCAACGAGAACCTAGAAATTTAAGGAGGGGATTTGACAGCAGAATCTCAGTTTAAATATCAGCAAGGATGACATGGATCAAGAAAATTTTGGTAGCATAACAGTAAAGAATTTGGTGTAAGTTGCGATAGTATAATTCTCATCGAAAAATTTCAGCGATTTGCAACAAAAGCTTGCAGCAACACAATAATGTTTCAGAGATGAATTCCATGATAGATCAATCCCAAATGAAAGTGAAGATGATCTATGAGGTGGTCAAGAAATTTTGTTCAAAAAGGATTACAATAGATCGGTTTAAAGGCAGTAATATACGGTTAAAATTTTCTGCAGCAATCCTTCGTTCACAAAGATGATAACTTTTACGATGAAAGGGATTCGCAGCAAAGGATAAATAGTAAAACTTTTTTTGGTATTTTGAATGGCAAATTGTAGCAGCAAAATGTATTGGTGATAGGAGAATACCACATCTCTAATGCAATTGGAAGCGGCGACAGTAGATTGATTTGATCTACGGTAGAAGATGAAGGTGGAGATGGCAACGTCAAGAGCAATTGTGGAAATTGCTTGGTTGATGGTGGGCGGCAGAGATGGTAGCAAAAGCAACAAGATCGATACTCTGATACCAGATGATAGAATCCCAAAGGAATTTTATGGAGATTGATCTTTGAGGGCGATCAACCCTTGGAATGCTATAGGGGTTTCAACCTTCTTGGTAGTCGGCTAAATGGCTACAAAGTAGATTGATCTTTTCTTATTCCCAAGAGATGGAGGCTACATGCTTATATAGAGCTCCAAACTCTAGCCCTAGGGGCTGCTTCCTAAGTGAGCTACCCAATTTACCCTCAACCTTAGTGGGCCGGCCCAATAACAAGGGGGCAGTGGCTAAGAAGCCCAAAGACCCAAATGTAAACCCTAGCTTTTCTTCTTTATAGGATAGAGGTAGCCAGGTGGGGGTTATTACACTCTCACAGGGTTTTTATTAGCTACTACAGGGTTGAGTAGGACCCCACCCTATTAGAGTCCTATAAGTACTTCACTCTTTGACCCCGGACTTATAGGTTTGGAAGTTCCAGATCTAGTACAGTCGATTATTGGGAGTGGTAGCTAACCTTACAATGGCTATTGAGTATCAATAGAGGATCATCCACTCTCGGTATCATAGAAGGAATATTTCATGTATTCTTGCTCGAACAAATCCTTGACCAAGGTTATTCGGATTGGGAGAGAAAGAGTTCTCTAGGAGAATCCCACTAGAGTAAGATTCAAGAAGAGATCGTATGAGCTTGACAACACCATGCCCGGTATAGGTTCTCTAGGATATAGATGGATGAGGGATTATGGATACATAATAACTGAAGACAAATAGATCCAAAGGATTGGATTCCCCTGTATCGTTTGGGGACTACAGCGTAGTGGCCTAGTACGTCCGCTGTCGATGAGTCAAGTGAATTATTATATAGATAATAATTCAGTGAGTCAAAAGGAGTTCTAACAAGTATCACTCACGACCAACTCGATATTGGGCCTAGAGAGTCACACATATATGGTAGGTATTGCAACGAGTAGAGGTTCGGATACGAGATATCCACTGGAGCCCCTATCTTATTGGATATCCATTAAGCCCATGAATTATTGGAGCCTCAGATGAGATCCAATAATTGCTAATAAGAGATTATTAGGTAAAGACCCACTAATCCAAGAGGCTTGGGTAATTGGATAGAGATCTAATACCTAACAAGGCAAGATCCATTAGGGTTTACAAGGGGCCTCTATAAATAGGAGGGAACCAAAGCTCTATAGGCTGGGGGTTCTTTTTGGTGGCCACCTTCTTTTCTCCTCTCCGAAGAGAGAAGCATCATTGCAGTCCCTACCGTGTGAACACCGCTAGAGAGGAGGATGCTTGACCTTCTTCATCCTCTCTTATAAATCTGTAGGGATTCAGGGATATACGATCTCCCTAGGTACTTTCTTTTTCACATGTAGTCTTCGCGGATTTGTTTTTGACGCATCGATCTTCGCACGATGATGGAACCTTTCATGGAAATCCAAGGTTTTTATTTTTCTGTTCTTTTGCTACGCATAAGATGTCAAAATCATTGCCGCAAAAGTGGTGAGGAAGGGCAGTAATTGTTTTTGCCCTTGCTGCGCTCGTAGAACAGCCAAAGGCTACTTGGCACCATGACTATGCGCGTAGGGGCCACTAGTGGCCGGCATTGGCTGGTAGGTAGGCAACGCCTGTAGGTTGCCTACGTAGGCACCCTGCCTGCAAGGGGCGGGCGGCGCCCGCAGGGGCGACCACCGCCGCCCATGGCCAGGCAGGCAGCACCTGCAGCCACCCGTAGGGGCGGTCCCCGTGGGAGGCAAGGCCACTTGAGGAGGCAACGCCTGCCCGCGGTGACGCCTGTAGGGCAGCACCGTAGGGGCGCCGGCGGGGAGCCCACGGGGCAGCGCTTGCGGGCGTTGCGCCCGCATGCAATGGCAACACTGCTCGTAGGCACGGGAGGTGCACCCCTCAGGCATAGGAGGTGCCTCCTTCCCACGCGGCACCCCGCGTGCATGGCCGCCGCCGGTTGTAACCACAGCGATATAGAGGAGGGATTATGGTTTTTTCTAGGCAAAAGATAGTTTTGCCCCTCGAAATTTCAAAAATTTTGATTTTTGTCCCTTTTAATAGAATTACCAAATAACCCCTCATAATTTTAAAAATTCCAGTTTTATCCTTTTGGCCAAATGTCTAAAATACCCTTCAAAATTTAGAAAATTCCCTTTATGTCATTGATTTCAAAAAAATATTAGTTAATTAAAATGTTTAATTAACTATTATTATTTATCTAGTAGTTGTATATAATAACATATACATGTGATGTATGATGTGGATAGATGATTATGGATCATGTGATGTGATGTGTGTATGTGTGATTATTATTATTGGGTCTGCGAGCCTATATTTCTCTCGTTTATTGTCAGGCCTATGTGTCTATAATTATGTTGTAATTATATGAAGAGGCACAGTGAGAGCATGGAAACGATAGCGGGACTCACGAGATCGAGACGGATGATCCGATGTATAGAGATGCGTTGACATGCCGACAGAATCGACAAAGCGAGATGGATGATCACAGGGCATGGAGATACGCCGATACACACATAGATCTTGATGTGAGTGATTGAGCCCATTGGCTCGGGCCTGATCACATTAGGATGTGGTCCATGATCATCTAGTATGATTTCTCATGTGATGCGTGATTGATTATATACCTACTAGATATATATATTTGCATGCGATGTAGATATATATATATATATATTAAATATATATATATGTGACACATTATGTTAGGAGACCAAATCAAAATCTCCTCTATTAATAATATTAAGTCATTAAACATGAGACAATTAGATTGACCCACGTGGCCTTCCATCGTTATAAGTAGGAATCGATTTTCGGTGTAGGTTGAGTTGGTCGAGTCCCTCGAGACTCACCTATATCGCGTTTTGCTATCTTATCTATGACATAGAGATATCACTAGTGACCTAAGGACATGGTATACTTGGTCGAGTCCCTCGAGAGTATATCATCGAATCAGACCATCTTATAACGATGGTGATGACTTAACTGAACATCATGGTTGGTCAAGTCTCTTGAGGCCATGGTGGTTCGGAGGCTGAACAGGACGGGAATCATAAGGAGTTGTGATTGGCAAGAGTTGCCTACCTTTACGAGCTTAACATGATTGGTCGAGTCCCTCAAGGTTATGTTAAGATGTTGATTGGATCCCGATCCCCACTAGAGATCCGCCATGGGTCTCCGATTCACATACCAGAGGGTGTTGTGTGTCTCGTAAAAAATTAGTAGGAGAACATTAAGATAGAAGTCCTTATCTTAACTATTTAATTTTTATAAAGTCTGCATATTATTTATTTTTGCTACATCTTTATTTTCAAAAAAATATCACTTTCAAATCCTCTATGTGGGATACTTGATGCCAACCGCCTCACTAGTCCAAATTATACGAATTGGCTTCACAATCTAAGAATCGTTCTCACGGTAGAGAAAATCGCGTATGTCCTTGATACAGTGATTCCTACGCTCGACGAAGGGGTAAGCAAGAATGAGATCACTTGTTATGTGAAGTACATAGATGATTCCACTCTTGCTCAGTGTTATATGTTGGCCTCTATAACTACTGAGTTACAAAGGCAACATGAAAATATGGATGCTAATTCTATACCTCTACATCTCCATAAATTGTTTGAGGAACATTGAATAACTCAGCGATATGAGATATCAAAGAGTCTTTTCTATGCTAGGATGATTGAGGGGACACCGATTCAGAACCATATCCTAAAGATGATTGAGTGGATCGAGAAACTCACAGGTCTAGGAATGGTCCTAGAGGTTAACCTATGTATGGATCTTGTGCTTCACTCCCTACCAATTTCTTTTTCTCAGTTTATAATGAATTTTAATATGAACAAGCTTGAGGTGACCCTCCCAGAGCTCCTCAATATGTTAAGAGAAGCAAAGAGCACCATCAAGAAAGAGAAGCCAGTTTTCTATACTGGAGAGACCAGAAAGAAAAGGAAGGCTAAGAAGTCCCTTAAGAAAGGCAAGGGCAAGGGCAAAATGGGTAAGGCAAAAGTTACTAAGAAAGACCCAACAAAGGACAAAGGCCAATGCTTCTACTGTAGCAAAGATGGGCATTGGAAGAGAAACTGCAAAGAGTATCTTGTAGAGAGGGTGAAATAGAAGCTTGGAGAAGCTTGAAGTATATTTATGATCAGTCTTCATTTGTCAGAATCTTATGATAACACATGGGTATTGGATATTGAGAGTGCTTATCATATCTGCAATTCATTGCAGGTTCTAGTAAGACCTAGGAGATTGAAGAGAGGCAAGATGGACCTTAAGATGGGCAATGGAACAAAGGTTGCTGCAATGGTTGTTGGCAAGGTCACCTTACATCTGCCTAGTGGAGCTATTATTGCATTATATACATGTTATTATGTTCCTTCTATTATCAAAAATATTATTTTCATTTCATATTTGACAGTTAGTGGATATAAATTAGTTTTTGAGAACAATGGTTGTTCAATAATATTAGATGATGAGATCATCACAAGAGGAACATTGTATAATTATTTATTTATGCTAGATACAGCTCCATACATTATGAGTGTAAGTGAGTCTAAGAGGAAACGAGAAGAGGTGAACAATGCATATCTATGACATTGTAGGCTAGGTCACATTCGTGAGGGAAGGATTCAAAAGTTACTGAAGAATGAATATCTAGATCCATTTGACTATGAGTCATATGTGACTTGTAAACCTTGCCTTCGCCGAAAGATAACCAACTCTCCATTTAGTGAAACTAGAGAGAAAGCCACTGAGTTACTGGAACTCATACATAATGATATATATAGTCCCATGTCAACTCATGTCATAGGTGGTTACTCCTACTTCATTACTTTCACTGATGATTTCTCAAGATACGGACATGTGTACTTGATGAAGTACAAGTCTGAGGCTTTTGAGAAATTTAGAGAATATAAGAATGAAGTGGAGAATCAGATTGGAAATAGTATTAAAACCCTTCGATCAGATCGAGGAGGTGAGTACTTGAGTACAGAGTTCACCTAGTTCCTCAAAGACCATGGGATTTTATCCTAATGGGCACCTCCTTATACACCATAGCTTAATGGTGTATCAGAAAGGAGGAATCGTACATTGTTAGATATGGTGCGTTCCATGATGAGTTTCGTCGACATACCCATCTCATTCTAGGGATATGCCCTAGAGATCACAGTTTACCTTCTGAATAGCATTCCAACTAAGTCAGTAATGTCTACTCTATATGAGATATGGAATGGGAAGAAGCCTGATCTTAAGGTTGTTAAGATTTGGGGCTGTCCTGCCCACGTCAAGAGACACAACCTCGACAAGTTGGAATCCAGGATGGAATAGTGCAAGTTCGTGGGATACCCCAAGGAAACTTATGGGTTTTATTTCTATCACCCTGAGGACCAAAAGGTCTTTGTAGTCAAGAGAGCAGTGTTCTTTGAGAAGAAACACATTCTTGGTGGAGACAGTGGGAGCATAATAGAGTTGAGTAAGGTTAGAGAACCTAGCTCAAGTATCATTCCATAGCTAGAATCTATTCAGATACCTAGCACACAAGTTCCAACTTTACGTAGGTCTGGTAGAGTATCCCATCCTCATTTGAGATTTGTGGGACATATCAGAGGAGAGGATATTAAGGATATTGATCTTCAGACCTACGAGGAGGCTATTATGAGCATAGACTCTAGGAAATGGCAAAAAGCCATGAATTCATAAATAGATTCCATGTACTCCAATAAGTTTTGGAACCTAGTTGATGCACCCGAGGGTATTGTACCCATTGGCTACAAGTTGATCCTCAAAAAGAAGATTGGAGTAGATGGAAAAATAGAGACCTATAAAGAAAGGCTAGGGGCTAAGGGGTATCGTCAAAGGCAAGGTGTTGACTATGACGAAACTTTCTCACCCATAGTCATGCTAAAATCCATTCGAATTCTATTGGCTATTGCAGCACACTATGATTGTAAGATCTGGAAGATAGACATCAAAACCGCATTCCTCAATGGCAACCTCGAGGAGGTGTATATGATACAGCTTGAGGGATTCATATCCAGAGATAACCCAGATAGGGTGTGCAGGTTGCTTAGGTCCATTTATGGACTAAAACAAGCTTCACAAAGTTGAAACAAAAGATTTGATGAGGTGATCAGATCTTATGACTTTGTTAAGAATGAAGATGAGCCTTGTGTGTACAGGAAGGTAAGTGGGAGTACTATCACCTTTTTGGTATTATATGTAGATGACATCCTGATAATTAGGAATGATGTAGGAATGCTCTCCACAATAAAAGGCTTGGCTATCTAGGCACTTCTCCATGAAGGACTTAGGGGAAGCATCCTATATAATGAGGATATAGATCTATAAGATAGATCTAAAAGGATGCTTGGCTTATCCCAGTTCATATACATAGACACCATTATCAAAAGGTTTGGTATGAAAAATTTCAAGAGAGGTCTCATACTAATAAGACATAGAATATTACTTTCTAGGAGTATGTCCCAAAAGACTCCTAAAGAAAGGGCACACTTGGATATGATTCTATATGCCTCCCCAAAGACTTTCTAGCGCATGCTCTGAGTGTCACGAGCAGGTATCAGGTAGATCCAAGCTTGGAGCACTAGAAAATAGTAAAATGTATCCTTAAGTACTTAAGGACTAAGGATCTTTTACTGGTGTATGAAGGCAGTAGCCTTAGGGTTAAGGGCTACACGGACTCAAGCTTTTAGTTCGATGTCGATGATAGCAAGTCTAATTTAGGGTATGTGTTCACCTTGAATGGAGGAGTAGTATGCTGGAAGAGTTCCAAGACATTATTGCAGACGACCACAAAGGCGAAATATATTGCTGTGGTAGAAGCAGCAAAGGAGGGAGTTTGGATGAAGAAGTTCATCATAGATTAGGGAGTCATGTCGAGCAGCAAGGATCTGATTCCCTTATATTACGACAACTATAGGTGATTACTCAAATAAGGGAACTCAGGTCTCATTAGAAGTGTTTTGAGGAGGTTCTAGTTTATTAGAGAGATCGTGGCCCAAAGAGATATAGTAGTGGAAAGAGTTCCATCCAAAGATAATATTGCAGATCTACTGACAAAGCCATTGACTCAAATTGTCTTTGAGCATCACAGAGGTCTGATGGGAATCAGACATGTTGGTGATTAGATTTAGGTCAAGTGGGAGATTGTTAGTCGTATGTGCCCTGCAAGCCAATCACAAGAGTGATGGCACTTGTGACTTGATATGTACTCTTTCTTTTGCTTATTTTTATCAGGCATTTTATCACTTTATCTTGCATGTTGCATATATTGTGATGTTATTGGATCTGTGCAATGGAAATCTGATTATGATGGGATTATGATAATGAGACCGATTCACCTTAAAACACAAACCCTAAATAATCCTGGTCATCGATTACTCGAGAGGGACATTGAGATAACCAGATAGATTGGTGTGCCGTATACCCGTCCATATACTGGAGGTGGCTGGTCTCATAGCTACTCGTGTGGGGACACTAAGGGTACAGTGCAAGTGCTCATTGGGGAATGAGTTCACTGATTGATCCACTTACGGAATGCTGGATGGTTATTGATACCTCACGTCAGACAGCAATTTCATAGTCTCAGTAGTGTATCTGGTCCTTAGACTTGAGACACTAAGGATGTCTTGTATAAGTACTCCACTCTTTAATACCGGACTTATAGGTTTGGAAGTTAATCCAGTTAGAAAAGGAAATCCAATTAGAGATAAGCTGCCTATGAGCATCATGGCATAGGTAAAAGGAAACGAGGAGGCAAGCCCACCCATCTTCCGCATATCTTGCTCATCCGACATGGCATGAATCACCGAACCAGCACTCAAGAATAGTAATGCTGTTCCAGATCTAGTATAGCCGGTTATTGGGAGTGGTAGCCAACATTACAAGGGCTATTGAGTGTCAATAGAGGATCATCCACTCTCGATGTCATGAGAGGAATATCCCATGTATTCTTGCTTGAACAAATCCTTAGCTAAGGTTATTCGAATTGAGAGAGAAAGAGTTCTCTGGGAGAATCCAACTAGAGCAAGATTCGAGAAGATATCATATGGGCCTGATAGCACCATGCCCGATATAGAGTCTCTGGGATATTAGATGGATAAGGGACTATAAATACATGGTAACTGAGGACAGATAGGTCTAAAGGATTGGATTCCTCTGTATCATCTAGGGACTACGGCGTAGTGGCCTAGTACGTCCGTAGTTGATGAGTCGGGTGAATTATTATAGAGATAATAATTCATTAAGTCAGAAGGAGTTCTGATAAGTATCACTCATAGCCAGCTCGATATTGGGCATAGAGGGTCACACACATATGGTAGGTGTTGCGATGAGTAGAGATTCGGATATGAGATATCCGCTGGAGCCCCTATCTTATTGGATATCCATTAAGCCCCTGAATTATTGAATCCTGAAATGAGATCCAATAATTACTAATAAGAGATTATTGGGTAGAGACCCACTAATCCAAGAGGCTTGGGTAATTGGATGGAGATCCAATACCTAATAGGGCACGATCTATTAGGGTTTACAAGGGGCCTCTATAAATAGGAGGGAACCAAAGCCCTATAGGCTGGGGGTTCTTTTTGGTGGCCACCTTCTATTCTCCTCTACGAAGAGAGAAGCATCGTTGCAGTCCCTGCCATGTGGATACTGCTAGAGAGGAGGAAGCTTGACCTTCTTCATCCTCTCCTATAGATCTATAGAGATTCAAGGATATACAATCTCCCTAGGTACTTTCTTTTACATATGCAGTTTTCGCGGATTTGTTTTTGACGCACTGATCTTCGCACGATGACGAAATCTTTCATGGAAATCCAAGGTTTTTATTTTTCTGTTCTTCCGCTGTGCATGAGATATCGCTCCTTGTGAATTTCCCTACAATAACGTTCCTACTTACCTTCCTGTATACATAAGGCTCATCTTCGTTCTTAACGAATTCATAAGATTTGATTACCTCATCAAATCTTATGTTTCAACTTCAGGAAGCTTGCTTTAGTTCATAGATATACTTGAGCAACCTGCACACTTTATCTGGACTCTTCTTGGATATAAATCCCTCAAGCCATATCATATACACCTTTTACTTAAGGTTGTCATTAAGGAATACAGTTTTCACATCCATCTGTAAGATCTTATAATCATAGTGTGCTATAATGGCTAACAGAATTTGGATAGATTTTAGCATTACTATGGGTGAGAAGGTTTTATCATACTCAATACCTTGCCTTTAATGATACCCCTTAGCTACTAGCCTTACTTTATAGGTCTCCATTTTTTTATCTACTCCGATCTTCTTCTTGAAGATTCTTTTATAACTAATGGTTACAATACCCTCAAGTGTATTAACTAGATTTCAAACCTTGTTGAAGTACATGGAATCCATCTCAGAATTCATGGCTTCTTGCCACTTCTTGAAGTCTATACTCATAATAGCCTCCTTGTAGATTTGAAGATCAATATTCTCAATATCCTCTCCTTTGATATATCTCATATATCTCTAAGGAGGATGGGATACTCTACCAGACCTATATAAAGTCAAAACTTATGTATTAGTACCTAAATAGACTCAGGCTATGGAATAGTACTTGAGTTAGGTCCTCTAATCTCGTTTAACTCTATCATGCTCTCATTGACTCCACCAAGAATGTGTTCCTTCTCAAGAAACACTGTCTTCTTGGCTACAAAGACCTTTTATTTCATAAGGTGATTAAAATAATACCCACAAGTTTCCTTGGAGTATCCCGTAAACTTGCATCACTCCATCCTAGATTTTAATTTATTAAGGTTATGTCTTTTAATATGGGCAGGGCAATCTTAAATCTTAATAATCTTAAGATTGAACTTCTTCCCTTTTCATATCTCATATGGTGTAGACACTACCGATTTAGTTGGAATTTTGTTCAGAAGGTAAGATGCGGACTCTATGGCGTATCCCCAAAATAAGATAGGTAAATCGATGAAACTCATCATGGATCATACTATGTCTAATAGTGTGGGATTCCTCCTTTCTAATACACCATTTAGTTGAGGTGTATAAGAAGATATCTATTGAGATAAAATCTCATGGTCCTTAAGGAACTAGGTAAACTCTATACTTAAGTATTCACCTTTTCGATTTGATCAAAGAGTCTTAATATTCTTTCTAGTCTGATTTTTTACTTTATTCTTATATTCTCTATATTTCTCGAAGGCTTCGAACTTATACTTCATCAAGTGCATATGTCCATATCTAGAGAAGTCATTAGTGAATGTAATGAAGTAAGAATAACCTCCTATAGCCTAAATTGACATTGGACCATATATATCACTATATATGAGTTCTAACAACTTAGTGTCTCTCTCTCCAGTTTCACTAAATGAAGAGTTGGTCAACTTTTCATGAATACAAGACTCACAAGTTACATATGACTTATAGTTGAATGGATCTAGGTATCCATCCTTTAGTAATTTTTAAATCCTTCCCTCATGGATATGACCTAGCTTACAATGCCACAAGAATGTACTATTCATCTCATCTCGTTTTCTCACAGGCACACTTATTTTCATGATATATGGAGCAATATCTAGCTTAAATAAACCATTATGCAATATTCCTCTAGTGATGATCTTATCATCCAGTATTATTTGAACAATCATTATTCTCAAAAACTAATTTATATCCACAAACTATCAAGCATGAAATAGAAATAATATTTTTGATAATAGAATGAATAAAGTAACATGCATCTAATATAATTGTAACCTCACTAGGCAGATGTAGGGTGACCTCGCCAATAGCCACTACAGCAACTTTTGCTCTATTGCTCATCTTGAGGTCCATCTCGCTTCTTGCCAATCTCCTAGGTTTTGCTAAAACCTACAACGAATTGTATATATGATAAACATTGCTAATATCAAATACCCATGTGTTATCATAAGAATCTGACAAATGGAGGCTGATCATGAATGTACCTAAAGCTTCTTCAAGTTATTATTTTTCCTTTTCTATATGGTACTCTTTGTAGTTCCTCTTCCAGTGCCCGTCTTTGCTTATAGTGGAAGCACTAGCCTTTGTCCTTTGCCAAGTCCTTTTTAGAAACCTTTGTTTTATCTTGTTTGCCCTTGGCCTTCCCCTTCTTAAGGAAATTTTTTGCTTTCCTTTTCTTTCTCATCTCACTAGCGTAGAGAATTGGGTTCTCTTGAGGGTGCTCTTAGCCTCTCTCAATATATTGAGAAACTCAGGGAGAGCCATCTCAAGCCTATTCATATTAAAATTCATAAAGAACTAAGAAAAGAAATTTATTAGGGACTGAAGCATAAGATCCACACATAGGTTATTCTCTAGGACCATTTCTAGACCCGTGAGATTCTCTATCCATTTAATTATCTTAATGATAGTTTTGAACCACTATCCCCTTAGTCATCTTAGCACAGAAGAGACTTTTGGATATCTCATATCACTGAGTTATCCCATGTTCCTCAAACAATTTATGAAGATATAAGAGAATGGATTTAGCATCCATCTTTTCATGCTGCCTCTATAACTTAGGGGTTATGGAGCCCAACATGTAGCATTTAGCAAGAGTGGAGTCATCTATGTGTTGCAAAATTTAGAGTGACATCACATGTGCAGTAGAAGAATAGAAAACAAAAATCCCAAAATTCTATAGAAAATAAGGTTCTTGTCATCATGCGAAGATTAGTGCGCAAAAACCCAAAACTATATGCATAAGAAAGATATGTAATGTAGGAAAATTATATATTCTTGAAATCTTGCAACTCTATAGGAGAGGATTAAGGAGGTCAAATGTCCTCTTTTTTAGTGGTGATCCACATGGTAGAGGTTGCAAAGATGCACCTCGAATCGCTACCCAAATCTCCACACACCCCAAAAGGGGCTGCTAGCTGAGGAGGAGGAGAAGAGAGGAGAATAAGAGGTTGTAGCCAAAAATGCCTTAGCCTATGGGCCTTTGGTTTTCTCCTATTTATAAAGGTCCCTTGTCAACTTAAACTAATGGATCTTATCCTATTGGGTACTAGATCTCTATCCAATTGTCCAAGCATCTTAGATTAGTGGATATCTACCTAATAATCTCTTATAGGCTCTTATTTGATCTCATTCATAGAATCTAATAATTTAGGGGCTTACTAGATATCTAATAAGATGGGGGCTCTGGTGGATATCTCATATCCGAACCTCTACTCGTCACAATACCTACCATATGTGTGTGTGACCCTCTAGGCCCAATATCGAGCTAGTCGTGAGTTATACCTGTCAAAACTTCTTCTGGCTCAGTGAATTATTATTTCCATAATAATTCACTCGATCATCGACTGCAAACGTAGTCGATCACTACGCCTTAGTCTCTAGATGATATAGGAGAATCTAATCCATTGGACCTATCTATACTCAATTACCATATACCTATAGTCCCTCAGGTATCTAATATCCCTCCGCGGATTCTAAGCTTGGGGTTGATCTCTATAGGGGATCGGCCTCCTTGGAACTCTATAAGGGTTCCTTCCTCCAAATTGCTGCACAAAGGCTGCTAAAGGATTGATCTATTCATTGATTAAAAGAGGATGAATACATGGTTATTTATAGGGCTTCTAAGCCCTAACTCCTAATAGGACACTTACTCAAGACTCCTACTTCTAACTAACTTCTAATTAGGACTCCTTCTCTAGTAGGATTCCTAATTCTAATAGGACTTTTTCCCTAATAGGACTTCTACTTCTAATAGGACTCTTTCCCTAATAGGACTCTTTTCCTAATAGGACTCCTACTTCTAATAGGACTCTTTTCCTAATAGGACTCCTACTTCTAATAGGACTCTTTTTCTAATAGGACTCCTACTTCTAATAGGACTCTTTTCCTAATAGAACTCCTACTTCTAATAGGATTCTTTCTCTAATAGGACTCCTTTCCTAAGAAGTAACCTAACCCTAACCTAGCCGGCCTCTTCACCTCTTTAATAAGGGTCGGCTAGATAGGATTTACATGAATGCCCTTATCAATGAAACTAAATTAGGACTCTCATAGCTAGAGTCCTAACAGACCCGCCCTCTTCAAATTAGCCTTGTCCTCGAGGCTGACATTTCATGAATTCTGGGAATTTGATCTTCAAGTCGTCGTAGTTCTCCTAAGTGGCATCTTTTGCTGGTAGGTTTGCCCATTGTATTAACACTTCAGTAGCATGTCGTCGTCGTCGAGTCACGATTCGTCGATTAATAATGGCACTTGGTTGGGTCTGGAGCTCTCCTTGGGTAGTTATATTTGGTAGATGGCTTTGGGCTGTCTCGTGTTGTCCCAACTTGAGCTTCAAACATGATACATGGAAGACTGGATGGATTCGGGAGCTAGCGGGTAAGTCCAATCTGTATGCTACTGCTCCGATGTGCTCCAAAATCTGGTAGGGTCCATAGAACCGAGGTGAAAGCTTCATAGATGCTCTGGTTTGGATTGATGTTTACTTGTATGGCTGGAGTCGTAGGAAGACCCAATCTCCTACTGAAAATTCTCTTTCGCCTCTATGTTGATCATATTATTGTTTCATCCTTGCTTGTGCTACAGTGAGATTATCTTTTAGCAACTTCAGCATTTTGTCTCTATCTTATAGTTCCCTGTCTACTTGTTCTACTTTAGAGGTGCCCAATACATATTTTGGAATTACAGGGGGGGTCGGCCATACATGGCCTCATAGGGAGTACATCTTGTGGAGGAATGATAAGTTGTATTATACCACCACTCGGCCCAGGGAAGCCACTTTGTCCATTCTTTTGGTCGGTCACTGGTGAAGCATCTAAGGTATGTCTCCAAGCACCTGTTCACCACTTCAGTTTGGCCGTCGATTTGTGGGTGATATGTCGTACTCATCTTTAATTTAGTGCCTTGCATCTGGAATAACTCTGTCCAAAATTTGCTCGTGAAGACCCTATCATGATCACTTACAATAGATCTCGACATCCCATGTAATTTTATAATATTCTCCATAAAGATTCGAGCAATACTAGAAGCAGTGTAGGGATTACGGATGGCACAAAAGTGAGCATACTTTGTAAGGCGATCAACCATGATAAAAATTGTACCTTTTCCTTGTGATGAGGGAAGCCCTTCGATGAAATCCATTGATATATCAGTCCATATTGATTCTGGGATGGGTAGAGGTTGTAACTTTCCAGGACTTGCCACTGTCTCACCTTTGTGTCGTTGACATATATCACATTGTGCTACAAATTCAATAATAATATTTTTCATCCCTATCCAATAAAAATTTTGCTTAATTCTTTTATAGGTTCTAATGAATCTGGAGTGCCCAGCCGCAGGTGTGGAATGCATCTCTTGAAGGATGGTCTTTATGCAAGTAGAATTTGGCACAAGCACAATGCGTCATTTATATCGCAAGTCCTTTGAGTCCCAACTGTAATGAGCCATAGAGCTTAGTGCTTCCTTTAATTTTTTTATAATTTTACTCGTTTCCGGATTATCTTGCCATTCCCTCCTAATATCCTCAAGGAAGTCACTGGTCGGAAGTGAAACAGCCAAAAATTCAACTTGCTCGGGTAGCCGTGAAAGCGCATCTGCAACAACATTATCTTTCCCTTTTTTGTAAGTTATTTTATAATCATATCCAAGAAGCTTTGTTACCCATTTTTGCTGCTTAAGTTGTATCAAAAAGCCGCTGCATGCTTTATGCAAAATTTTCTCCATTCGTTGTGTGCAAATTATCGTTACGTCGCCCCCACGTTTCCCATACAATATCACATATTTCCCCTTGCTGTAAAATTTCATAATTAATTTCAAAAAATTTCAGGAAACATTACCTAATGTCGTCAACCATTCGATGCCAAGCACGACCTCATAATCATCGAGAGAGAGGAGGAAAAAATATGCAATTATCTCTTGGTCCTGTAGCAACAGTTTCACCCGTTGGCACTTACGATCACACTTCAAAATTCGTCCATCTGCGAATTTAACATTGAACCTGCTGCAATTCTCAATAGGTAAGGCCATCCAGACAGCAACCTTGCTGTTCATAAAATTATTAGTGCTCCCGGTGTCAATAAGAACGGTGATTGATTGTTGCTTCAGAAATCCTCCCACTTTCATTGTTTGCGTGTTTGCATAACCGGCAAGGGCATGCATCATAATATCAATTGGTTGCTGTTCTTCATCCGTGACCTCTTCCTCACGCTCCTGGACCTCCTCTTCCCTATCTTCAAGAGGTTCAATCAATAGGAGGCGGCCCCTTTTGCAGCGATGATCGCGGTTTCATGGCTCGTCGCAATGCCAACAAAGACCCTTTGCTGATCGATCACGTAGTTCTTCTCTTGTCAATTTTTTGGGCAGCGAAGGATAGCTGGGAGCAGAAGGGGGTTTATATGTTGAGGTTCTAGGAGTGGTTCCCATCCTCTGAGAATCTTGGTTGAGTCGTTCTTCTTGTATTCGGGCAAAAGAAATCGCAGCCATCACGGTACGGGGCTGTCGTGCCTTAACTTCCCCTTTTATCTCTAGCTTGAGTCCTTCGATAAATGTTCCTAACAATTGATGGTCAGTCCAATCACGAGCAAGGTAAGATAGCTTCTCAAACCTGGTTTGGTACTCTTGAATCATAGAGGTTTGTCGAATCTTTGCGAGTTGACCGTCGATATTTTCATACTCCGTAGGTCCGAAACGGTTCAGCAGTGCATTCTTAAATTAATTCCATGTCGGAGCCCCATGATTATATTCCAGCTAATTGTACCATTGAATAGTATCTCCTTCAAGGTGGATGATAGCAATCTCCACCATAGCATTATCCGACGTTCGGTAGTAGCGAAAGTAACGTTCTACGCGCGAAATCCACCCCGCTGGGTCTCCTTCTTCCCATCGTGGGAAGTCCACCCTCATGCGTGGCTGAAGCATGTCCGAGGGCTATCCCTCCTTCTCTGGGGTCCTTTCTAAATTCTCTCCTTGCTGCAATTTGGTTGGACTCGATGGTTGTCCAATTCTGAATTCTGCAAACAAAGCGCGCAATTTATCTTCCAAGCGCGATTCAAGCCGTGATTCAATCCGAGATTCCCATGCTTCAAATTTGGCATCAATTGGATCTTGGGAAGCCATAGCATATGTCTGTAGATCAGAGATGCCCTTGTCTTTTTTCTGTTGACGGGTTAATGGCATGGGGTGGTGGAAGGTTCGGACAATAGATCGGTGATTGAAGGGTTCAGCTGTAATGGTTTACTGTTTTGGGCTACGGTTTTTGATGCTGTTAGGGTTATGAAACTAGGTTATGATGGCTGCATCTTGAGGCTAGAGTTTGTGACAGCAAGGTGGCTAGGGTTTGGTAGGTTACGGAGAAGAAAAAAGGACCAAGGTGCAATACCAGATTTTTCACCGAAAAAATTCCAATAGTAAAGATGTAATTTTTTCCAGAAATTTTTAAAAGAGATTCAAGTAAAACTCAAAGGAGATCTACTGATAAGGAAGAGGTAATACTGTAAAAAATTTCGTAGGAAGAAACGACAGCAAGAGGTTTGGCAAAATTGAGAATCACGGAGAGGTATTAAAGTAGATTTTTACATCTAAAGTGCAGCAGATTGGACGTAAAAGATAAATAGTTTTTATTGAGAATTTTTTGACAAAACCAAAGGGAAAACCACTGTTAGGAAGTGTCAAAGCCGTCGTAAAAATTTCATAGAGATTTGGATAGAAAAAATGCAGTAGCAAGATCAAAAAGGCAGTGCTATGCGGCTGAAATCCTGCAGTGCGACTTTCGTTGTAGAGATGAAAACTTTGCGATGAAAAGTTTATGCAGCAATTATAGGAACGAATTTTTTTGGATTTTTTGAATAAGGATAACTAAATTGCAGCAGCAGTAGAGTAGATAACCAGAACCTGTTGCAATTCATGGGAAGATCAAAGGATGATCTACGGTGGTGGAGATGACGGCGGAATTCAGCGATGATCTTCTAAGCAATTGTGGGAATTGCTTTGCACGGTTGTGGAGGGCTAGTGGATGGCTGTGAAAGGGCAGCGAGATGCCAAGAACACTGCTCTGATACCAAGTGTTAGAACCCTCCGTGGATTCCAAGCTTGGGGTTGATCTCTATAGGGGATCGGCCTCCTTAGAACTCTATAGGGGTTCCTTCCTCCAAGTTGCTGCACAAAGGCTGCTAAAAGGATTGATCTATTCATTGATTAAAAGAGGATGAATACATGGTTATTTATAGGGCTTCTAAGACCCAACTCCTAATAGGACTCTTACTCAAGACTCCTACTTCTAACCAACTTCTAATTAGGACTCCTTCTCTAGTAGGATTCCTAATTCTAATAGGACTTTTTCCCTAATAGGACTTCTACTTCTAATAGGACTCTTTCCCTAATATGACTCTTTTTCTAATAGGACTCCTACTTCTAATAGGACTCTTTTCCTAATAGGACTCCTACTTCTAATAGGACTCTTTTCCTAATAGAACTCCTACTTCTAATAGGATTCTTTCTCTAATAGGACTCCTTTCCTAAGAAGTAACCTAACCCTAACCTAGCCGGCCTCTTCACCTCTTTAATAAGGGTCGGCTAGATAGGATTTACATGAATGCCCTTATCAATGAAACTAAATTAGGACTCTCATAGCTAGAGTCCTAACAGTAGTAGATCACTACACCTTAGTCTCTAGATGATATAGGAGAATCTAATCCATTGGACCTATCTATACTCAATTTCCATATACCTATAGTCCCTTAGGTATCTAATATCCCAGAGACTGTATATCGGGCATGGTGCTGTCAGGCCTATATGGTTTCGGCTCGAGTCTTGCTCTAATCGGATTCTCCTAGAGAACTTTTTCTCTCTCAATCTGAATGACCTTAGACAAGGATTTGTTTGAGCAAGAATACATGAGATATTCCTCTTATGATATTGAGAGTGGATGATCCTCTTTCGATACTCAATAGCACTTGATACCATTGGGATGACGGAATTGCTATCTAACAATGAGATATCATCAACCATCCAGCATTCCATGAGAGGATCAATTAGTGAACTTATTTTCCAATAAACACCTACACTATATTCTTAATGTCCCTACATGAGCAGCTATGAGATCAATCGCCTTCATCATATGGATGGGTATATAGTATACTAGTCTGTCTGATTATCTTGATGTCCCTCTCGAGTAACCTATGACTAATTATTTAGCATCTGTGTTTAAAGGTGAATCGATCTCATTATCATGATCTCATCACGATCTAATTCTCATTACACAAATCTATGGATATCACAATATATGTAACATATAAGATAAAGTAATAAAATACCAAATAATAATAAGTAAAAAGAGTGTATGTTGTGTCATACGTGCCATCACTCACGTGATTAACTTACAAGGCACCTATGATAAGCACGTTGGAGCCTATTGGATATCGAGTAAGCCCCTGAATTATTAGATCTTGTAGATGAGATCCAATAAGAGCCTGTGAGAGATTATTAGGTAGAGATTTACTAATCTAAGAGGCTTGGATAGTTGAATGGAGATCTAATACCCGAGGGGGCAAGATCCATTAGGGTTAAGTTGATAGGGGACCTTTGTAAATAGGAGGAAACTAGGCCATAGGCTAGACACCTTTTAACTACCATCTTCTATTCTCCTCCACCCCCACCACCCACCCCCCCCCCTCTTCTCCTCATCCAGCAACCCCTGTTCGGGGTGCGTGGACAGCAAGTAAGGTCGACCCCTTCTTAATTGTGTGGTGCACATGAAGAGGAGATTTGTGTAGCAATTTAAAGAGTGTCTTCGCAACCCCTACTAGTAGATCACCGCTAGAGAGGAGGGCCATTGACCTCCTTCATCCTCTCCTATAGATCTGTAGGTTTTTAGGGATATATGATCTCCCTAGGTAACATATCTCTTAATTTACGTGATTTTTTTGATTTTGTGGGTTTTTACACACCAATCTTCGCACAATGATGAAATCTTATTTTCTATGAAAATCTGAGATTTTTATCTTTTGTTCTTTTGCTACACATGTGATGTCACCCAAGATTTCCTAATAGTGGTATCAAAGCTAGATTGTTCATACGAAAGATTGATTTTTAAACTACATGTGTTCAATCGCGTAGAATTATTTTTACACGATTACTACGAGTTTTTGTCATAGTTTTCAAGTCTAGACTATACCTATTTCCTCTATTAAAAGGTGTTTTAAAGAGGGCTTTTAATATAAAAATTATTGACGCAAAAGGGAGAGAAAGGGCAGCAACTATTGTTATCCTATAGATTGGCCGAAGGCTACTTGCAGCCTTGGCTGAGAGTGCACCTTGCTGCTCTCAACGTGGCTAATAGCAGCAAGGCTAAGAGCAGCAGGGATGCTCTCAACTTGGGAGAAGGCAACCCTTACAACTAGGTTTCCTAGTTGCACGGGGCACCCCTGGGGACCATGGTTTCCTAGCCGCCTAAGACTATCCTGCAACCAGGGTTTCCTGGCTACAAAAGACTCCTTAGTGGCTAGGGTTTCCTAGCCACCAAAGGCAACCCTGTGGCCTAGGATTCTTAGACACAAGGGAGTCCCTAGTGGTTAAGGTTTCCTAGCTACATAAGAGACTACCTGTCATGTTGGGCACCCTATGGTAGGGTATCTAAAATACTATAGAATAATTAATTAAATAATTTAATTTATTATTATTATTATCTAGTAGTCCTATATGATAATGTGTACATATGATATGTGATGTGGATGGATTATCATGGATCGTATGACGTGTGTATATGTAATATGATTATTATTATTATTGAGGCATGTGAGCCTCAATTTTTTCTCATTTATTATTGAGCTTGTATGCTTGTGATTATATTTTAATTATATGAGGAGTCACAATGGGAGCATGAGGTGATAATAGGACCCATGAGACCAAGATAAACGATTGTGACACATGGAGATGCGTGGAGATGTCGATAGAACCGACGAAGACGAGATGGACAATCACATAACATGGAGATATATCGATGTACACATAGATCATGATGCGAGTGATTGGGCCCACTAGCTCAAGCCTGATCGTATTAGGTTGTGGTCCATAATCATCTAGTATGATTGCTCATGTAATGTGTGATTATTTATACACCGACTAGATATGTATATATATTTGCATGCAATATAGATATATATTAAATATGTGTATGTGTGACATGTCATATTAGGAGACCGAATCAAAATCCCCTCTCTCAATAATGTTAATTTTGTAAATATGAGGTAATTAGATTGACCCACATGGCCATCCATGTTATATGGAGAAATCAATTCCCGATGTAAATTGAATTGGTCGAGTTCCTTAAGGCTCACCTATATTGCGATTTGAGTTCTTACCTTGACATAGATATATCACTAGTCACTCTTGGTCGAGTCCCTCAAGAGTATATCATCGAATCAGACTCATCTTATAATGATGGTGATGACTTAATTGAACATCATGGTTGGTTAAGTCCCTCGAGGTTATAATGGTTCGGAGGCTGAATAGGATGGGAATCACCAAGAGTTATGATCGGTGAGAGTTACCTACTTTTTTGGGCTTAGCATAATTGGTCGAGTCCTTCGAGGTTATGTTAAGATGTCGATTGGATCCCGATCCTCACTAGAGATCTATTGGGGGTCTTTGATTCACATACTGGAGGGATTTGTGTGATTCGTCAGAAAATAGTGAGAGTGGATTAAGATGGAAGACCATATCTTATTATTTATTTTTATAAAATCTGTATGTTATTTATTTCTACTCAATATTTATTTTTAGAAAATGTCACTTTCAAATCCCTTACATAGCATACTTGATGTCAACTACCTCATTGGTCTAAATTATATAGATTGGCTCTGCAATCTGAGAATCATTCTCATGGTGGAGAAAATCGTATACGTCCTTGACACAATGATGCCTACGCTCAAGGAAGGGGCAAGCGAGGATGAAATCGCTCACTATATGAAATACATAGATGACTCCACTCTTGCTCAGTGCTACACATTAGGCTCCATAACTCCCGAGTTATAAAGGTAACTTAAAAAGATAGATGCTAGATCTATTCTCCTGCATTACCACAAATTGTTTGAGAAATAGGGGAGAACTTAGTAATATGAGATATCTAAGAGGCTCTTCTGTAACAGGATGACTAAGGGGATACCGGTTCAGAATCATGTTCTTAAGATAGTTGAGTAGATAGAGAAGCTCACGGGCATAGGAATGATCCTAGAGGATAATCTATGTGTGGATCTGATAGGACCCTAGTAGGGTTAGGTCCTACTCAACCAAATAGTAGCTAATAAAAATCTTGTGAGAGTGTAATAAACCCCACCTAGCTACCTCTATCCTATAAAGAAGAGTGGCTAGGGTTTACATTTGGGCCTTTGGGCTTCTTAGCCGCTGCCCCCCTTTACTAGGCCGATCGGCTAAGGTTGAGGGCAAAATGGGTAGTTCACTTAGGGAGCAGCCCCTAGGGCTAGGGTTTAGGGTCTTATATAAGCATGTAGCCTCCATCTCTTTGGAATAACAAGATTCATTTACAATTGCAGCCATTTGGTCGACTTCTAAGAGGGTGGAACCCCTATAGCATTCCAAGAGTTAATCCCTCTCAAAGATCAATCTACATAGAATTCCTCTAGAGTTCTATCATCTGGTATCAGAGCAGTGATCTTACTACTTTTGCTGCCATCCTTGCTGACCACCATCAATCTGTTATGATCGGACAATCACTAAGAGGGGGGAGGGGTGAATTAGTGCAGCGTATTAAAACGTAAGTTTGAGACCGATTTCGGTAAAATGGTTAGTTCATATGAAAACTTCGATCCGACAAAAGATGACTTGGTTGAAGTTGCTTGAGTAAAGGTAAAGAAAAACTGAATGGTTTGTAGCCATGTAAAAAGATGAAATAGAAATTTAAACACTCACATTCAAGAATGTCACGATGTATAGTGGTTCGGTCAAAGTGACCTGCATCCACTTCCGAAGCCTTCTCCGATGAGGCTCCCAACTTCCACTAGCAAATCTTTTTGAAGGGGAATGACCAAACACCCCTCTTACAACCTTTTTACAAAAAGTTCACACTCTTACAGATTTTCCAAAGAGAAAGAAGGAGGTGAACACAAGCTATTGAAAACAAGACTTTTGCAAGACTATAGCTCAATTTCTAACTCTCAAAAGGGTGCCCTTTCAACTGAGAAAGGGGGGGTATTTATAGATTCAAAGAGGATTCAAATTTGAGCTCCAAATTTGAATTCTCTTTGAGTTTCCTAGTGCCGGTGGTGCCACCGCCTGTCAGAGGCGGTGCTACCGCCTGTCAGTCGTCAGACTGATAGTGCACAGGTGGTACCATCGCCCAAGGTAGGCGGTACTACCACCGCTACACACATGCATTGGGCGGTACTATCGCCCTAGGCTGGGCGATAGCATCGCCCAACACTCGGTTGCCAAGTGGTTCCACCGCCTGGCCCATTCAGTAATGCTGAATGAGCCTTGTTTTAGGCCCAAATTGGCCCAGTAAGAGCCCGGTTGGCCCCTGCTAGATTTGAGCAGGATTAATTTGAAATCCTTGCCCTAATTACATGCCAACTACGATATTGAAATATAATTAATAGTGATTTGTACCGACATTCTTCAAGTCTTATTCCAGCGAGCTTTACGATGAGATTCCGACGGTCTTCTGATACTTCCCTCGGATTTCTTCTGGTGGATTCCCAGCATGCTCTCGGATTTGTATGGCGAGACAACGAGTCTTCGGCAAGCTTCCGAACCTTCTCGGTAAACTCCGCGAACCTTCGACGATCTTTGCGGTGAACTTCCAAAAACTTCGGCAAGTCCTTGATTCGAACTCGGTTGGTTCTGGCAACACTTCCGACGATCCTTCGGACTTCCGATGAACTCTTGAACACCCAACGGACTTGACCTCAACAAATCGTTTTATGTTTCTATCCCATCGTAGTTAATCCTGCACACTTATCTTGACAATATAGATTAGCACAAATATTTCGCCAATTGATTTCATCATCAAAATCCGAGATTCAACAATCACCCCCTTTTTGATGATGACAATCAATTGATGATGGAGTTACTCTTAACTCCCCCTATCTATATGCCATATCATGAGAAGGAAAAAGCCTTGAATTCAATTTTTTGAATTCAAGCCAAATCCGATAGATTTCATTTAACATGAAACTTAATAAACAAGCTTAAGCATAAATACAAAAACTTCATATTTGAAACAATGTCAAGGTATGACACCTATAATAATAAGAAATATTAATTCAAATATGATAAAGATCAAGTGATATCCAAAAGAGTGTTTTAATATCAAGGCATTATATCAAATGAAGAAATCGCTTATCAAGAAGATGTATATATTTTGAGCATTTGTGATGCGATACGATTGATTTCACTTTAAACATTTACTCCATCATAGCAATTTACATTTTTCTCCCCCTTTGTCATCAACAAAAATAATGGAGGTGGAGAAATCATTCATTACTTCGAAGAAAAAATCCTCATTTATCAAGCAATGAGAGGGAGATTACTAAATTCGATCAATTATTGAGCCATGGAGGAAGCGTGAAATCATTCGAGGAAGATATCAAGTCATAAAGTAATATGAAAGTGTCATCCAAAAATTATGATCGAAACGAAAAAATTCATTCATATAACATCATACAGGACAAGTGTTTAAAAAACAACATACAACATCATACAACATCACCCAACATGAAAGTAAGCATCATAGAAGTAAAAGTAAGCGTACAACATCATCCAACATCATCCAACATTAAAGTAAGCATCATGAAAGTAAGCAACATGAAAGTAAGCCGAGTAGATGAAATGAAAGTAACATCATACAACACCATCCATAGTAGTCATAAGCATAATAGGACAAGTGTTTAAAAAACAACAGCTATTCTGGAGGGGAAACTCCAAAATGCCTGTACAAGTGATATATTTTGTGACTCATCTGTTACACTTTAAAATTTCAGCTTGCTGCATGTTGATTTGAGTTTGTTGTGATGTGATTTGATTTAAAGCAAGCATGATCGGATCTTCAGTAGGTGGAGCAGGAGCTGGCTCAGATGGAGCAGGCTCAGATGGTGCTGGATCAACGGGACTAGGCGGAGGAGATTCACTTCCCTTAAAAATTGATGTCTCAGGTCGTTCTACTTGTGGGGGTACTAGATCAATTCTTCTAGGTTACCTAATCCATAGGCCATCTCTAAAGGTGCATCTAAGTCACTATAGGAGACTTCTGTTTATTGTGTTATATCTATCAACCTGCATTATCTCCTCATCAGGTGACACACAAATATCATGGGCAATTATTAATCTAGTGATCAACCTATCATATGACAACATTAAGTCTCTAGAGAAGATTTCCATCATGTGTTGTCTAATCAAGTATCTAAAGCAGTTATTTTATCGAGTCATGATCCAATACATGGTACTTAATTCTAATATACTAATCTCATCAAGGTGAAACTGTTTCGGAAGAAGAATGCTTAAGATGATGTGATGAAGTAATTTCGAGTTAAAAGGTAATAAGTGTTCACAGCTTTTAGGAATGATTCCTAGGTTCGGATTAGCAAATATCGTCTCTAAGGCTTCGGAGTGGGTTCATCCTATTGCATCCATATCCCATTGCCCTTTGAAATAACATCCTTTACTCTTTTCTTCAATTCCAATTTGTTCATAAATGGTATGATCCGAAATCTGAATTGTGGTTCCTAAAATATAGGTCGTTAACACATCATCTTCAATACTCATGTTAGCATAAAATAGCTTAACCAACCTAGGGTAGATTGGTTCATTAATTTGCAAGATAGGTAAAACATTTAGACCGGCAAACCATCTAATGGGTTCTAGGTTTTCTAGTTCACCTAGATCAACATGTTTTCCCTTATGTATTACTTTAGAATCAAAATTTGGGTACTGTAAGGCTACCTCATTAGATCTAAAAAGGGTTGGGTCAAATGAATCTCCTTCCAACCTTTTTCCTTTACCTCTTGATGATTTCTTAGGAGCCATATCTATTCATGATGAAGGAACTAAAGGAAATAATAAGGAAAAGACAAGTAAATGTGAAGAGAAGAGAAAATTTTAGATTTTACCTTCTTTGAGTTTCCTAGGGAGGTGAGGAGCTTGAATCAAGAAAAATCCTTTGTTAGCCCTTTTGGAGGAAGTGAAATGGAGAGGAGAGATTTGGAGGAGTTGAGGAGGAAGATGGCTGAGATTTGGAGGGTTTCGGTCAGTTCTACCGCCGACCCTAACACCCCCTTAAATATGGGGGTATTCGGGCGGTACTACCGCCAACCAAGCAGTGCTACCACCTGGGAGCTGAGTACCCAGGCGGTACTACTGCCTGGGAGCCGCGTACCCAAGCGGTACTATCACTGGTTCTGGCGGTGCTACCGCTGGCACCAAAAAAATTTTTTTTAAAAATTTGTTTTCATGTGTTTAAATGAGATGAGATGTAATGATATATCAATTTTTGAGATATAGAATTAAAATGAGGGAGGCAAATCCACGAGAGCTGAGTTTTCGTAAAATCCATGAAAGCTGAAAGAAAATATATATAATGCTGCTCATTTACAAGGACAATTTAACATGCCTATTTCCCTCCTAATGAAGTCAAATTATTCTTCATTTAAAGATTTCGTAAAGATGTTCGCTAATTGATATTTTGTATCAATAAATTCAAGAGTGACATCATTACTGTTAACATGATCTCGTATAAAGTGATGTCTTATGTCAATATGCTTAGTTCTAGAGTATTAAATAGGATTTTTGATTAGACAAATAGCACTTGTATTATCACATTTTATGGGAATGTTATTTAAATGAATTCCATAATCTTCTAGTGTATTTTTTATCTAAATGACTTGAGCACAACATGCACTTGCGGCTATGTATTCGGCTTCCGCCATAGATAGTGCAACTAAATTTTATTTCTAGGAGGTCCAAGAAACAATTGCATGTCCTAAAAATTGGCATGTTCCGGATGTGCTCTTTCTATCTTTTCTACATCCATCAAAATCCACATTTGCATAGGCTTTTAAATCAAAGTTATCAGATTTTGGATACCATAATCCTATATTAGGAGTATCTTTAAGATATCTAAGAATTTTTTTAACGGCTTTAAGTGAGATAACTTAGGATTAGCTTGAAATCTCGCACAAAGTCCTGCGCTAAACATGATATCTGGTCTAGTTGTTGTAATATAGAGGAAGCTACCTATCATCCCCCTATATGTCTTTTGATCAAAATTTTCTCCATTTTTATCCAAGTCTAACATGGTGGAAGTACTCATTGGAGTGTTGATGGCTTTTGAGCCATCCATATTAAATCGTTTTAACAATTCTAATATATATTTGGATTGATTAAGGAATATGTCATTACTAAGTTATTTAATTTGTAATCCAAGAAAGAAGGTTAATTCTCCCATTAGACTCATCTCAAATTCATGACTCATACACTTGGCAAAAGATTCACATAGTGATTCTTCCGAAGAACCAAAAATAATGTCATCAACATAAATTTGAACAATAAGAAAATTATTTTCAAAATGTTTAATAAACAATGTAGTATCAACCTTGTCTTTAGTAAAATTATTTGAAATTAAGAAAGAACTAAGCCTCTCATACCAAGCCCTAGGAGCTTGTTTTAGTCCATAGAGAGCCTTAGTTAATTTAAACACATGATTAGGAAGAAGAAAATTTTCGAATCCGAGTGGTTGTTCAACATATACTTCTTCAGAAATAAAGTCATTTAAAAAAGCACTTTTGACATCCATTTGAAATAGTTTAAAATTATTACTACTAGTATAGGCAAGGAGCATCCTGATGGCTTCTAATCTTGCCACAAGAACGAAGGTCCCTTTATAATCAATACCTTCTTTTTAGTTGAAACCTTTAGCCACTAATCTAGTCTTGTTTCTAACCATAATACCGTATTCATCTTGTTTGTTTCTAAAGACCCATTTAGTACCAATAACTAAATGGTCATTAGGTCTTGGAACAAGCTTCCATACTTCATTCCTCTCAAATTGATTTAACTCTTCTTGCATTATGATGACCCAAGAATCATCTTTTAAGGCATCATCAATGCATTTTGGTTCAACTTGAGAAAGAAAAGTGGCATGGGCAAAAAAGTTCGTAAATGAAGAACGATTTTGAGCCCCTTATATGTATCTCCTATAATTAACTCCTTAGGATGGGCATCTACATACTTTCATTCCTTGGGTAAGGAAATTTAGGAAGAAGATGCATCCAAGTTGTCATTTTAAGGAGATGGTTCATTCAAATTCAAATAATTAAAACCAAGATCATCATCAAAATATTTTTTCTTAGATTCGGAAAATTCATTAAAAACCAAATGAATATATTCTTCTATAACTAAGGTTCTTTTGTTGAAAACCCGAAAAGCTTTAAAAATAGAAGAGTAACCGAGAAAGATGCCTTCATCGGATTTAGCATCGAATTTTCCTAAGGCATCCTTTTCATTTAAAATAAAGTATTTGCAATCGAAAACTTTAAAGTAAGAGACATTGGGTTTTTTATTATTCCATAGTTCATATGAAGTCTTAGATAGGGATGGTCTTACTAGAACTCTATTCATAACATGGCAAGCCATGTTCACGGCTTCGGTCCAAAAATATTTTGGTAAATTATATTCATTTAATATGGTTCTAGCCATTTCTTGTAAATTTTTATTTTTCCTTTCCACTACTCCATTTTGTTGAGGATTCCTTGGAGTAGAGAAGTTATGGTTATATCCATTTTTTTCACAAAAATTTTGGAAGTCATGGTTTTGAAATTCACCACCGTGATCACTCCGAATTGATGAAATCATGAAACCATTTTCATTTTGAGTGATTTACAAAATTTTTTAAAACATTTTGTGAGTAGAGTTCTACAAAATCCACAATTTAGAGAAACATTTGTCAATTGGTCAAATCAGTTCAAATTTTGTGAGCTAGTGGTGCTAATTTGATTTTTTTGATTTGAAACTAGTTTTTATTTATTTTCCTAATTGACATGCATCACATACTTTGTCCTTGACAAACTTCATATTGGGGATTCCTCGTACTAACTCTCTAGATGAAATCTTAGATATTAGTTTCATGCTTGCATGGTCTAATCTCCTATGCCAAAGCCAAGCATCATCATTCAAAACCGAAAAGCACATTTCATTACTTAGTTCATCAATACTAATGGTGTAGAAATTGTTTTGTTTTAAAGCAATCATGGATATGTTGTTGGTTTTTCAATGATGCAAGCATTGGATTCAAATCTCACGATGTAACCTTTATCACATAATTGACTAATGCTCAAGAGATTATATTTTAGTCCATCAACTAACAACACATCATCTATTGAAAAACTTGATTTGTTACCTATGGTTCCTTTGCCAATGATTTTACCCTTGTTGTTGTCTCTGAAGGTGACATACCCTTCTTCTTTGCTAGTGAGCATAGAGAATTCAGATGAATCTCCGGTCATGTACCTTAAGCATCCACTATCAAGATACCATCTCTTGCTCCTAGCTTGTGATGGTGAATGTGTCTACAAAAGAAAATGGTTTTTAGGTATCCATTTGATTTTGGGTGCCTCAAATATTGATATACTAACTTTGTCATTTAGCATTGAATTATTTATGGTTCTTTTAGGAACCCATATTAATTTGTGTGGACTAATTTTCTTAAATGGACATTTATAAACAAAATGTCTAGATTTGCAACAAAAATTACATTTCAAATGAGAGGATACATGTAATGTTGGCCCTTTAATGAAGGTGGTTTGAGTTCAGTGAGATTGACTCATGAATCCAATTCCATATCTATTTCCGACGTGACCCTTGTTAGCAAGGATTATATCCAAGCCCTTACTACCGACCTTAAACTTGCTTAGGGTCTCTTTAAGGAGCAAGTTTTCCCTTTTTATTGCTTCTAAGTGTTCACACTTAGAGCAAGGGGGAGAAAGAGTTTGGAGACTATCGAACTTATTTTGTAATAAAGCTTGCTCTTTTTTTAGCAAATTGAACTTTTTACTAATAGTTCTATATTCATCAAATAACTCATGAAAAGTGATAGAAAGCTTATCAAAAGATAATTCTTCATTAAATAACTCACTAACCTCTTCTCCTAGGGCCATCAACGCGAAGTTAGCCTCCTCTTTGTTGCTTGCTTCTTCAACCTCGGAGTCACTTGAATCATCCCATGTAGCCTTCAATGCTTTCTTCTTCTTGGGTTGCTTCTTCTTGGCTTGGTGGCATTCATATTTGAAGTGCCCTTGCTTCTTGCACTCGTAGCAAATAACTTGGTCCTTTTTATGTTCAAGTTTATTTTTTGTCATTTTTAAATTTGTTCTTTCTTATGAACTTTTTGAATTTTCGAGTTAAAAGTGCAATGTCATTGTCACTGTCCTCATCACTTGATGTTCCTTACAAGTGGTCTTCTTATTTTCTTAGTGTCATATCCTTCCTATTCTTTGGAAGGGGGTTCTCGAGCTCTTCCTGAGCATGACACGTCATTTCGTAGGTCATTAAAGACCCAATAAGTTCTTTAAGAGGAAAAGTCTTAAGGTCCTTGGCCTCTTGAATGATCGTAACTTTTGGATCCCAACTCTTTGGAAGGGATCTTAAAATCTTAGTTATAAGTTCAAAGTTAGAAAAACCTTTACCAAGTGCCTTAAGTCCATTGATGACATCCGTAAAGCGGGTGTACATGTCTCCAATAGACTTACTTGGTTTCATTCGGAAAAGTTCATAAGAATGCACAAGAATATTGATTTTGGACTCTTTCACTCGGCTAGTGCCTTCATGAGTGATCTCAAGAGTATGCCAAATATCAAAGGTCGATTCACAAATTGATACGCGATTAAATTCGTTTTTGTCTAGTGCACAAAACAAGGCATTCATAGCCTTTGCATTTAAAGCAAAAACCTTCTTCTCTGATTCATTCCAATCGCTTATCGGAAGAGAAGATTTTTGAAAACCATTCTCAATGATATTCCAAAGCTCAAAATCCATAAAAATAAGAAAGATCCTTATACGGGTCTTCCAATACATATAATCTGACCCATTAAACATAGGTGGACATGTAATGGAATGACCTTCTTGCATACTGGAATAGGCCATCTCTCTTGGGTTTTAGACCAAATATGAGAGTGAACCCGCTCTGATACCAATTGTTAGGATCAGACAATCACTAAGAGGGGGGGGGGGTGAATTAGTGCAGCGGATTAAAACGTAAGTTTGAGACCGATTTCGGTAAAATAGTTAGTTCATATAAAAACTTTGATCCGATGAAAGATGACTTGGTTGAAGTTGCTTGAGTAAAGGTAAAGAAAAACTGAATGGTTTGCAGCCAAGTAAAAAGATGAAACAGAAATTTAAACACTCATATTCAAGAATGCCACGATGTATAGTGGTTCGGTCAAAGTGACCTACATCCACTTCCGAAGCCTTCTCCGATGAGGCGCCAAACTTCCACTAGCAAATCCTTTTGAAGGGGAAGGATCAAACACTCCTCTTACAACCCTTTTACAAGAAGTTCACACTCTTACAGATTTTCTAAAGAGAAAGAAGGAGGTGAACACAAGCTATTGAAAACAAGACTTTTGCAAGACTTTAGCTCAATTTCTAACTCTCAAAAGGGTACCCTTTTAGTTGAGAAAGGGGGGGTATTTATAGATTCAAAGAGGATTCAAATTTGAGCTCCAAATTTGAATTCTCTTTGAGTTTTCCGATGCCGGCAGTGCTACCGCCTATCAGAGGCGATGCTACCACCTGTCAATCATCAGACTGACAGTGCACAAGTGGTACCACCGCCCAAGGTAGGCGGTACTACCGCCGTTGCACATATCTTGTTGGCAGTAGCACCGCCCAAAGACTCTACGCTACCAGCGGTTCAACGCTTGCCCATTCAAGAATGCTTGAATGGGTCTTGTTTTAGGCCCAAATTGGCCCAGTAAGAGCCCGGTTGACCCCTACTAGATTTGAGCAGGATTAATTTGAAATCCTTGCCCTAATTACGTGCCAACTATGATATTGAAATATAATTAATAGTGATTTGAACCGACATTCTTCAAGTCTTATTCTGGTGAGCTTTACGATGAGATTCTGGCGGTCTTCTGATACTTCCCTTGGATTTCTTCTGGCAGATTCCCAATATGCTCCTGGATTTGTATGGCAAGTCAAAGAGTCTTCGGCAAGCTTCCGAACCTTCTCGGCAAACTCCGCGAACCTTCGACAATCGTTGCGGCGAACTTCTGAAAACTTCAGTAAGTCCCTGATTCGATCTCGGTTGGTTCCGGTAACACTTCCGACGATCCTTCAGACTTCCGATGAACTCTTGAACACCCGACGGACTTGACCTCGGCAAATCACTTTATGTTTCTAACCCATCATAGTTAATCCTGCACACTTATCTTGACAATATAGATTAACACAAATATTTCACCAATTGATTTCATCATCAAAATCCGAGATTCAACAATCTCCCCCTTTTTGATGATGACAATCAATTGATGATGAAGTTACTCTTAGCTCCCTCTATCTATATGTCATATCATGTGAAGGAAAAAGCACTTGAATTCAATTTTTTGAATTCAAGCCAAATCTGATAGATTTCATTTAACATGAAGCTTAATAAATAAGCTTAAGCATAAATATGAAAACTTCGTATTTTAAACAATGTCAAGGTATTACACCAATAATAACAAGAAATAATAATTCAAATATGACAAAGATCAAGTGATATCCAAAAGAGTGTTTCAATATCAAGGCATGATATCAAATGAAGAAATCGCTTATCAAGAAGATGTATATATTTTGAGCATTTGTGATGCGATACGATTGATTTCACTTTAAGCATTTACTCCATCATAGCAACAATTACTCCATCATAGCAATTAACATTTTTCTCCCCCTTTGTTATCAACAAAAATAATGGAGGTGGAGAAATCATTCATTACTTCGAAGAAAAAATCCTCATTTATCAAGCAATGAGAGGGAGATTACTAAATTTGATCAATTATTGAGCCATGGAGGAAGCATGAAATCATTCGAGGAAGATATCAAGTCATAAAGTAATATGAAAGTGTCATCCAAAAATTATGATCGAAACGAAAAAATTCATTCATACAACATCATACAGGACAAGTGTTTAAAAAATAACATACAACATCATACAACATCATCCAACATGAAAGTAAGCATCATACAAGTGAAAGTAAGCATACATCATCATCCAACATCATCCAACATGAAAGTAAGCATCATAAAAGTAAGCAATATGAAAGTAAGCCGAGTAGATGAAATGAAAGTAATATCATATAACATCATCTATAATAGTTATAAGCATAACAGGACAAGTGTTTAAAAAACAATAGCTATTCCGGATGGGGAACTCCAAAATGCCTATACAAGTGATCTATTTTGCGATTCATCTATTGCGCTTCCTTCAAAATTTCAGCTTGCTGCATGTTGATTTGAGTTTGTTGTGATGTGATTTGATTTAAAGCAAGCATGATCGGATCTTCAGTAGATGGAGAAGGAGCTAGCTCAGATAGTGCTGGATCAATGGGACTAGGCAGAGGAGATTCACTTCCCCTAAAAATCGTTGTCTCAGGTCGTTCTACTGGTGGGGTACTAGATTAATCCTTCTAGGTTACCTAACCCATAGTCCATCTCTAAATGTGCATCTAAGTCGCTTTAGGAGACTTCTATTTATTGTGTTATATCTATCAAACTGCATTATCTCCTCATCAGGTGACACACAAATATCATGGGCAATTATTAATCTAGTGATCAACCCACCATATGACAACATTAAGTCTCTAGAGAAGATTTTCATCATGTGTTGTCTAATCAAGTATCCAAAGTAATTATTTTATCGAGTCATGATCCAATACATGGCACTTAATTCTAACATACTAATCTCATCAAGGTAAAACTATTTCAGAAGAAGAATGCTTATGATGATGTGATGAAGTAATTTTGAGTTAAAAGGTAATAAGTGCTCGCAACTTTTAGGAATAATTCCTAGGTTCGGATTAGCAAATATCGTCTCTAAGGCTTTGGAGTAGGTTGCTCCTATTACATCCATATCCCATTGCCCTTTGAAATAACATCCTCTACTCTTTTCTTCAATTCCAATTAGTTCACAAATGATATGATCCGAAATCTAAATTGTGGTTCCCAAAATATAGGTAGTTAACACATCATCTTCAATACTCATGTTAGCATAAAATAGCTTAACCAACCTAGGGTAGATTGGTTCATTAATTTGCAAGATAGGTAAAACATTTAGATCGACAAACCATCTAATAAGTTCTAGGTTTCCTAGTTCACCTAGATCAACATGTTTTCCCTTATGTATTACTTTAGAATCAAAATTTGGGTACCTTAAGGCTACCTCATTAGATCTAAAAAGGGTTGGGTCAAATAAATCTCCTTCCAACCTTTTTCCTCTGCCTCTTGATGATTTCTTAGGAGCCATATCTATTCATGATAAAGGAACGAAAGGAAACAATAAGGAAAATACAAGCAAATGTGAAGAGAAGAGAAAATTACAGATTTTACCTTCTTTGAGTTTCCTAGGGAGGTGAGGAGCTTGAATCAAGAAAAATCTTTTGTTAGCCCTTTTGGAGGAAGAGGAAATGGAGAGGAGAGATTTGGAGTTGAGGAGGAAGAGGGCTGAGATTTGGAGGGTTTCGATCGGTTCTACCGTCGACCCTAACACCCCCTTAAATATGGGGGTATTCGGGCGGTACTACCGCCAACCAAGCAGTGCTACTGCCTGGGAGCCGAGTACCCAAGCGGTACTACCACTGGTTCTGGCGGTGCTACCGCTGGCACCAAAAAAGTTTTTTTTTTTAAATTTGTTTTCATGTGTTGAAATGAGATGAGATGTAATCATAGATCACTTTTTGAGATATAGAATTAAAATGAGGGAGGCAAATCCGCGAGAGCCAAGTTTTCATAAAATCCATGAAAGCCGAAAAAATATATATATAATGCTGCTCATTCACAAGGACAATTTAACATACCTATTTCCCTCCTAATGAAGTCAAATTATTCTTCATTTAAAGGTTTCGTAAAGATATCCGCTAATTGATGTTTTGTATCAATAAATTCAAGAGTGACATCATTACTGTTAACATGATCTCGTATAAAGTGATGTCTTATGTCAATATGCTTAGTTCTAGAGTATTGAATATGATTTTTAGTTAGACAAATAGTACTTGTATTATCACATTTTATGTGAATGTTATTTAAATGAATTCCATAATCTTCTAGTGTATTTTTCATCCAAATGACTTGAGCACAACTTGCACTTGTGGCTATATATTCGGCTTCCGCCATAGATAGTGCAACCGAATTTTGTTTCTTAGAGGTCCAAGAAACAAGTGCATGTCCTAAAAATTGGCATGTTCTGGATGTGCTCTTTCTATCTATTCTACATCCACTAAAATCCACATTTACATAGGCTTTTAAATCAAAGTTATCAGATTTTGGATACCATAATCCTACATTAGGAGTACCTTTAAGATATCTAAGAATTCTTTTAATGGTTTTAAGGTGAGACAACTTAGGATTAGCTTAAAATCTCACACAAAGTCCTTTGCTAAACATGATATATGGTCTAGTTGCGGTAAGATAGAGCAAGCTACCTATCATCCCCCTATATGTCTTTTGATCAAAATTTTCTTCATTTTCATCCAAGTCTAACTTGGTGAAAGTACTCATTAGAGTGTTGATGGCTTTTGAACCATCCATATTAAATCGTTTTAACAATTCTAATATATATTTGGATTGATAAAGGAATATGCCATTACTAAGTTGTTTAATTTGTAATCCAAGAAAGAAGGTTAATTCTCCCATTAGACTCATCTCAAATTCATGACTCATACACTTGGCAAAAGATTCACATAGTGATTCATCCGAAGAACCAAAACTAATGTCATCAACATAAATTTGAACAATAAGAAAATTATTTTTAAAATATTTAATAAATAATATAGTATCAACCTTGCCTTTAGTAAAATTATTTAAAATTAAGAAAGAACTAAGCCTCTCATACCAAGCCCTAGGGGCTTGTTTTAGTCCATAGAGAGCCTTAGTTAATTTAAACACATGATTAGGAAGAAGAGAATTTTTGAATCCAGGTGGTTGTTCAACATATACTTCTTCGGAAATAAAGTCATTTAAAAAAGCACTTTTGACATTCAATTAAAATAGTTTAAAATTATTACTACAAGCATAGGCAAGGAGCATCCTGATGGCTTCTAATCTTACCACAAGAGCGAAGGTCCTTTCATAACCAATACCTTCTTCTTGGTTGAAACCTTTAGCCACTAATCTAGCCTTGTTTCTAACCACAATACTATATTCATCTTGCTTGTTTCTAAAGATCCATTTAGTATCAATAACTAAATGGTCATTAGGTCTAGGAACAAGCTTCCTTACCTCATTCCTCTCAAATTGATTTAACTCTTCTTGCATTGCGATGACCCAAGAATAATCTTTTAAGGTATCATCAATGCATTTTGGTTCAACTTGAGAAAGAAAAGCGGCATGGGCATAAAAATTCTTAAATGAAGAACAAATTTGAACCCCTTTAGATGTATCTCCTATAATTAACTCCTTGGGATGGGCATCTACATACTTCCATTCCTTAGGTAAGGAAATTTGAAAAGAAGATGCATCCAAGTTATCATTTTCAGGAGAGGGTTCATTCAAATTTAAATCATTAAAACCAAGATCATCATCAAAATCTTTTTTCTTAGATTCAGAAAATTCATTAAAAATCATATGAATAGATTCTTCTATAACTAAGGTTCTTTTGTTGAAAACTTGAAAAGCTTTAGAAATAGAAGAGTAACCAAGAAAGATGCCTTCATCGGATTTAGCATCGAATTTTCCTAAGGCATCCTTTTCATTTAAAATAAAGCATTTGCAACCGAAAACTTTAAAGTACGAGGCATTGGGTTTTTTGTTATTCTATAGTTCATATGGAGTCTTAGATAGGGATTGTCTTACTAGAACTCAATTCATAACATAGCAAGCCGTGTTCACGGCTTTGGCCCAAAAATATTTTGGTAAATTATATTCATTTAACATGGTTCTAGCCATTTCTTGCAAATTTCTATTTTTCCTTTCCACTACTCCATTTTGTTGAGGATTCCTTGGAGTAGAGAAGTTATGGTTATATCCGTTTATTTCACAAAAATTTTAGAAGTCATGGTTTTGAAATTCACCACCGTGATCACTCCGAATTGATGAAATCATGAAACCTTTTTTCATTTTGAGTGAGTTTACAAAATTTAGAGAAACATTTGAAACAATCACTTTTGTGAGCCAAGAAATAGTTTTTATTTGTTTTCCTAATTGACATGCATCACATACTTTGTCCTTGACAAACTTCATATTGGGGATTTCTCGTACTAACTCTCTAGATGAAATCTTAGATATTAGTTTCATGCTTGCATGGTTTAATCTCCTATGCCAAAGCCAAGCATCATCATTCAAAACCGAAAAGCACATTTCATTACTTAGTTCATTAATACTAATGGTGTAGACATTGTTTTGTTTTAAAGCAATCATGGATATGTTGTTGTTTGGTTTTTCAATGATGCAAGCATTGGATTCAAATCTCACGATGTAACCTTTATCACATAATTGACTAATGCTCAAGAGATTATGTTTTAGTCCATCAACTAACAACACATCATCTATTGAAAAACTTGTTTTGTTACCAATGGTTCCTTTGCCAATGATTTTACCCTTGTTGTTTTCTCTGAAGGTGACATACCCTTCTTCTTTGCTAGTGAGCATAGAGAATTGAGATGGATCTCCGGTCATGTGCCTTGAGCATCCACTATCAAGATACCATCTCTTGCTCCTAGCTTATGATGGTGAATGTGTCTACAAAAGAAAATAGTTTTTAGGTATCCATTTAATTTTGGGTGCCTCAAATATTGATCTACTAACTTTGTCATTTAACATTGAATTATTTATGGTTCTTTTAGGAACCCATATTAATTTGTGTGGACTAATTTTCTTAAATGGACATTTGTAAACAAAATGTCCAGATTTGCAACAAAAATTATATTTCAAATGAGAGGATACATGTAATGTTGGCCCTTTAATGAAGGTGGTTTGAGTTCGGTGAGATTGACTCACGAATCTAATTCCACATTTATTTTCGACGTGACCCTTGTTAGCAAGGATTATATCCAAGCCCTTGGTACCGACCTTAAACTTGCTTAGGGTCTCTTTAAGGAGCAAGTTTTCCCTTTTTATTACTTCTAAGTGTTCACACTTAGAGCATGGGGGAGAAAGAGTTTGGAGACTATCGATCTTATTTTGTAATAAAGCATGCTCTTTCTTTAGCAAATTGAACTTTTTACTAATAGTTCTACATTCATCAAATAACTCATGAAAAGTGATAGAAAGTTCATCGAAAGATAATTCTTCATTAAATAACTCACTAACCTCTTCTCCTAGGGCCATCAGCGTGAAGTAAGCCTCCTCTTTGTTGCTTGCTTCTTCAACCTCCGAGTCACTTGAATCATCCCATGTAACCTTCAATGCTTTCTTCTTCTTGGGTTGCTTCTTCTTGGCTTGGGAGCATTCATATTTGAAGTGCCTTGGCTTCTTGCACTCGTAGCAAATAACTTAGTCCTTTTTATGTTCAAGTTTATTTTTTGTCATTTTTAAGTTTGTTCTTTCTTATGAACTTTTTGAATTTTTGAGTTAAAAGTGCAATGTCATTGTCACTGTCCTCATCACTTGATGTTCCTTTCAAGTGGTCTTCTTATGTTCTCTAGGTGATGTTGAACAAAATCAAACAAGGATTGTTTAGAAACATCATGCACTTGTGGTATTTATTATTCCTGTTGATCCATGAAAACACATAAACAAGGGAAAATTATGATCTGTTCATTTTCATTTAATTGGCACACATAATTTTGCAAGAAAAGAAGGTGCTTTTAATGGCCAAAGTACAATGAGTAAATACCAAGGCACTGTTTAATATTGCAACAGTACAAAGAGACAGAAAAGAGGTTAAACTGGGAGATTGGCTAGTAAAACCAGTTAGCAAATCTTATGACATAACTACAATTTTGTCCCTAGAGCAAAGCTACAGAAAAATAGATGAAGCAACCACAAAGCATTTATGAAAGTTAGCCAACACTCATTTGGTATTCCACTATATTTGGAGCTCTTTTTTCTCCTTATCTCTA